>CM053611.1:82516913-82589945 GCA_028646535.1 Procyon lotor
CAGCGTATCCACTGAAACAAGTCTGCCTGAGAATCAATGCAGTAGGCCCCTCCTCAGAAGAAAAGCACAAACAACTAGCTTGCACCAAATTTATTGATCATAGACTGCTGAAACTTCAGCTCTAGAAGAAATAGGATTGAGCTTCCTTTTTACTTTTATTTCTTATTTTTATTATTTTTCGATTATTTTCTTATATTTTCCAGTTCCTTTATTTTTATCATTTCAAAAAATTTCTATTTCTATATTTTTAATTTTTTGTCTAGTTTTATTTTATTATTATTTTTTATTTTAGAATCTAGATTCTTTTAACAAGTAGATCAAAACATATCCATTATCTAGTGGGTTTGTTTGTTTGTTTTGTTTTGTGTTTTTGTTTTTCTCATTTTTTGTTTCTTTTTTTCTTTGTTTTTTGCTGTTTTTGTTTTGTTCTGTTTTTGTTGTTGTTTTCTCTTTTTTCTTTTCTTTTCTTGACAAAATGATGAGATACAGGAATTCACCCCAGAAGGAAGAACACAAGGTAGAACTTACAGCCAGGGATTTAATCAATATAGATAAAAGCAAGATGCCTGAACTAGAATTTAAAACAATGATTATAAGTATATTAGCTGGGCTTGAAAAGAAGCATAGAAGAGACTAGAGAATCCCTTACCCCTTACCACAGACATAAAAGGACTAAAATCTAGTCAGGCCAAAATTAAAAATGCTATAACTGAAATGCAAACACAAATGGAGGCCATAAAAATAAGGATGGACAAACCAGAGGAGTGAATCAGTGATACAGAAGATAAATTAGGGGAAATAATGAAGCCAAAAAGAAGAAGAAAAGAAACGTAATGGACCCAAAGGTAGACTTAGAGAACTCATCGATTTAGTAAAATATAATAACATTTGTATCATAGGAGTCTCAGAAGATGAAGAGAGAAATAAAGGGGCAGATGGCTTATTCAGACAAACCTTCAGCTCTAGGAGAAATAGGATTGAGTTTCCTTTTTACTTTTATTCTTTATTTCTTATTTTTATTATTTTAGCTGGAAACTTCCCTAATCTGAGGAAGGACACAGACATCAAAATCCAAGCACGGAGAACGCCCATTAATTTCAACAAACACCAGTCATTTTCAAGTCATATTATAGTCAAATTCACAAAATACACAGACAAGGAAAAAAATCCTGAAAGTGGCAAGGAATAAAAGGTCCTTAACCCACAAGGGAAGATAAATCTTGTGCACTGAATCTATCCACAGAGACTTTGCATGCCAAAAAGGAAGCGGAAGGAAATATTCAATGTGTTGAATGGGAAAAATATGCAGCCAACAATTCTTTATCCAGTAAGGCTGTCATTCAGAATAGAAGGAGAGATAAAAGAGTTTTCCAGACAAACAAAAAATAAAGGAGTTCATGACCACTAAACTAGCCTTCAAGAAATTTCAAGAGAACTTTCTGAGTGGAGAAAAAAAGTCCCCAAATGGCAAAGACTAGAAAGGAACAGATCAACAGAAACACCAATTCTACAGGTAACACAATGGCACTAAATTCATATCTCTCAAATAACCACTCTAAATGTAAATGGACTAAAACCTCCAATCAAAAGACACAGGGTGTCAGGATAGATAAAAAAAAAAAACAAAAAAAACCAAGATCTATCTTACATGCTACCTACAAGAGACTCATTTTAGACCTAGATACCTGCAGATTGAAAGTGAGGGGATGGAGAATCATCTATCAAGATAATGGATGTCAAAAGAAAGCCAGAGTAGCCATACATATATCAGACAAACTATATTTTAAAATGAAGATAGCAACAAGAGACACAGAAGGGTATTATGTAATAATTAAGGGGTCCATTCATCAAGAAGAACTAACAATTGTAAATATTTATGCCCCCAACTCGGGAGCACCCAAATATATAAATCAATTAATAACAAACATAAAGAAACTCACTGATGATAACATAATAATACTAGGAGACTATAGGAGTGTATTACATATACTCCACTTACAGCAACAGACAGACCATTAAACAGAAAATCAACAAGGAAACAATGACACACTGTATCAGATGAACTTAACAGATATATTTAGAATATTTCATCTTAAAGCAGCATAATATACAATCTTCTTGAGTGAAAATGGAACACTGTCCAGAAAAGATGACATAATGGGTCACAAATCAGCCCTCAACAAGTACAGAAAGATTGAGATCATTCCATGCATATTCTCAGACCACAACTCTTTGAAACTGAAAGTCAACCACAAGAAAAAAAATTGGAAAGACCTCAAATACATGAAAGTTAAAGAACATCCTGCTAAAGAATGAATGGATTAACCAAGAAATTAAAGAAGAATTTAAAAAACACTTGGAAGCAAATGAAAATGAAAACACAACAGCCCAAAACTTTTGGAGGGCAGCAAAAGCAGTACTAAGAGGGAAGGATACTGCAGTATAGGCCTACCTCAAGAAGCAAGAAAAGTCTCAAATGCACAACCTAACCTTACACCTAAAGAAACTAGAATAGGATCGGCAAATAAAGCCTAAAGTCAGGAGACGAAGGAAAATTATAATACAGATTAGAGCAGGAACAAATGATATAGAAACAAAAAAAACAGTAGAACAGATAAACAAAACTAAGAACTGGTTCCTTGAAAGAATTAAAAAAATCGATAAACCTCTAGCCAGACTTACCAAAAAGAAAGAGAAGGACTCAAATAGTTAAAATTACTAATGATAAGGGAGAGATCACAACTAATACTGCAGAGATACAAACAATTATAAGAGAATACTATAAAAAATTATATGCCAACAAACTGGGCAACCTTGAAGAAATAGGCAAATTCCTAGGAACTTAAGAAACTATCAAAGCCGAAACAGGAAAAAATAGAAAATTTGAACAGACCCATAACCAGCAAAAAAATTGAATCAGTTGTCAAAAATCTCCCAGGAAACAAATGTCCTGGGGCAGATGACTTCCAAGGGGAATTCTACCAGACATTTAAAGATGAGTTAATACATTTTCTCAAACTTCCAAAAAGCAAAAGTGAAAGGAAAACTTTCAAACTCATTCTACAAAGCCAGCATTACTTTGATTCCAAAACCAAAGACCTCACTAAATGAAAAATTACAGGCCAATATCCCAGAAAAACATGGATGCAAAAATTCTACTGAAATACTAGCAAATTGAATTCAATAGTACATTAAAAGAAATATTCACCACAATCAAGTGGGATTTATTCCTGGGTTGCAGGGGTGGTTCAATATTCACAGGTCAATCAACGTAATACACCATATTAATAAAAGAAAGGATGGTAAATTTTTTCCATTTTTGCAGAAAAAGCATTTGACAAAATATAGCATCCTTTCCTGATAAAAACCTTCCACAAAGTAGGGACCAATAGAACATACCTCAAGATCATAAAAACCATATATGAAAGACCCATAACCAATATCATCCTCAATGGGGAAAAACTGAGAGCCTTTCCCTTACAGTCAGGAGTAAGATAAGGATGTCCACTCTCACCACTGCTACTTAACACGGTATTGGAAATTTTAGCCTCAGCAATCAGAAAACAAAAAGAAACAGAAGGCATCCAAATTGGCAAGAAGTCAAACTTTCACTATTTGGAGTGGCCATGATATCTTATGTAGAAAACCCAAAATACTCCACCAAAAATTGCTAGAACTCATACATGAATTCAGCAAACTTACAGGATATAAAATCAATGTGCAAAAATCTGTTGCATTTCTATGCACCAATAACAAAGGAGCAGAGAAAGAAATCAAGGAATCAATTCCATTTACAATTACAAGAACAATAAGATGCCTAGAAATAAATCTAACCAAAGAAGTAAAAGATATATACTCTGAAAACCACAGAACACTTACAAAAGAGATTGAAAAGGACACAAATGGAAAAGCATTCTATATTCATGGATTGGAAGAATAATCATTGTTAAAATGTCTATACTACCCAAAGCAATCTACACATGGTATGCAATCCCCAATTAAAATACCACCAGCATATTTCACAGAATTAGAGCAACCAATCCTAAAATTTGTATGGAATCACAAAGAACCTGAATAGCCAAAGCAATTCTGAAAAAGAAAAAGTTGGAGGCATCTCATTTCCAAAATTCAAGTTATATTATAAAGCAATAGTCATCAAGATAGTACGGTATTGGCACAAAAACAGACACATAAATCAATGGAACATAATAGAGAATCCAGAAATGGACCCACAAGCTATATGATCAACTAATCTTTGAGAAAGCAGGAAAGAAGATCAAATGGGGGAAAAAACAACAGTCTCTTCGACAAATGGTGTTGGGAAAACTGGACAGCAAAATGCAGAAGAAGCTGGATCGTTCTTACACCATACACAAAAATAAATTCAAAATTAATCAAAGACCTTAATGTGAGACAGGAAACCATCAAAATCCTGGAGAATTCAGGCAGCAACTTATTACTAGATATATCATCACAGGCAAGGAAAACAAAAGTAAAAATTAACTATTGGGACTTCACCAAGATAAAAAGCTTCTGCACAGCAAAGGAAACTATCAACAAAACTAAAACACAGCCTATGAATGGGAGAGGATATTTGCAAATGACATATCTGATAAAGGGTTAGAATCCAAAGAACTTATCAAACTCAACACCCAAAAAACAAATAATCCAATTCAGAAATGGGAAGAAGACCTGAATAGACACTTTTCCAAAAAACACATCCAGATGGTTAACAGACACATGAAAAGATGCTCAACATCACTCATCATCAGGGAAATATATATCAAAACCATGATGGAGATACACCTCACACTTGTCAGGATGGCTAAAATTAACAACACAAGAAACATCAGGTTTTGGAAAGAATGCAGAGAAAGGGGAACGCTCTTGCACTGTTGGTGAGAATGCAAACTGGTATAGCCACTCTGGAGGGCAGTATGGAGGTTCCTCAAAATGTTAAAAATAGAACTACCCTACAATCCAGCAATTGCATGACTGGTTATTTACCCAAAGGATATAAAAATACAGATTCAAAGGGATATATGTACCCTTATGTTTATACCAGCATTATCAACAATACCCAAACTATGGGGAGAACCCAAATGTCCATCTGATGGAGCCCAAATGTCCAACTGATAAATGAGCCCAAATGTCCAACTGATAAATGGATAACAAAGGTGTGGTATGTATATACAATATAGTGTTACCCAGCCATCAAAAAGAATGAAATCTTGCCATTTACAATGACGTGGATGGAGCTAGAGTATATTACGCTAAGTGAAATAAGTCAGTCAGAGAAAGATAAATATCTTATGATCTTCCTCATATGCTGAATTTAAGAAAAAGGATGAACATATGGGAAGGGGCAAAAGAAAAAAAGAAGGGAGAGAAATAAGCCATAAGAGACTCTTAACTATGGAGAACAAACTGAGGATTGATAGAGCGAGGTGGGTGGGAGATGGGCTAGATGGGTGATGGGTATTAAAGGGGGCACTTGTATGATGAGCACTACTATCAATGGGTATTGGGTGCCAAACACCCATACAACGGGGTGTTGTACGTAAGTGACGAATCACTGAATTCTACTCCAGAAATTAATCCTGCACTGTATGTTAACTACCTAAAATTTAAAATAAAAAATATGTATAGGAAGTAGAACTAGAAACAAATTGTTATAAAATAGTAAGATTAGTATAATCAAAGGCATATTCAGTATTATAGGGGCAGATACATGGCATTTACAAATTGATTACTGAGAACATATTATTTTTGACAGGATGAATGAATGATTCATTTTTATGTTCCATTCAGTTTACTCTAGTTTGTACCAAAATAGATAGAGGGAAAGAGAGAAATAAAGAGAGTGGGATTTTTAAAAAGTGTATCTGCACTGTCAAAGTATATAACAATAAGAGGCTGACAAAAAAAAAAAAAAGAATGCCTGTTCGTAAGAAGGAATTCAATGTCTGTCAACTCTGTGTGCTCTCTCATTAGCCCAAAATACCCAGATTTTAAAAAATGTATCCCAAATGTCAGATGACATCTTATCTTCTAATTCCTATAGCTATCTGTGCTACCTTTGTGTTAACTTTGGCGTAGAATTCAATGCTCTTTCAGTTATCTAAAAGAATAAACTTACACTTAAATCAATAAACTTGTGATCAGTTTACTGATGGCTCCATAAAAAACTCGGAGGAGAGCATTTATATCCTCCACTCCACAGCAAACCACCTAAAAATTAATGTCAATATTTCTATATGTGAAATAAGCTTCCTGGACACACTGCCATCATTAATTATGTTAGCCTTTCCCTCACTCAGAGTCCATGCTAGATGTTTCCATTCTCTCTCACCTTCTTTTCATTCTGTTATCCTGAGTCCTTCCTCTGTCTTCTTTGGAACCTGCAGGCTAACTTCTGTGTTTTATGCATGTTATGCACAACAAATTAGCAATCACTTTTTTTCTTGCACATGTACTTCTGGTCCCACAATCAAGTTGTTTTGTTTTTGTTTTTTTTTTTTTCTTAAAAATTGCTGATAATCGCACTTAGGAGAATCCCATTGACTAAAATAACTTTTCATCTGATTACATTGTGAATGATCTCATTTTGTTTATTATTGTTTAACAGGTTCTATGTATTATGATCAAGAGGTGGAGACTTTCCTTCACAAACACAACTTGAAGGCCCTGCTAGCACTGTAACTGAAGTAAAACAGACAAGCAAGAGCTTTGTTTCCACTTTCCTCCTGGCCTTTGATCCTTGTCTATTTCCTCATCTTGTGACCCTTGACTAACTGACCAAACATAATCTTGCAGGAACAGTTCTCAGAAAGCACTATTCTGACAGTTATCAAGATAATATTACCCCAACAATCCTGAGCAGTTGGCCCAAAAATTAGTACAACCTTCAACTGCAAGTTTTGCAGCACTTAAATTCAAAAACAGCTAACCCAAGGAAAACCATAAAGATATATGCCTCTCTCTTTTCTCCTAATAAAATGCTAATCTTGTTTCAACCCAGGAAGTTACTTGGTCTTTAGATGCTCCCAATGTACATCAGCTAAATAATGCCTGTATCCTTCCTTTGCATCACTTATGTTATTTGGCTAGCACAGAAATAGACTGATAAAGTTCACCCACAAAAACACAACATTTAACATGTAATCAGTGGCTAACAGAGAAAGACAATCTCTTTTTTTCCTGTTTCTTTAAGAGCAGTTGGTTGGCCATGCACATAAGTCATTCGTTTGAAATATCTGATGAAGAAAAGTGTACAAATTATGGCAAACTTCTTAATGTCTGAATTGTAATCTCCTGTAGAGTCTACCTTCCTGATGCTAGTATATGCTTGAGGTCCATGCCCATTCCAGACACAAGAGAGTCATGGCAAATTCCAGTTGCATTTGAATTATTTTGTGTATTCTCATATCCCTAGCACCACAGCCAGGGCTTTCTCCAGAGACACAAGAAGGATCTTCAGAACATTATTTTCACTATTTTTCTACTCTTTTGAAACTTATTTCTACTTTTCCTGTGACCCTTTCTCCTTTGTGCTCAGAGGAAAGTCTCTCATTTCTCTTGGATCTCTAGTTTCACTCTTCATCACAGGTATACCTAATATCATTATCACATTGTATATTTAACAACTATTTCCAAACATTTATCACATGCACTACAAAAGATTGGACACTGTGAGATTTAGAGAGGACTTAAACACTAGGAATTTAACGAGAAATAAATGGAGGCACAAATGATGACATCTAGGGCAAAAGGAGTAACATTAGCTAAAGCACCAGGACTTAAAGCCAACAGCGCCTTACTGAAAAAGTACTCAATTTCGGCCATTTCACTGAATATTTATAGAGATAAAGGGAAGATAAACAATAAAGGTCATTTTTTGCAAGAGTCCTTATATATAACTGAGAAGTTTTCATATAATTTATTAGATAATGATAAGCAACTGAACATTTTTGAGAATTGGTTAGTAAATAAAATGAGGGTTTTTGTTTCAGAAGATTAATCTAGAAGTCATGCACAGAAAGGACTGCAAAAGAGTTGTGAGAAAAAAAGACAAATTAACAAGCTGTTGAAATACAGAAAGGGAAGAAACCAAAGAAATGCCAAAAATGTAAGACCTGCAAAAGTTGACATCATTAAGTGGACGTCAACATAGGTGTTGAAAAAGAAAGAGAAGCAGAAACTGATTTTGGATTTTGAGCCTGAATGACAGAGAGAACGAGCTCTTTTTCAAGTATGTGTACTCAGGTAGCCAAGTACTCATACTAGAATTTAGATTTATATTGAAAAAAATTACTTTTGTATTGTTTTCTATGATCTTGCCTTTCTCTAGGGCCTTATCTGTTTCAGATTAGTGATGGGGGGAATAAGGATAACTAAATGTGGTGTCTAGTTTAAAGATTCAAGTTTAGTTTAGTTTAAAGATGTTTAAGACATAGTTTAAAGATGTCTCTTAGATAAAATATGCTCTGATCAGTGATCCCTTGCTCCTGGGGGAGGAGTATGGGTTGTTACTTTTACGATATAGGAGAGGAAACATAAAATCCTTACTCTTTCTTCTCCAGTGGTTCAACAATGCCCTTTTTCCTCCTGGATTTTGGTTGTTCTGCTCTCTTGATGCTGACCTCTACAGCTAAAATATCTCAGAGGCTATGCTTTTGGCACAAACGCTGCTGCTTATGGTATTCATACCTGACTACCCTCACCTTTGATCTTGCTGTAGAAACCTCTGGTCGGCCTATAACTTTTATACAACTATATATCCTCTGATTGGGATCATGCTTATAGTCCTCACAGTGTTGGGGATCCTAACAACCCCCTTCTGGCAAGATCCATCTGAGAACCAAGGGTGCCTTAGAAAAGCTAATTCCTCAGGACCATTTTTTTTTTAACCTTAATAGGCTACACTGGCCAGTTCACTTTGAAGTGGCTGTGCACCAATTACTCACGTGACCCCTTGCAAGTATCCCCTTTTGGAAGTTTCGAAAGGGAAACGGGTATCTTCCTGACTTTGCTAATGCTTTCTCTTTTCTAATGTACCTCTGGGCTACAGCCCAGAAAAGGGAAAATGTGGACCCACAAGTAGTGGCTTTATTTTCCTCTCTCTCTTTCTTCTTCCTAAAATCCAGTAGGTTGAGACTTCATAGAGGGCAAAGTTATGCTCTGTAAATTACAGGAAATTTCTGAAATGACACTCCAAGATGAACTGTTTATTTGCAAATATGGGGAATGTAAAAATAACAGAACTTTTCTCTCCAGAATAGCTAGTAGTTTGATTTATCATTATGGGAGGAAACTGCCAACACTAATTTCAACACCAATAAACCTTTCTTAAAACATACTTCTTTATTCTTTTCTCATTTTTATTGTTTGGGCACTTTCCCTTTACATTCCTTCTGTAACAAATCCTTATATCCCCCAGGCATACTATTGCCTTAAGCAAACTAAGACAATGGTCTTGTACTCTGAAAGGCAAAATAAAAAAGTACATCAATAATTTTCAAAATATTGCCCCACTGCACATGTTCAGTTTAAACTACCTGCAGAACATTTAGGAAAGTAAATCCCCCTTAGTAATCCAGAGAGATTTGTTTCCCCATTTTAACTTAGAGTCTAAGCAATGTTCTAGTTTTCATTTTGCCTCTTATTATGATTAATCATCACTAATGGATTTAGGCTGTGAACCAGGAGAAGTTTTTATACCTTTAAACCCACATAGTTTAAAGAATATATTTCATTTTCTTATAAAATATGACAAGAACTTGATATATCCAATCCAATCATAATTTTTAAGTACCAAAAAGTCCCATTACCCACCTTTATTTAACAATGACAACTACCTTGTCATGCCAGCACCATAAATACCTGTGGAAAATGCGTACAAACAGGCCATCAAACCTGAAAAAGTCAAGGGAGGGACCACAGGAGATAAATAAAATAATCACAGCCAAAAGTCAGATCTCATAGATTCCAAGGTCAAGGCAAACAGAGACCTAGAACCAGATATAAAAGAGTTAGAGCCAAAGACAGCAGGACAGAGGACAGGCTGTTCATTAAGCCAGCTGGGACATGGGCAGTTTGGCCAAGAAACGAAAATAGCAAAAGGCCACCAGGCATCAGGGTAAATTAGTTTTGGAAAGCCATGGGGATGAGATAGGGGTTTGGGATTAATATTCTAGTCTTTTTGTTCTCACAGGAACTGGTGTTAGATTAGCCACTGGACAGCTGACAGGTAATGATCATTTTTCTTGTGGCTGAGGTTATTTGCTTCACACAGTAATCTCTCTATAGCTTCTGACACCTAACTGGGTGGTGAGTCAGGCTGGACTTAAGAAAAAAAATTTTTTTTTGAGATCCATAGAGTAGAGGGTCCCGAGTGACTTCAGGTGAAGATAACTGTTGGAATGGTAGTACCTTAAGTTGAGGGGCAAATGGGATGGAACCAGAGTTCAGCATGCCTAGACGACTAGGCATGAACATTGAACAGAACACATACTGCCTGTGGATCTGAAGATTCAAGATACAAGTCAAATAAAATATAAACTGGGCAGTGTTCCAGCTGAAGCAATAAAAATCAGGAATCCAAACAGACCTACAAGAAACCTCTAGGTGGTCTCAATATCAGAAGATTTATATTATTACACAGGTTATTTTTCATTTAGAAAAAATCAAAAATTATTTTTTAAATGATAAAAGTCCAATTTCTACATGATCTGAGGACAGGAAAGTTTTGTTTATCTAGTCATTTTCCGATTTGTATATTTGAACACCAGTAACTCATTAAATTCTTTCAGTGATGGCCAATGCCAATGCAAATGTGATCAATGAGCACTTGAAATTCCTCAAGTTAGCAGAACTGAATTCTTAATAGAGACCTTTTAAGCATTCTAAAGTAGTTTAACATTTATATAACCCGTACTTTTTTCTGAGTTACTGTCAAGGATATGATGTCAGATTCCTTCCTCTATATATTTGTTACCCTTTCTTTTCTTAAGCCATCATTTCATAAAGAGTATTTAATGATTCCTTCATTCAACCAACACCTATTGATAAGCACTCAGTTCTATGATGTAGAGAATGTAAAGACATACGACAGAAAGTCTGTGTCTTCAGCATTTGGAATAAATATAATTGGAGATGGGAGAAGATTATATGTTGACGTTGCGGGATCCCATTTCTTGTAGAAAAGTAGACATTTGTCAGGATTAGCAGCAGGTTTTAACAAAAAAACAAATTACACATCCTCCACAGTAGCAATTTAAATTTCAGAGGGTCAAAACTGTGTACGTTGACAGGAAAAGGTTAGACTAAATATACAGAAGTGAGGATCTTCTATCTCTAGTTCAAACTGAGGCCTTTTGAATTGCTGAAGTATCATCAACATGAAGTTCTTTATGTAATGTGAGGAGTTATAGAGAGGGCTTCATTTATTATATTTATCTCTCATAAAAGCATTCATAAAACACAACTATGGTTTTTATGTTTAGTTGTTTATGTAAAGCCTGATATTCCCATTTGACTGTGGGCTTCATGAGGATAGAGACCACATTTGTGTACTTCATCATTGGCATACTCAGTTCCAGAAAAGATCTTGGACATGGAAGACAGCCAGTAAATATTTATTGAACGAATAGAATTTGAGCTAAATTTCAGGACTGTAAATATGACATGAAGGAGGCTCAAGTGAGCTTTCCAAATCCACAGTCGCTGGGATTGTGTTAAGGGCAATGCAATATCTTGCTGAGCTCAAGGTCATCTTCATTTTGAGAGATATCAAGAGACTAGATTGGTTTCAAGGCCTCTGGGAGACTTTGATCCTTTTCAGGTCACCCATGACAGTAAGCACAGAGGCATTTTCTGAGAGACCTTTGAGATAAAGAACACTTTTGAGAGCAGAGGGTCACCCTTGACATTGTGCCTTGTTACACAGTAACAAAGTCATTTAACCAGCCAGCTTTGGAGAGTGTACTCAGTCCAGACTATTTTCGATGCTGTGTCAGATTTAGTTCTTCTCTAGATCAGCATATTCAGGTCAACGAACTGTCCTTCAACCTCTAAAGCATTTTCTAGTCCAATCTTGTTGGGGAATAATGTATTCTTTCTATTTTATATTCCTTTTTCCATTGTCTTTTAGCACTACGTTTTTTATGTAACATTCTAGAAAGAGCTTCAAACATCCCAGCAGGGGGTTGTATTACACATAAAATCATTGCTTAACTGACATCAGTTTTGGACCCCTGCCATTTGTTTATAATTTCTCGTTTTGCCCTTCAAATGAACTGTATATAAATACACTCAAAATAAACTCATTATGGAGTTGGAAGTTGAACATATGTCTGAAATGTCACAGCATTCTTTGCAACCAATGTAAGAGTGTCTACGGATTATCATTTTTATTTTCAACAATAAAAGCTTTTCCTTTGAAGCTAAGTTCCAGCATTTAAACCACAGCTCCCAACAAATTTTTGTTTGATACAGAAAAAACATTTTTAAAAGTTTTATTTCCTGCCAATGTGGTACCACTGGGAATTTTATAATAGTTAAATGACAAAAATATATGTCATAACTCTCTTAGCACAAATAGCTTTTGTAAGAGTTCAACACCAATCTTTAGCTTTATTTGCCCCTATTGCAGTGTCAATGATAACATAAATCAAAACATTTTCTAAATATATATGTGTAGATAGTCCTCAATATAAATGTATTCAACAAATAATTATGAATGGAATTGTCTTTTCTAGAAAAGGAGAAACTTAAATGTCTGAAATAAAAAACAAAAAAAAAATGTCTGAAATAAAATAAAAAAATAAAATGTCTGAAAAAAAAATAACTCTGAGTTAACACCATACATGTATCAATTTCAGATTACTGATTAATTTGTGATCCATATACTCACATTCAAAGATGCTTTGGAAGTTGAAAAATTTAGGTTACTATTTGTCTATATTTTACTTGTAACAAATGCCACCAAAATCAGAGCTGCATAACAAAAGTGTTTTTTGTTTTTTCCCTCACTCAGGTAAAATCCACTATTCAGACAACCTTGATGTTGTGGCATTTCCTTCTCAACTTCCAGTTTCAGACTTCAGCAGAATAGATATAAGCATGGAGACTATCACACCAGCTCCCAAGTAGTTAAGCCCCAGGGTAATTCCTATCATTCCCAGTCACAGACTATTGAGAAGGACCAGTCACATAGTCTCACCATGGAAAGGGGCCAGGAAATGTTCCCCATAAGTACAAAAAGGTGAGGAGAACTGGTGACATTTGGTGAACACTAATAATGTCTACCTCAAAACTCCACCAAGGTAAGACAAATTTAAAATTATCCCTCTCATTGAATAATGACATTGAATAATGTTCCCAAATTTCATGTCTACCAGGAACCTCAGAATGAGACCTCATTGAAAAAAGCGTCTTTGAAAATGTAATTAATTAAGATGAGGTCATACTGGATCAAGGTGGGCCCAAAATTCAATGACTGGTATCCTTATGAGAAGCTCATTTGAAGACATGGAGAGACATGCAGGCAGAACATCATATGAAAAGAGATGGAAACTGGAGTAGTGATTGAAGTGATGCCAAGAAAAGACACAGACACCAAGGAAACACCAGAAACAAACATGGAAGAGATTCTTCCCCAGAGCTTCTAGAACTGACCAGTCTTACCAATACTTTGATTCCAGACTTCTAGCCTCCAGAACCATGAGAGAATAAACTTGTTATTTTAAGCCACCCAATTTGGAACATCTTGTTATGCCAGCCCCAGGAAACAAATAAACCACCCCCAAAACAAGGTAGTAGGTAGAGAATTCAATCACTTCTCCTTTGTTCCTGATCTTCAGACACATGCGGAAACACTGTCACAGCAACTTCTCTCTGAGACTTGCCTTTATTTTAACAACTTAGGATATTTGTCTGGAGGAAATAGTCATAAAATATGTTTTACTGTATTACTAAAACTCAAAAAGACATAATTTAACAATTGTCCAAAGGATCAGTCTGTTCTCCTTGTGTTAATATTCTATAAAGTATTTGCTCTGGAACTCTGGAAATTCATTAAGAATTTGATGTCTCCTGGAAATCTAAGAACAATTAGAATAGTGCTAATGGTCTGTACATTTTCTTGTATTTTTACTTGTTTCACTAGTGATAAAGAGGTTAGGCATATTGAGCTGGGGTTAGAATTATAGTTAAACACTTATAAGAATGTTAGAATTTCTGTGCCAAGGTCAAAAGTAGGCTGTAATAAAAACCAGATCGATGGGAAAACAGAAGTGAAGTACTTAAATTATTTCTCCTTTTAAAGATGTTAGACACCCTGTAACATATCACCTCTCTTCTTATGAAGAATACTTTATTCTCTCCTAAGTTGCAATCTGCCAGCAATAGATAAAATCATGCCATTTCCAAAATGTTTTCAGAATATTTTGATTTTCTAGGAACACTTTTTCCCCTAATATGTGCAATGAAGCAGAAAGGAACCACAAAACACTGTAATTTCTATTACATCAATTTATTGACATTAATATTTAGTTTCACTTTGCAAGTGCAACCACCTTTGAAGCATGCTTATTGTTCTTTGCTGCATCTTATTTCAAACTCATTTCTAATAATGTTAGCATCTGAGCATTTGTGGCATATCTAGCTATGTGAAAGAAAAATCACTGAAATGGTTTTTCAACACTGAAATATACCCAGGCATTATCTCTGTAGTATTCTATGACAGTCATTTACATAGTAACTCTGAGGGTCTAATTCACTTCAGTAATGTCCTGTGATGGCCAAGGGCTGATGTATGAGCTCTGCATTGGGAATTACAATCAAATTTATCATTTTAATGTATCCATACAGATACATGTGTCATTCTGAAATTCATAACTAGTATCATATTATGAAAGCTAGAATTTCTATGCTTATATTCCAACCAAGTCCACAAGGTTTCCCTAATACTGTATTTTGTTTTAACACTGCAATACCCAGACTGAAATAGACTGAAATTATTCATTGCCACGATTGTTATAAACTAAAACCCGAGCATTAAAATGAGTAGCTCTGAGAAAGAGAGACCAGCTTTCTGATCTTTCTGTGGAATACAGTGTTTACCTGCTTTGGACTGTGGGACCAAACTCAGTCCCAATTTTCTTTATATAATTCACATATGTGGGTGATACCTGTTTTTCCAATTTGCACAAAAATCAGCTGTTCTTCCGCTTCTTCCAATATTTCACTCACGTGCATGCTGGCTATTTTCTTCACCATTCAGTAGAGTCTAAATTTTATGTAACTCCCGTATAAATATTTTCCAGGAAGTCTGTGTTTTCTTAAAAAAGGTTTTCCTTCTACATTATGTGCAAAATTTATTCTTATATTTGGTTTACAATGTGAGCTTTTATGTCTGATTTTTATGTAATGGGTTTGAATACTGTCTGTTTGATCATACAGTCATCTGTCTCATGTTACCACTATAAAAGAAAAATCCTCAAGGTCAAGAATGACTAACAAGATAGATTCTATGCCTCAGCACTAAGACCCTTTTCTTTTTAAGTCTCATGATTCTAATGACAGCGATTGCAGTGATAATGGTAAAACTGTCTGACTCCTAGTTTGTTGATTTTACAGGACTGTGTGACGAAAGTAAATGCAAACATGTCTGAGTGACTTCTGTATACCCTTAGCGAAGAAGGCATATGTAATATCAGCCCTCTTAAATCTTATAGTCTAGGAAAAGTTATAACAAAACAAACATATTTATTTCCCATTCTTTGGAGACAGCCCAATAAACTGTCCTACTTGTGCCACTTATATATTAACCAAAGATAACTCTTAATAAAATGTTTATTTCTTCCCATTCCTTATCTGATCATTCACTTTAAATTTATCTCCATACTGTTTTATCATATCAATTAAGTGTTCTTTGGGATTAAATAATAATATCTGAGAGTAAAAGAAAATTAATATACACTATATGATTCAATTTCTAGCCTATCCATACTATTTTTATTGTCTCTAAGGCACTCTTAGGAAAATAATAGACAATTTACCATTTAAATTATATTCAACTTCCAAATGTAGTTAAGAGGAAGAAATCAAAAACAAAAGTTGATTTTCCCAGGGCTCTGAGCACAACCAACAATGTTAACATGAGCTAAAATTAAATATGATGTGTATTATTAGCATTTACTACTTCATGTTATGTGGCTAGCCTATGTACCCAATCTATTATGCTGCCATTATTGATGCAAAAACCCTTTTGCACAGCCTTTTAAATCCATTAAAATTCAAATCCAAACCATCAAATATTATATTTCATAGTGTTTGCCTACCCTTAATCTGCAGCATGACAATTAAAAACCATAAAATAGTGATGTAAAATCTATAATGAAAAGAGTTATTTCCCCCTGAGATTTGACTAATATTATGACAATCTGCTTTCTTGTTACCATACATTTAAATGGAGTGATGTGTCTTGTGCCAGTATTTAAAAACTGTCTTTTGAATTCTTTCCAAAAATAATTATTCTGGCTAAACCTCAAAGACAAAAAACATTTCGTATATTTATTTAAAAAGATGTTAATATTCATATTAGTTGAGGCTTTTTTTTAGATAACTGATACTACTCTGATATGTTCTCATTAAAAATCTGCAGTAAACAAATACATCATCTGAGAATACCTTGGGAGATTTCATGGAATGTCAGACTTTAAAAAAATATTTTTAAGATAATAAATCCAATTTTAGTGTTATATGAGAAGTGAAAAAGAACTAGAAATACTTTTACCACTGAAATCCAGACATATATGCTTTTTTCCTTCTCTATAGTAAGAAATTTAAAGGTAGAAAATCCAAGATTGCTAAATACATTCTAAAAGTTTTTAAAAATCACTTTTATTATGTGATCATTATGCTTGGTTTTATTTTTATTTTAAGGATATATGTCCCTTTAAAAATTTTAAGTATATCTGAATTCTAATTACTAAAGTTATTGCCCTAAATATTCTCTTTTAAGAGAATCCGTGCATTTCCATTTGGGTGGGTAAAAAGCACAGAGAGAAATACTGTACCAACAAGGAAACACAGAATATCAGCTCTCAGTATGCTAGGATTGTTGCAGACACTCTGGACAAATCATTCCTTCCTGCCTTTTTTTTAAAGGTTTTATTTATTTATTTGAGAGAGAGAGAGAGAGAGAGCAAGGAAGTATGAATAGGCGAGCCAGAGGGGTAAGCAGACTCCCTGCTGAGCAGAGCAAGGAGTTGGAATGGGGCAGGGGCAGGGGCAAGGGAGGAGGCTCCATCTCAGAACAATGGGATCATAACCTGAGCCAGAGGCAGTCACTTAACCAAGTAAGCCACCCAGGTGCCCCTCCCCTTTCTATGAGGACACAGAAAATGAGAAATGGATATACTTGCTCCCACTGTTATCCAGGTAATTAGAGTCAGAGCCTGGGGATGGGAACCCAAAAATCATAAGCGTACATACCAAGCAACAACCTGGTCCTAGAATATCAGCGATTAAAAAGCCTAAGTGTTCATACTTATTAATCTTTCTCTTAGGGAGTTATCTCTTCACTTATGAGTTAATGGAAATTTGAGAGAAAACATCCCTTTTAATAGGCAAACATATAAATCACAACTAGAGCGTAGATGTCAAAGGTCTGCCATGAAATGAGTCGCTATATTGAATCTTATAATATAAACATGACCGAAACATTTCTGGATGAAATTAGAGCATATCTCCTAAGGTTGTCCAGGACATTAATTATGCAAACTTAAATGTATCTTTCCTTGCTAAATTTTACTGTCTTGTTTATAAAGATGATAAAAATTTGATCCACAGTGAGTGAATGGAATTTTTAGATAAATGTAAACACAGATGCCCTCTAGTATTTAATAAAGATCACTAATCTTTTCAAAAAGGCAAGAACATATGGATACCTCTAAAACTGAGATTCTGGTCTTATCTATATATAGTCTTCAACTAAATTAAAACAAACAAATAATTAAAAACAAATTTTTAAAATAACCAAATAAATGAGATTCTTGACCCATAAAAAATTATCAAAATATTTTCCTGAGGACACAGCTATATTGAGAATAAGGGACTCAGCTATTAACTGAATTTCCGACATGTATAGGAAGGGCATGATGACATATCCATATATTTAAATTATTATCAGAAAATATCAACTTTCCTTCAGGACACCTTCAGCATGTGTTTCTGTCTGAACCATCTATTTTTTAAAATCTGACTAGCCTAATCACAAAAGCACAAGATAATCACTCACAGAGCCATGTAGGCCTCTCCAGGATTTTCACCTCCTGCCTCTCCTCTTCTGGCTCATTTTCATTATCCCTGGTTTTTCAATAAGGTCCGTTTAAACATTCAAAGCAAGAGCCCTCATCTCTTGACAATGCAATTTGGCCAAGAACTATATTCAACCTCAGATTTCTCTCAAAAGGATGATCCTGCATCTCTCCTTGTTACCACATACCACAACGACACATAATGTCTACCCAAAAATTCTATGGAAATAACTGCCCGGAAATCCTCCTCACTTAAGGAATATGAAATACTATCTCTGTGGATCAAGCTGACCCAAGAGTTTCACCTCTCAGAAAGCAAAGACTGACAAAGTAGCACTAGTCCATTTCTTGGAGCGAGTACCCATCATCACATGAAATATAAATAAGAAGCGTCTAGTCTGCCTTTGTGCATTCTGTCTAGAAATTTTGCTCAAAAGATATAACGCACGAAATAATTGGCAAAGTTATATTAAAATTCCTCTTGTGAGAAATAACATGCTTTCAAGAAACATTAGTTTGTTACTTTCTGGGGTTTTCAAAAAGATTTTATTTATTTATTTGGCAGAGAGAGAGAAGGGGAACACAAGCAGGGGGAGTGAGAAAGGGAGAAGCAGGCTTCCCACTGAGCAGGGAGCCAGTGCGGGGCTCCTTTGATCCCAGGACCAACTAAGCCACCAAGACACCCCTAGATTGTTATTTTCAAAAGGAAAATGGACAATTGCCATGAATGGGCAAATGCTAGTGGATCTATTTCCTACTGAGTTATCCACTATTCAAATGTTTTGCAGTTGTGACCTTCAAAAATTGATGGGTAGTATTATACCAGTTCTTAACATAATTTAAATCATATAGGTTGTTTTAAATTTGGGGCTCATTCAGCCAACTATCTCAATACATTCATATATGTGTATATATGAATATATATATATATATAGTTACAGCACTACATATATATGAATATATATATATAGTTATAGCACTACAATAACTAATACATAATGATAACTACCCATTACTAAGTTTTAAAAATTTTATTTATACTATTTTCCCATGAAAATTAAAATTTAATGTAACAAATTATCTTTTTAGCCATACAGAATAGTATAATTTTCTAGATAACCTCATTCCTATAGGTTCTGAATAGCTAATATAGTATTTTAACATCAATTTCCAAATATTTGACAACACATATCACTAGATCACGTAAGGCAACACTTACGAAGGGGAAAGAAAAACATCAATTCTAGTGGTATATCTACTACATTGAAAGTGTGTGAGTGGGGTGCCTGGGTGGCTCAGTGGGTTAAAGTCTCTGCCTTCGGCTCAGGTCATGATCCCAGTGTCCTGGGATTGAGTCCCACATCGGACTTACTGCTCAGCAGGAAGCCTGCTTCCCCTCCCTCTCTGCCTGCCTCTCTGCCTACTTGTTATCTCTCTCTCTGTGTCAAATCAAATAAATAAATAAAATCTTAAAAAAAAAAAAAGAAAGAAAGTGTATGAGCTTGGACAAACCACAAAAACTCTCTAGCCCTCAGATTTCTTAATTTTAAAAATGAAATACCGGATTTCATTTTTTATGGTTTTACAGGATTGTGAGGGTCCAATGTAAACACTGATGTGAAGATGTTTTTAAAACATTCAAGAATAGCATCGTTATCAGTTTTTAATGGTTTCCTCTTGTGTTTCTAATTTCTTGCATCTCATTATCTTTATTCAAATGGGCAATTCCATATTTCTCTTCACCTTTATTCTTACACATTTCATAACTTGAGCCCTTGCTACTACACAAGTCAGTAATTATTTTGTTCCCATTTTTCTGTTGAGACTCTAGCAATGAGTATCTAAGAATTCTCTTCCTGACATAGAATAAACTGAAAGCATGCAAATTATTGCTATCCTTTGCTCTTCTTCATCATCCTTCATCATCAGGTAATCACCAGCATACTCTAAAAAAAAATTTTCAATGACTCTTTCTTTTAAATAACTCACATATGAAAAGAACATCAAAAGTATCTAGAGTCTTAAAGACTTCCTTGCACGCTTCCCTTGGTTGCATTGTTTCAGGAAATTATTAACCTCCAAATCATTAAAGAAATAAAAGCACTGGGAATTATTTAAATGGTAGAACTCAAAGAAAGGCCAGTGGAAGAGATGTAAATTGGTTTATAGCACAAAATTAATTCTTGGTTGCACTGACAGAACTCTCCTGAACTTCAAATTAGCAAATTCAAATCCAGTGAAGACATTCAGACTTAACATCTTTGTTTCATATATTTTTTAGGAGAGCCATAAAAAATTAAAAAATTAAAATTAAAAATTAAAAAATATTTTTTAGGAGAGCCATAAAATTAAAAAGGCCAACAATAAGAAGCTCCCCTGAGAATCTCAGAAAACAGAATGTCAACAGTATGAAAAATTAAACTACTAAAACTAATTCCAAAGCATATTTGTAGATATGATCACTAGACAGGACTATGAACCTGTGGCACTTCTAAATATAAAATTTTGTGGGGGAACAGATATCAATGATTATGAATGAATGTCGTTCATCTCTATAATTGAACATCTACATCTCTATATACCAACCTATTTGTAAGACAGAAAAAATTCTAATAATCTTGATGTTTAACCATTTAATGCCTGTCAGACTATTTAATATGAAAGTCAGTGTTATAGAATATTGTCAACCTCAAGCTAGTTACAATTAACAGAAAATTACAAAATGGAATTTCTAATATGCTAAAAGTATGATGATACTCAAGACTGTGGGATAGCTTGCAGTAAGATTTACTTTCTTCACAATAACATTTATTTAAACTTTTCTGCATAGTACGTCTAATTAAAACAAAGTTCCTAAAAATAGGTTTTTCTTTAATTTTAATAGGGCTTTTCCCCAACTTACAGTAACAAACCTAAAATAATGACTAAAAAGAACATTAAAATTATCTACCATATCTGTACATTTTTAGATTAAAAAAAACTAACCCAGACAAATTTATTTATTTAAAAAAATTGTTTTAAATATTTTTATTTATTTATTTGACAGAGAGAGACACAGCGAGAAAGGGAACACGAGCAGAGGGAGAAGCAGGCTTCCTGCTGAGCAGGGAGCCTGATGCATGGCTTGACATGGGGTTCAATGCGGGGTTCGATGCAGGACCCTGGGATCATGTCCCAGGCCAAAGGTAGACACCTACCGACTTGAGTCACCTAAGTCCCCTAACCCAGACCAGTTTAATGATCCATCAGACCCCATGTAGAAAGTCAGATCTAAGCATCCTATCAGTGCTCAAGCCCAGTGCCACTTCCATTTCAATTTGCTGCCTCAAATATTGTTTGTGTTGTACTGTTTAAAGAAATGATATTTGGTTACATTTATGAAAAGTTATCCTACAGAGTAATATAGTGCTTCTATTTCTTTATCTAAAAACAACTATTTTTTCTAAATTGGTTAATTTACTTTCATAAGCATTTTATTATTTCATTTTATTCTTTCCTTTTCATTTCAGGATTAAAAATTGTTAAAAGAGGACTGAAATATTTTACTTTCCAGAACACTTTGAAACAGTGTTTTTTCCTGTTAATTTCCCTGCCAGTGCTACATATTTTCAATGTATGTTCATGATTTCAGGAACAAATCACTTTTAAGATTAGTGATTTTTACCAAGAGAATTAAATTTCTTAAGGTTAGCTTATTGTCTTCAATATGCAGAAACAGAATTTCTAATCCTCTTTAGAGCAGTGATTTTAACCCCCTTTTTTTTGATATGTATGACAGATAATGACATGATAGACATATCCTCGCAATTATATGCAAGGTTATACGAAATCCAGAGCGCAGATTTACCCTTTTCTCATCAATTTAAGGAAGCAAATAAGAATGCAAGCAAGTGACAGTGATATTGTTATCAACCTTTAATCCTTTTAAATTTATTAAAAGAAAGCTATTAATACCCATACTTTTAAGTATTTTTAGTTACAAAAACCTTTCGGCACACCACATACTGTGATATCCTAGGATATTTTGGCATGCATATATACTTATCATCTAGAATTACAGTAATTTGAGAGGAGAACAATAGGCAACAATAAAATCAGACTTTTGTTGAATACTTAAGTATTTACCTTAGAAGAGGTAACTGATACAATACAAAGGAGGGATTCTTGCCTCTGGAAATGATAGAGCAACTATCTAACCAGGCTTCCCCTTACTCTGTAAATAATTAACAAGTAGAAAGCTCTAGGAGGCAACTATTTTCACACATTGGAAATCAGCCAGGTGGAACTGTGATAATTGAGGTAAATCCCACGGTTGATCTAGCTTTTTGTCTAATGGCACTTTCTAGGTCACAATGTAGAAAGACAGAGTCCAAGCAAAATATGACAGTTTAGCTGAGATGAAGTTTGGGCTGCTGCAATGACTGGAAATGGTGGAGCAGGGATGCTGGAGAATAGGGAAGTGGCAGAGGAGGAAAGATAAAGTATCTGCACAGAGGCTCCTTACAGGTCCTTGAGCCAGAGTTGGGCTGAATAAGCACAGGGCAAAAACCCATTATGTCTAGTGGGGTGGACCTGTTACAGGGCTGTTGAGTAAATACAGTGCTGGGAGATATTATAGCTCCAGTAATGCAAGAATAAAGAAATTTCACAAAGCACTTCGGGTGTTCAGATGCCATCTCTAAAGGGCTATGTTTTAAAGGAAAGGCTCAAAACTCATCATAAAGACCACACCCCAGTCAGCGTACAAAAGCAAAATATATCAGCTCTAACAGAATAAACCAAACCTATTTCTATTAAAAATATTTTCCATCAGTGGTTAACAGGGAGATTTAAATTAAAAACCCTAAGATACCTCTTCACTCACTAGAACAGCTTAATTAACTAATTAATTAATGTGTTTAGTGCTTATTTTAGAACGTTGAAAATGACAGTCAAAACCAAATGCTAACAAGGATATGGAGCAACTAAAACTCTCATACATTGCTAGTAGAAAGATACACTGGAACAAGAACTTTGAAAAACCACTTGGTATTTTCTATAAACCAAACACACACCTACTGTATGACTCACCTATCCCACTCCCATGCATATATTAAAGAGAAATGAAAATATGTGTCCCCAAAAGCTTTCTACAAAATGCTTATTGCAACTTTATTCATAACTGCCAAAAAACAGAACAAAACTCAAGTGGTAACAATAAACAAACTATAGTAAATTCATGGCATATTCATTCAACAAAATTCTATTCTTTAATTTAAAAAGAAAGAGGGACACCTGGGTGTCTCAGTCAGTTGAGTGTTAGACTCTTGATTTCCATTCAGGTCATCATCTCAGGGTTGTGAGACTGAGCCCTGCTGAGCATGGAGCCTGCCTAAGATTCTCTCTCTCCCTCTGCCCCTCCTCATTCTCCCTCTTAATCAGTAAACAAACTACTGATACATAAAACAACATAAATCTCAAAACTATTACACTGAGCAAAAGAAGCCAGAAATAAGTGAGTACATACTGTATGATTGCACATTTATAAAGTTCAAGAATAGACAAAACTAACCTATGATAAGAAAATCACAATCTTTCTCATCTATGGTTATAGCACTTGCCAGAAAATTGACACCAGAGAACTTTCTGGGATATTGGAAATGTTCTGTATCTTAATGTGATATATACAGTGGAATCATTTGTTAAAACTCACCAATGTGTACATGTAAAATCTGTTAATCTCAATGTATATACCTTTTACTTTAATTTTAATAAGGAGAATTTAGGAGGATTATTTAGGAGATTTAGGAGAAAATTCTCATTAGTCAAAAATGTCCTAAAGAAATCCAATTAGTTTTTAAAATATGCTCTGTCTTACTATTGGAACACAACCAATAAGAAAATTAATGAGATGCAAGTTAATTAAGACAAAGAGAACAGCTTCCTTAGATTGAGATCTCAGAAGACAGGCTACACATATATGAAAGAAAAAAGAAGACCTCAGGGCCTAGGAGAAAAAGAGAAGTATTGTTGATCCTTTTTCAAAAAAGGAGAAAAACAAAGGAAATTAAATACTAGAGGAATATCCCACTGGATAAACATGTAAGAGAAAGAAATACTCTCAGCCTAGAAATTCAAAAGCTAGGCAGAGATGAACTTGAAGGAACATGACAAACTTGGAATTCTCACTCCAGTGTTGGTATATAGTCTTCAAAAACAACAGCAGCTTCAGATCAGAAATGTGCTGCAGCTGATTCTCCAACTGAAAAATAAAATAGAGGAATGAGAGGAAAACCTTTCCTAGGAAACAAATTTATACAAATAAGCAACTGTGAAGCAAGATGCACGGAGGGATAGCAGCCATAGTCCAAGACAAATGCTGACTTGCATTAGTGTGAAAGCTATTTCCCTAGACAGAATCTACAGCTATTGTGATTTTGGGGTGTCAATAACACAAAGTTCAAAAAGGCAGTATGAACAAAAGGATCTGAATACACTACATCTCAAAGAAGAATGCTTCGATAAGTCCTAATGCTTGGGGCTTCCATTATTACAAATACATAAATAACTAAATGCCCCTGAGAAAAGTGGTATTCTTTTTCCCCTTGATGTAGTAAATGCAAGTGTCACTGAGCTCTCCAGAAACCTAGAAAAGGTAAAACCATGAAGAAATTCTCTACTTTTTTCCCCTTAGATACAAATAAGTCCTCCTGTGTTGTCTGGCGAATAGCAATGCACAAACTATTTCTTGCTTTCTGCTAGCAGCCCATTGGCCAAACTAGTCCCATAGCTTATAGAATTCTAAGGGTGGTTATAGGTTTCCCCAAGGAGTCCCCAGTGTCAGGACATGAAATTAATTCCAGCCAATGGAACATTTCTGCAATGCCTAGGAACACAGAATGTGGAAACCAGTAATGGTTAAGGGTAGCATCTAGGGTCAGAGTGTCTGGATTAGAATCCTGGCCCCCATCATTCAACAACTGGGCAACTTTGTGGTGAATTACTTAATTTTCACATGCTTCAGTTTCATTTCTGTAAAACAGGGATAATAATAACATCTGTTATGTACACTGGTCATAAGAATTCAAAGAAATAATACCTATAAGCATTTACCACAAGTGCTGGCACACAGAAAGCACTTAATACAAATGTCAGGTATAACAACTTGACTGTCCTCTGACGGGCCAGCTCTTCATATTTAGAGCTCAGATGGATGATAAGCACTGTGCTAATGTGTTCTAAGCTTTTAACTTTAACTTCACTTTTCAAAGTGAGAAATATTAAGCCACTGAACAAAACAAAATAAACAAAACAAAACTTCAGAAAGAACTGGAAGTTCTTGTTGATTTATAACTTTGAAGATACTGAAGACAGTTCATCCACTAAATATAATGATTTGGAAGAAGATATTTTTCTAAAATTCAATTTAGATTCATTTTAATACAAAAAGTAATAGCCAATAGTAGCTACAATTCGGTATGCACTTGACATAAATTACGTTATTTAATCTTCAACAACTAAAGGAGACAAGGACTCTCAGTAATTGCATTTTACAGATGAGGACAACTTTGGCTGAAAAGGATAACAAAACAATCTCTAGGCCACAAATTTGGTAGCTGGACTGAGTACAAACTGAATCCATTTGACTCCACGTACCCTTGAGTTAGCTATTTAACTGTTCTATGCCTCAAGTCTTCCCAACTTCAAAATATGAATAATTATAATCCCTCCCTCATAGAACTTTCATAATGAATGAGTTAATATATGCAAACTCCTAAGCCATGCCTGGAACTGTAAAACAATTATAATTCTGGCTGACTTGAGGGCAACAGTGACCGAGATCTTTATTTCTACTGAAGATACACCAGAATAATAGTGCTGATCTCGCCTAACTTTATTAGTGGTAACACTTCAGGTTGGCAAAGTAGAGTCTACACTCCTCAGAGCCAAACGCCATAGAGGATGAAAATCAGAACTGATTTGTCAGTACTTGTAGGACACCACTTTGGGACTCAGGAACCTTGTAGTAGTTAAACGCAATGGAGGAATATCTACTTTTTGAATAGACTGGAATTTGAACTAAGGAAATTTAAGTTTAAGTGTGATGTAGCCTGAGGACATTTAGGTCATAGATATTTTATGACAACTTAATCAACGCTACTAATGAAGAATCCATCCATCTACTGCCTGTAAGCTTACTGCTACCATGTGCCAGCTATCTAAGATGAAGAATTAAGAAACACAATCCCAAATAACTGCAGAACTTTACTATTGCCAAGAGTATATAGCCCCAAAAGCTAGCACCATTGCTTAATAGGATTATGTTTAATCTGAAAGGACTCCACTAGAGATAACATAAAACATCCAGGGTCCTGAAGTGGCAGTGAGATTATTCAACTGCTGGACTGGAGGAGCTTTTAATCAGGGCCCCTGGAATGCTGCAGCAATTTAGTTAAGTCTAAATTGGTTTCACTTGGATGGATCCAGATTTGTGTTGCAGATGTTATCCCACCCAAATCTCCTGTACAAGTTCATCAAAAAGGGTATCATGCCTAAGCAATCTGGAAATTTAAAAAGAAGTAAAACTCCAAAGCTTAAATCTGCAAAAAGAAATGTGTCAGATAGTAAACTTACCAAAGAATAAGCCTGTGCTAATTTTAGACAAAATATAAATATCAGTAATGCCATATATTTAGACAAAATATAAAAATCAGTAATGGATTTTTTTTCATTTACTAAATGATAATCTTTTAACATAAAGACATTAAGTATATACATTTGAGACAAAAGTAAAAAATCAATACATTCAAAATTAATAAAGATCCAACACAGATGCACACATAATAAATGTATATAGTATAAAGATAAATGCAAAAAGTCTTCATGCAAAGGTCAGAGGTTCTGCACAAGCAATCTCTGCCTGTAAGCTGTAGAGCAAAAACAATTCACATCTATACTCCTAAAGTGAAATAAGATTTTGAATGCCTATCACCATGTATAAAGTAACTCATCTCACTTCCAAATGGAGAACACTGAACAGGGCAACAATTAGCTGATTAATTATTCATCACCATTGCCAATGTTCTTATAAAGTTTGAAATATACTGAGCAATCGCCCATATTTTCTCACTTTCACAAGGGCATTTGCTAAGTGCCTATTAAATGAATGTAACTAATCATGGTCTATGTGTGGAAATTGTGCATAAATGTATCAAAATTCAAATCACCACTCCATTCAACCCATAAAATCTAGCAGGTGGTATGAAGAACATTTAAGAACAACTAATCTACTAAGCAACCTCTATCACCAGCTAAATAACTTTCAGCAAGAACCTTAATTATGTGCAGGTGCAGATGACTGTACCCATAATACAGTTAAATGGCCACATCCAAGGTATTAAGCATATGTAATTTTGAAGCCGAGTACAGAACGAAAGGAAACTAACCTCTACTGAACCAAGTCTCTGAGATAAAACAACTTACTACACAACACAAATGACTGTGGCAGCTGGAATTTTAACCTAGGTCAGTGTGACAACAAAGTCTACACTTTCTCTACTCCTTCACTATGTCTTTCCATTCCTTGTACAGAGCCTTATATTAAATCTATTTTGAGATATGTCTCTTTGTGAATCGTGACTCACTTCTTCTGGCTACCTCATTCAAATTTTCTAAGTAACCATTCCAGTTGCCCCATTAACTATAATTATAGTTTTGAAAGTTCAGCTATGGGGCTTCCAGATTTATGATGGTATAATACAAAAATATCTACCCCTTCTCCTCTCAAATATCATCAGAAATCAAAGTCCTAGGTCAGAAATGCAAATCCATCTTTGAAAAAAAATCTAACATTTTTAACTCCAAATCACAAAATATGAAAATGGAAAGAGTAAGAAGAGGTAAAATTACTTGGCATGAAGGAGAAAGAACAATCTTGAGTTCCTAGAGAGTGGGTGTTTTGCTGGGTTTCAGTGTTTCCTCATCAATAAAATGGGAACAATAATAGCACACAATATACTATTATAATAAGAATTAAATGAGAAAAGAAATTTGATGTGGGGTGTGGAAATACCTACAGCAAATCCCACTGGAGAAGCTCACTTGCTAGATAAAGGCAGATGGAAATGCAGGCCCGAACCTTACGAGGAATGCCAGGGCTACCCTGGTTCAAATTTGGGAGCCATGGACGCATGACTGAGAGCTGAAGCCATGAATGACATAAGAGGTACAGGACATGGGACAAATAAGCACCCAAGAAATTAAAATTAATTTTAGTAACATTTACAGTAACAATAATTCTATTTTTTTAAAAAAGATTTTATTTATTTATTTGACAGAGAGAGAGAGAGAGATCACAAGTAGGCAGAGAGGCAGGCAGAGAGAGAGGGGGAAGCAGGCTCCCCGCTGAGCAGAGAGCCTGATGTGGGGCTCGATGCGGGGCTTGATCCCAGGACCCTGAGGTCATGACCTAAGCAGAAGGCAGAGGCTTTAACCCACTGAGCCACCCAGGCACCCCAACAATAATAATTTTAAAATGAGAACTTAGTGTCAGGAACTGGGCTAACCACCTCACATTCATTTCTCCTTATGTTTGTCAAAGGCTATGTCTGACAGATGGTGTTGTTCTGATTTTACTGGTGAGAACACTGATAATGACACAATAACTTTTTTTAGAGTTGTTGATGTTATTGTTTTTCTGAGCTGTTGCTAGAATGTATGATGATGTGCCATTCAGGTTGTGTCGTTTGTGCTGTATATTCTGCAGCTAGAGATAAAAGACATTTGAGGGTCAATTGGCCAAGTAAATGCAAGGAATGGATATAGCAAAGAACAGGTGGGCGGTAGCTCAGAAAACCTAGAAAACAAGAGAAGAGAGTGTATATTCAGGTGAGAAAGATTTGAGCATGTCCAGACTTCTCCTAGTATATAGCAGTGGCCCGTCCTTCAGGATATGATTCTCTTAAACACATATATATTATACACGTGTATATATAAGAGATGGACAAAGAGCAGTAAGAGACAACTCTGTACATGAAAGTGGGCTAAGACAGAGTCTGGGTTGGGGAAATACACCAGAACTGAAACTAGAAAAAGCTATTTTTGGTTTAGAAGAGGTTGGTTCCTCTGTCAAATCAAAGCCAAATGAATCTGTTTTAACAGAATAAGTTCTAAAAATAAACCTACTTAGATGGTACAGAGTTTGAATCATTCTTTCTATTTCTAGGGTAGTCAGAGATAGAGATGATGTTGTTTAGGATTTTAGCCTGTCAGAAGAGATTATAAATTAATATGCCTATATCAAAGCTCAGACTGTTATTCTCTCTCTGGACATGAGTTGTATGAAATGCACTGATTATAAGCAGGACACATTTGGAGGGGTATAGTTTTATCACAAATGAGGGGAAATAACTGAGTCTCAGACACACTGAGAGGCCAGTCAGAAAGCCTTTAAATGCTTCTCCTTCTTTCCTTTGCCCTTTCTGCTTCCTCTTCCTCATATATATACATCCATGTATTTTATCCACTATTAATCAAGCCTGCTTTCAAAAAAAGGTTCAATTATTCACAAACCAGCTGTTTGACCAAATACAAAAGATTCCTCAGAAAGAAAAAAGTTATTTTTCTGTGTAGACATAGCCAAAGTGCAATAACCATGAATCGCCACCACATCACTTGAAATGTAGAAGAACCAATGACTCAAACATCTGGTGTAAGTGGAAGCTGTGTGAAAGATGATTAGCTGTCTGTCAAAAATTGAAGCTTCCTATTTCACAGGGAGGCAGAACCTAAGCATGTATTTTCCACCCTCCCTTGTATAAAAGTGTAGTCATATGACTAGATTGCACCAAAAGAATGCGAGCAGCAATGATTTATGCAATTTCAGGGCTAAGGCTCTTAAGAAAATTGGTAGTGGACTCCTAGAGACCACCAACCACAAGTATTTGTGTTTGACAGTTATATAAGAGAAAAATAATAACTGATTGTGCTAAGCTACATAAATTCTTTTCTTGATATTTTTGTCATTTCAGCAATATCATGAATATGTTTTCTGAAGTAATAATGCTATTTGGTTTTGACTTTTTTAAGGAAAAGGTATTGACTGTTAGGAGCAGAATCTCTAAAAGTATGTCAGGGCAGAAGCATTCCATTGGTTCAGTGGGTTAAGTGTCCGACTCTTGGTTTTGGCTTAGGTCGTGATCTAAGGGTCCTGAGCTCTCATTGGGCTTTGCACTCGGTGCAGAGTCTGTTTGAGATTCTTCCCCCTCCTTCTCCCCTTCCCTCTGTTCCTCCCCCTGCTTGCTCTCTTTCCCTCTCTCAAATAAATAAATAAATAAATAAATAAATAAATAAATAAATATCTTTTTTTTTTAAAAAAAAAGGTATGTCAGGACAAGAAACTTGTGGATGTTGTAAACATTTAAATATTCTTGTAGATAAACAAATTACCATTTATTGATTGCCGTTACTAAGCTCCATTCTAACCATTTTTCATTTGTTATCTCATCATATCCTCACAGTAATCTGATACAGTGCTATTATCTCCATTCAAAAACTGGCAAAATGTGACAAATGGCACTAAACAATTTCCTCATGATCATCCAACACTTCTATACCATCAATACCTATAATACCTCTATATACAAAATACGTTCTTCTAGACTGTTTACAAAATACTCCTTTTTAATATTGGGCAGCTATTAATTATTCAGTAAGGCAAGCATTTACAATATAAGAATCAGCTCACCATTAGCTTTAAACATATATATGAATTTCTCAAGTGAAAGGTATTTTAAAATGGGAAATACAAATAATTTTTATTCCCTCTCCCTCTTGGGACTTTTCTGAGAAATAAATAGCCTCTGACAGTATTAATGTGATCTCCTCTCCTTCGAAGTTACAGATTAAAGAAATTTTAGTTTGAATAAGGTCATTACATAGCAATATATCAACATGGGCCTTTCAAGCTAAGTAGATCAGCTGCCAAAAAAGCATCTCTGTCACTCAATTTAGATGTCTACCTTGGTGAGCCAGATCTTCATAATAAGGAGGTTTCACAGTATACCATAGGAAAATATAACTTTTTTTTTGAGTGGAAGTCAGCATGAAAATATACATCGTGCCTACTTGTTTCTTTTAATTCTTGCTCCTATTTTATTTCCTGGTTTATTATTTTCTTGCATCATGCTACTATTTCGATAAAACTGTTTCTCTTGATTAGTCTCCTCTGAGATCCTGAAGCATCTTAAATTATTGGCGTGTACTTTGTATATCTGCAATCTGAGTGCATTTTCTGAGTTATAAACATAAGTTACCTCTAAGTCACTAGTCCTTGAACTTTAACATGCATAAAAATCATCTAAGAAGCTTATTAAAATATACTGTGTATATTACTGGGTTCTATCCAACATATTCTGATTTTTATATCTGTAGTGAGGAATCTTCCTTTTAACAAATTAAGTAAATATAATGCAGGTGGTTTGGATCAAACTTTGAAAAAAGGAATATTGTATGCTAGTGTCTCCTAACTTAGTTGCACTAAATGCCACAACTTAAAAGGTACTATAAATTCCCATACCTAAAAATACTCCATAAATATTTGTAGATAAATATTTTTTCTTTTTCCTTCAAAGTTGACTATTTTCATTTTTAAGAAAAAAATTAAATCCCTCAATAATCCCTTTCTACACTCTTGATCAGGTTGGATACAGGAAATGTAATCACTGAAATTCCTGGCTGTCTATAAAATATCAATGTAAGTTTCCCACCTGTTTTTAGGATATAACCACATATTTTTACATTTCCATTACAGGTCATGTGAACAGCCAACAGGAATATATGGATTTAATTCCACATGGAACAAGACAAATTATAAATAAGTAAATATTTTTTACATTAAACAAGAGAGGTTTAGAGCTAAAATGTGCATTAGGGATAATTCAATATAATTGTGTTAAGGTAGCACATTAGTTTAAATAGAAATATTTTTACAAGGATCATAGTCAATTTGAAAGTTGTTTAAAATCATTAAGTTGGTACTGGGAGACTTAGGCAGACATACAACCTGAATTCAATTAGACTAGTTTAGACATAGATAATCTAGACAGGTAGGTAGGTAGGTAGGTAGGTAGACAGATAATAGACAGACAGACAGATGTATCTCATTTTATACTTTAGTAAAAAGTTTACTCTCCATAAAACCAGATTTTTATGTTTATGGTCCTCCCCAAAATTAATCTGCTTCTAGAGTTTAGTCTAGTGATTCATTTCCCCTCTGATTCAATAATTTAGTACCTATTACTCATTCTAAGGAATGGCAGAGCAAGCATGTTCAGGACTGGAATGGAGCATGTGAGCGCCTAAGGAAAGCTTCAGGCAGATTATTTTTAAAATACTTTTTCAATCTATATTCAGAAAAAAGGCTGATTGCCACACTGAGAAAAGGAACAATTAAGAAAATAACTACTTTAGTTGTTGCAAGAAATTAGTTAAACTCAGGCCCTAATCATGCATCTCCCACTAAGAAAAATAAAAAAGTCTGTAGCTCCTTGGATCAGTTCTCCTTTTCAGAATTGCCACCATTTGTTTATTCAAGCAAAAACACACAAACTCAAATGGTTCATCAAATAGTCCTTCAGCCAAATACAACACACCCTCTGTGAGAATTTCTGATATCTACAATGTTTTCTCCATCTCCTTACATTTCCAATGGGACCTTGGCATTCCAACAATACATTAAAGATCTTTATAAATTGCTGTCTTGGGCAACTTAACCCCAGTCAACCCATTAATATAGCATTACATGTGTTAGGTATTACTGAAATATATGGATTCGTTTGTTAGTGAGGCAAGTGAAAAGGTAACAGACCAGGAAAATAGAGAAAGTAAAAAAGGCAAGGTAAGTAAGGTAAACAAGAGTGAGGCCATGAATTACACTTTCTTTAATAACAACAATCTCTTGAGTTCTTGGTTTTTACCTCAACACGGCTTGTGTAAATTCTGCCTGGTCTTGTAATTTGTGTATTTATCCCTTCTTTCAGATTATAAGGTATTTAAGAACAAGGACAGCTTCTCACATCTCTTTGCACCCTCCTTGGTTTTTAAAAATGTATATGTTGTAGAGAGCAGTGTTGACTGAATTTAACTGAACAGACATAAGGTTGAAGATAGAGAGGAATTTCTGCAGTTCAAGATCTTAAAAGTGTAGATATCCTGCAGACTGATCAAATAAAAGGATGGTGAGGATAATAAGTTGCTGAGTTTTTGAAACTGAGTGTGGTTGTAGAGTTTGAGGAACTCTAAGAACAAGGTATCACAGACTTAATTGATTCTTAATTACTGAAATAATGTCCAACGTTAGAATAATATGGAAACATATAATATCTTACAGAAATAAGATTTAATTTACTGAGATAAAGTAAAAATAAAAATAAAACAGATGTTGACAGATGATTGTCAAAATAAAAGAGAAAAGTGTCATGCTTGGTCATGGGTCATTAAGAAAAAACAATGGGTCAGTTCTGGTGTCAAATCAATGTTCTGGAAGCAATAGCAGAGAGAACGGAATTTACTGACTTTGCCCTCATTTTATGAGATTTAAAGATTCTTCCACAGCAGGTCACAATGCATTGATACTCGAATAGATGAAACACAGAACTCCAGCTCCAAAAGTAGAAAAGCCTGGCAGTCAGGGCTACACAGAGGGCTGCATTCCAGAACAGGTTAACAACAAGCTGGAGCAGTAAGAGGCAGCATATGTCTGGCTCCCAGTTATCTAGGTGTCTAGGGTTCCCAGTGGATTGGCTAATTTGCATAATTTCAGTTTCCCAGGATAAGGGCATAGGGCCTATCCCCAGTTATCAGTACCTGGCTCTGCGGCAATTAGGGTGGGAATATAGTGGACCTGGAGTATAGAAACCCAATAAGAGAAGTGGTTGGGGCATGGATACAATTAGGGAGAAAGGATCAGCCTCTAGCCAGGACTTCAAAATTAGGTCAAGATAGCATTAAAAAAAAAAGATACAAAACAAAAGTATATTACAATCTTGACTAGTAAGTTCAAGGCAATGGAAGAGAGGCTTCCTTCCCTCCCAGGATTAAAATTCATAGTTGCTCTAGGAACATAGTTATCTGATCTTCCTTTTAGAATGGTGGAGCTGATTGAGGGAGAATCTGAGGAGTATTTGATCAAAGTCTGTATCACACACAAACCATTAATAAATACTGGAAACACAGAATTAAACTCATCCCTTAAAGCTTTAGAGAAATATTTTTAGAACATAATGAAGTAATACTACAAAAACTGTGATCAAGTATGTGGAATTCCTAAGTCTGGATCCTCAATCATCAATTACAGATCTACTACTATCAGTAGGAGCCTACCTTAATTTCAAGCATGTTCACTGTGAATGGTACATCCTAAGATGTGATGTGGAACTCTGACAAAATGCTCTTCTGATTCCGGTTTCCCTCACTGAATGACATCTATGACCCTATCATGCAAAGGCATACCACATCCCCCAACACACACACACACTATGACCCCTATTAACATTTTTATTGGAGTAACTAAGTTATGTATTATATAATTTTGATCTCTAAGAGAAGAAAAAATAGTAACAATTATAGAAATGGATGCAGCGTATCTTAAACATTTGAGTGATAGTCATAAAAACAGAAACATCTCTGATACTGCTATTAAAGGTAAAATGCTGGCCCAAATGACTACCACTGTGACCTCATATAGTACATTTATTGTTCTAATATCTAATTGATTCTTAAAAATGAAACTAGTGTCAAAGAAAATTGCACAAGACAAATTAAACAGCAAGGAAGATTTAATTCAAAACTACTATAATAGGGTAGAGGGCTGAACTCGATTCCATGAAACAAAAAGAGGAGTGAGAGTTTTTAAGCACTAGGGTGAGCTAATGGAAAAGTACTGGAGGAAGGATTCTGGCAGGAAGGTAGGTGGTCAGTGGGATCAGGCCATCAGTGTTGCTTAACTTAACTAAATTAGGCTCCTACTCTTACACAGAGAGTGGGTGGTAGTGGTACTATCTTTCTTGATGATTACATTTCGAAGGGATGGTTCCCAGGTCCAAGGGAAAGAAAGACTCTTGGGTTGTAAAATAGGCTAAAAACTGAGAGAAGACTTATATCTAAGAAACAGAGAAAGAATTGACAATAGCAAGTTTTTTTAAAAGTGAATGCTCTAAGAAAAAGAAAGGTGCCTACAATCAGGAAGAAAGCTATCTGAAGTTTAGTCAAGCTAAGAAGGAATAGTAAAACCGTTTTGGTCACTTGGAAGAGAATTTTTTATTCTTTCAACTACATTATAAAATTTAATCATTCATTTTCATAGCTGGGTAAGCTAACGTCTCTTCATATAATATTTATTCATCAATTTACTCACACATTTATCAGACATCTACTATATAACACACACTGGACTTAGCCAGGGAGATTATAAACTTTAATAAGAAATATTAAATATTAACAAAACAAAGAGTTTACCCTCGGATAAGTAAATTACCCGGGGTGGGTGAAATTAATCCTTTTACAAAGAATATTTTTTTCCTAAGCTATCTGCCTTTTAAATCTACATTTTAAAATCAGATAATGTTCCTCAGGATACATTTATATTCCAATTAAAAAAAAAATCTTAAGAAATTTAGCAATGTACAGAAAGTCGTATTTTTCAGGTAAAATATACATTGCTTGACATTTATTTCTTATTCTGTTGTTTTCTTAATTTGGATTGTTGTTCCTGTTGAAAACCAACCCTAAATATTGGGCCCTTTGCTATTTGGCTATAAATATTTTGATTTTTTCTTGAAAAAAGGAATCATGTTTATAATGTGTACTTTATGTTTTTAATCTTATTTTTTTTCTTCCTAGCTCAACTAAGCTAAACCACAGGTAAATTTAGTTTTGGTTTCTGGTCTTATTGGTCATGCTAGAAATGGAAATGTCATTTTGCATTCTACTTTCAAAAGCTTCCTGCTATTGACTAATAAATACATATGTAAGTAATCCATTGTTTATCAGTGAAAGCCAGGCTCCTGAAAGATCAAGCAGAGGAGAGAGGACAATCACCGATCTTTGGAGCTGAGATTTTTAAGAGGTTTTTACAGAAAGTGTTTTAAAACCTCTTTATTTCCATTAAATATAGCCATAGTTATAGCCAACAAATACATAAAGATGCAGAAATGGGGATGCAAAAAGGCCATTTTTCTGGCTTATTTCACAGCAATAGCATTTCCCTTCACACCTCCCTTATGTTTTTGAAACACTTTAAAATTTTTACACCACCTCATCACATTGTAAAGTCTAAAAAGTGTACAATTTGCTTTACAACAACCAAACTGAACCAACTAAACATAAACTAATATTTCATACCACCCATGTATTTATTGAATTTTGCTTGTTATATGATGTATAAAAAGGTCTTATAAATTATTGAATGCCCAACAAAATAACTGAACTTGACAATTTTCTAAAACTACATATAAAAAATTCAAGTGTTCTGAGAGCTAGGCTTTTCATTTGAGTGGTAAGGGAAAAACAATTTTAAGACAGAAAGTAAGTGGAATTTTTCACATACAGAGTCGATATTACTGATTTTTAAAATGGTAGATCTAAGATTAGAGTGCCACCTAGTGGGGACATGTATTAGACAAGGTGTGTTTCTGCAGTTCTAACAGGACAGTTCCCTAATTTCTATCATTTTGGTAACCAAGTGAGTTGCAAGAGTAAAAACTAAGATATAAGAAGACAGTTGTAGTTCTGATGAGGGAGCTTCTAAACCACATGGAGGAAAAATATATTTACCTTGAAAGCTAACAGTGTAGTTTTATAGTTTGTCTTCTGAGAATTGCAGACTCTCACTGCACAGATTTTCAGCACAGATGACTGTATCTACTTCCCTCTCTCTCACACTAGGGCACTTGACCAAATTCCAGCATAGCTCCAATCAGCTCAAGGTCATGTCTGTAGGATGACAACCCCATGTCCCTTAAAATATCTGCCTGAGAAACCTCAGTGTCGTCAAAAGAATTTATTGTTTCTTTTAGCCAAAACCTGACTTCAGACCCTGACCTCCCTTCTCTTAGAGCATTTACTTTAGAAAGTATACTATTGTAAATCTTCTCTCTATCCCTTAGAGATGTATCTTCTACAACTGAGAAATATCTTAGGAGTCATCCCTTTGATATGTAATCGAGAAAGCTAAGGTCTTTGTGGAAGGGTAGATGTCTACAGTAAGTGCCACTTAGTAGACAGAGTGGCTTGATCACATTGACCAAACTCCCCTACCCTAACATCCCTGAAGACTTTTCCTTTAGCAGCACCTAGCATTTAAAAAAGCTTCCCACCTTTTGTTTCAGTGGATTTGAGCTGAAGTCTCTCTCCCCTACTGCAATAGCCTGAATAAAATGTCTTGCCATCTTGAACAAAATTCACCTTTGTTCTCTTTGACACTTCAAAGCTGTCAAGCTAGGAAGTGACTCAGAAGACTGAAAGAAGCCCATGGAAATCACCTGTCCCTACTTCTTTCAGGTAGTGATTTGGGCAGTGTAGAAAGCCAAACATTATCATTTATCTGCTGAAAACAGTGGCATCTTAACTTCTCTTAAAAGCACTTCCCAATACTGAGCCTCTCACATCATCAGAAAATGTATTTTTATTTCCAACTCCTACATTTTATAATCTAAATTCTGTTTCTCTGGTTTTTTCCTCAGTGGAACTAGAGAAAGAACCAACAGATCAGAGTCAGACCTGAAAGAACTCATAGATAGAGTAGGCCATTGTTTAGAGGATAAAACTGAAACTCAATTTTTTAAAGGCCATTGTCTAAACTGAAACATACATTAATACCAGAACAAAATTAGCCTCTAGGTCCTAACTAAAAGCCTAGCAGTCTCTCTACTCTACAACAATGTACCTCGCTGCTTTGTGTATGGTCTTCCAGATAACTAAAATCAAATACTATTAAGACATGTGGTTTGTCCTCAGTCTTGTCTTCTTACAATTTCAACACTATTAATCTCCCCTCTGACATTTTTTAACATTCTCACCTAATTCTTCTTTCCCAGTGCACAGTACCTAGTACCACATGAACATACTATACTCAGTACCCTTTGAGTGGCTCCTCCCATTTTAGCTCATCTCTAAATTTCTTTGCTCCCTCTTGTGCTGATTTGAGATATGCTCACCAGAAGAAAACAGCCTATGTATGTTCATGGCTTGCAATGATTATTCTTCATTTAAAATATATTGAGAATAAATCATTCTCATTTTTATAGTCCATCAAGCTGGATTTCAGTGAAGTACAGCAATAAATCTGGCAAGTAATGATTTACTCTGTGAAAAAAAGTATGAGTTTCATATTCTGATGGTTTAGACAGACATGAAGATAAAACCCTTAGTGAAAGAAACTGTAAAAACTATTTTGTGGTTTCTCCTATAGGATGTTAGCCATGACTATATCTGTATCCCATTCCTCATTGACTTCAAATATGTATGCCTTTGTTAAGCAGCAAAAGGACTTGGTATCCCATCCTTATTATTGCTAAGCTTAATTTATCAGGCACAAAGTAGAAATTATTATAGAATCATAGTTTCTGGTTTTCATTATTGTTGTTCCTAGGATCAAATTCCTACTTGTACATATAAATATTAATTCATTCAATTGAGAAGGTTCTAAAAATATTGGCTACTCTCAAATAAGGTCTTCCGAAAAATCAAACTACTATTGTTTTTTCTGACTTTGATACCACTTAGAAACACTGACCTGGAGGATACATCCATTTTATGCTAACTCAAATACACATGAGATGGTATGCAAACACCCTGGAATTAACCAGGAACAAAAACAAAAAATTTAGCCAAAGAAATCCTTACTTATACCTAACAGCATATTCTATTATGGTTGCCTTATTTCTCTTTAACTTAAAAAATACATTTAATGCCCAATTCATAAAATATCCCTTAATATCTATAAATCATTTTTGAAGTCTAAATACATGTATAATATTAACAAAAAATGTACATTTTCTTGCTCAAACAAGTACAAAACAAAACAAAAAAGAATCTAGAAATCAGAGGTACTTTTCTTTAACAATCAATTCCTTACTCTGGCTCCACCAATTGCTAATCATATCACCATAAATAAGTCATGTAACTGCTCTAAGTCTTAATGTTCTCATCCATGAGATGACCACGAGATTAGTTCCTACATCCAAAGGGTTGCTCTAAAAGAGATCATTACAATAAAACACTTATACCAGCCTCTGAAATATAGTAATTACCTCTTAAATATTGTGTGTGATTACTTCTGGGCCACCTTGTGCTATTGCTATCAAAACACAATGATAATCTCAATGAATCTAAATAAAATGCAGTTAGAAAGAAGGTGTTGGTTAAAATGTGTATTTTCTTGTGTCGGTAAAAAATTAAATTTTGTCAGGAAATAATATATAAAATAGATAGTATATACGTGATGATATAATTTTGCCTACAAAATATAAATAAAGTGAAAGGCAAGTATGCCAGCTAAGGATCGGTCTTTCTGATGATGTTATAAGGTAAAGTAGATCTATCAGTATCAATCTAAATGTTAAGCATGTGGATCAGGGTCTATTACCACTTCTCTCAGTCCAAATACTGTTCGTTTTTCAGGTCCAACGCCTGTGTCACACATTAAGGTCTTACCAGCCCATCAGCACCCTGCCATGATAACTCTGTTAACGCTGTTTTGTGTTTATTACAGCTCACTAAAAACTGAGAGCAAGGGAGGAGAGTTCACAGAAATCCCTCTCAAAGCACTCAGCCTTCATTGAGAAGTGCACTTCAGCAACCATCTCAAAGCTAAAACCTAAGCAGAAGATCTAGGAGAAACACCTGCTTGTCACTCTGAACTTTTAGAGGGTCTCCAAAGGTTTGGAGCTGGTCAATAAGACAGAGAGGGAACTCTGTGCTACAGAAAGTTTCCTAGTTAGTAATCACTTGATTCTGATCAGATCCCAAGCCCTGCTAAAAGGAAAATCTCAATTCTGCTCTCAAAATACTTGAAGCAAATGGTGATCTAAATTTAAGTGACAGTGCAACAAAGCCTAAATACAGCTTACCTGCATAGTAAATTGATTCCTCCCCTCCCCAAACTAGCAACCACACAAAAGGAGAGGCATTCCTTTTTCTGGGAGTAAATATTCACCTCAGTATCTACTATTTTTTTTACCCCATAGTATCAAGCATACAATAAAAATTATAAGATGTAAGAAAATGTTATCCATTATCAAGAGAAGAGATAGCCAATAAAAACAGAACCAGAGATAAATCACTTGTTGGGGTTATGGGAAAGAAACTGCTAAATATATTTTACCAGTATACCAATATATACTGTATATATACCAGTATACATACATATACACACACACACACACACACACACATATATACACCAATATATACATATATACATATATATGATATATTACAAAAAGACATTCTATGAAATTATTGATTTACATACTTAATTACCTTGCTTGGTGGTATGTTCAAGAGAAGGGTAGGGAATTTTTTTTTTCTTATTTATCTATGCAGCCACAGGCCATTGCTTTGTCTTTAGTAATATTCACCAGATCTTTTATTGAAAAAAAAATAACTATGACAACGTATTTTCATGTCTTTGGAAAAAAATATCTATGCATACTAAATACCCATGATGATACATACTGTATGTATGATACAATACTGTATGTATGGTTCCACAAATGAAATGGCAGTCTGAACTTAGTCTCATCACTGATAATGTATGAATCTGCCTCAATCATTAAATGTCTCAGTTTAAGAAATCTTTGAGAATGATACATCAATTGCACTGATTTAATTTTTTAAGCTAAAGTGATATAATAGTTCCAGGCATTTGGGGGTTACATTACAATACTGGCAAAATTACGGATGAAAAGGACACATCAACTGAGAAGAACTATCAGTCATAATGTCTGCCAGAAGATTAAAATAATACCTATAGATAAACTCCCTTACATTGATGTATTTACTAATAACCAATTTCTAGGTCACTAAATGTTCTGAAGTGATATAAATGGGTTACATAATTTTAGTCTCAGTTATAATTTTTCCCTTTCAGAGAAGACTGATGGTCTTATGGGTATCTACCTATCCCAATATTTTTGGAATAATTTGTAATATGTATCAAATCTCTATAATGATACTCATTCTTCCCTGAATCCATGGTAGGAAGTAGCAGATATAACATAAAGGGAATTGGGTTTGTAAGGGAGAAAAAATAGAGAATTGGTCCCTTTCTTCCTCTCTCTCAATAGGAAAACAGGAAGATAAGAGAGATAAAAGTATGTTAAAGGGTAGATTTCAGGATTCTAATTTTTCCATGGGTAGTATTCCTATCCAATTATATACAGGAGTGGCCAAAAAACAGTGTGACCACTGTTAGCATATCTAGGGAAGTCTAGTAATCAGCTCGTTTTTATATCCATCATGGTATATGACTAGTAGAACTCTGGCAGGAAAAGAGATCTGAAAAAAGAGTCTACATAGTACCCTGTGTCCTCATGGCCTGGATATGTTAATGATTTAGAGGTTCCCATGTACCTTGGTAAAGGAACAAGAAGTGTATAGAAGGGATCACAGCTTGTGGTAAGTAAATGAAGGAAACATGGACAGAATCAGGCTTTGGCCATAGTCGCTACCCTCTACTCAAAATAGACCAGGGAATATCAGACCACAAGCTATCCACAACAGAGATTGCAAATTCAGGAAACACCACCCTTTTTTTCTCCCACCACCCCAAATCGTATAGGCCCCCACTGTACCCAGATGTCATCTTGCATAGAAGCAGATTATTGGGGGAGAAAATATGAAAAACCAAGCATTTGCCTAAAGGAGATCAAGTCATCCACAGACGACTACTTTAACCAGAAAAAACAGTGACACTGTTAATTGACATGTTTAAAGTTCTTCCAATTTAACACCTTGCGGGGTTAAAGGGAGGATTATATCTGGTAGAAAGGCAAAAAATTACATTTTCTTTGCACATTTGGTTTGGAACATGAGTAAATGTTACCTCCTTGCTATGAATAGAATAATCAAAATGAAAGATGGACTGATAAATGATGGTAGATACAAATATATCTGATATACAGATATAGATGATCAATAAAGATATAAGGTGAAAATGGAGTTGAATATAGATATAGATGTATGTAGACATCAGTATAAAATACCCCACCACAAAAACAATAAAGAATGAATCTTAAATAAAATTATTATTCAGATAAAATATTCAGGTATTGTTCCTGAATACAAACTGTCCATGTGGCTTCTCCACACATGTACCCCTCAAAAATAAAATTTAAAGGAAAAAAATGAATACCTTTGAACATCTCACACATGCTAGGTTCTGGCTGTATGCTCTCTCAGGCAAGCAACTATGAGGTAGAAATACTATTAGCTCCATTTTATAGCTGAGAACACAAAATTAATTAATTAAGTTAAGCAATTTGTTTAAGTCCAGGGAGCTTCCAGCAACAAAACCAACGTGCAAACCAGGTCTGTCTGGGTTTGCTATGTCGGGCTGACTCCTGAAAAGAAAGATTTTAAGAAAATTAAGTAACTCTTTCTTCATTATCTGATATATAGATACTCTTAAGATAACGTGGTACAATCTCAGGTATTATTCAATTTATTATATATTTATTTCCCTAGAGAATATTATTGTCGCCTTTGGGGGATTTTAATTCCTCTGCTCCTTTTTATAGATTCAGAGCCATTATACAGTAGTCTTTACATAGTGGGGGAAAAGTTAAACATTCTGAACAAAAGAACAAGGTTTTAAGTTGCTTAACTTTGGAATTTGACTATATTTAGCAGGTAGGCAAAAATATTAACATTATGTCAAACACAATATATTGGATCTTAGGTGCTAGATCAACAGTCACACAAAAAATAATATTAGGACTTCAACAGAAGCTTAAACATCATGAAGGAACTAAAGCTAATCATCCTCCCTAAAAAGAGATTGATTTTATATGATTCTGGAGTAAGACAATTCCGAAACTGTGGCAGATTCTTTTCTTAAAAAGATATGCAAACACTCCAGATTAATGAGATAAAAAGAGAAAGACCAGACATTCTCCATACTGATCGATGAAAAGGATAATGTGTTCACAAGTAATGCTGCTTTATCTTGTATTTTCCTCTCAGATTGCTGAAGGGAGGAATGTTTAAAATCAATAAATAACGTGTTATTTTTCTTATGAAATGGTGGAAAAAATATTGACATAACCTCTGCCTGACTCTACACTCAGAGCTAAGGATAAGGTACCTAATGTCACTACACATTAACAGAGAAACCAGAAGGTATAAAAATTCAATTGAATTAAGAAATAAATAGCAATCTTTTGGGGGAAAAAACTCTTTTTTCTAAATAACTGAGGACAAGATAAAAAAAAGATCAATTCATTTTTGCTTATTAGAGCAAAAATCTTCTTATATCCTAGGATTGATCTATAAGATTTCATTTAAAAATCCAGGAGAGATAGAATTATGTTTTAATTTTTTTTTTTTAAGATTTTATTTATTTGACAGCGAGAAACACAGTGAGAGAGGGAACACAAGCAGAGGGAGTGGTAGCGGGAGAAGCAGGCTTCTTGCCGAGCAGAGAGCCTGATGCGGGGCTCGATTCCAGGACTCTGGGATCATGACCTGAGCCGAAGGCAGACGCTTAACGACTGAGCCACCCAGGCGCCCCGAATTATGTTTTAATTTATTTTTCTTGTTGGTATTTTCTTTCTTTCAAAATCTATGTGTTAAATGGAAATAAGGTAATACTTTTTCATTTAAAACTACCACTGTCACTTCCATTGATTTGGGAAGTGCTTTTAAAAATACTGCCTTCCTGGGGTACCTGGCTGGGTCAGTCTGTAGAACAGAAGACTCTTGATCTTGGGGTTGTGAGTTCAAGCTCCTTGTTGGTCATAGAGATTACTTAAAAAAAAAAAAAAGTCCTGCATTTCCAAATATCACAGTAGTTTAGAGCAATGCTAGTTAAACTGTCCTCATGGATCACTGCTGGTCATAGAACTGTTACTGATCTGTTATGAAAAAACATGGAAATTGGGAGTAAATGTTTAGAAATTTTTATAGTAACAGTATAATTTTACATCTGTTAAATCTAAAAATAAAACATACAAGCTTGCATTTCATTTCTCTAGTAATTCTAGTAATTCATTTATGCAGTACTTTATATTTGGGCTATAAAAGTTTGGGAGGAGAGAAACAGGTCCTTTCCTACAGGTAAGTTTAGAAACACTGGTTTAAGGATGAATTTTGGCAATGAATAGAAATTGTCTTGAGTTCCAACTCTACTAACTTCGAATTGTATGACACTGGGCAAGTTACTTCAACTCTCCGAGTTTTAATTTCCTCATCTGAAAAAAAGAGTACCTACTTTATATGGTTGTTGTGTGGTCCTTAACCAACAATATCAGGATCACCTAGGTACTTATTAAAAATGCAAAATCTCAGACCTGTTCCAGGCATATTAAATCAGAATCTGCACTTTAACAAGATCCCTAGGTGATGCATGTGCACAAATATAGTGCTTGACATAAAACAATCAAGAACTATTAGCTGTTGTTTTTATTCATAATAATGTGAATGTTATTGCTTGAAATAGAGGGTGATATTCAGCACTCATATAAATACAGAGACAAAAAAAATCAAACAATTAAGTTTCCATTATTTTACAAGTACCTAAATGAACAAAATATAATACAAATTCTGTGGATACTAGTAACAAAGAACACACGCTTCTCATCCTAAAGGATACCATGTGATAAAATATAAGCCAAGGGTATCTAATAGAAATAACCAAGTGTTCTGATTTGTTGGCATAACCAGAAAGAAATTATTTCCAGAGGAAAATGGGTAAATTGAGGCAAAGAGACTTTAGATCAGTATTCTTGCACAAAGAGTAAATTTTATCTGAACTGAAGGGGAAAAAAAAAAGGCAATGGAGGCAAAATATCCGTCTGTGCTCAGCCAATAACAGTTGTGTATACTTGGTCTTATATAAATAATAACCTGAATGTTCAAGGGTTGAAGTGTTAACTTCAGCCAAATTCCTAGTCCTTTATAGTTACCCTGCTGTGACTAGGCAGTACAGGGGTCACATACCATTTCAGCTGCAATAGCAAAACTCAGTGGGAAGTCAAGAATGAAATTGCTTGCTACTTATCTCTAGATCCTCTGTCTAGGTTTCCGAGAAACCATTTGAAGGTAGCAAATATAGCTTAGTGATGATTTTTCAGAATCAACACATGAAGGTTAAGACAAGAAAGAAAAGGAGCACATTGACATTTGCTATTTTTACATCCCAACAATTTACACAGAGAGTATGCTTCAGCCTAATAGTGCCAGTGATGCTCCAGAGACCACAAGAGATATCTCATAGGACTAGTTTCGTATCTAATACACATCTGATGGTTCTCTTCTGTTAAAGCCATGTACAAGGATTGCCCAGAGCAAAGAAACATAAACATTGATAAGTTACCACTTCACTTATAATACCTTTATTTTCTTTTCAATTCCTTATAACTGACTTTTATAAAACCTGAATTCTTACGAAGTGGAAATTTCAGTTGGACACAGAAAAGTATTTTTCTATGATGCCAAGTACCAAGATTCCTTCCAGACATAGACATGGATAGTTATCTAGTGTTCACCCTGTACCCCTCATTATACTAGATACTAAAAGATGGATGTAAAAGAAATAAGAATGTTCTCTAACTGTGATATTTACTGGAGGTACACAAAGAACACATGCAAAAATTCTATTTTTTGCAGTGAGTCCAGAAACCTGGTTTCCCTTCTTAACTTCCACCTACTTTTTATTTTACCATGTTCTAACATACCATAAATACAAACAATACATACCAAAACAATACATACCAAAAATCACAAACAATATCTTGAAAACCTGAGTTCTACCAAATGTATCCATGACTTCAAAGGCTCATATGACACTAAAACAACTGATTTATAATTTTAAAAAAATTTATTGATACTGGATAAAATTCAGTCATTTTATTTTTAAATGTATAGCAACAAGGTGTATTTTTCTTTTTTAAAAAAAGATTTTATTTATTTATTTGACAGAGAGGAGAGAGATCACAAGTAGGCAGAGAGGCAGGCAGAGAGAGAGAGGAGGAAGCAGGCTCCCTGCTGAGCAGAGAGCCAGATGCGGGGCTTGATCCCAGGACCCTGAGATCATGACCTGAGCCAAAGGCAGAGGCTTTAACCCACTGAGCCACCCAGGCGCCCTAAAGGTGTATTTTTCTTATAACTTAAAATTCTTTATATATTGGGAAAGTGAGAAAATCCTTTGAAAATATTCCAAGACTTTATGAACCTGACCCCAAATATATTGTCTTTATTAGAAACATGAAATAGCACATGGATGAACTTAATTCAATAATTAGTTTCATATGCCATTCTTATACTTGGTAATAATACAGTGTCATTTTAGAAATGGTTCCTAAGTTCAAAATTATATGATTAGTTTCCAAGACTGTATTATTACTTTGTTTCAGCTCTAAAAAGCAGTTGTGGAAACTTTCTTTTAAATGTCATGGTATTGCCTAATTTTCTTTGTAAGAATCTTCCTGAAGTACATGCGAATAATTGTGTTAAATTATTCATCATGAAAGTTAATTTGGCAGTTAATTATAATAAAGTAGAAGGTTTCTGAATGTAATCCAGGAACTTAATGCCTAAAGGATAAACTACACTGACAGAATTCGTCCTTGACTGTGGCCTTACTGCTATAAGGTAACCCCAAAATTAACATTTCATACTTTTAAGAGCTAAAAAGAATGACTATGTTTTTTGACAACACAGAGGATGCTGATTTTTCTCTTGCAGAGGAGCATGAAATAGAGAAAGCCGAACACGTTTTGGACTGAATTCCTAATTCTACCTCTCATCAGCTGTGTGATTGGGGCAAACTGTTGAACACTCTAAGCTTCACGATTCTTTTTTCCAGCTGTAAAATGTTTACTGAAATATGTAAGGACGCCCGGATGCCTCAGTCAGTTAAGTATCCGACTCTTGATTTCAGCTCAGGTCATGATTTCAGAGTTGTTAGTTCGAGCCTCACATCAGGCTCCATACTAGGCATGGAGTCTGAATGAGATTCTCTCCCTCTGCCTCTCTTCTCACTTGTTCATGTGCACACAAGTGTACTCTCTCTCTAAAATAAACAAATAAATCTTTAAAAAATAAATTATGTAATATTTGCATTTGTTGTGATGAATAAAAGAAATGAAAGGGGCGCCTGGGTGGCTCAGTGGGTTAAAGCCTCTGCCTTCAGTTCAGGTCATGATCTCGGCGTCCTGGGATCGAGCCCCACATCGGGCTCTCTGCTAGGGGGGAGCCTGCTTCCTCCTCTCTCTCTCTCTCTCTGCCTGCCTCTCTACCTACTTGTGATCTCTCTCTGTCAAATAAATAAATAAAATCTAAAAAAAAAAAAAAAAAGAAATGAAAAGCAGCCATATCTGTTTCTAAAATCTAAAAGGAACTCAGTAATTTTTAACTCCCTTTCTTCTTCCTTCAGAGTGGGAGGGGGGAATATTTATAATTCCCTCAGGGTCCTCAACAGAATTTTTTAAAATTATATTTTAAAATATTTACTGGTTAATAATTTTTTCACATGTATTAGCTCTTTTAATATTTCCAATAACCTTGTTGGGAGCAAAACAATTTATTATCCCTTATTTACAGGTAAAGAGACAGGATCAGGGAAGTTAAATACATTAACCAAGTTCACACAACTAAAAAACAGCACAACTGAGATACAAACTTGTGTGTGATTTCAAGGCCATTCCCTACCCCTTACATCACTGGTTCCCAAACCCAGGCCTACACAGTACTCAGGAGTACAAAAATCCTCTCTAAACTGTGGAAAAATTAGGAAAATTACATAGTCAGACAGTTTTTTCCTTTTTTTTTTTTTAAGATTTATTTATTTATTTATTTATTTATTTATTTATTTATTTATTTGACAGAGAGAGAGAGAGAGAGATCACAAGCAGGCAGAAGAGGCAGGCAGAGAGAGAGGGGGAAGCAGGCTCCTCACTGAGCAGAGAGCCCGATGTGGGGCTCAATCCCAGGACCCTGAGATCATGACCTGAGCCGAAGGCAGAGGCTTTAACCCACTGAGCCACCCAGGCGCCCCAATCAGAGAGTTTTTCTAAAAGTAAAGTATATTCATATTTTTAAAATTCAGCAGTTATGCCCATTTTAAGGATAAAATACATATATTTTTATTTTAAAGCAATAGTGAGAGTAGATGGTAGATGTTTCTAATGTCTTTTTTAAAAGCTAAAATTACACATTATTAAGCCTACATGTCTCCATTTTTTTTTAGTTTTATTGGACTGTGAAATACAAAGGTCTAAAAATCATACACTATGGCATGCTACTTTATTACTCTCACTAGTAATAAAAAAAATCAGACTGCACTGAAATAACATGAGATTTCCAAATGACACAGGCTCCAGAGAATACAGAATAATGATGTGAATAGACTCTACTCTTATCAAATATAAACTAAAAGTTCCAAAAAGGGCATTTTAGACTTTTTAATAGGTTGCAATGGTGGTAGATTTAGCGGAACTATGAAGTATAGCAACATCGAATCATTTACCAATAACAAGTGTATGTTGATAGGACATATGAGACTCCAGTGACTATGGCTGACCATTACCAGGTGAGGTAGCTCCCAGTGGAAGTATACCTAGCATGACTTTTTTTTAATGAAGATCCATGGCGTTTTCAGAGTAATCAGACCACATTAGGGTTAACAGGCTACTAACACTGTCCTGCTTTAGTTTTTCTGAATTCTTTTCTACATGTTGATTTATTTTCCACAGTGTGAAATTGTGCCTCCTCATTCTTTCCCAGCTACATCCATGAATTATCCTGCTGGGCAAAATAATGTTTAAATGGTCTGAGATTTAGTAACCTGGTACTAATGTTTTCTTATGTACCCTGTCCTCCCCTCTTCCCCAGAAACAGCTGGGCTGCCTTGATACAATGCTTCCTAACTGCCCCGTGTATATCACTCTCCTTGCAATTCCATTCTACAAAACAATTTTCTCTTCATTGTCTATACCATCAGCACCTATATGGTTCATGGCATATGACTGGCATTCAAAAAGTAACTGATGAATTAGTAGATCAATTAATTAATTAATTAATGGTGTCTCTAGTATAGGTACATCTGTAACAAGTTTAATGGATTTCCTCTACAGAAATGAGACATAGTGATACATTCCTTGAGAGTCTCTGGAGAGGGCAGCCTCCTGAGACATTTCAACAGAACTTCAGAGCCACGGAAGCACCGTCAGGATTTGGAGGTCTGTATTCCAAATTTGACTTATATTTATAAAATTAGAGAGATCTTATACTGACATATAATCTCAGTTGTTTATAATTATATAATTTCACAATAAAAAAAATAAGAAAGGAACATCTCAATTTGCCATCAATAGGTCCTTCAGAACATTTCCTTGATGATGTAAAGGATCACATGTTACCAAGTTTTTAATAAAATGGCACTAAATACATTCACAGTGCAGGATAAAATGCATGTTATTATTTTTGGTAACTTTAAAAGCAAACCTAGAGATATTAGAGTAGTTATAGAGCCCATATGGATATAATTTACTTTCAATGGATTTTTTTTCCAGAGGGAATTATAAATAGCAAATCTAGAAATAGTTCTGAGATCTTTTGAAATACAGTCAAAATTAAAAATCTAGAATACAAGTTAAGTCCAAGTGAGTCAAATCATGGAACTTAATGCTCTCATGATTGAATTTAGCAGAAGTCCTCAAGAGAATAAAATAAGCTGCAATATACAAAAGGGAGAATTCTATACTTTGATAATACACAAAAATCCTTGTGTGAAAAAAATTTCAGTATCAATGTTTAAGACACTGTATCTTTCTTTTTTTGAAAAAGATATACTAGAAAAATGTTTTGAACTAAGCAATGAATGGAATACGCTTTATGAAATAGATGCTCATGAGAATCATATCTCTATCAGGTAAGATATAAACATGAAAGCGTTAAGGTAGTACAGATATAAGGAGATACCTATAAATTATTAAAAAATTCATTTAATGTCTGATATACTGTCATGCAATAATAAAATTCATTATTCAGAAGACTTTCTAAGAAGAAAGAAGAAAAAGTACTTAACTCTGGCTGAAAGGGTACAGTGGCATTGGTGTGATGCTAGGAGATAGGCATGGAAAAGATAGTTGAAGAAAACATAATGCTTAAACTGAATCTCAAAGAATTCTTGACAATTTTTCACATGGACAATGAAAGCGACAACATTCTAAGCAGAGTGAAAAGTCAAAGCAATAATATGTTTTATTATTTAACACTTTTTTTTAATTATAAGAGACAAGAAACACAATCCAAATCAGCTAAAGAAAACGAACAAACCAACCAACCAACCAACCACAAAAAGAGAGAGAGAAAGACGTTAGTTCCTAGACCAGTCAAGGTCCAGATATAAAAACAGGGACCATGATAAGCAGTTTAAACCAAAAGCATTCACTTCAGGGAACTGGTTGCTCTGATGGTAGAAGCAAAAAGTGATGCTAAGTTAACCCAGATATCCTCCGTCCTCAGGTTCTGGCTTCATGGAATATGTGTCTGGTTTTATCTTCTATCCAGACTGCTAAAAGTTTTTCCATTCCAGCAATAAGAGAAAAAAAAAAAAAAAAGCTATGCTTTCTAATCATTTGTGTGTTCACTGGAAAGCATCTATAATTTCCTTCAAGAACCTTTCCTTTCCATTCACGATGCAGCTAATTACTTGGCATATGAGGCCTAGTTTGGGGCCTGTCTCAGCTTTTGGCATGCCTTCCTCCCTAAACTTAATCATTTTAGCTTTTGATTTAAAGGAAGAAATATTTATCTCTTCTTTTCACTTGAAGACATAGAGGCCATTGTATGGTTATTGATTGCCTAATTTCAATTCTGTTGTGTCTGAGGGAGGGAAAGGGGAGGCCCAAAGAGAGGGAGAGAGGTGGGGGAACGGACAGATGATGGAGCAGTCAGAACACACACATTTATAGAGTAAGTTCACCATCTTATATAGGTGTGGTTTTAAACAATTAAAACAATAAAATAATAAAATAAAAAATAAAAAAATAAAATATTTTACAATAAAAATATATATTATAAAAATAAATAAGAGGCTACAACTGGGATTGACTTTGGTTGCTGGAGACACATTGTTAGGAGCTATGAACAGGAAAGAAGCTCCTCTGTCTTCCTTTCATTTTGACTCTAGTGCCTCCCAGTGGGAGGACCCAATGGGAAGCTGGCTGTCCAGAGTCTGAAGTTAGTATGTGAAGTCTCAGTCTCCTAATAGAAGTACGGATTTAGAGCTAAGAAATATTAAGCTCAGGAGTGATCCAAGAACTTGAAGGATGTCATCAGGGACTACCTTTTAACTTTTCTTTCCTGCATGTTGGTTTCATTCTTAGGTTAAAAGCTCATAGTCTCCATGTCCACATTCCAGGCTCAAGACCATGAGAAAACAATGCCTTTTTTTGTTCATGTATGCAGTATTCTGCCACTGGCTTTGGTTGGACCAGACTTATTTGGATGATGTGACATCCTTTTCCAATGATGTTGCTTTGAGAAAGTTTTATTTGATTGGCCATCCCTAGTTCTCAAGGTAGAGCCAATTCCATCTAGTTCCACCCAAAGCACATAGATTGATATACACAGGAATGTGTAAGGGTGTTGTGAAGGATGGAGAGGAGAAACTAGCTCCAAAACATGTATATATACCATGCAAATAATAGTAACAGTTATTACTAATAATTTTAACTATAGGAGAGAGGAAACCATTGAGAGATCTTGAGTAGGTTTCAGATTTGCTTTTTTTGGGTTTATTTTTGTTTTTTAGAGGGAGAGAGAGGGTACACGCACAAGCAAATGGGGAGAGAGGGATAGAAAGAGGGAGAGTAGAGGGAGAGAGAGAATCATAAGCAGGCTCCATGCTCAGTGCAAAGCCCCATGCAGAGCTCAATCTCAGGACCCTAAGATCATGACCTGAGCCAAAATCAAGAGTCTAAAGCTTAACTGACTGAGCCAGGCAGGTGCTCCAGATTTGTATTTTATAATAATCACTATAATTGCATTGTAGAGGATGTTTTTGGGTATTGAGGAGGGTACATATTGCATGGAGCACTGGGTGTGGTGCAGGAATAATAAATCTTATAACACTGAAAAAAATAAATTAAAAAAAATAAAAAATAAAAAAATAAAATTAAAAAAAGAGAGAGAGACTAGAATCGAGGCAATCGGCTAGGAGACATTACTCAAACATAACATTAAAATGATGTGAGCCTTATCTAGGAGATATGTGTAAGAATGGGGGAGAAGAGAGACTTACAGTCAGAGCAATGGCAGTGCCTAGGTATTGATTGTGTGGGGCAGAACAAGAAAGGAAAAGGTCAATAACAGGCATTTTAAAACCTAAATGCGTTTAACCATTTCTTGGGAAACAAGTTCAAATGACCTATCCTCATATATATTGTTTCAGTTGGTATAGGACAGCAGTTGTGTTCGAGATCTTCATTGTTAACTAGCAGCACAGAGGTTCTAAGGACCCGATTTTGAGAATACAGGTCTAGAATGATTCTCAGTTTTCTCACCTGATGAATTGACTTTTTGGTAGTTGCATTAAGTGAAATTAAAAAGAGAGGAAAGGAACAAGGTGGAAAAAAGGTAAGGTGACCAATCATTGCCTGTTTGGCCTGGGACTGTTCCAGTATTAGCACTGAAAGTCCTCCATCCTGGGAAATTCCTTTGTCCTGGGCAAAACCAGATGGTTGTTCACTCAAAATTTAGAAGACAAAAACATCTTTAGTTGAGCAAGAGCAGCTTGAGTAAAGGCTAAATATAGATGGCTTTAAAAATAGTCATTTAGGTACAAATTTAGAAACCAAGAAAAGACATGTGAGCTGGAAATACACATTTAAAAGTCACTAATATACAAGTAGAAATTGAAGTGATGGATTCAGATGACAAGAGAAGAGATAGCATATGTGTTAATATATAATAATAATAATAATATGGAAGACCATGGAAATTTTAATGACAAGAATATTTAAGAAAACGTAGGAAAAAAGGAGTCTGCAAGGGAAAATAAAAAGGCACTTGGATTAAGTCTCTAAGGAGTGATAGGTACATCAGTGGAAGTGATCACACCTGGAAAAAGGGGTGATCCTGAATCAAATGCTACAGAGAGGTAACCACTGAGTTTGGTATTTAGAGATCACAAGTGAGTTTCATAGGAGCAGTTTTATTTATGTGGAGTTTTATTTACAGTTTAATTTATATAATTCTATATTATAATAGTCTGAAAAATTAGTGAGAAGAGAGAAAGTGAGAATAATAAGAATACTCCAAAGACAGCAAACTAGTCCAAACTAGCAAGTGATTCCTGCAAGAATTCAGCCCAAAGGCAATTGTAACAGAACTGCAAAGTGTTTGGTTTTGATTTTGGTTTGGTTTTATTAGTTAGTCAGTAGTATTTAGTATTTAAGATATTTTAGATCAGATTTCCAGGTTCTCTTGGAAAATGAAAGCTCTGGCATCTGGACCTGCATTTTTGCATGACAGGGATCATCATTATAGATGGACACATACTCAATTTTCTATAGTCTCCCCAAGGATTCACTTCTGTCATTTCCATCAAAAGCCTGGTCTATGCAGACATTTGAGTGCAAGGCCCAGGTATAGAACTTTGAAGGGAAGGAAAATACAAGTATCTATAAGGGATGACTGGGTCCAGTGAAAGTTTTGACTTTATTCTGCTTTTTAAAGATGGGATTAGCTTGAGCCCATCTATATGCTAACTAAAAGCAAAAGGATAATTATTGAAGCAGAGTCAAAATGTGAGAGGGATATGATGTAGAACAACGCTGAAGAAATCAATCTTGGGCGAACAGGATTCCCCCAAAGAACCTAGCTGTATAGGTAATGATTTAAGAATATGACATTGAATATAAGTTAACTAAACTCATCTGAGATGACTAGTCACTAAAGCTTCATTAAAGCCATATTCAGATCACAGGTTGGCAGTAAGCAGCAAATAAAAGCCCCAACATTTTCGGTTATACCAAGAAACTACCATTCAGTTTTCTAGGAGGCCCCAAGTATAGCTCATGGTTTTGTTTCTGATAAATTATACCCAGCAGTCCTTTGCTACTATAGTGTGCTCTCATACAAAAAAACTGGAGAAAACATGCTTGTATAAATCCAGAGACTTTGTAAATCAGGACTGCTGCAGCCCAAAATAATCCATTTCCCAGCCTTGCCAAGAAGGATTTTTTTTACACATACATATCCTTCTCATGAAGTTAAAATTCCTTTTTGTTCTGGTTGATGTACTGGGGCCAAGTGAAACCACAGTGTACTACCTGAGTTGCAGTTTCATATAAATTAGTTAGAAAAAATTGTTGACAGTTGGTATGATTCTAAAAGTGGGCTAGAATTCGCAAATGCTAAAAACTAAATTCCTGATGGGTTTGGTGTATCACCCACACTTCTCCAAATAAAAGCACACATACTAGACAGTTTGTTACTACTCTATACTTAGAAGGAAATTTCTCAGTCTAACATCAAGATCATCCACAACAGGGCTTGAATATGTAAATACAATTAGTGAAAACTCAAGACTATCCACTATGGTCTTATTTATTTGGCAAATCAAATTGTTTTCGGGCTCATTCTGCCTGGTATGGGGCAGTTGTTCTTTTTCCATAATAATGATGGACTAAATGTTTCATTTGCCTTAATGTCTCTGTTGGATCCACATTATGGCAATACTGCATCATTATAGATTCAATCATTGCCATAATTAGAGTTTAGTAGTCTAAGAGCTTTCCCAAAGAGAATAATGTCTAGATGTAAGCATGACTAAAATGCTGTAATTTTTCCAACTTTAGAGAAACTAATGCTTGATATATATTTCCAAATGGAAAATGCAAATACATTATGACCACTTGTCAATATTAAAAATGATTGTATCCAAAATGTCAATTTTCTGCAGAACTATAGGCCCTTAACAGAAAGATTTTACAGTACAGTAGGAAAATACATACATTTAAGGATGTAACATGAAAGTGAAATGAGAGACTTGAATCAATCACCTACTCATTTTCAAGTAATTCTCTTCAGTTATACTGAAGCCATGCAGGTCAGCCTAATGTAATCTTATTGGCAATGTGCAAAGGAATGATCGTAAAATTTCTCCATTTTACTTGCACATAGACCTCTGAAATTTCCCTAAAAAGACTTACTGAAATTTTGGGCACAGCATGAATTTGTTCTTACTCTCTTTCAAATGGATTCACAAAAGAGAATGCTAAACAGTCTTCTTTGACCCGATAGGCACAGCAGGTCAGATGGGCTGAGAAGAAATAGTGAGATCAGACAAATTCCCTGGCTCTTCTATGCACCTTTTTAAAATTTCTCAGTTCATTTTAATTTAAACAGAATTTTGTTCCCATGTTCTTTTCTCAACACAATAACATTTCTTTACAAAGGCTTTGCTTCTTCTCCAAAGATGAGAGAGCAAATGAGAAAGTTATTGAAACTGAGGAAGAGTTATGATCTTCCCTAGCCTAGATATGTTTTATAATTCCCCAGTCAGATATCATAACTTCTAACTTCAAACATGTTATAACTTTCTAGGCTTCCCAGAATTGATGGTATCAGCATATCCATCCATTTCCATCTCATGAGGACTGACTCAAAAATAACCCACTACTATTTATCAACTTAATTTCTTCCTGTTCAAATCCTTTGTTTTCTGTATTAGTTTTCTATTGCTGCTATAACAAATCACTACAAACTTAGTAGCTAAAAACAATACCAATTTATTATCTTACAATTCTGGAGGTTCGAACACTAATGTAGTATCTCCCTAACTAAAACCAAACTGTTGGAAGGAATCCTTCTGAAAGCTCTGGAGAACAATCTCTTTCCTTGTCTTTTCTAATTTCTAGAGACCCATATGCCTTGGCTCATGGACCACTTTGAACATCTTTAAAGTCAGCAAGTCCCTCTCATCTGGACCTTGTTTTCATCATCCCTTAACAATCTCTGACTCTGACTCTTGTCTCTCTCTTCCATTTTTAAGGACCCTTTTGATTTCATCTAGCTCACTGGGAAAATCTCTCTATTTTAATATGAGCTACTTGAGTAGCCATCTTAATTCCATCTTCAAGTTTAATTGCCCTTTCCCATGCCACCTAACATACTCAAAGGTTCTGGGAATTCAAATGATCAAAAGATGATCATCTTTTGGGGACCATTCTATAGTCTCTAAAAGTTCTTCAGTACTTCTTCCTGAAAACTCATATAAAAGCAACCTTTATTCATCAGGAAAGATTTGATTTTTTCAAAACTTCCCCAGATAGTAGCTTCCTGGCAGCATGCTACTATGAAAAAAATATTGAGTAGGATTCAAAATGTTTAAATACAAGTTCTGGCTATACCATGAATTAGATCAAGACATTTGTAAATCTTAATGTCTTCACTTGTAAAACAAAAAGTGCAATAAATAGTCTACAATTTGACTAGCTTACAAAATGTTGTAATAACCAAATGAGTTGGTGACTTAAAAGTTCCTTTAAAACTATTAAGTGGTCATAGAACAGTGATGTAAACTTCAGAAATACACTGATTTGCGTTTAAATGCTGGCTCTTTCTTGTGACCCTGGGCTAGATTTGTTTTGTTTTGTTTTTTTTACTTTTTAATTCTCCAAATATATTTTGCCATCTATAAAATAAAGCTAACCTCTCAGGGACATTAAGAAAATTAAGTAAGGGGCGCCTGGGTGGCTCAGTGGGTTAAAGTCTCTGCCTTCAGCTCGGGTCATGATCTCAGGGTTCTGGGATCGAGCCCCGCACCGGGCTCTCTGCTCAGCAGGGAGCCTGCTTCCCCCTCTCTGTCTGCCTACTTATGATCTCTCTCTCTCTTTGTCAAATAAATAAATAAAATCTTTAAAAAAAAAAAAGAAAGAAAATTAAGTAAGATAAAACATGTAAAAGTGCTTAGAACAGTACTGAAAGTGCATTCTAAGCACTCACTGTTAGTTTTAAAAATTAATAAATGACCTGATTTGATTATTGAGTTTTCCAAAATTTTGCTCTTAGAGAAGTGACACATATCTTATTTTTCAAATATGATTAGTATATTTAGCATGATTTATTTGTAAAAGTTCTTAAAATATTTTTGTTCCTTTTTATCACTAAAAGTACATGGACTTTTCTAAAATAAATTTTTAATAATACATTAATGCCATCATTTTTGGTATTATAATTGTCCCAAGTAAAGCTACATGAAGTCCTTCAAACCTGCTCCTACTATAAACTGAATTTTGTTCCCATCGTATTTTTTCAGCAAAATTGTATTCATTTCTAGCTTTCTGGTACATCATAATATTCTGGGTCCACATCATCATTTTCCTGATTGGAAACATGGATTCACCCATTTCTTCATAGAATACCGGTTTATTTTAATGTGAAATATTGTTTAGAAACCAAGATCTCGGACTATATGCTTCCACTGCCAATTACTGGTCTTTGATTCTGGATCAGTTCCATGGACAGTGATAAGAAATATACATATATTTATAATCCACAGGTTTCTCTTTATCTGTGGTTTTTACTTATATTTTTCCCACAATGAGAACCCTATTTCCCAACAGCATCAATATATTTACTCATCTATTTTATCCTTCAGGACACACAGAATAATTTCAGAACTACTGAACCAATATCACTAGGTACAAACCTACTAAATGAAGTATACAGTTGTTTTTAATTCCTTTTTTTACCCACATCTATCACTCAAAAAGGGTATTCAGAGAACTCCATTCAAAAGTTCCTTGAATAACTCCTTTTCCTATATATGGCTATGTTATCAGATTGCTACATACTTGACTTTATTTACATTTGCTATAATTAATTATATAATTTTTCTTTTATCCTTAGTTTTTTCAGGTTTTTTGATTTGTTATTACGTATTTCAAAGTCAAGTCAAAATATACAAAATATATAAATACATACTATACATAAGTTATGTAAATATATTAAATATATTATATATAAATGTATACAAAATAAATTTCATTTCTATCATACCTTCCAATTAATTCTCACATCTTGTTCATAGTTTCTCCTTTATTCTTTCCTTTCTCAGAGATTTTTTTAAAAAACATAAGCATATAGATACAGATACAGACAGACAAGCATGCACACACAACTTTTTTCCCCTTATTTCACAAAAAAGACAACTTGCTGTATTTGCTATTTTGTACCATTTTCTTCACTTAATATTGTATCCTAGAAATGATTCCATATCTGTTTTTTTTTTCTTGGTTAGTTGTTTTATTCTTTTAGCAGTTTTTTTTTAATTAACATATCATGTATTATTTGCCCCAGCGTACATGTCTGTGAATCATCAGGCTTACACATTTCATAGCACTTACCATAGCACATACCCTCCCCAATGTCCATAACCCAGCCACCCTATCCCTACCTCCCCTACCCCCCAGCCACTCTCAGTTTGTTTTGTGAGTTTAGGAGTCTCCTATGGTTTGTCTCCTTCCAGATCTCATCTTGTAACATTTCCTTCCCCCACACCACCACAACCCCTCCCTTGCCTCTCAAATTCTTCATATCAGAGAGATCATATGATAACTGTCTTTCTCTGACTGACTTATTTCGGTTAGCATAATACCCTCCAGTTCCATCCATGTTCTTGCAAATGGCAAGATTTTGTTTCTCTTGATGGCTGCATAATATTCCATTGTGTATATATATACACCCATCTTCTTTATCCATTCATCTGTTGATGGACATCTAGGTTCTTTCCATAGTTTGGCTATTGTGGCCATTCCTGCTATAAACATTCGGGTGCACATGCCCCTTCAGATCATGACATTTGTATCTTTAGGGTAAATACCCAGTAGTGCAATTGCTGGGTTGTAGGGTAGCTCTATTTTCAACTTTTTGAGGAACCTCCATACTGTTTTCCAGAGTGGCTGTACCAGCTTGCATTCCCACAAACAGTGTAGGAGGGTTCCCCTTTCTCCACATCCTTGCCAACATCTGTCATTTCCTGACTTACCAATTTTAACCATTTTGACTGGTGTGAGGTGGTAGCTCACTGTGATTTTGATTTGTATTTCTCCGATGCTGAGTAATGTGGAGCACTTTTTCATGTGTCTACTGGCCATTTGGATGTCTTTGCAGAAATGTCTGTTCATATCTTCTGCCCATTTCTTGATCGGATTATTTGTTCTTTGAGTGTTGAGTTTGAGAAGTTCTTTATAGATTTTGGATACTAGCCCTTTATCTGATATGTCATTTGAGAATATCTTCTCCCATTCTGTCAGTTGTCTTTTGGTTTTGTTGATTGTGTCCTTTGCTGTGCAAAAGTTTTGATCTTGATAAAGTCCCAATAGTTCATTTTTGCCCTTGCTTCCCTTGCCTTTGGAGATGTTTCTAGGAAGAAGTTGCTGCAGCTGAGGTTGAAGAGGTTGCTGCCTGTGTTCTCCTCAAGGATTTTGATGGAGTCCTGTCTCACATTGAGGTCTTTCATCCATTTTGAGTCTACTTTTGTGTGTGGTGTAAGGAAATGGTCCAGTTTCATTCTGCATGTGGCTGTCCAGTTTTCCCAATACCACTTGTTGAAGAGACTGTCTTTTTTCCCCATTGGATATTCTTTCCTGTCTCGATTCCATATCTGTTTTTAAAGGCAAATGCTCTATTATTTGATATAGATTCACTACTGTTATATCTTCATTGTGAATTTTGGCCTTCAACCTTAAGTACCTTCTTTATCATTATTTTATGGCTTTTGACCTGGTATATACTTTTCCAATACAACAATTAAAACCATTATAATCTCATTGTTTGCATTTGTATGATAAAACTTTATCTGTTTTTTTATTTTAATTGTTTTCAATCACTTGTTGCAGCCATTGTTTATATTCAGGAAACAGCTGGATTTTCATAATGAGCTATTTTGAAAGATCTTTCTTTTACTATATGACCTAAGACCATTTATATTATATAGCTTCATATTACTATATTATAATGCATTATGTAATATTTACTATGTTTTTTTGTCTCTAGGCAGAAGTCTATTTTGCTCTTCTTTTGTATTTCCTGTATTGTACAGGAAGGTTTGTGTTTTTATCCTTCCTGGTTATCTTTATGCTAATACTTTTTAAAATCAAGATATCACTGGCACATATTATATTCATTGCACTTGTACAACATAATAATTCCACAGTTTCGTATATTGTGGAATGATCACCACTCTAAGTCTAGTTAGTATCCTTCACCACATATAATTACAAATTTTGTTCTTATGATGAGAACTTTTAAGATGTACTCTCTTAGCAAATTTCTAATATGCTAATACTTTCTAAATGTTCTTATTACTTTGTTTCCTTACTTAGGCTTCAACTATTTGATTTGTCAAATGTAATTATACCCCTACTACTTATGTGACAAGCAATAAGCTTATTCAACTTTTTATTTCACCCTTCTCCCATTTTTTTGTTAGCTTATTTCTACTTTGTAATTACATGTGCTTCCATCTTTGTCCCCATCTTTCAGTCTTAAAGCTGAAATGAAACGTATTCAGTATTCAAGTTTTAATTCCTCATTAAACCTTATAAAATTTCCAGTCAAATCAATTTTTCCTTGAGCTTTTCATAAATTATTCTGAAATGACTTTTCTTTTGTTTTACTTCTGAGATTTTACCTTCCTCTATTTATTTCTAATTGACTTTCATTCCATATAATCCTGTTTTCTGTACACTTTTATTTCAATATTTTGTATTTCTAATGTGATGTGCTTTCTGATGTGATCATACCTGCAAATACTTGCCTAGGCTATTTAATTAAGATTGAGTGTTAGATTACTGACTCTCACTGCATTGTTGGTTTTGAGGAAAGACTATGCAGCTTATGGGGCACCTGGGTGGCTCAGTGGGTTAAAGCCTCTGCCTTCGGCTTGGGTCATGATCTCAGGGTCCTGAGATCAAGCCCTGCATCGGGCTCTCTGCTTGGCAGGGAGTCTGCTTCCCCCTCTCTCTCTGCCTACTTGTGATCTCTCTCTCTCTCTCTGTCAAATAAATAAATAAAATCTTTAAAAAAAAAAAAAAAGATTTCTACTTACTAGGGACCGAATAGTGTCTCCCCTAAATTCATATGTTGATGTCAATCTACAATGTGACTGTATCTGGAGATTTCAGGAGGTTATTAAGGTTAAATGAGTTCAAAAAAGTGGGGTCTAATCCAATAGGACTCGTCAGGAAAAGAGCTTACCCACTACCTGATCATGCTGACACACTGATCTCAGACTTCCAGCCTTCAGAACTGGTAAGCAAATTTCTGTTGTTTCAGCCACCAGTCCATGGTATTTTATTCTGGCAGCCAGTACTAAATATACCATTTTTATTTTCAATTTTCTTTTTACAGTAGCTTTATATGGATATTGTATGCAGTGTTGTGTTTTGCTCATCTCTGTTCATATTTTCATACACAAAAGTAATAGGTTTATCTGGGCCAATGTTGAAAGTTTGGGCTGTTTACTAGAATGTTTAGTTCAAGATCATCAACCTCTGCTATTATAATGAAGTTTCTTTAATTGACAGTGCCATTTATTTTGGCAGGTACTAACAGTCAGAATGGCTGTTTTGTTTTGTTTTTGTAGGTCTTTTCATTTCTCTAGAGCCTTCAACTCTCACTGCTTGCACCTTATTTTCTTTCACCATGACTCCAAAGGATGCTTCCCTACTCCAAGTCTCTCCACTTTAACCCAGAAACTGGCACTTTTCTAAAACTCCCACTATCGGTTCTTTGCACTTCCATTTCTTTTCCTTTTAACCCTCCAGTAGCCAGAGCTCTGATAAATAAGGTCCCTGACCTGTTCTCCATATTTCTCTACTCAGGGTGTTGACTCTCTTATTTTATCAATTTTATTTATCTTATTTTATCCTAATTTTATCAGTGTTTATCACTTTTAGGTCCATATCTGTTTTTTGTTAATCTTTAACTGATTTCTACACAGTTAGGTGTTTTGAGACTAAAGCCATTGAATTATTATGTTTACTTTACTACCTATAGATAATTTGAAATTTGTAATAGTCTCAGTGTTCTAATTTTAAGTATCAATTACGGGTACCTTATTTGCTCTTCTCTTCGACCTGCATGAATGGTTTTGGGGGAAATCTGGGGATTTTTCTTTTTTTTAGAAATTTTAATTTCAGCAACTGCCATTACCTATAGGAAGCTAGAAGTCATAATCATCATTCTCATACCTTGTAACTATTTGATATGGCAGATGTAATAGCATTAAGGAAAATAACTGATTCAGAAGTCTAGAGATCTAGTTTTTCCTCAAGAAAGTATCTGTTAGTATAACATGCCGTATGGTTCCCATCTGGTATGCATTGGCTCAAATTTAATCTGTTACTGATTTCTTGGCCCATTTCTTCAGCCCTTTAATTCCAAGTGTTCCTTTGGCATTTTCTCCTGAATATATCTTTCCATCACGATCTTAATTAATATATCTTTCCATCATGATCTTAAAACGAAAAAAAGATCATTTGTTCTTAAAGTTCTGTCACTCAGTTCACCCATCTTATTGCTTGGGAAAATATACACACCTCTACACCACTTCTCACCCCTCTGTATTGCTTGGAAGCTTAAGAAGATGAGTTGATATTATATGAAGGCTTTTAAAGTCAAAGTGTTCTTTAAAGGGAAGAGGATGATATTTTATCATTAAACTGCTTTATCTTAGAAGAAATAGGTTTAGATGTTAATTGATTATTTCAAGGTAAAACAGCAAGTTTGTATGAATTTCTGGACCTTGAATAATAATACTTCTCCTTATATGTCTTATGCATGGACAGCTCCTTCATCTCAAGTCTTTTTGAACTTCAAATGAAATCATGTTCCTCAAAACGTTTTTCTAAAACTATCAACTCGCAAATACCTTTATAAAATTTTTCATGTCCAGAAAACGTGTATATTTTCAACCTTCCCCATTGGTACTCCTTATTGTTGCATTCATTCCTTTCTCATTTGTATTCACTTTATTCTTATATCCATTTGCGTCTATTTTACTATCATTTTTCCCCCCACAATTTTTAGACAAAGATTTTCTTCACAGTTTATCCTATCTCACTGTTTTTGTTTTTGATTTTTAACTATCAACTTCAATCAGATATTTGTTATATGCTGGAAAAGCTCCTGGAAGCACATTTATAACTGAGGAAATGTCCTACTCATCATTGTCTTCCTTGTTTCTACATATTCCCCACACTCATCATGTCCCTTTTTTTAATCTCACCATAAATTTCTCAAGCTTTCAATATTCCAACACTCACTTTTAATGAAGATTGTAGAAAGGAAAAAGAAAATGAGTAAATAAGGGTTAACAGAAAGCTCTTTAACCAATAAATTTATGTTTTCTAGTCTCTCTTGAGAATACATTCAGGAGCAATAAAGGAAAATATGGTTTCAACTCTTGGGGGTCTGGGATGAATCCTAACACAAGGCTAATTTGCTACAAATTAGTCATTTAGACTACTAGTTGAGATAAGCTTTCCAAGATGAGCAAATTAGATAAGACATTAGAGGCACAATTCTACCTGGCACTTCCAACGTTAGGAGACATGTAAATACTGGGAAGTGATTACCTGGGGAAATGCAAAAACATGTTTAGTTGATATGATTATGTTATTCCATTTAAGCATGTGGTACTCCTAAATATCCTGGGAGGGTAATGAGAGGAAGCATGAGGAATTTTCCAGTAGGTATTGGTATGTGGGGAGAACTTGTTTCCACTTGATTCAGGCTCACAGTAATTGTGACCTTGCATAAAAAGAAGGTAAATTAACATTCTTTCAGCCTCTAATGGGGAACTAAAGGATTTAACAGAATCCAATTTTTTCTTAACATAATGCACAACTGGCAGAGTTGCTAAATAATAAAAATAATAGTCACTGTAGACTTTCTGCTTCTGTGTTCACCAATTGCACTAAGAGTTGGAGATCTGTTAGTCCAGTTCAGTTTTAATTATTCTGACTTCTCATTAGAGAAAGGATTGATAACTACAGTTTTGCTAATAGCATATAAAGCTTTTTGTGATCTAGATTTAATTTAGGCTAATTCCCAGCACAGCATGAGCTACTGTACAGTCCAAAGAATAAGACAACCTAATTTTCTCACTTCGTGCAGTTAGCTACACAGAGGCTGTGCCATGAGCCATTTGCCACTCTTTTAGTGTGTATATCTAATTCACTCTCATTTATCACTCACTAAAATAAAAATCTGCTTATAGAGTCGAGTGTGCAAATTAGAAGGGAAGTTTGATAAATGGTTAGTTCAAATATTTTTAAACAATTTATAGGATAAGCTAATTCTAGTTTCATGTCTGTTATTCATTTACAGCAAGTTCTTCAGTAAATATAATCACTTAAATCATCTGAATATACTCCACTACTCATCATCTGAAGCAGTCTTTTCCAAAGGATACTCCATGGAACACTTGTCTCATAATATGTTGGTGGATACTATACAAAGCACAATGGAAATGTTAGATTAAAATAAAGTTAAATGTGTTTCTTTTTAATGAAAATTCCCATAATAGTTTAAATGCTTAATATGATAGTATATATTATGAATCTTTAAAAGTACTGTGGAGTGAGAAGTGTTTCTCAACTTAATTTGCCAACGATATCCTCTTTTTATCATTAATCTTTTCAAGGACCACCAATCATGAACTGGGAAATGCTTATCCACGTAAGATAACTTCATCTTAAAATACGTAAGAATGGGCAAGGTCTCTTCCATTTCTGCAACAAGACAATAAAATTACAGGTTCAAGAATTAATAAAATATTCCAAGCAACATCTAAACTAAACTCAGATATTTATGCGAAAGGTATATGATAAAGCATTATCTTTTATATATGAACCTTCAAATTCAGCCTTAAAATTGATGCAAATATATTAAAAAATGAGTGAACGTGTGTTACTTATGTATAAAAGACATCCAAAGCAAAAAGAGTTTGAGGCAATACTTGGAAAGGGTAACATATTAGTTAGCTAATGTTCTGGTATAGATTCATTTTTTTTTTGACAAACACATTATATTCCAGCATTCTCTCAGAAGGCAAGATTATGAGACACATGGAACACGGGCATGTTCCACTGGGAAGGGGACAGCAGCAAATGAACTGAAGAATAAGAGAAAGACGGAAAATCATTGTGTCAAGATGCTGGACCCATAACAGGCTCTATGAAGACAGGAGCACCTCTCAGACTTTGGTTGCAGGGATACAGCAAAGAGCAGCAATCACAGAAGAAAATCTGACACAATCTGCTAACTTCACAGTTTTTCCTATGAATAGTCTTAAGAAAGAGAAACACAGAGGTTTTATTTCTAGCATTTTTTAAAAGCTAAGGGTGCTAACTGCTGCTCTCTTTTCACCCCATCACTTCTCTCTGAATATACACAATTATTGATCATTGATAGGCCTAGAAATCCAGAGAAAGATTTATAAAATATATTAATAATAAAGCATGGCTAAATGATACTCAGATGGCTGTAGAGTGAGTGGCAGGGGTTAGAGGTTACTGGAAACACTTAGGAATTTTTAAAAAGGCAAATTTATAATAATAATATAATACCATGTTTGAGTTAGCACATATAAAATACGACATGTCGTGAACTATTTTTCTAAGATAATATGTACTAATTTAACTCTTAAGACAATTCAGTGAGGTAAAGATTATCATTATTCTCACTGAAGATAAAGAAGCTGAGACCTGGACAGGTCAAGTATATTGTCTAAAGATGAAGAAAATATATGTAAGTATTCAAACCCAACTGCTCAATTCCAAATTATTTGCTCTTAACAACTCCTATCACTCTAAAGTCTTTTCTGAAATTTGAGTTTTCACTGTCAGGAGTTGATAAATCTAATAAAAGTAATTAATTTTTAAAGTCCTATATGAATCATTAATCATGCATCTTTTGCAAACAATCAGTGCCTTATTTCCCAGTTTTTGAAAACCTATTCTAAATCAAAGGCAATGCCCATATGCTGTGCAGCGATATTTGAGGATCTCCCTTAGAGAGTAGAGGAGCATTTTTCTTCTGTCAAGACGAAGCTGAAATGGTGGAGAGACAGGAAAGGGGAAGTTTGATTTGGTTTTTGTTTATCTCAGGAGCTCCCTGACAGTCTGCTGAGCTGCTGTTTTATGCAGTGAGACTTTGCAGACCGTGTCAAGACAGCTTGCAGACAACTCATTTTTTATTTAGGAAATGTGTGTTTAATGGCTTCAGTGTCTGAGGTTTCCTTTGAATCAAATTTTGTAGTGTGCTTGCTTTGGTTTCATTTGGAATTTGGCAGAAGAGGCGTTGTGAATGAAAACTCCTCTTGTTTATGTACTTTTCTCTGTGCACAGAAGAGATAAAACATGAATTAAGTACAACTCCATATGAAACCAATATCTTGGTGACTGAACTCTTGATGTGCCATAATATATTTTATTATGACACTGTGTATTTTTATTGTATTTTCCCTGCTCTTCTCCATTTATAGAGCTATTACAGATCATTAATACTGGTGCAGTTTAATATTTTTTACAGGTGGTGATATAAGTTTATCTTATGCCAAGGATATTTTTTTTAATGTTAGGACTGAAGGAGCATGGTTTACAAACCAGTGTGTTTCAGATTCTAAGGTTTTTTTCTTTGATTTTTTTCATATAGATTTACAGTATTCATTAAATGAATAATAACCATAGAAAATCTGTATTAATTACCTACCTATATCTACTAATTAAATACATATTAATGTCCACAGAAAGGTTGAATTCTGTAAGGACTATATTTACGTATTAGTGCCCTAGTGATATAAATAAATCCATTCCTTGCTTCTTCAAGATCCTCAAATCTGCTTTTGAAGTCAGTGAATTCTGAAATATAAATCATTTTTCAGAAATAGAACAACGGATAAGAAACAGTCTCGGGGACATTTGGTATTATTGATCACAGCTTGTGATGATCATTCAATTGTGTGGTGAAATCTTACTTGTCAAAGGATATTTTCTTAATAAGTTGATGAGATTCTCTCACTGCAAGTTCTCAAGTTTTGAATGCCTGATGTGAATGCTTTGATTTCTTTTCAAAGACAGGAAGAATCTTTAGCTCTATGCCAAGCAGTTGCAAGCAGAAAATACAATGATTTTAGGAAATGGGTAATTAAGCTGTTATTACTTGATAATGTAGCTATAATAACTAACCACAGTATTTATTCCATCACTAATTTAGGAACGTTTATTATTATACTATCCTGAATACATACAAGATGACATAAATGTGATAAATTATAAAGATGTTCTAAACTTCAATAAATTTTGATCGGGAATGATAATCCAATCACATTCCATAATGTTCTATATAACAATATTGACAACATCAATGTAAAAATCTGTATATTTTCTAAAATATACTCTTGAAATAAAATTTTAGCAGTAACAGATGAAAAATAGCCTTAACATTTAGAATTAGGATGACCTACCAAGGAGTGCCTTGTTGGCTCAGTTGGTAAAGCATATGACTCCTGACCTCCAGGTTGGGAGTTCAAGCCCCACACTGAGTTTAGACATTACTTAAAAATAAAATCTTAAAAAAATAAAATCTTAAAATCTTAAAATCTTAAAACCTTAGAAAAGCAAAGGTCAAGAACAAAAATGAGACATGTGACACTCTGAGAATTTATGTAGGGGTTATCTGGCCTAATGAAGAGTGATTCTGAAAGGTGACAATTGATTTTTTTTTTAATTTAATACTTACATGTGCGTTCAGTTATTTTATAATAGGCAAAGACAGAGTAAGTAGTTCATTAAATAAGTCATTAAGCAACTGTAATACATTTATACAATGTAGCATCACTATCATACTCTGAGGAATATGAAGAAATTCTGTTGATATAATGGCAAATTTAAAAACTAATATATTGAACACTGTATGCACTGTACCTCTTACAGTGGTAGCAGGAGCTAGATGTAACATTTGTCCTTTATCTTAAATGGAATATTTTGATATGCCCTAAACCCTAGACCTCTAAAAATTTCACCAAAGCTTCAGGCCTATGAATTCCTATGAGATTTACTTCCCACTTTACTATCACATTTTGTTTTACAAGGTGTATAGAATAGTTGCAACTTCCTGCCTACCAGGTTCAAACAGAATATCATCAATTCAGTCAACCAAAGTAATGTACAGTTGAATAAAGAAGCAATCAAGTTCCTGGTGTACTAGATTATGACAGAGGGCTAAATAATTGAAATAGTCCTGAGGTATGGCAGTGAAAGTGTTTACTGTCCTTGACAGCTGAAAGTAAGCTATTGTTCTCTGCTAACAAGTATAGAGAAAGAAGCATTAGTAGATCAAGGTTACATAAAAAGTACCAAGGATTATTAAGGATGTCAGTGCTCCCTTCATCTATATATTTCAGTCTAGGAGAATGGAGGTCCAACTGACCTTCCCAAAAAATACATTTAAGGAGCTGGTGAGCATATCTTACAGAAATCCACTGTAGCACTCTGATCCCTCTCAGCCTTTTCATACCTTCCTCTATATTAATCCTAGAAAATTCTGGTATTTTAAGTACATTTCAATTTAGTCCAATTTAAGGTCCAGATATCAGTCAACAAAAAAAGCTCTTAAAGCCACTCCCAGATACTCAAGCTAACACACTGAATCCAGAATCTCTGTTTAGTACACCCATATCAACTTATGTCAAATTAAATAGTACATTCTTTCCATTCTCACACATATTCCTCAGGCTTTTGTTGATGTAAATTGGCAAAATCTAGGACATCTTTTGGTATTTATGGCACCTCCTCCTTATTCACATTATTCACAGGAGCCTGCCAGAACTTGAGCGCAGTGATAGGTCTAGAAGCAATGGGAGGGTAGAGGTAGATAAAAGAATCAACAATCTCCTACAGGGCAACCATAGCAGGGAAAACCATTTTAGTTCTTCAAGGAAAGGAAGACTAAACTCTTCAGACCAGGGAGGAAAAGCTACTTTTATTGAAGAAGAGGACTTACCAAACTTTACAGGTTCAGTCAAGGTAAATCATTTCACGGTAATCTGTTAGACTTAATTTTCAGTGTCCCACTCCTTCCCAACTGATCCCCTAAATACAACAAAATATTTTTTGTGAGAACATGAATTAAATTTGTGTCATAATTCAACCACACACAGGATTAGACTTTGGATTTTCTTTTTTTTATTTTAAAGATTTTATTTATTTATTTGACAGAGAGAGAGAGATCACAAGTAGACGGAGAGGCAGGCAGAGAGAGAGAGGGAAGCATACTCCCTGCTGAGCAAAGAGCCTGATACTATGGTCAAGTATGTGTAGACTCTTTTCTGTTACATTTTTCTATTTGCCCATACTTATGTCAATAACATATTTTCTTTTTTTTTTTAAAGATTTTATTTATTTATTGGGGCGCCTGGGTGGCTCAGTCATTAAGCATCTGCCTTCGGCTCCGGTCATGATCCCAGGGTCCTGGGATCGAGCCCCGCATCGGGCTCCTTGTTCGGCAAGAAGCCTGCTTCTCCCACTACCATTCCCTCTGCTTGTGTTCCCTCTCTCGCTGTGTTTCTCGCTGTCAAATAAATAAAATCTTTAAAAAAAAAAAAAGATTTTATTTATTTATTTGACAGAGAGAGAGATCACAAGTAGGCAGAGAGAGAGAGAGTGGGGAGCAGGCTCCTGGCAGAGAGCCTGATGTGGGGCTTGATCCCAGGACCCTGAGATCATGACCTGAGCTGAAGGCAGAGGCTTTAACCCACTGAGCCACCCAGGCATCCCTAGACTTTGGATTTTCTTTTCAAAAATATCATCCTGTAGCTACAGGAGAGAAGAGATTCTTTTTTTTCCCCCTTTTTTTTAAAGATTGATTGATTTATTTATTTATTTATTTATTTATTTAAGAGGATGGGGGAGAGCAGAGGGAGAGGGAGAGAGAGAATCTCAAGGAGACACCCCATTAAGAGCAAACCCAAATGAGGACTTGATCTCATGACCCTAAGATCTTGACCTGAGCTGAAATGAGTCAGATGCTTAACTGACTGAACCACCCAGGTACTCTAATAAGAGATTGTTTTACAGAAACTACACAAACCTTTTTGTCCTATATCCTTGGCTTGGAAATTTAAAGCCCTGAGGTCACCATTTTTTTCACAAATTCTCCTGCATAGCTAGAGGAAATCAACTACCCCCTTTATATTCCTTATTTATACTAAAATGTTCTATTCCAACAACTACATGTTAAAAGACAAAACTTCTACAGGCACTAGGTTATAAGTGTCCACAGGTGATAACTTAAGTAATCATTTTGTTACCATGTGTCATGGAACACTGGCAATCCTTCATGATGGGAAAGGGTTCATCAATGCCTTTAATCTGATTATATCAGAGAAGCAATTCCTCTCCATCTTAAAGTTCTATAACCCTAAAACCATTTCTGATACCAATAACTATATCAGTAACAGTTTAATTAAGAGATACAGGTCCACAATGAATATCATGTAACTAGGAAAGTATTATAAACATTATACTTTACACAATTATGGGAGGAGCTAGGGAAGGAAAAGTCTGATAAAGAAATAAGGAATCAATGAATGTGTTCTCTAACTAATACTGACACAGTTGAACAAGCAGAACCTTGGACAGTTGGATGAAAGCCTGAAACATCTGGCTCCTGGAGAAGTACCAAAAAGAGAAACTAGTACAAGCCTATCAAAGGAGCTGGACTTTCGGTAGCCATCATCTTTGTGAGTTCATAATCAAACATATTATAGTGAGCCTAGCTACTCTGGATTAGGAGGGTGATGGAGAGTTGGGGAGATTCTAGACATGGAATAAGTAGGAGCAAGGACAAAAATGGATCCACACAAGTGCATTAATCCCTCATAATCTCTAACCCAATGGCTTTGAGACAATAACTGCAGATTCTGCCTTTCAAATATCATGCAAATTCACTTTAAGCCAACTAAATCTGGTAGAACACAAGGAAGGAGACTCTAGGTCTAGGAAATACAGTTTCTGATATAACCATGTTAACAGTAGGAAAATCCCACACATTGGGTTAAGGAGTTTATTATGAGGCAAACACTGTGCTAAACCTTTTATATGTATTATTTATTTAAACTTCATAGCAACTTTATGAAATTAGTGTAATATTATCTTTATGTTTTACTTGAAAAATATTGGAAACACAAAAATATAATAAAACTAGCCATAAACTCATTATTTAAAAATACAGAGAAAAGTAAAATGATCTCTCCCTCTCCCTCCAATCTCATCTTCCACCTGTGGACCCACACCCTATATGTAACTATTATTAACCTTTTGTTGTATTTTCCTCCTGACTCTTTGCTATGCTTTGGAAGAATAAGGATATCTGGAGCAATTTTGATGGCTTAGTAATCAAAGACCATCACCATACTTTCTGGGACCCACATAAATTTTCCAGATTGTTTGTAATCTTCAGTGAGGGAATGGGGAAAACATGGAATATAATTGTGATATAAATCCCAAAGTGGCATAGTAACGCAGAGCCTAATACAGTTTAATTTATGGAAATAAAGAAATGTGATATTTCATTCACACCTGAGTTTATAAACTAACATTCATTCTGGTTACCTTATCTAGGGTTCTGGCATGAATTTCTTATTAATTTTCTTCCCCTGCTAAACCATATCTATAGTAAGAATATTATTCTAGTCTTTAATTCTACATTAAGCAGGTACCTCATTGAGCTCTGCTAAAGACCAAGAAAGTAAAGTGTTTGTTTCATCATCATGCTTGGGTTACTGTTTCACAATTCTTCCTTTCTTCTCTGTTCTTGCCATAATTTCCCTGTGGAGAGAGTACAATTACCCGTCCCATTTGGGCTTGGCCATAATCCTGCTCTGACTGGTGGAATTTGAGTAACAGTGATAGTGTACAGCTATGAGCAGAGAGCTGATCCTGACCTATGGCCTGAAGCAAAGCTGCCTGGCTGAAATTCTAGGCCCTGAGTGGTAGAAAAAAATCTCTGTACTGAAAAATCACAGTAGTTTGCAGTCGATTAATGTGCAGTGCATTATCAGAACAATAATTAGTTTTTCTAACTATGGGTAGGGAAGTTATAGAGGGTCCTCTCCCTAATAGGTGGGCAGAGAACTCAATACCAGATGCACATAAATGATAACATTCAGGAGAAAAATCTAATAATAAAGACTCCAAATAAGGATTTCTTAAATAAAGTAATAATTGCCAAATTATCTTTAACTATTGGCTGAATATAATAGTAACTGATAATCTGTCAAAGTGTATGGTTTATGGCCAAAATTATACTAAAAGGAAAATTTATAGTAGTAAATATTTTCATTATAAATGAAAATGAAAGCAGGTATCAAAATGCTCAGCTCAAAAAGGTGAAAAGAGAATCATAAAAAAGTCTAAGGAATAGAAGAGAG
>CM053611.1:82590445-82606151 GCA_028646535.1 Procyon lotor
GTTTCTCTCTGTCAAATAAATTTAAAAAAAAATTTAAAAAAAAAAAGAAAGAAATAGGAAAGGATAGGGAAGATGACAAACCATAAGAGATTCCTAAACTCACGAAACAAACTAAGGGTGGCTGGGAGGTTGGGGGTAGGGATATGGTGGCTGGGTTGTGGACATTGGGGAGGGTATGTGCTATGGTAAGTGCTGTGAAATGTGTAAGCCTGACGATTCACAGACATATACCCTGGGGCAAATAATACATTATATGTTAATAAAAAAATAACAAAAATAAAGTTAAAAAAAAAGAAAATAAAAACACTAACTTAAACAAAAATAAAAAATAAATACAATAAAAAATACAGCATCTTCAATTAAATAAGATAAACAGCTACAAGTTTAAAACTAAGAAAAATATTTGCCAAACATGAGGCTCTTTGGAGCAAATGAGGGAGGATATAACCTTCCATATTTCAGGGAAGAATATTCAAGAAGTAAATGATGCAGCTCTGTAAGGTCCCAGCATCCTTTATTTGGCCTAATAAGAGTCATAGCCATGTGCCAGAGACAGGAGGAGTAAACAAGGCCCCTCTGAGGAACAATAGAGTGCCATTCTGAAGTCAGTATACTTAAAATGAAAAATAAGAAACATAGTGAGAAGGAATAAAAACAAAATAATTATTCTTTGTAGTATATATGACTATATATTTGGAAAACGTAATAGAACAAACTGAAAAATATATTAGAAACAATGGGGGAAAATCTGAATCAGAAGTTTGATTACAAAATCAAAATATAAAAGCAACACCTTTCCATATATAAACCGAAGTGAGTTGGAATATCTAATGGATAAATAGATCTTATTTTCACTAGAAATAACAAAATAAGATAAAACACTTAGGAAGAAACTTAACAAGAATTATAGAGGGCTTAAACAAAGAAAACTTTAAAACCCTACTGAGTCATATTTAAAAGAATAAATAGAAACACATAACTTGTTCGTGGAAACCAAAATTTCACATTAAAAAGATATTGTGTCTGGGACGCCTGGGTGGCTCAGTCGGTTGAGCCACTGCCTTCAGCTCAGGTCATGATCCCAAGGTCCTGAGATGAGTCCCATATCGGGCTCCTTGCTCAGGAGGGAGCCTGCTTCTCCCACTGCCTGCTCTGCCTACAGCTCCCCCTGCTTGTGTTTTCTCTCTGGCAAAAAAAGAAAAATATATTGTCTCTAAATTAATCTATTAAAGTAGTCATGATCAGAAACAAAATATCTGAAAGTAAAATTTTAACTTTGATCTATTAAAATTAGCTTGGTATAAGTAAAGTAATATACTCATGCCTCTTAAATAATGCAGACGAATCACCTAGGATGCATGTTAAGTCTGAAATTTCCCTGTGGGTCAAACATTAAAAATTCTGATTTTCTAGGTCAGGACTAGAGCATGGAAATATGCATTTTTTATGACAAGAGTCCCAGATGATTATAACACAAGTACAAATATCCTTCCTTAACTAATCCACCAATTTAACTATGGAATTCTATTTCGCCATGAAACATACCATCTGATGCCTTCTGAATACTGAAAACATAACCAACAAGTTGTGTTCAAAACTGTTTATGCCTATTTACACCAAATAATTACCTAAGTCACTTTAATACTATATATACTAATGAGATGTGTGCTCAAAAAGACTATTTCTATGAAAATAAATGTCTTAGAAAAACATAATAGAAGTAAATTGTTGGAAAAAATCTTTTTAACTTGTGTGGATGAGAAAACTTAACTGACTAGGGCACAAATCATAAAAAGCAAAAGGACTGTCACCAGATTATTCATAAATGTCAAGATCTTGACCCCACCTCAGAGAAAGATACAAACATTATTAATGCAAAACTGATGACTCAAAAATGAAGAAAACCATATCAAGAAAATGCCTAAGACCTAATTTAAGAGACTGAAAATAAATGTGCATTCAAATTTTACTTTAAAATATTTAGGATACTATATATTTTTTATGCTTTTCTCCTTTAACTAGTTTTTAAAATTATCATTAACAGAGAAAATACTATTTCTAATCATGTTGGCTAAGGAGACATCTTCTCTAATAAAAAAACACAATTTGAGAAACACTATAATAAATAGATGTATGAAAAGGAATAGTGTTCAGAGATGAACGAGTTAAATAGGAAGTTTGAAAAATAACTACTCCAAATAGATGGGGAAAAGATAGATCAATCAATAAAGTGTTGAGAAAATCAATTAGTCTTACGGAAAAAATACGGAAAAAAAAAAAAGATCCAAAAATGGATCTTTTTGTAGTCTCACAAAACAGTAAATTTGAAAAACAGATACACTAATTAAAGTCAGAAATGTACCAAAAAAACACTAAAATTTTAATGTGATTGTAATTCGGAAGATCTTTGAAGCATGACATTATATACAAGCCTGCAGGTTTGTTAAAAACAAGACAACAGGCCCCAAATGGAGCCGATTATGCTAACTAAGCTCACATCACCAAATGGAGACCTAACTTAATTACAGTTTGGCTTTCCCAGAAATGCAAACCTAAACCAACCATGATTCACCTAACAGTGTCATTTATGTAATCTATCTCATAGACCCTGCCAGTCCCTAAAGGAAAGTAACTTTGAAATAACCAGTCTGCGCTTTTATTTATTTATTTTTTTGCCTAATATACCTCCTGTCCCAGCTCCCTTCTGCCTGTAAAATTTTGTCTTTCATTTTGTACAGCTCCTCAGAGCTCCTTTCCACGTGCTAGATTGGATGTTGCCCAATTTTTGCTCAGATAAACTCTTAAAAATTTTAATATGCCTCAGCTTATCATTTAACAGTTCTGTAGGTAACAGTAAGAAGGAACCTAACAAACCCCCTCCAGTCCCCCGAGAACAACGAACCAACTGTGGCTACCTGTTGGGTCCCTGAGCTTGCTGCTTGCTGGCTGCCTCATGAGGCGGTGGGTAAGATCTTCTCGATCCTCCACAGCTTTTGCTTTAGGAGCTTTAGACTTCATTTAACCATTTCTTTTTCAAGACTGGTTCTGAAAACTGGCACGACAAAAGCTGGGTCCGACCTAAAAACCCGACCGGGTATAGGGCCCGATTGCGTCTGACTTAGAACCCGGACCCGGTGCAGCATCTGACCGCTCCGGCTTGGAAACCGGAAACCAGACTAGTTCCGGTCGGACCCAGGAGAACCTAAGCTAGGCCGGGTCCAGTGTGAAAGCCTCCAGTGAATGAAATTTTGTTTAAAGGCTGAGCAAGCTTGTTAACTTTACCAAAGATAATCTGGAATTACAGGGGCCACAGTGGAGAACTTTAACCTTCATAGCTTTATCCATTTATGTACGAGGTGCCCCAGACAAAAAAGGGATCTCAGCCAAGCACTCACCATAAAGGGGAGAGGGAAAATTATTTTTCGTACCCTACATTTCTCCTGACCGGGATAACACCTGCTGGGACATTGCACTCACTCCAGAGCCTGTGGACAGGATCCTGGGAAAACAGGCAGAACTTCACAAAAGGTAAGAATTACCAAAGTCAGCTCTGCTAGATTTCTAATAGTGGTGCCTGGTTGACAGAGGAAGGTAAAATTTCACATTGTCTTTTCCTTTTCAAATTCAGATTGTTAGGGAAAACATATTTGTAAGAATTAGATCTTTGAACTGTGACTCATGAAAAAGAGTACCTACTTATTGTTTATTCTTTATTTCCCAGGGACAGCTATTGCCTTGTCTCCTTTTATATCCTGAGAACTTGGCTTGGCAACCCTCAGTTGGGGGCTGGAAAAACATAGCCAGACAGAAATGTGTGTTGCATCCCATTTGGGGCTCGGGTCCTACAGACTGTTGCCATATGGGGGGTCCTTGGCATGGCGCATACAAGTGAAGGATTTTTTTTTTTTTTCATTCAGTTAGCCAACATATAGTACATTGTTAGTTTTTGGTTTGGTGTTCAGTGATTCATTAGTTGCTTATAAGGACCAGTGCTCATCACATCACAGTGCCCTTCTTAATGTCCATCACCCAGTTACCCCATCCGCCCACCCACCTCCCTTTTGGCAACTCTGTTTATTTCCCCAGTCAAGAGTATCTCATGACTTAGCTCTCTTTTTTATTTCTTCCCATTCAGTTTTCCCTCCCTGTCCCTATGATCCTCTGTACTATTCCTTATACTCCACATATGAGAGAAACCATATGATAATTGTCTTTTTCTGACTGACTCATTTCATTTTCTAATACCAATTCATTCATGAGCCCAGAATCAAAGCAAGACCACTTCTTCCTTTTTTTTTTTTGACCATCCTATATCCAGTTGTTTCTTGGAGTTAAGGGTTCTCCACCAATGTTCTATTTATTAAACTTAGACAATAATATATGTTCATATATTTATTAATGTTTACAAAGAGCACTAACACTAACAGGATTGACCTCAAAAAGCTGAGCTGCAGGTTCACCTACAGATAATTCAAGGATTATAATGGGGGACAAAAATTAAATGTCCTTTGGAAAAGATGACTTGATGAGAAGTCAAAAGTATGTCTAATGATTCAGGGGTAACCACAGCATAACTGAACAGCTTCAATGAATGATGTTCATCCTTATTAAGTATGAACTCAGTAATCAAGACTTGATTGACTAAAAGTTATTCTAAAGAGTATTTTGAAACAAATTTTAGTATTACATCTTTTTATCTTTTCTACTTTTGTTTAATTTTTACAATAATATGAGATTAACTGGAGTACTGTAGGTAATACTTAAAAATATTAACATTTGCCATCTTAGAAATAATATAGAGAAAACATTTAATATTAATTAAATATAGAAAAATGGAAAACTATATTTTGTAAATATGAATTGTATCTTTTACTTTATTTTAGCATGGCTAACAAAATTTACATTTATGCTTATATGGTAGCTTTTTGGAAATATCAAAATATGGTAGATAATAAGTTGACCAGTGTCTACTGTTTGGAGAAATTTACTTGATTTTATTTTTCTTTTTATTTATTTATTTTTATTTTTTAAAATATTTTATTTATTTATTAGACAGAGAGAAAGAGATCACAAGTAGGCAGAGAGACAGGCAGAGGGAGGGGGGAAGCACGCTCCCTGCCTAGCAGAGAGCACGATGCGGGGCTCAATCCCAGGACCCTGAGGTCATGACCTGAGCTGAAAGCAGAGGCTCTAACCCACTGAGCCACCCAGGCACCCCTTTTTTTTTCTTTTTAAACAATCAGCAGCTGGGTTTGGCATAGGATTGGAAGTCCCTGGTTGGTGTAGCTCTGTGGTGGCTCTGGGGATGAAAACAAGCATATTTCATTTGTACCCCCACAAAAGTAGGATAATTCTAGAACTTTCCAACACTCATTGGTCAGGAACTGAAAGTAGTTACTTGGTAGAAGTTGACAGAATCATTTAATGAGTTGGAAGCCAGCCGCATATCCCAAAGTCATTAAAAGAATTTCCAAGATCTCTGTGAAGTGTAACTTATTCAACAGAAAAGAATGCAAGTAAATTGTAGAGAAGTAGAAATTTCAGAAAAAAACAGAGTTCTCCTAAGAGCTGGTATTCTATCTTCCAAGAAATAAATTGGCCATTTCCTAAAGTTTCCATAAGTGTCCCCTTTCCTAAACTCTCAGACAGGGGATGAATGGGACAACATCACTGAAAGCATCTTTGGGGATTTTCCTAATGGTAATTGGGAAATTTTCCTAATGATGATTCACTCTGAGCAGGAGCTGTACATTCTTATTATATAATATTTCTTATCATGACATAGCTTTGAGCCTGCACTGTACTATAGCTCTGTCTTTAGATAAACAATAGGAACTCAGGTTCTCTCCATGATATGAGTGCCTTGGTGTCTTAATATATATGGAAATTACTTGGAGAAAAATTTAGTGCAAAATCTAGCAAGTCAGTGCTTCTCTATACTAAAATGAGATATACCTTTCCCTCTACATTCTTTGCCAATATAACCAACATTTATTCAGGAAAAAAAAATAGCCACCAGTCATCACCGATAATAAAATAATACACACGTACATAGATATACATATACACAAATGCTAACCACACCCAATGCACACATACATACCCACAAACAAAACACATTTTTAGGGCATATTATTTGCCAAGCATGATATTAGGTCCTGGAGGTTTGGATCTGACAAAGGTATATTGTGGCACCAGAGAGTCCTAGGTTTGGGCAAGTCACAAAGTGTTTAGTGTGCAAAAGGAGAGGCCATTCTCAATACTTGATACAGTGACAATTGTCAGTTACACATAATTCCTGTCCTACCTTCTCATTTCATGGAGGGAAGAAGCTACAAACATAAATAAAAAGCTTTTTTCTAAAAAGAAAAAAAAATTCTGTATAACATCGAAACCCAGACCTTAGAGCTTTAATACACTGAGGAAAATATAATTTTAGAGATTTAGAGAAAGATCTTTTCTTTCCTACTTCCTAGAGTATAGAAGGATGCTCACACTTCAGGAGTTTCAGAGACATCAGTGCTGATGGGACCCCATAGAGTTGGGAGTAGGGTTTGTTGTGTGAATACAGCACAGTTTGCAATAACATTATCTAAGAGAAGTGATAGTCACAGACAGCACAGAAGGGCTGCAAGAGTCAGGAAAGGAAACAAGCTGTGGATACCATGTAGTAGACTGTGGGATTCGTGTCCGAGTAAACATGAGACTCTCCTTGCAGCTGAGGGAAAAAAACAACAACATTATGTGGCTTGGAATATATGCACAGTGATGCCATGTTGAAAAGTAGAACTGTGTATCTAGAAGGCATCATAAATAGAGCAGTGCATATCGAATCCATGTGTAGACAAATATGGTAAGAGTGGTTAACACTGGGTAACTGGATGTGTACCATTTTAATATTCTTTCCATAATCTTCTGTTTTCAAATTTTCTATGAGAAGAATGCTTTATAATATGAAAAGGTAACAATGTTAAGGTGATTTTCATCTTTACTCTTATTTGGTAGATAAAAGTCACAAAAAGAAATTGGTGCATTATCAAAATCCTCTGGATAGACATCCAAGGACAATAGCTTTAGAAATTCCAAAGTTACTGAATTTTCCTATTTGAATTAGCATTTTGGTATATAGGATTCATTGTTATGTCCAGCATTGGCTTAAAGTTATAGAATAACAGTCTATAAAGTCTTTTATCTTGTTGTTGGAGCATATTTCCTACCAACCTAACTTATTATTTTTGAAAAAGGAAAAGCTTATTCTTTCAAGAATAAAATTGTAAAAGTTTCATTTAAAATCATATTATTGTGTAAGATTATATAAATAACTTTTTCTCTAGCTGAACTTTATCTTTTATTCACCATCCAGATGCAATGGAGAAAAAAATTAAAAAATAAAAATTCTAGGCTATATAAAAATATTGCTAACATAACATTTATTCTCCACTTAAATAGCAATGCAGGCACACTGCAGAGGAAATATTTCCATATGGCATGCATAAACACTCTGGTTATTGATCCCTTAAGAGTTTCTGTGCTGTAATATGTTTGAAGACTGGGGGAATATTCCTATAGCATTTTCCACGTTATTACATTTTTTACCTATTATTATTTTTTTTTCATTTTTACTTTAAACCATAGGAGGTCTTCATTACTACTTTTTGTATCACATACTACTCTTAACTGCTGTACAGACTTGTTGGATATCTTTGCTAAGTATGTACTATTTACCTTTGAACCTAGGAAACTGATTTTTAAGGAGAACCAAAGATTTTATATATATCTCACATATGCATGTACACACCTATGTATGCATGTATGTACATACACATGTACATATATATACATGCATGCACACATGCAGGATATCATGGGATTTTTTTTTTAAAAAGTTAAAAAAAAAGAAATTTTTTTTAAAGATTTTATTTATTTGACAGAGAGAAACACAGTAAGAGAGGGAACACAAGCAGAGGGAATGGTAGCAGGAGAAGCAGGCCTTCCGCCGAGCAGGGAGCCTGATGCAGGGCTCTATCCCAGGATCCTGGGATCATGACCTGAGCTGAAGGCAGACCCTCGACTGAGTCACCCAGGCCCACATCATGGGATTTTATGCTAGAAAAATAAATTACAGCAGACCAGAAACTGGGTAGGAAGAGATATGACTAAAACAGAAAGGGGTTTGCCCAGGGAGAATTAATGTCAAATTCAGAAAAAACAAGTAAAGTTGGTTTCTTATTCCCCATCTCCCCCCCATTTTTGATACATCTCTGTTAATATAATATTTCCCATTGTATTCATCAGAATATCAATCCTAAATACTAGAAATAAAAATATATAGTCAAGAAATATGGGGAAAGCTGCATAGAATAGCACTTTCTGCAAGAATCACAGGGTATACTCACATATCAAAGGCTCTGATAAATAAATCTGCCCAATTTGTCCTAAACTTTATATTGCAATGAAATGTTTTTTGGTTTTTTTTGTTTTTTTTTTTAATATTTTATTTATTTATTTGACAGAGAGAGAGAGATCACAAGTAGGCAGAGAGAGAGAGGGGGAAGCAGGCTCCCCGCTGAGCAGAGAGCCCGATGTGGGGCTTAATCCCAGGACCCTGAGATCATGACGTGAGCTGAAGGCAGAAGCTTCAACCCGCTGAGCCACCCAGGCACCCTATCCCTCCCATTCTTTTTTTTTTTTAACTTTTTGCATTTTTTCATAATTCTCATTCCTCTACTTGTTCTAACACCCTTAACTATTTCGTTTATTTAGTCATTAATGTGTATTTAAAACACCTACCTTGCTTACTAGGTTTCTTTAACATATATATTTCTCGTTACTCCTATCCCCCTCTTCTAACTACCTTCTTAAAAACCCTGAGCATTTTTATGGACCCTCCTTTTTACTACAAATGTTTTTCTCTGAACTTCTTCACTTTGCAAATTCCTTCTTATCCCCTTTCCACACAAGTGGACATAGACATATAGGGTGTTGTATATTCACTATGCACTGCCTTAGTTCTGGATGTTTTCGTTATCATGGTACTTCTTTGTTAACTGGCCTTGCATTTATCTCTCATTCTACCAGCTTTGAGATAGAAAAACTGTCCTTTTCGCCTTTACATCCTATGCATCTATCATAGTGCATAGAATATTTATACAATATTTAATTGTTGAATGAATGGGTAATGCTGCTAACATGACTACATTCTTCAAGACTCTCAAACATATTTACACAAAGAGTAAATCATAAGTGTTTTAATGTTTGAATGAAGCTGCTATTGCAAAGGTTTTCATTATTGACTAGGTTGGTATTTTCCATAATGAAACAGCAATTTGTTTATGAACATCAGTTCCGTGAAGACAGGTAACAGCACTTTGTAGTTAGCACTTAACAAATTTTTACAAATATTAATCTGAACCAATTTTTGAGAAATAACTTTGTAGTGATTGACATTTTTAGTCAGAACAGTGAAAACATCCAAACCTGTTTTTGTGTGAAAGTAAGAAAGAAGTAAGGAAGGAAGGAAAGATTGATTTTGCTTGCTAATAAATATCAGACTCCAAAAAATCCCAAAGATATAAGTAAAACCATTTAGATTTGACTTGGAAATATATGATTATTACCTATGTTATATTCTTGGTTTATTTAAAATAATAAATTAAAAATGCTTCAAGGACCCAAAATGCCTTTTTCCAAAAAGTAGATTACATCTAATTGCAAAACAACATGCAAGAAAGTTTAAAGCACAGAATAACAATATAATAAAAAAAGCTTCATGAAATGCATTACTTCATTCCAAGAAAATATTAAATATTTATTATGGCCTGATAGGTTGATTCATTTGGGTAATCAATAATTAATCACTCTGAAAGCTTCAGATCCTTTATAAATATCAAAGACTTTTAATAATTGCTTTACAAATCCTAAGTAGCATAGAATCTACAGACTTCATATATCAAGGGAAATGAATACAAGTTAAAAAGATGACTCCTTTAAAATGAATAAACTAAATCCCGAAAGTTCATATTTTGAAATGTTTGCTCTTATAAAAGAGATCAGTGTGATGACAGGAAGGTAAAAATAATACCATCTCTAGGCATAGATAGAGCATATGTATGAGCAGAAATGCCAACAGAACAAATTCACTGCCAGTTCCTCTTTTGAAAATATTAAATATGCATCCAACTCACAATTAGTCTGAATAGAAGAAGAAAAGAATAACTTACACAAATGAAATTCACAGATTTTCACTTCAGGCATTTGTATTAACTCTAACCTCTAACTATATATGAAATATTAGAATTAACCATATTGAGTTTTGGCTCCTTTTTATACTCATCCTCCAATTTTAATAACTATAATTTTGAGCTTTGTAATAATAATGATTGATATTAGTTTCACAGTTATTGGGCATGCAATCCCTATACCAAGAATTCACATATAAAATCTCATTTAATTCTCTTGATAATTTTTTTTTAAAGATTTTATTTGTTTATTTGATAGAGAGAGAGATCACAAGTGGGCAGAGAGGCAGGCAGAGAGAGAGGAGGAAGCAGGCTCCCTGTTGAGCAGACAGCCCGATGCGGGGCTCAATCCCAGGACTCTGAGATCATGACCTGAGCCGAAAGCAGAGGCTTTAACCCACTGAGCCACTCAGGCACCCCAATTCTCTTGATAATTTAATGGTAGATTTTATGATGACAGAATCCTGTAGTAAGTGATGTATAAAAATTTAAACTGCATAATATATGAAGTAAAATTGTTACAAGTGTAATTAAATGACTAGGTTGAGCCTGCACAAGATTTTTGATGCAGGGGCAGGGGCAAGGTAGAGGAAGGGATTGAGATACAAGATATAGCATGCCGGTCCCAATTATAGCTTGGTATCACCTGGTAAGAGCTATCAACCCTGGCTTAAATGTTTCCATATGTCTCACAGTGATGGTTTGGACTCCTAGGTCATAAGCATCAGTTCCAGAAATCTTTCACGGCCCATTTGGGAAAACAGATATGGGGTCATTGGGCTGAAAAAATGCTAGGGACTTGGGTACTCACTCTCCTTGGAAGAAGAAATCCAAATGGGCTAGCCTGTCAGTCACTCACCTGGTATTTCATTCCAATCCAAATATCATCATGGCCACCCTCCATGTGTAATATGATTAATAGAAGCTAGACAGAGAAGAACCCAATGCTAATTGCATTATCTGGATCAGTATTATCATCAGATATTTTAATTTTATCAAGCCTGTTTTAAGGAAATATAAAACTAATACTTAAGTTAAATAACTTACCCAAATCATTCAGCAAATAAATAGAAATTAAAAATTAATCCTATAATTCTTTTCTTTTGAAAGTAGCAGGTATCAATTCCAGTTATTGAAACTTTAAAAGGTGAAAAGTAATTAATTATAAAGATTCAGGTATTGACTCTTAACATCCAAAGTCAGAAGAAAACCAGGAATAAGCTGGAACAAGCCAATGAAGTAAAAGGGGACAAAGACATACCTCATTCTTTGCTTCTCTCTATGTGTCTGCCTCACTGTGCTGTTGTTACAAACTAGCTTTCTTTGCTTCCTTATCTATGGCAGAAATAGACTTCATCAGGTTCCAAATACTATTTTCTTTGATTTAAGAGAGAATAAAATCAAAATCTTCAAGAAAGAAGTTATTAAGTATCCCTTGGGTCCCAGGTATTTTTCTAGATGCTGATCACACAAAAATAAACAAGATACGATTCTTGCTCTTGAAGAAGAACAGTTTAGGGGAAAAAATGAATATGAATAAGCAAACAACATCTACATGATAGAGAAAATGCTAAAAATAAAGTGCTTCCTAAGTGTTTCTTTTCTTTCATACTTGCCCCTACAATCAGTATACCTTATAGCAGCCTAGTATCTTACAAATCTGACCATGGAATTTCCCTGTTTAAACCTTCCATAAACTTCTCATGCACTAAGAATAAAATTTAAACTCACAACTACAGTCTAAACTTTCTCCAAAAATCAGCCCTACTTATGTTTTCAATTTCGTCTCCTACCATTCTATCCCTTGCTCTTGCCGCATGCCAAGCTCATTCCTATAAGAGAAGACCTTTGCCCTCCCAAATCCCTGTGCAAGGAAGATGCCAATCCTTGATCTTGGCTAATTTCCTCCTGTAATTCATTTCATATCAAATGTCACCTCCTTGGAGAAGGCTTTCATAACTAAGGTATAAAAAAAAAGCACCTCCTTTTTAGTTGTTCTTTATTATCATGCCCTGTTTTACTTTCTCGTGGCACTTAATCACTAACATGTACTTGTTTAATGTCCATGACTCCCACAGAGGCAGTTCCATAAGGGCAGGAATCTTATCTGTTTTCCTCACTACTGTGTGGCCTAGAGTGTAGGACTGGCATATAGTAGACATTCTATATAATTCTTAGTGGAGTGAATGAATGAACATATGTGGGACAGGCAGAGAGAGGAATCTTTGGACAAAAACAGAGATTCATGTATGACTTCCTAGAAGAGATATTCCCTTCAGTCTCATTCTTCATAGTCAAAAATTAGACACTTGGAATATTTTTCATTTGACAAATTCTATTTGACAAATTCTAGTTTAAGTCCTCTCTTAAAAATGACTCAAGAAGTACTTGGGTGGCTCAGTTGGTTAAGCATCTGCCTTTGCTTAGATCATGATCTCAGAATCCTGGGATCCAGCCCCAAATGGGGCTCCTTGCTCAGCGGGAAGCCTGCTTCCCCCTCTCCCTCTGCCTCCTGCTCCCCCTGCTTGTGCATGTGAGCACTCTCTCTTTTCCTCTCTCTCTCTGTCAAATAAACAAATGAAATCTATAAATAAATGAATGAATGAATAAATAAATAAACAAACAAATAAATAAATAAATAAAATATGACTCAAAACTGAATGCAGTAATCCCCAAAGAGTCTGGTACAAAGTCTAGTCAGATATATAACTCTTATTATATGTTTCTTGCATTTCTATTAGTTCATTCTAAAGACAAGCTAACTTAAATAGCATAAACCAACAAAAAACATTGGCTCCATTGGCATGGAGCACTGGGTGTGGTGCATGAACAATAAATCTTGTAACACTGAAAAAATAAAATAAACATTTTTGGGGGAAAAAAAAATTGGCTCAAATTCAGGTAATGGTGAATTAAACTTGTATCACTGTACTGGTGCTATGCCTCATTCCATAGAGTGACAGTTCATATCTATATATACCAAAATACTTATGTTTACTTTCATCCATTAAATTGCATCTTATTCGTCTCAGCCTTGTATTCTAAACTATTGAATCATTTTTATTGAGGTATACTTGTCATATGATTGTATCAGTTTTAGATGTATAACATTGATCCAATGTGTGTATATATTACAAGATGATTACCGCAGTAAGATTAGTTAACCCTTATCAACACACATAATTAAAAATTTTTTTCCTGTGATGAGAACTTTTAAGATCTACCCTCTTAGAAACTTCCAAAAATACAATACAGTATTAACTATTATCACTATGCTGTAGATTATATCCCCAGGACTTATTTATCTTGTAACTGAATGTTTGTACCTTTTGACCCCCTTCATCCATTTGTTTTAAATGTTCATTTTTTGACCCATCATAACTATTTCTCACCTAGGTTTTTGTCAGCAACAAACTTTAGTAGCATAGTTTCTCTGTCACCCTCCAAGTTACTGATTAAAACATGGATAGTTAATCAATATTTCTTTGCTGCTAAACCTGCTCCAAATTGGTCTTTGATTTGACTGTTATGTATATTTTTCTACAATAATAATGAAAAAGATTTCACCATCTTTCTCACATATCACCAGCATTAATTTCTTAATGAGGTTTTCTCAACTTTTTTCAAGGTGGAGGTTTTGTAATTGATACAAAAGATAGAAATCAAACAAGTTGAAACATATTCTTAACAACATAAATGACAATAGATTTTTAACACTCAAAAATATATTTCCTGTCATATGTAACTATAAAAAATAAAATTTACCTCCATCCTAACCCAAATAAGTACCAATTTTTATTTTTAAATGTTAACCTTTCAAATTTAGATGCTAATTTTAAATTACTCACATATTTTTCTGTGCAAATAAAGGTTTTTATAGCTTAAAAACAAAATACAGAGAAAATTATTTAAATCAAAATTATTTAAATCAAATAGCTCATGATTTGAACTATGTTTTATTAATAAACATGAAAATCTGAACTAAATTGATAATTTTCTGGGAAAATGTAGCTTACCAAAACTGACAATAAAAGATCAAAAGTCTAAAAAGAAAAATCCCCCGCATGAAAAGTAATTTTAAAACTATTAAAGAGATATTCCACCTTCCAAAAAATGTTTTGGTTTCAGATGACTTCACAAGGAAAATTATCATATAATTTAATCTAGCCAAGATGGCAAGAAAAGGAAGAATTTTGTTTTTCCTGAGTTATATCAGAAATCAGGTTCCTGGGATGCCTGGGTGGCTCAGTCAGTTGAATGGCTGCCTTCGGCCCAGGTGATAATCCCAGGGTCCTGGGATCGAGTCCCACTGGGCTCTTTGCTCAGTGGGGAGCCTGCTTGTCTCTCTGCCTGCCACTCTGCCTGCTTGTGTTCTCTCTCTGACAAATAAATAAATAAAATCTTTAAAAAAAAAAAAGAAAAATCAGTTTCCTTCAAGTATACAAAGAGCAGCCATTAGGAATAAATAATGGGAGAAATGGCTGCAATTAAAATACTAGCAAACATCATTAAATATACCAAAGAATAACTTTAACGAGAAGGTTATACTCCAGTAATAAATGTCCCAAATATCGTTGGCTTACAAGAACAAATGTTTATTCTTCATTCATATTCCATGTCCTTAGAGAGTTGACTTCTTATATGTCCAACGTTTTTTTATTTGGGGACTAATCTGTCCTTTAATCTGAAAGGAGCATTGGCTATCAAGGATATGTTGACCTCATTGCAGAAGGAAAAGACTGATGGTTCCTAAGCTTTCTGTTGATGAGGAGCATATGTCAGAACTGCCCAGATAGCCAAAGCAAGTAATAAGGCCTAACCGATGCCAATGGAATGAAGAATTATAATCCTTCACAGGGATGGGTAGTGAATAATTAGTACAACAACAAAATCTACTACCTGAATTATTTGTAACACTAATAACAAACCTGATCTAAAAAGAAATATAAAATATAAAAAGGAGTAGTTGTACCTCACTTATGAATATTTAAGCAAAACAATTGAAAGATTAATGAAAGTTTATTATTTCATAAACAATTTCATGTATTCAGAGATAATTTAACAGTAGAAAAATTATTAATAAAATTTATTTAATACACCTAGTAAAAAGTATGATCAATTCATAGACAGTTCTATAGACATTCTATTGAATGAGCATCTGACAAAAATTTAACATTCATTTTTATTTTCAAAAAGGCTTCATTAAAATAAGAACTGATAGATAATTCCCTACAATGGTATGCCAGTGTTATAGTGAATATGACATACTGGAGAAATTGAAATGTTGAACAGGTTCTCTAATAGCATTTTAATGTAACATTCTGTCTACTAAAGGTGTTACCCAATGCATTGATATAAAAAAAAGAGAAAGATGTTAAAAAATAAAAATAGAAAAGATTAAATTATAACTACTTGCAGCTAAAATTATCATGTACCTAGAAACTGAAAAGAATCCATTATAAAAGTTC
>CM053611.1:82606651-82635526 GCA_028646535.1 Procyon lotor
GAAGGAAGGAAGGAAGGAAGGAAGGAAGGAAGGAAGGAAGGAAGGAAGGAAAAGAAAAAGAAAGAAAGAAAAGAAAAGGAGAAAGAAAGAAAAGAAAGAGAAAGAAAGAAAGAAAGAAAGAAAGAAAGAAAGAAAGAAAGAAAGAAAGAAAGAAAGAAAGAAAGAAAGAAAGAAAGAGAAAGAAAGAAAGAAAAAGGATGTCCACAGTTCTGGTAGCTATTGGCAACCATGTTAAGAGTGCAGAGGAACCATTGTTGATGAAATATTGACCATAAACAAGTCTGGGCTGAGGGAAGGAAACTGGTCCTTGGTAATACCTGAAAATGCCTCTAATCTTTTCAATAAATTTTTATTGAGTATATTTGAGTTAACATTTTGCTGTTGCCTCTGAAGTGTAGTAAGGGACTGGCAATATAACAATGTTAATCAAGTTTATCAAAATATATCTTTTTATTTATCCAGCATTTATTTATTATATGTACTAAATCCTGTGCTAAGTCCAGAAGATGCATGATATGATAAACAAGTCAAGCCTGATCTTTTCCCTCCCAGAATTTAGAACTCAGTAAGAATTTGGAAGAAACATGGCAAATGCCATGAGGAGAGAAACAAGAGTATCATGGGAGCAATTAGAAGCCACAATATAGTGGGCATTTGTACGTTTGAAGATTCTCATTCAGTCTCTCTTCCTAAGCTTCCGGATTTCCTTTGGGAAAATTATCTTTTTGTTGAGTATTGGTACACTAGTAAATGTCTGATTCATACTACAGAAATGAAAATGTTCAAGCTCTTTCTTTTCACAACCCAATTAATTCAGAGTTTGTGTATATTATCTTAGCTTAGCTAATAAGCTGCTCTTTCCCAGAGCATCTTGAGTATCACAAATATAGAAGAAATATTGGAATTCATTGTTTGTTCCCGTTGATGCACCCAAAGTATATGATTTCTGCAACAAGGTTGTTGCCAAACTTCCTGCTTCCCTAGCATCCACTATATTTTCCCTAATGATCTGTCCTGAGAATCCTAATAGTCATCCCATAAAATCTGTTGTGTTTAAATTAGGCAAATTTAGTTGTTGTTGTTGTTTGTGATCAAGGAACCCTAACTTCTATTTTGGGTGTCAAGGAAGACTCCTGATGGCAGTGACCAACTAAGTTGAAATCTTTTTATACATGTCAAAAAAAATACAACTTATTAAAGGACTGGTTAATTTGGAGGGAAATAAAATGTGAAATTGTAACTCAGAGTGTAAACAAATAAAAAAAAGGAGCGAAAAGAAATTGCATAGATTAAAGTAATGCAACATATACAGAGTTCAAGAAGAGGAAAGGCGACTAGAATAGTAAAATTGCTGTGGCACAGTATTGAGCAAATAAACCATGAGGAAATACAAAGGAATTTAAAGAGCTCCTAAATTCAGCAATGGAGAAACAGCATATTCCATAACTAACAGGTAAAAGCAAATAGTGCAGAATAAAATGGAAAGGTAAACCCTAAGTCATTGGCTCTCATCATCCATGATAAAAAGAGTTTTTCAATCCATCTGTGAAGGCTTTGTGATTAATTAAGATCATTCTTATTATTCAGTTGACATTCTGTATATGTATCTTATATGTACATGGACATATCTTAGCCACAGTTAATTTGTAATATATGACATTGGTTATTTTTTAAATACATCTGCATATAGTAGACCCATAGTTTCTTTGGGGAATCTTCCACAGCAAATTTATTCTCTTACATTCCAAAAAAAAAAAAAACCGTTGTTGTATTGGGGCTAAATATATCTAAAATTTGGATCCAAATGGCCTGCTAGTCATGGTTTGCTGCCAAAGTGGGAATAGTTATATTTGATTGACTTCTCTAGGTCACCAGGTACAGTGACATTTCTAATGCAATTGGCATAAGTTATAAACAGTAGCTCTACCTCTTGTCTCTCATTACTTCTAGTCAATTCTATTCAATAAAGTCAAAGCTACCTGGCTTTTTATAGTATACTAAATAGAATCATAGTTGTTCATCTGAGGAGTTAAAATTTCTCTAGCACTGAATTCTAGGAGCAATTTATATTAAGAATTTTTATATAAGAGCCATGGACTATGTCTTCAAACATAATTTTGTTATTAAAAAATAACAGGAATGACTGTAAGTCAGGCTCCATTCAAAATTCAACTCAAATTCCAAGCATAATTCCACATATAATGCTTACTATGAACTAGGTAGTAACATGATTTCAGCACGAAGTCCTGGAACAACACAGGAAAGTCCTACCAAGACACTGTCACAGAGAAGGCACCAGAGGGATGTTATGAAGCCCATCTCCAATGGACACTGAACACAAGCATCAGGACAAATCATACTGTCATTTTAAAATACATATGCTATAGGAAATAAAGCAATCAAACCATGTAATAAAAGCTTGACCCGGGGCACCTGGGTGGCTCAGTGGATTAAAGCCTCTGCCTTCAGCTCAGGTCATGATCTCAGGGTCCTGGGATCGAGCCCCACATCGGGCTCTCTGCTCAGCAGGGAGCCTGCTTCCCCCTCTCTCTCTGCCTGCTTGTGATGTCTCTCTCTCTCTCTCTGTCAAATAAATAAATAAAATCTTTAAAAAAAAAAAAAAAAAAGCTTGACCCACCAGGTATTTATTAGGGACCAACAATGGAAGAATGGAAGGAAGTGTATTGGAAAGAGGGAGAGGTCATCTGTGACAAAGTCTCAGCCTCTCAGTATTGTCCCCAGCTAGACAAAAGTGCCTGGCCTTTAGATTACCATTTCAGTCACTGGATGTAGGCTGCTCAAAAAAGGCAAAGTGACTTTCACCAGTGAAGGAAAACCCTGAAATACCCCTTGCAGCAGCTGGGGCAAGCAAGTCCATTCCCAAGGGGGTCTGTGCCATGCTGTCTGTGCCCACCACACCAGAAATACCAAATAACAATCTTCCCTGAGAATCTTCCCTTATGTGAGATCTGAGAATCTTCCCTGAGAAGATTTTCCTTGAGAATCTTATTGGATATCTTATCCACAAATGGCCAAAATGACTTCTGTTAAAAAGGAAACAGCAAGTCTAATATAGAGTCACTTGCGCTAAACCCTACATCAGCAAACCAAGACTTAATGCCTAATTATAGTCATGTCCCACCCTCCTACCCCCAGGAATATAACCTATAACCAGTCAACTTGGAATTACCTGATCAGCATTACGAGGTAATACACTGTTGGAGCTACTTTCTATTGCTAGATGGGATGCTGCCCAATTCATGAATCATTGAATAAAACCACTGAATCTTTAAATGTAAAAAACAATAATAATAACAGGAATTAAATTATTTCTCTTGGACATTTTTATGTCACAGTTCAATGAGAGGTTTTATTTGTGTGTGTGTGTGTGTGTGCATTTTCTTAGGTGGTTTCTTTTTTCTTTTTTTAAGATTTTATTTATTTATTTATTTGTTTGTTTATTTATTTATTTATTTATTTATTCGTTTGAGAAAGAGAGTGAGAGCATGAGCAGGGGGAGGGGCAGAGAGAGGGGAAGAAGCAGATTCCTTGCTGAGCAGGGAGCCTGATGTGAGGCTTGATCCCAGGACCCTGGAATCATTACCTGAGCCAAAGGCAGATACTTAACCAATTGAGCTACCCAGGTGCCGCTCTTAGGTGGTTTCTAAGTGTGAAATGTTATTGTATGTCCCAGTTTCTATTATTCAAATCCCGAATCATTTACTGAGTATGTAATTGTGCAGGGCATTATGCCAGGTATTAAATAACAGTGATTCCCTAGTGTGAATGGTCTACTTGGTGAAGCTAACTGCATCAAAATAGTCTTTAGTCTTTAGAAACACAGATTCCCAGATCCTTATACAGACATTCTGATTTAGAGGGTCTTGGATAGAGGAGGAGCATCTGTATTTTTTTAATCTCCCAAAGTGATTTTATCACAGTCAGTTTTAAGGTTAGTGCAGTAAGTAATCAAAGATGTAGATGATATGTCTCTCTCCTTTAAGGAAATCACAATCTAGTTATGAAAATATACCATGTACTCTCATAATCAGATTATGAGGTAATTGTAATTAATGCTATAAGAGAATTGAAACTGAACCTCCAAGCTTATGATTCTTTATATGATGGACTTTTCTTGATTTCCTAAAATAATGCTTTTAAACAGGGGTTCTTAATCTGGGGTCCATGAAGTTCCAAAAGGTCCATGGATAGAAGGTTTATAGACTAAGATAAGGAAAATAATCTCTATTTACATTAAATTCTAACAAATTTGTAAATTTCTGCAATTATGAATGGATGTAGGCAGAAATTCACAGTGGTATTAGCAATGTTGGAAATCACAACAGAGATCTTAAACTATTGTTTACTTTTATCACTACTTCAACGTTAAGGTAATTATTGTTATATAATGTGTTACTAAAAAGCACAAATATTACTGTATATAATACTTTGATTTTTTATTGACTACTTGTAGCCTTTTTCCTAATTATTCTGAGGTATCAAAAAATGGTTAAAAAGAAAACCACAGAATATTAGAGATAGAAAGGATATTACCAATCATCCAGTCCATCTTTTTTATAATTGAAAATAATTCTGTGTAGTGAACACTGTGGTTAACTTACTAATTCCTCAGCCCTCATGATAAGTAGCAGTGAAGTGTTTTACAGTTGACTTCACATCTGGGCTAGTGCTCACTTCAGTGATGAAGAAGACTAAAGTTTTGTGAGAAAATGCTACCTTTTCCTTAAATAAGAGAAGTGGGATGCCATCATCTCTTCCACCAAAGTGAGTATAGAGTTTTTCTGGTAGCCATCTTTCAATTATGATACAAGCCATCCTTAAGGCAAACCTACATATAAACAGAGTTAGAAACAAGAGAAAAAAAAAAGGAAAGGAACCTGTTCTCTGAACAAACTGTGACTGGTGATGACCCAACTCCACTTTTGAATTTCCAGTTATCAGTTAATATTATAGTCCCTAATAATTCTACCTTGTTTTTAAGCCATTTGTGACTTGGTTTAAAATCACTGACAAAATTCATTAGCAACATTTCACTTGCATTTTTAAATTCAGTATTAGCAGAGCATTTGCCATGTGCCAGATACTTCCCTAAGTAATTTATTTATATTGAATCCTATCTTCCTCACAAAACCCTATTATTATCCCTATTTATACAGAAGAGAGAATCAAGGTGTAGGGCAGTTAAGTCACTTGCCCAGAGTGGTCCAGTTAGTAAGGAATGGAATTAGGATCTGAAACTGCCTAAACACTTGGGATCTACATTAGATATGTAGCCCTCTGCTGTCTACCCAAGATGGTTAATGCGATAGCTGAAATAAAGTAGTATTGTAGTCTATAAGAAAGACAATAATAATATTAATATAAAATTTCTACTTCTTAAGGAACTTACCATCATGTTCCATTAAAACATAGGGAATATTTAGCTGTGTTTCTATTATACTTATGCATTTAAATCCCCTGAGAAGAGACAAAAATTAAAAGGAAAAAAAATCTTGCATTTACTTAAAATATGATAAATGTTTTTATATATCTACATTCCCACAAAAATTGCTGTTTTGTGGCTCATGAACACCTAGGTAGAATTTAAATTAGAAAGTTGCAGTCTGAGAAGTAAGGGGCTACACTGAGTTAAGGTTTTGTTTTGGTGTAAAATAATAAGGGGAAAAGAATGAGTCAATACCAAGTAATAGTCGCCTGTAAAATGGTGATGGAGTGGGCCCAGGCAGTAGTCAGTACAGGTGAGTATTTGAAAGGGTTCTGGGAAAAGAGCTGTGGGAAAACAAAGAAATCAACTACTGAACCAGAAACAAGCCATGGAAGCTCAGTTCTGAGCAAGTCTAGCACTAGTAGGTAATTGATGTGGCTTGGCTTAATCCACTCTATAGGCAGACTAAGGGCAATAGGTGGGACTCAGGGATGCAATGGTCAATAACACACAATCATTTTATTTTTTATTTTTTTTTAAAGATTTTTTTATTTATTTGACAGAGAGAGAGAGAGAGATCACAAGTAGGCAGAGGCAGGCAGAGAGAAGGAAGCAGGCTCCCCGCCGAGCAGAGAGCCCCACGCGGGGCTTGATCCCAGGACCCTGAGATCATGACCTGAGCCGAAGGCAGAGGCTTTAACACTGAGCCAGCCAGGTGCCCCCATATTATCATTTTAAACCACTGTTTCCAAACTTGTTAAATAATGGGAATTGCAAAGAGTACTGGCTAAATAACACATTCCTAGGTCTTCTATAGAACTTCACACAGTCAGTTTCAGAAACAAACCTTTGCATTTTAAACAAATATCCATAATGATGGGTCTTAAAATCTAGCAAATTTAGAAACCACTGATTTTAGACTAATCCAACCAGAGAAAGAAGACAATGGGTATAACTATAAAATGAGTGATACAGCATAAATCAGTTGAGTGGAGATTTGTGTCACACTCCTTTCAGTTTAGAAATGTATGTAATCTTCATTCTTGAGATAATTACTGACCACATGCTCCATGCTCGTCATTGTGCTTGAAGTGGAAATTTGTAATGAATAGGTTGTGGCTTCTCTCCCCAGAAGCATTTAGTCAATAGGAGAAATACTTAGGTCAATAGGCAATTATAATTTACTTTGATAAATTTAATGTTAGAGTTAAGTATAATGTTTTACAGTAACAAATAGAAGCTTGTAACCCAAGTTTAGGGAATCATACCTAAATTGAGAATGGAAAGGCAAATGTGGGCTAAATGGAGCATGTGCAAGACTGAAGTTCTTCTATGGGGTCTTATGTGAAGTGGGGGCAAAGAAGACAGAAGTTGTCAGGAGAGGTACTCACAAAAGAGATGGTGAAGTGACTTCAGAAAATATGTACAGTCACAAGAGAGATTCAAACAAGGGAGTGACATGATCAGATTTGTGTTTTAGAAAGAACCGTGACCATAGAGTAGAGAATAAATTAGAGTAGGACCAAGTTTATAGTCAGATTAATAAGAAAGCTGGGGGGGCACCTGGGTGGCTCAGTCGTTAAGCGTCTGCCTTCAGCTCAGGTCATGATCCCAGGGTCCTGGGATCGAGCCCCGCATTGGGCTCCTTGCTCAGCAGGAGGCCTGCTTCTCCCGCTACCATTCCCTCTGCTTGTGTTCCCTCTCTCGCTGTGTTTCTCTCTGTCAAATAAATAAAAATCTTTAAAAAAATAAAATAAATAAAAAAAATAATAAGGAAGCTGGGGCAGTAATTTAGCCTTTGCTGATAGTCACCTATTGTATTAATTTTCTTTGGCCACATAATATGACATATTTAGTGGCTTAAAACAACACTCACCTGTCTCTATGGATTAGGAGCTTACACATGGCTTCCCTGGTTCAAGGTTTTATATGGTTGTAATGTGTCAGCCAGGGCTACGCTCTCATTTGTAGACTAGGGAAGATCTGCTTCCTTCGTGGTTGTTGGCAACCTTTAAGTCCTTATGGTTATAGAACTAAGAGCTTCTGTTTTTGCTGACTCTTGGCCAGAGATCACCTTTGGCTCCCACAAGTTCCTTGCCATGTGTAGTTCCCCAGTATGGCTTGGGTGGTAGAGGCATCTTAACATCTGTCTACCACACCTTAGTTAAGAAAAAGTCATTAAGGATGGAAAGAAGTGGATAAGTTCAAGCTATATGACATTATCTTGAATAAGATCACATTGCTTACATTAATTATCATTACAACTGAGTCACTCATTAACCTGCATCATTATTAAACCTAAAACCAAAAAACATCTAAACCTTCCTCATTGAGGGATATTTTACTCTGTTAGTTTACACCTGTTAGATGCAAGTGCTAGGATTATAGAATAACTGGCTTCACCACCATGCAATGATTATAAATTAGGTGTTTCTCTAAGTAGGGAGATAGACTTGGGGAGAAAAGTCCCCCCCCACCATGGACAGTGAGTTTGAAGACATTCTTTCATTACCAAGAAAAGATGCCCACAGAATGACATCCTTTCCCAGCAATACTAACAGCAGGCATTAGTCACAGTCTTGGCACATAAGCAGATGCTAGAGTCCTGGAATTTCACCCGCAAGTGGTTAAAACCAAGCACATCATTTCAACATGTCACAGTTCTTTGACATTTCAGGAAAAAGACTACCAATTAGTTTAACTACTTTAGCCAAGACCTTAGGAAAATTTTCCAAATTATTTCCACCTTGTAGCTGTGCCGTATGTGTCTCCAAATTCTATTTTTCCACTATATGTCCCAAATGTAGGGACGATCAAAGCCTTTTCAAATCATTCACGGAAATCCCACAAGCTCTAGAGTATCCTGGGTAGTTAATGGGACTAAATTAGAAATCTCTTAGTTATCTTCAGTGCTGCAAGTTCAAATTATCGAGTGTTGATCTAACAATAGAATACAAAGTATTCCACAATAGTTATACAGATCAAGCATTACTTTTAACTGACTTCCCATACCGTTGTTAGTAATAGGAACGCAAATGATTTTTTCATTAGTATTGGTGCTGCTAGATGATGTCAGTTTGAATTTGAAATGCCTTCTTGATCACCAAGGTGTTACAACCTTCATGCAAACTAAATTTGCCCCCAGTAAGCATCACCCCAGCAGGTAAGTTCAAACTATAGAGAGAATGTTGCCCACTGATACACTGGCATTATACAGAGCAGCTGTGGAAAAGCGTTGTTCTCACTTCCCTTAATAGAGTTTTATTTTCTCCAGCTTGCTGCTCCTTCAGGCAAGACACATGGGCAAGGAAAGCAAGTGATGCTTTTAATCTACAAGTGTAAATTAGATTGTAGAGAAATAACAAACATAGCTAATAAAATAACCATAACAATGCTTGATATTAATTGTAATACTAATCATGATAAATACGATAATTATAATTACATAATGCTAGCTAAAAATACTAATAATAGCTAATATTGTGGTGCACATAAGGGCAAATCAGGGTGTTGAAGTAGTTAACTACCCTAAGCTTATTCTTATCCCCATTTTAGAAAAGAAACCCAACTCTGGGCCTATCCCAGAGTTTTGTTTTATCCAAAATACCCAGAGGCAAGATTCACACTCAACTGTATCTTTCTTAAAGTTCTTTGAAGTTCTTGAAGATATACAGTATAGCCAATCCCATTCCAAGGATATGAAAAAGTAAAATAAAACAACAATGTGAAAAAACTGGTTGATAAAAAAACAGAAAAATTTAGAAGAAAAATGTATTGAAGAATTCTTACCTACTGTCCATATCTCAAAATACATTATGCTGTCAGAAAAATATAGCATTGTTTCCTAGAAATCATAATTAAAACAAGAGCACAGTCCCCTGACTCGTTAATGCTGAAAAACGAATCTGGTGTTCTCTAACTTTAATTTGGTTATTTATTCCTTTTATTTTCTTAAGGTACTTTATTTCCTTTAAATGTTTGAGATAATGTATTTCACAAGGTTTAAGTAAGTTTGGTCTATTGGGTTGATTGCACCTTGCTCCTCTTTATTTTCACCCCTGCTAAATAGCATGCAAGGATCTCTTTATTATCTGTGGCAAACAGTGATGTCCAGTGAAACCATTACCTTCTAATCGCAACAAAGTCTAAGGCGATAGAACTCAGCTCATTTTTTTTTTTTCTTTTTTTCTCAGTTTGAATTCTGGACACGTAATTATGCCATTACAAATACTGCCTGTGGGAAATGAGGAAGCAGAGCCATTTGTGTGCTACACCAACTGACATACCAGATGACAGCCAACTGCATAGCATTTAGCCAGTTAAACAAACAGAAACCATGTTGAGGCTTCCATGCGTGGAGAAGAATTGCAAGCATATGCTAACCATGCCTTTCTTAATGGAAGGCTCTCAGCTTATTCTAGGTTCTTTATGTATCATGTACCACTCAGAGCATTACAGAGTATGAGAGGATCAGAATAAATAGCATAGAGAAATTATATGGTGTTAGGAAGGTGGGGACAACTTCTCTATGAAATGATTGTCTCTCTTTTTGCTCACTTTTTCTCATTTTTTTTTCCTGTCCCCTACAAATTGAGAATATGCCTTATTGGCTAATAATAATGTCTCAAATTGAAAGTGAAGTCAGTGTCTAGCACATTATCTATAGCTCCCTCCTCAAAACCTTTCTTTCTCTTTTTCACTCCTGGATAGTCTAAATGGTCCACAGCCCAGCTGAGAAATATTGTGCACTTCTTAATACCCACCATCATTCCAATACAATCAATGAAAATGGAACAGAGCTTTATGGAGGAAACAATTATGCCTTATTAAGGTGCTGTCTCACCTCCAAGCCCGCCTTCTCCTCCCCTTGGTGACAGGGCTCTGCAAACCACTTTCCTTGTACACACATTGCTGCCTGCTAAGCTCTGACAATGAGGGGAGCTAGAAGGAGCCTGCTAGGTGGGGGAGGAGGAAAGGGCTTACACTTCCCTGTTCTTGGCTGGTTTCCAGTTGAGTGAAGCTTCCTGACTGCTCTGTTGCCTGTGAAGATCCTATCAGCAAGGTGTCTTCACCTTGGCAGTGATAGTTCTGTTCCAAAACAGCAAATGGGTCCAGTTTTCAGTTTCCCCATCACTTGCAGAACCAGCTCCATTAATAGCAGCTCCATTTGACTGGCTAGCCCTCCTCAGAAGTCTGGCTTACAGCCCCTGGGACCCCTCCTCTGAGCTTAGAGATGGCAGCATCAACTGAGTAGCACCCCCTCTTCAGAGAAATGTAGGTTCTCTCTTGCTATTTCCAGGAGAAATATGGCTTAACGACAAATTCTCAGACTGTCTGTGAACTCTAAAGAACATCAAGCTTTGCGGAACATTCTAATAGAGCAAATGGGAGATGGAGGCTGTGGCTTTATTTATTATTTTTTTAAGATTTCATTTATTCACTTGACAGAGAGAGAGAGAGCGTGCATGCATGTAAGCAGGGGGAGGGGCAAGCAGAGGGAGAAGCAGGCTCCCTGCTGAGCAAGGCGCCCAATGTGGGACTGGATCCAAGGACTCTGGTATCTGTGACCTGAGCCATCCAGGTGCCCTGAGGCCATGGTTTTAAAGCTGAAGAACTGATTTTTCAGATGCTCTTCACTGAGCGTTTTTGGACTCTGTTTTTAGAACCTGTTAATATCACCGCCTTCACTAATTTTAGCTGCTCCGTCTTCCCTAAGGGTTTATATATCATACTGTAAGCTTGTAGAGGGTAAGATCCTTCTGTGTTGTATGCTCAGTTCATTGACAGTGCTCATTATGTCTGAAATGACAGCAAGGGAATTGCTTGACTTCTCCTATAGTTTGATTTGTGAACAGTAGGTTGCTGAAGTTTATGGAGATAGGGTTGTCCCAAAGAATAGAATGGTAATTTAATAACTAACTTTAGAGCATCAGCAGGAGAGAAAATGTAAGTAGCCACAAGAAATGGCAAATTGTAGCTTCTACAGGGCAAAGGGGGAAAAGAGCCAAACAAAATTTTAAGAACCCCAAGAAACTCAGGACAGTTATATTAAGATTGCTCCAGTAAAGCTTTCTTAAAATAACTGTATCTGAGGCCTGCCTATTGGCATCATTAATATCACAGGCTAGGAATAGATGCTGGGAAACCCTAAGAAGCTACCAGAGAGGGAAGAGAAACTGAAGGGGTGAATAATACAGTGAAAACACAGAAGTGCTAGGCTTATGAGGCTCTTTATTCTGCAGCAATTTTATCCAGAGCAAGCTGATGGTTTTTCTAATGCCTTAAATCAAACAGCAGTTATCCACAGCCTCAGTGTAAAAAATATTAAGCATTAGCCAACTTTCAGACTTGAAATGTTACAGAGGTGGAGCTGGAAGATTTCTCAGGGTGGTTTCTCTCCCAATTTCTTCTTCTTTTTTTATCTTCATATCCTAAAAACTGATAGAAATAAAATTCCAATTCCATATCCCTCTGTTGTGGATTTCATTGCAATCTCTACTATACAGAAAAGAGAAGAACTCTTTCCATATGAGTCATGGTTTCAGTCCAAACCCATGGTAAGTGCTTTGGACGTGTTTACACTCAAAACACTTCTGTTCCTTTTTTTTTTTTTTTTTCTCAATGAAGTACAATGTAGAGATTCAAGATCAAGACAAAAAGAGCTATGGTCCTCTTTACAAATAATAAATCTTAAGAAATTTTGGCATTAGTTCTAGAAAAATTTCCAGAGGAAAATGTCCTAGACTCTAGAATCATACAGTCAAAATCACTGTATTATAAAGGAGCCAAGAGGTCATCTACACCAAGAATCACAAACCTTTCCTGTAAAAGGCCATATAATGAATGTTTTAGGTTTTGTGAGCCATATAGTCTCTGTCACACACTCATCTCTGCCATTATAGCATGAAAGCAATGTGTATAATACATAAAAAAGTGAGCATAGCTGTGTTTCAATAAAACTTAATTTACAAATACAGACAGTGGGCCAGATTTGGCCCACAGGTCAAAATTTGCAATCCTTGATCTAGACTATCAAGCATGAGATGGAAAAGAAAAACAGGAAACTCGTTTAAGCTGGGGGAAAAAAAAGATGCTGAATATCAGACCTCTGTTTGATTATTCATCTTTTCACTTTTTTAGGCATAATATTCCAGCAGTTAAGGCCAGATATCTTAAGTGTACAGCTAGATCATGATAAAAAACATTTTCAACACCCCCACCCCCAGAAGGCTCCTTTGTCTCCTTTCTGAATCAGTTACCCATAGAGGTAACTTTCATTCTTACTTTATCAGTATAAATTAATACTGCCGATTCTTTTTTTTTTTTTTTAAGATTTTATTTATTTATTTGATGGAGAAAGGGATCACAAGTAGGCAGAGAGGCAGGCAGAGAGAGAGGGGGAAGCAGGCTCACTGCTGAGCAGAGGGCCCGAAGCAGGGCAATCCCAGGACTCTGAGACCATGACCTGAGCCCATGGCAGAGGCTTTAACCCACTGAGCCACCCAGGCACCTCAATACTGCCTATTCTTAAAGGTCACATAAATGATTTATAACTTGTGTGAGATTTCTGTTGGTCAATATTATGAATGACAAATTACATATCATTTTATAAAATTCTTGCTCTAAAATGTGAAATTTCAAACACACTTATTATAGCATTATTTATGTCAATTAAATTTTTTAGTGGTAATGCAACCGTTATGTAAGTATAGTAGATTTTTTGTGCCCAGTGTATTTATTTATAACTCAAATTATATTAGAATTGACTTGAGCTCCCATCTAACACACTGGCAAGAGGGTTATGATCACCTACTTGGGACTCCTTTCCTTTCCATCACCCCATGCCCCTTACCCATCATCCAAGAGCCATAAGGGCTTATGTACCCATCATCCAAGAACCATAAGGGCTTATGTGGTACTAGAGGGGTGGACCAGCCTTCCTTTCCCAGTCTGGAAAGAGATCTGGTATCTACCCATCTCTAGCTTGTCCTCTCAACCTCACAGATGTGCTACGCAGAATGTTTTACCCCAGCCCTGCCAGCCCATTCTACAGTCAAGTCTCTCCCAGATCTGTCCAGGTCTCTCTTGTTGAGCTCCCTAACCATGATCCATTAAAGGAGGCCCACTTTGCCAGCAAGTCCACTCTCCATTTTAGGAGAGGCCACAACTGAGCGTCATTTAAGGTCCCAATAGGCATTCACACAACTATTTACTTCCTCGGAACACTGTCCTGGAGGAGAGTCAGGACTCTGAAAGGCAGTGGATATAAGTTATTAAGAATATGAACTCTGGATTCAGACAGCTCAAATTCAATTTCCAGATCTCTTATTAGCCAGCTGTGTGAAATTTGGTAGGATGCTTAGCTAATCTGTGCCTGTTTTTGCAAAATGGTGATAATAATACCTATTTTATAGGGTTGATGTAAGGATTAAATTAATTAATGCATATAAAGTGATTGGAATAATGCCTGACACATAGTAAGCTACATTACAGAGTGATAGCAATTAACCCTGAAATGCAAAGCCTTCCCACTCATCTCCTTTATATAGTAATGTATGTATTATTATTCTAGGCACCATAGTAATAAAACTTAATTGCCCAAGTAGGTTTAGTCAGAAGTTCCAAACTGGGCTGATACAGAAATAAAAAAGCTAAATACAAACTGAATATATTGTATAATATTTAACTGTAAAAAGATATACATAGGCATAGAAAACATACCGCAAGGAGCACATGTCAAAATACTGAAAGTTATCTTAAGACTATGAGATTATAGATTATTTTAATTCTCTCCTTTTTATATTTTTATATTTTCTAATACAATAAGCATGTGTAACTTAATCTTAACAATAAAACTGTCTTTGTGTGTTCCTTATTTAAAATAATGTATAAAACTTATATTTGAGTGCTAGAACTTCATATGGTAGAGGCATAACCATGAGGTGAGTCAGTTGGCATGTCCAAACTTTGGTTTGCTGGTAACTAAAAGAGGAATAATAACCCTACTTCAGTTGGTTGTAGGAATTAAAGGAGAAATCACATAAGGAAATCACATTTATAATGTAATGTACTATATACAAATGTAAGAAATTTTATTGATTGTATTATTAGGTTTAAAAAGGCATGTAAGGTAATATTCTAAGAAACTCTAGATGTTCATTTATACTCAGGCTATTAGGGGAAAAGTGAATAAAAATATCAGCTAAGAAAGTGATTTAAAAGCTTTTAAACCACTGTTACTTCACTTTATTTGTGCGTGGTCACAGGAGACAGTGGCTGGCTGGATTACCTGCTAACAAGAGAAAACCCACGTGAACACATCAAGAGTGCTAAGATTTCCGTGCTATAAACATTGAAAGTCTGGTAGGAGCCTACTTATTAGAGATGCAAAAATGAATAAGATAGAGCATTATCCTAAAAAATTTCACAGTATAGAAAATTTGGAGACAATTACATGCATTTTTATTCTACTTTAATCTGAGAAATGCACTTTTTTTTTTTTTAAAGATTTTATTTATTTGACAGAGAGAAACACAGCGAGAGAGGGAACACAAGCAGAGGGAATGGTAGCGGGAGAAGCAGGCTTCCTGCCAAGCAGAGAGCCCGATGCGGGGCTCGATCCCAGGACCCTGGGACCATGACCTGAGCTGAAGGCAGGCGCTTAACGACTGAGCCACCCAGGTGCCCCTGAAATGCACATATTTTAAATCCTTGTGGAATGTGTCTTGATTATTGTAGTTACTGTTGCTTTTCATAAATTTTAAAGATTGACTTGGATGTTGTTCACATACACACATATACACACACACACACGCACACACACATCCTTATCCTTTTGATTGTTAAAGCTGGCAGACAGATCAGGAAACACGCTCTGATTCATTGTTCAGTTTTCAGCTCTTTTGGACACGAGTTTATTTAATAAGATGATGAGTCTGGAAAGCTGTTCCTAAGAGTGAGCTGAATAAAATGAAGTTCTCGATTCCTTCTCTAATTTTCTAAACTCATCAAAAGATTCTCCTATATTTGTCTTTCCCTTTTTTCCCCCAAAGGCAATTGTTGAGTCTAATACAATGAAATTTGACTGGGAATTCAAGGAGGGATTGAAAGAACAGTTATTCTGTGTTTGTTTTACTAATCATCACACCACTTTTTGTCAGAAGCACATGATCATCAGAAGTAGATGGATCTCAGAAAAGTATGGTCAAAGTGTGGTCAGAGAGCTGCACTTCACCATCTGGAGCTGTAGCTCTAGTTAGAGGAACTCATTTTGGATCCAGTCACAGATCTAGGCCCTAGTGCAGTTGGTCTGCACTAGTGAGTTGACCACTCACTAGCTATGTGAACTAAGTAGTTTCTACATTGTTTCCAATCCTCATCAATTTCCTAGTGCAAAGTGGAAAGCTTAATAAACACAGGTTGTTACAAAGCACAAATGGGCTTATCCTCTTTCTTTCAGATTTATCCAAAGCAGCCTTTGATGCTGTACATAAAATACAAATGATCTATTTCTTTTATAATGGAGTTTTAAAAAATCATGAAGTGGTTAAAAGATTGAATTGGGGTCCATTCACCTCCTTCATGGGGGAATGCCACTGGGAAAAAGAAAAAGAGCAGGTAACCCACTAGGTTTAAAATTCTTGTCATTGAGATTTCTGCGTAAAAGACTATTAGTATATGCCAGTATATTTGTGTATTTGTTTCTGAAATATCCTTCTATTTCATAGATTTCCTTGATGCCTCTGGCTAAGGATTACCTGCAATGATTAAGACCCAGGATCTAGGAGGCATAGCTCCCTGAGGGATATCATGTAAGCTATGCAGTTCTCTGGGGTATAAACTAAAGATATTTCATAATTGTGCACTATGGTGTGGTATGAAAAGCTAGCAAACCACACTCAGGTACTTCCTCTCTTCTGGACCAGAGGGCCATATCTGATGTGGGAAGCACTTTGCAAACCATGTATTATGTCCCAGATCTTCCTCTGCTGCATCTGAGCCTTTTGATATCGTCATCCTCAGTATCATGTAGCTAAACACTGATATCTAGTAAGATCTCTGATTCCTGTGAATCTTTATGGGCAATCCAGTCCTATTTGTGAGTACAGCAATATTTCAAAACTACTGTACAGTGATAATAACCACTCAATCATCATTTCCTCCAAGAGAACACTCTAATCGCACAAACATTTTGACATCATCCCATAATCATGGATGTGTCCCTTCTTTCCACCAGGCCCTATATTAGTTAACTCAATTACATTAAATAACAAATGCTTCCAAAATTCAGTGGTTTGAGGATCAAGAAATACAGTTATTTCTTTGTAAAAGTCCCAGGTTGGTGTTTCCTGTTAGGGTGGGATTGGGGTGGGAATGCTGCTTCATAGAACTGTTCAAGGACCCAGACTTTTGGAGGCTCTGCTTCTTCACGGTATGTGGCTTCCAGATTCACCCTGGGGCTTGTGACCCTAGACAGCCAGAAAGGAGAGGAAGCAAGGAAGAGCAACTTGGGAGTATTTTTCAGTGCATTCATCACTCCAGTCACTCCCATGGCCCAGAGCTTGGTTACTTGGCCTCACTTAACTGGAAAAAGGGCTGTTAACCCACGTAGCCTTATGCTGGGAAAGAAAGAGAGTGAAAAGGAGTATGGATTTTGGACAGCTAAGTCTCTACCACAGGCCTCACAGATAGACTGATCCTTTTCTAAACTTATAAGATAAATAGATCACTAAAAGGGGTCAGGCAAAGGTTTTTTTGACAAGTCTTTTATTTTCTAAAGAAGATAGCATCGAGTAATAAATGTTTTCTTCACTGATTTCTTATCCCTGCTGATTAAGTTTCTTCATTTGCTTAAATAGCTGGGGAGTAGGAGCTCTCCCCCACCCACTACCATCTTAGACAAAAAAGACAAATACAGCAATTGTCACATTCCACAGATCCACCCAGCAGCTGCATCCAAAGACAGCATATTCTCAATCCTACCAATGCCCAACTCTTTTATAAACTGTTCAGTTAGGGGTGGGAAGAGAACAACCTCTCTTTCTTGCATTCAAGTCACTGAGAGGCAGTGGTGCTGTTTCCATTCCCTACAGAAAAATCAAAAACTAGCAAGTAGCAGACACAAATTCCAAAAAGAGGGAGATAAAAAAAACTTTTTTTGAAAATTGCTCATTCCTATTTTCTCTCCTTGTAACATGTACAAATTATTTCTTCAGATGGAAGAGTCAGAATCTACAGCCCTTTACCTTGGGAACACTAGTGACCATTTTTCAGTGATGAGGGTAAAGAAAGAGCTGTCACAAAACGAAGATCCAAAAGGTTTCTTAACCCATGAGTAGGAGCTTCAGAGGGCCCCTTGGGATACAAAGGGAGTCAGATTTCTCAGTTATATGTTATAGATCCACTTAGCTCTCCTTAGGACACCCACAAAAATACGATTTATTTGTGTGGTTATTTGATTTATGTCTTTCACATCCCCTCAGTGATAAGCTTCATGAAAGCAGAGATCTGGTTTGGTGCTTGTTTGTTTGGCTCACTATATAATTCCCCATTGACTGGCATAGAACTTATCATGTAACTAGAGCTCAATAATATTTGGTAAAGAGCAAAAAAAGAGATAATGGTGGTTAATATTTTTTGAAACTTTCCTTTATGCCAGACAGTGCTGAGCAGTCCACATACCAATGCCCTTGCAGATAGATGCCTCATTATGTCCCTTACATAGTGATGAAATAGAGGCTTAGAGAGGTTAGATTATTTGCACAAGGTCACACAGCTGGAAAGGCGCATAGCCGCTGAAGTTCACAAGTTGGACTGGGTTACTCCCAACTCACATTCTATCTATTCTCTTCTTTGTTCTTATTTTTCTTTTAATCTTTTAAACATCCCCTTTTCTACTGTAATAGCACAGTGAAGAAAGAACTAATGGTCACATTTCCTACATAGCTCTCACATTGAGAAAAGTGATTTCAAGCTGCAGGTTCTTTCTTAGCTAACTGTTCTATGAGTCCAACCCTGAAGAGTGAGGAAAAGAGCTCCATACACCTGACATTCTCTCTGAAAACCTGAGGCCATAAACACAGTTGGAGAACACTGGTACAAGGAAATTTTTTACAAAAAAAAAAGGAAATCTGAGTGTGTCGCTAACTATCAGCACTTAAATATAAAGAATAAAAGCAAAATTCAGCTACTATCCCAAAATTAGTATAACTTGCAGTTATAAAGGTGGAATATTTGGAAGTTCTACTCTTTCTTGTATTTTGTTCACTAGGTTCAGTGTTCATAAAATTATGGTCATCCTAGGCCTAACAATACTCACATTGTGGCTTATCTGTTCTTGTGTAAATAACAGTTTACCATAGGGCTTTTCAACATCAGCATTATTGACATTTAGGATGAGATAAATACGTTGTAAGGGGCTGTCTTATACATTGTAAGATGCATTTAGCAATATCCTCTGCCCACTAAATGCCACTAACATCCCTTATGACCATCAGAATGTCTCCAGGTATTGCCAAATATCCCTTGGGGGGCAAAATTACTTCTGGTTGAGAACAAGTACCCTTGCAAAATTTTTAGGGTTTTTTTTTTCCACACAAAATCAGAAAAGATACAACTAAACTTTGAGTCTGTGACAGTTATCAGTCTTCCTCCCATCTGATGTGAGGTCTGTCTGAAGAATACTCAACAATACCTCTAGAGCTCAGTACCACCTGCTTTTTTTCTTTCCAGTTTTATTGAGATAGGATTAATGTACAACACTTAGTTTAAGTTGTACCACATAGTAATTTGATATGTGTATATATTATGAAATGATTACCACAATAAACTAACATCCATCAAATCACATGGGTACAATTTTTCTTCTTATAATGAGAACTTCTAAAATCCACTCTTATAGGGGTGCCTGCATGGTTCAGTTAGTTAAGCATCCAAGTGTTGATTTCAGCTCAGGTAATGAGCTCAAGGTTATGAGATCAAGCCGTATGTCAGGCTCTGTGCTGGGAATAGAGCCTGCTTAATATTCTCTCTATCTCTCACTCTTCTCTCTCTCCCCCTACCTTTCTAAAAATATAAATAATAAAATCCACTCTTTCAGCAACTTTCAAATATATATAATTGTATTGTTCAAATATATAATATTGTATTGTTAATGATAATCGCCATGCTGTACATTACATCCCGGAATTTATTTATCTTCTCATTGTATTTACGAATATTCATGGGTGAGGTTTTTTCTCTGTAAGACAAATGTGCTAATAGCCCTTTTTCCTAGGAGAAGGGATAAGCATGTGTGATACAGAAATTCCTGAATAGAGTACTGGCCTGAATCCATGACCCTTTTCCTCTTCCAATAAGCCAAGTTGCTCAATAAATATTTACTGAATGACTAGACCAATGAAAAAACTATCCAGGATCTCAAAGGATATTCAGGGAGTATATTTCCATAAGACATTAACATATGTTATTCAGGAAAGTAGGGGAATCAGTTGTTAACTAATTTTCATTTCACTCTGGGTAAATCAAAGTAAACAAATTTCTTTCAAGCTCCTCAGAGTCTTTAATGGACTACACTGAAACTTTCTGCTCTAAAAGGAAGTCACTCATAATATGCAGAATTTCCTAAAATTATTTCACACAAAATTTTCACTATAATAATTTTCTAGACTTTTGTTTCAGTTTGGGAATACATTTTCAATACTTCTGAATACATTTAAAGTAAAACAGCAATATTTAAAATCACCTGAAGTTAGAATTTACTGAGAATAAATATTTCAGAAGACATATTACATAAGCACGTTAAAGGAAATATCCTGTAAGTTACTCACTCTGAGAGGAAATCTGAACCATCATAACCAAGAAGTGAATCTGGTATAAAATATCTCCTATAATTTGGGGCGTTTGGGTTAGCCAAGCCATCTGCCTTCGGCTCGGGTCGTGATCCCTGGGTCCTGGGATCAGGCCCGAGTTGGGCTCTCTGCTCATTCAGGAGTCTGCTTCTCCCTCTTCCCCTCCCTCTACTTGTGTTTCCTTTCTTGCTGTGTCTCTCTCTATCAAATAAATAAATAAAATCTTTTAAAATAAATAAATAAAAAAAATAAAATACCTCCTATTGTTAACCTATCTCAATAGGTAACATTGACATTTTGCTTCCCTATTCCATCATTGTTAAAATAAACATAAAATGGCTTCAGGTTTCCAGTTTGGCATGTAAAGAATCTAGAAATTGACAATCTATCCTAACAACAGGTAAAGCTGAACAAACTAAAAATAGCAACAACTCTTCTTAAAAGTGAAATCACAAGGCAAACCACTGGCCCCAAAACTGGAAAGACCAACAGGCAGAAACAAAGAATCACAACTCACCAGAGCAGAAACCCTCTGGCAGAAACCTCCTTAAGAATCAGTAACCAGGGGGCTCCTGGGTGGCTCAGTCGTTGAGCGGCTGCCTTGGCTCGGGTCATGATCCCAGAGTCCTGGGATCAAGCCCCACATCGGGCTCCTTGCTCGGCAGGAAGCCTGCTTCTCCCGCTACCATTCCCTCTGCTTGTGTTCCCTCTCTCGCTGTGTTTCTCTCTGTCAAATAAATAAAATCTTTAAAAAAAAAAAAAGAATCAGTAACCAGTAGGGGGTGAGTGGAGGGAGGGGCCTAAACTCCATGTAATTGGTTGATTCCTGGAGGCTCAGTGTGGGCAACTCTGAGAGTTAAATACTCACGCAGGAGTTTTACCTTCAGAAGTCCTCCTAGGCCCTCAGAGTGAACATTAGAGAAAATGCTTCCAGCAGGGAAAGAAGAAAAGTAACCACTTTGAATATAGCAGAGCATTCTATCCTTAACAAGCCTTCCTTCAGACAAAATTATTTTACCAGAGCCGAAAAATCTAGAAAGAGGGAAATCACCAACTCTAGCCCCCACCAGAAATTCTGTCCCATCTAAGGGGTGAAAAAGCTGAGAAGCTTTGATGAGACTTGCAGGCCAGAGGCACAGGCTCACAAAAAACCTGGGACCTAATCATAGCTTCCCTTTCCCCATACATTACCACTAAATTACAAAAGGCCTTTTTTCTGCAGTTGCTCTTACATAGTACATCATGTCCACTTTTCAACAAAATTTGCAATTCACACTAAAAGGCAAAAACAGAATTTGAAAAGACTGAATGTCAGTCAGTCCCATGTCAGATAGGACAGAAATGGTCAGACCAGGAATTTTAAAAACTGATTAATATGCTAAGGGTTTTCATGGAAAAAGTAGATAGCAACAAGAAATAGGTGGATAATGTAAGCAGAGAGATGGAAATTCTAAGAAAAAATCAAAAAGAAATGCTAGAGTTCAAAAACATAACAGAAATAAAGAATACTTTGGATGGGCTCATTAACAGATGGGAAATGGCTGAAAAAAAATCTCTATGTAACAGGAAAAAAGATAAATACTGTATAATTGCATTTATACATGGAATCTTAAAAACAAATTTAAAAAAAGTATACACACACACACACACACACACACACACAAGCCAAGCTAACGGATATAGAGAACAGATTAATGGTTACTTGAGGCAGGGGACAAAGGATAGGTGAAATGGATCAAGGGAATCAAAAGTTATAAAATTCCACTTATAAAGTAAGTCATGTAACATATAGCATGGTGACTCTACTTAGTAACACTGTATTTGAAAGTAGCTAGAGTCGATCATGAAAGTTCTTATCAAGGGGCATCTGGGTGACTCAGTCAGTTGACTGGCCTACTCTTGATTTCTGCTCCATTCATGATCTCAGGGTCCTGAGATCAAGCCCCACATTGGGGTTTGTGCTTACCAGTGAGTCTACTTGGGGTTCTCTCTCTCCCTCCCTCCCTCTCTCCCTGCCCCCTCCCCACTACGCATGCATTCTCTCTCTCTAAAATAAATAAATAGATCTTTAAAAAAAAGAAAGTTCTAATCAAAAGAAAAAAATTATAGCTATGTATAATGATGGATATTAACTGCACTTATTGTGATGATCATTTTTGCAATACAAATATTGAATCATTATGTTGTACACCTGAAACTAATATAGTGTTGTGTCAATTATACCTTGATTTTAAAAAAAGAATCTGTATGCTTGATGATACGACAAGAGAAACTTCTAAAACTGGAAAGCAAAAGGAAAAAAAAAACTGAAAAAAAAATAGAATATCCAAAGAATTATAGGACAACTAAAAATGTGTAACATATGCATAACAGGAACACTAAAATGTGAAGAAAGAGAAAAATGAACAGAAGCACTGTTTGAAGAAATAATGACTGAAAATTCCCCCCAAATTAATGTCAGGCACCAAACCACAGATCAAGGAAGCTGAGAGAACATCAAGCAGAGTTAATGCAAAACAAAAAACTACACTTATTTTTTTTAAGATTTATTTATTTATTTGAGGGGAAGAAGAGAGGTAGCAGAGGGGCAGAGGGAGAAGGAGAAAATCAAGCAGACTCCCCACTGAGCACAGAGCCCAACACAGGGTTAAATCTCATGACCCCAAGGTACCTAGGTCATGATCTGAGCCAAATCAAGAGTCAGACACTTAACCAACTAAGCCACCCAGGCACCCCCAAAAACTACACTTACAAATGTCATAGGCAAACTTGAGAAAATCAAAGGTAAAAAAATCTTGAAAGAAGTCAGAGGGGGAAAAAAAAGCACCTTTCATAAAAGGAGCAAAGATAAGAATTACATCTGGAAAAGGACAAAAAGAATTATATGTGACTTCTCAGAAACCATACAAGGAAAAAGAGAATGCAATGGAATATTTAAATAATTGAGAGAAGAAAAACACCAAACTAGAATTCTGTATCCTGAGAAATTATCCTTCAAAAGTGAAGGAGAAATAAAGGCTTTCTCAGATAAAAAAAAAACTGAGGGAATTTTTTGCCAGTAGACCTACCTTGTAAGAAATGTTAAAAATTTTTCGGAGAGAAGGAAAATAAAGCATAATAGAAACTTGGATCTACATAAGCAATAGAACCACATAAAGGAATACGTAAAGGAAAAATAAAAACTTATTTTTCTTATTTTAACTTAACAGATAACATTTGTTCAGAATAATAATGGCAACAATGTATTCAATGTACGTGTGTGTGTGTGTGTCTGTGTGTGTCTGTGTGTCTGTGTCTGTGTTTATGTATGACAGCACTGATACAAGGGACAGGAAGGAAGAATTAGGATTATTTTATCTTTATATTTGCACTACCCATTAAGTGGTATAGTGTCATTTGAAACAGACTTTGATTAGTTATAAACATATATTGCAAACTCAATGAAACCACTAAAAAAAAATTTAAAAGAATAATTGATTCTAAAAAAGGAAAGAAATTGCCAAAACTTTGAAGCGACCAAGTGACCAAAATGTCCTTCAGTTGGTGAATGGATAAAGAAGTAATTGTACATCCAGACAATGGAATGTATGGATGTACAGACATTCAGGGCTATACAATTCAGGGCTAAAAAGAAATGAACTATTAACCCATGAAGAGACACAGAGGAACCTTAAATGCATATTACTAAGTGAAAGAAACCAATTTGAAAAGGCCACACACTTTTATCTTTCCAACCATGTGATATTCTGGAAAACGCAAAACTATGGGTACAATAAGAAGATCAGGAGTTTGAGGGGAAAGAGGGATGAATAGGCAGAGCCGAGAGGAATTTTAGGGCAATGAAACAGTCCTGTATGATACTGCAACAATGAATACATGTCATTACATACTTGTCAAAACCCACATAATATTACAACACTGAGTGAACCCTAATGTAAACTGTGGACTTTGGGTGACAACAGTGTTTCAATATAGGTTCATCTATTATAACAAATGTACCACTGTAGTGGGGATGTCGATAATGAGGAGGGGTAGGGGAGTGGTGAAGAGGACATATGAGAGGGGATATATGAAAACAGTATACTTTCTGCTCAATTTTGCTGTGAGACTAAAATTGCTTTAAAAATAATTTAAAAAAATTGATATAAACCATATCTCATCCTTCAAGAGCTAGGATCTCTAACTTTCAGAGGGGTGCAAACAAATCTAATAAACTAATTTGTACCACTGAAAGCATTCTATCTTTCATTGAATAGTTGGAAAATCATCAGGGAAAAGACAGTCACTCAATTCTTCATTGAAAAAAACGAAATAAGCTACATTAGCTACAGGAAAGAGGTCTAGCAACGAAGGTGACACAAAGGAGCTAGAAGTGAAGTCAGAGTCACAGAGAAAAGAAGTAATGAGAATTTCCTGTCAAACCATGAAAAAGGACATAATGAAGGGTGAGAATGAAGTGTCAGCATAATCATTTTGGAAACAGCAACTTCATGCTTGTTTGATAATTGGGAATTTTTATGTGTATCATTTACACCTCTAATCCTTTTATCATATATGTGAAATGAAAATAATAGATATTCTACTTTCCTGGGTTATGAGCTTTTAAAATTCAGAAAATGCACATTTTCAATATAGCATTTAGTGAACAGCACTTTATTTGTTCTCTTATCCATCTAAGTGAACCTAGAGGTTCACTTCACAAGGTCTAGAGGGCAGGGACTTTGTGTCCTCCTCACCTCTCTAATCTTACCATTTAGCATAGTGTCTGCCATACAGTGAGCTTAATACATACTCATTGAATACAGGAAGATGGAAAAGGGGAGAGAGAGAAGGAAAGAGAAAATAAAGGGAAGGGGGAGCCAAGAAGGGAAACAACAAGGGAAGTAATAAAGGAAGGTGGGAGGGAGGGAAGGAGGAATTAAGAGAAGGAATGAAGGAAAGAAGGAACGCTGTCTTTAACAATCCAAGAAAGAAAAAGTGGAATCAAATCCATCAAAACACAAAGTCCTTTGTCTAGAAGAGATAAGAGACTATGGCTGAAAGGAGCAAAGCTCTATAACTGATCTGACAGATGAATGAAGTACTGATAAAAGGGAAATTTCAGGGGGTTAAAATAATGAGTTGTATTTATCGCACTTTGTAAGCATGTTTGCTTTATTGGTCTTAATAGTGGTTCAGTCCATTTACCCCATTGTCCTTCAGGGTTTCAGGGCAATTATATAATTATAATGCTCTCTAATTATAGAGCATTTGTCCTGTATTCCTAGAAAATGATATAAACATATTTGTCCTCTATTCCACAGAGAAAGCAAGGCAGCAGTTTTGATAATTAATAATGTTATTCTTTGCAATGGTATTTAAAAATACCATTGCAAAGAAACATATCCTAACTGAATGTATTTCTAGTTATACATAGTAGTTTAATAGAGGGTAAAGCAGTCTATGGAGAAAGAGATATTCCGTCTCTTTCTTTGTCTCTCTGATTCCCTCTCTGTCTCTTATACACACATCCTTTTTAATTTGTTTATCAAAATAATTGAATTTCTCCAATTAGATAATCACCCTTCCCCCAAATTTAAATATAGTATATCAACTTCTAACAATTTACTTATCTATATCAACATCTACTCTATTTTATAACAAAAAAAATGAATATATTACCTATTTTACACAAGTCTGTTTGTCCCTTTTGCTCATATTAAATAAATAAATGTTTCTGTTTTTCTCATCCTTTTTGGAAGACACTAACATTTTATTAGTTTGGCTTTAACTCTGCACTTTCTTCCTTTATACATTATTTATTTTCTTGTTTTATTTCTTGCATCCTCCTCTATTCCCTGATGGAAGGAAGATTACCATCCCTGAATCAAGCACTCATGACTGACTGGCCCCAACAGCTACACCTGACGTAAGTAGGGCCCAGGCTGCAATGTCATCATGTTTCTTAGGAGGCACATATACCAAAGCTGCAGCCTGGCCCTTGAGAGGAATACCAAATTTGAACTAGGGATACCTGGGTTGCTCTCCTCTCTACCCTAATGCAATTTATCACTGCCAGCAGGATTTCAGCAAGAGCATACAGGAAAAAAAAAAAAAAATGCCCAAGTGTCCCTGCCTCCATCTGTTTTTATGCTTATATTTTCAAATGCTATAGAAGCCTCCAAGCTACATTATATTTTTTCTGGATCCTAATAATCTGAAATATTTTTTTTTCTTTATATAAAATGTCTTCGATGAAAAGGTTATCCTTTGTTTATTTTCATTTCTGAAGACTTCTACTGCTAGCATCAGGAGTTAAAAATAAATGTGCCCAAACAAAATGTCTTACTGTGAATGCTTCCTAGATTCTTCTATTTCTGTGATACTGCTGACCTCTGGCGTTCAGAACACTGATATTTTCTTTAACTTCATTTACATTTCTAATTTTCAAGCTTTCTTCTGGGGTTTGGCTCTTTTATTAAGGAAATCTGATAAAAGTTCTACACTTAGTAATAAATGATTGCCTATAATGAGAGAACTGAACCTGAGAATTAGGAATTGGGGACTTTTTAAAATCTGAAATTTTAGAAAAGATACAGACATTTTCAGTGATCATCATAGACATTCCCTTTGAAACACCTCAAACTGAACACAGCCCAAAACCAAACTCATTTCTCTTACAGCCTTCAACCTTCCATTTGCTCATACTACAGTCCTTGGAGTTAACCTTGACTACTCTATTTCTCCCCCACTAAAAATCCATGAGAAATCCTGTTGAACACATCAGAATCCAGCATTCTTTACACTCTTGCCACCACCACTCTGTCCCAAATCACATCTTCTCCCACTGGGATTATGGTGCTAAATTTCTGTCTGGTCTCCCAGAGGCTGCATATAGCTTCTCTCCTACATGGAGTTTGTTCTCTTTAGCGGCCACCATGGTCCTTTAGAAATGGAAAGCAGATTATGGCATTTCTCTTCTCAAAGTACTCAATGGCTTCCAGGGCTCTCAGAGAAAAAGCTAAAGTCTGGAGATAGGAACAAATCCCTATCTAACCACACCCCACCTCCCTAACTTCACTTTATACATCAACACCACCTCCAACCCACACACACTATCTAGCAACACGAACTTTTTTGGTTATTTCTTAACAAAGACAATGACCAACATGACCTGAAGATTCTCAGCTTCATTAACCTTTAAACTGTATTTTCTTGACTTGAGGCCCCTGATTTCATTTTTCTTAGAGTTTTTACTTTAGTAAACCTTTAGTTGTACATTCTTTCTCTTTCCTTTTGAGATGGAAGTCGTTTTCTTGTTTAAAAATCCATGTCTTGGATGCCTGGGTGGCTCAGTCAATTAAGTGTATGCCTTCGACTCAGGTCATGACCCTGGAGTCCTAAGATCAAGTCCTGAGTCAGGCTCCCTGCTCAGCAGGGAGTCTGCTTCTCCCTCTGACCCTGTCCCCTCTCATACTTTCTCTCTCTCCCTCTCTCACTCAACTAAATAAATAAAATCTTTAAGAAAAAAAAAGAAAAAAGGAAAAGAAAATCCAGAAATGTCTTTCTCAAAGACCCGAGAGCCATGTCTTTGAAATATGATTATCAAGGAAGATAATAATGGCCCATCTTCCAGTTTCTGTGGGAGAGTAAAAGACTAACTTCCGTGTTCTACATTCTGACAATACCTCCTATCCATAAAGATATGAGTAAGTTTACTATTCCTTTGGGTAAAGCCAATTCATAGCAATAGATGGCCTCCGATTTCCCCACCAACCAAACTCTTAAAAATCTCCAGTCCTTGTCCAACAAGAAGATCTAACAATTGTAAATATCTATGCCCCTAACATGGGAGCAGCCAATTATATAAACCAATTAATAACAAAGTCAAAGAAACACATCAACAATACAATACAATACAATAATACAATAATAGTAGGGGACTTTAACACCCTTCTCACCAAAATAGATCACCTAAGAAAAAGATCAACAAGGAAATAAAGCTTCTAAATGACACACTGGACCAGATGGACATCACAGATATATTCAGAACATTCCATCCCAAAGCAACAGAATACACATTCTTTTCTAGTGCATATGGAACATTCTCCAGAATAGATCACATCCTGGGACACAAATCAGGTCTCAATAGGTACCAAAAGATTGGGATCATTCCTTGAATATTTTCACACCACAATGCCATGAAACTAGAACTTCACAAGAGGAAAGTTGGAAAGAACTCAAATACATGGAGGCTGAAGAGCATCCTACTAAAGAATGAATGAGTTAACCAGGAAATTAAAGAAGAATTTAAAAAATTCATAGAAATAAATGAAAATGAAAACACAACTGTTCAAAATCTTTGGGACACAGCAAAGGCGGTCCTGAGAGAAAAGTATATTGCAATACAAGCCTTTCTCAAGAAACAAGAAAGATCTCAAATACATAACCTAACCCTACACCTAAAGGAGCTGGAGAAAGAACAGCAAAGAAAGCCTAAACCCAGCAGAAGAAGAGAAATACTAAAGATCAGAGCAAAAATCAATGAAATAGAAACCCAAAGAACAGTAGAACAAATCAACAAAACAAGGAGGTGGTTCA
>CM053611.1:82636026-82721287 GCA_028646535.1 Procyon lotor
ATCAAAATACCATCAGTTTATTTCAAAGAAATGGAACAAATAATCCTAAAATTTATATGAAAGCAGAAAAGACCATGAATAGCCAGAGGAATGTTGAAAAAGAAAACCAAAGTCAGCAGCATCACAATTCCAGACTTCAAACTCTATTACGAAGCTATAATCATTAAGACAGTATGGTACTGGCACAAAAACAGACACACAGATCAATGGAACAGAATAGAGAGCCCAGAAATGGACCCCCAATTCTGTGGTCAACTAATCTTCGACAAGGCAGGAAGGAATGTCCAATGGAAAAAAGACAGTCCCTTCAACCAATGGTGTTGGGAGAACTGGACAGCCACATGCAGAAGAATGAAACTGGACCATTTCCCTACACCGCACACAAAAATAGACTCAAAATGGATGAAAGACCTCAATGTGAGACACAATTCCATCAAAATCCTTGAGGAAAACACAGGCAGTAAACTCTTCGATGTCAGCCGCATCAACTTCTTCCTAGAAACATCTCCAAAGGCAAGGGAAGCAAGGGCAAAAATGAACTATTGGGGGCACCTGGGTGGCTCAGTCGTTAAGCGTCTGCCTTCGGCTCAGGTCATGATCCCAGGGGCCTGGGATCGAGCCCCACATCGGGCTCTTTGCTCAGCAGGGAGCCCTGCTTTTCCCGCTACCATTCCCTCTGCTTGTGTTCCCTCTCTCGCTGTGTTTCTCGCTGTCAAATAAATAAAATCTTTAAAAAAAAAAAATGAGGGCACCTGAGTGGCTCAGAGGGTTAAGCCTCTGCCTTCTGCTCAGGTCATGGTCCCAGCCTCCTGGGATCGAGCCCCATTATCGGGCTCTCTGCTCAGGAGGGAGCCTGCTTTCCCCCTCTCTCTCTGCCTGCCTCTCTGCCTACTCGTGATCTCTCTTTCTCTCTGTGTCAAATAAATAAATAAAATCTTTAAAAAAAAATGAACTATTGGGACTTCATCAAGATCAAAAGCTTTTGCACAGCAAAGGAAACAGTCAACAAAGCCAAAAGACAACTGACAGATTGGAGAAGATATTTGCAAATGCCATATCAGATAAAGGGCTAGTATCCAAAATCTATAAAGAATGTCTCAACTCAACACCCAAAGAACAAATAATCTGATCAAGAAACGGGCAGAAGACATGAACAGACATTTCTGCAAAGAGGACATCCAAATGGCCAACAGACACATGAAAAAGTGCTCTACATCACTCGGCATCAGGGATATACAAATCAAAAGCACAGTGAGATACCACCTCACACCAGTCAGAATGGCTAAAATTAGCAAGTCAGGAAATGACAGATGTTGGCGAGGATATGGAGAAATGGGAACCCTCCTGCACTGTTGGTGGGAATGCAAGCTAGTACAGCCACTCTGGAAAACAGTATGGAGGTTCCTCAAAAAGTTGAAAATGGAGCTACCCTATGACCTAGCAATCGCACTCCTGGGTATTTACCCCAAAGATACAAATGTCATGATCTGAAGGGGCACGTGCACCTGAATGTTTATAGCAGGAATATCCACAATAGCCAAACTATGGAAAGAACCTAGATGTCCATCAACAGATGAATGGATAAAGAAGATGTGGTGTGTGTATACACACACACACACACACACACACACACACACACAATGGAATTCTATGCAGCCATCAAGAGAAACGAAATCTTGCCATTTGCAATGACATGGATGGAACTGGAGGGTATTATGCTAAGTGAAATAAGTCAGTCAGAGAAAGGCAATTATCACATGATCTCTCTGGTATGAAGAATTTGAGAGGCAGGGCAGCGGGTTGTGGGGGGGCGGGGTAGAGAAATGAAACAGGAAGGGATGGAGAAGGAGCCAAACCATAAGAGACTCCTAAACTCACGAATCGAACTAAGGGTGGCTAAGAGGTGGGGCAGTAGGGATAGGGAGGCTGGGTTATGGACATTGGGGTGGGTATGTGCTATGGTAAGTGCTGTGAAATGTGTAAGCCTGACGATTCACAGACATGTACCCTGGGGCAAAAATTACATTTTATGTTAATAAAAATTAAAAAAAAAAATCTCCAGTGCTTTGTTTGGGGATTTCGATCTCTGACCCTCGTTACAATAGTCTTAAATGAAATCTTTTCCAAACACTTTGTAGGGTACAGTTTTTCTTCAGTAACACCGGGTACACAAATTCCTTAGGCTCTGAGTATTGGTTGTTCCCTCTCTCTAGCATATGTGGATACCTACATGTCTGATGATTTGTGCACCCAGACCTTTGTTCAGAACTCCACCCGATCTGTACCACCCCTCTACTCTGCATAAAATAGTAAATTCTACCTCCTCAAATATTCTATACACTTTAATTTGCTTCATCTTTCTCCATAGAATTTATCATTATCTGAACTTATTATATCTTCATTTTCTTTCTGTCTCTCTCCAATACACTATGATTTCCATGAGGACAGGAATTTCTTTTTTCTTTTTTCAGGTTTTTTTACTGCTGTATCCCTGATATTTTGATAAAGGTATTGAGGAAATGTTCAAGTATTTGTTGCATGAAAGAAGAAAAGAGAACTGAGAAATTAATGGCTATACAGTGCCTTTTTGTGTCTTGAGAGGCAAAAATCTAAGTTCAAACTTTAATAATTCAGTTATCCGAAACCTGTCAATTTCTTTTATTTATTTATTTATTTAAGATTTTATTTATTTGACAGAGAGAAACACAACTAGAGAGGGAACACAAGCAGAGGGAGTGGTAGCAGGAGAAGCAGATTCCCTGCTGAGCAAAGAGCCTGATGTGGGGCTCGATCCCAGGACCCTGGGATCATGACCTGAGCCAAAGGCAGACGCTTAACGACTGAGCCACCCAGGCGCCCCCGAAACCTGTCAATTTCTGACATAAACAAGCCGAGCACCTTCATTGATACAGTCTGTGAAATAAAAATGCGAATGCATTCCAAATGGAATTTTACCTAGAATGTAGACAGATATGAGGTAAAATACGAAAAAGTAAAAACTGAAAGTACATTCCATTAGAAAAAACACACTTCATAGGCTTATCACCTCTCCTTTGCTTTTCCTGTATTTCCAATTCAGTGACTATTGAAGAATCTACAAAATGGAATTTTAGAAGACATAGCAATGAATAAAATGTAGTTCCTATTATAAAAAATTATGTTCTAATAAGAAATAAAACAACTTTGAAATGGAAATTAAGAAGAAAGTTACTAATGATAACTGAACATCGGAAGAAAAATGGGAATATATTTTTAAGAAGAAACCTGTGGGTCACCTGGTTGGTTCAGTCGGTTGGGCTTCCTGGATCCTGGTTTTGGCTCAAGTCATGATCTCAGGGTCCTGGGATTGACCCCCATGTCAGCAGGGAGTCAGCTTGAGATTTTCTCTCTCCTCTCCTTCTGCCCTTCCCCACTACCCTCCCACACCCCCCTCTCCCACTCATACAGTCATACACACACACACACACACACACACACACAATGCTCTCTCTTTCTCAAATGAATAAATAAATCTAAAAAAAAAAAAAAGAAACTTATGAATTGCCAATTAACTGGAATATTTGATAGAATATATACCTTCAGAAGAGAGGACCTTTACTGTTCTCTGGCCTGCGTTGTACTCATCACCCTACCCAGGGCCTATGAAGTACCGCTATACTTCAGAGTAAAGAACAGTGGTCAGCTGTCACCTAACTTGTGAAAAGCTGAAAAGTTATTTCCTTTAGCTTAGATCTCTCCAGTATTATTCAAAATAACAATAATAAGAGCTAACATATAGAAAATGCTTACCTGGGTAAGCATTTGGGTAAGAAAATGTGCTGGATACTATTTAAAACACTTTACATGGATCATCTTATTTACTCCTCTAAACTCTATGAGGTTGTATTATTAATGTCCCTATTTACCTGCCAAGAGTCATACACCAGTAAGTGGCAGAATCAGGACAGTTTACAAAAATCAGGTGAAGACATTGGATAAATTATCGTATAAAAATTGTACAGCTACTACATAGGGAATAAGTAGTAGTTGGCATAAAAAATATATAATTACCCTGCTTTCCACCAAAGGCCCTAAAATACCTATCTAAAGGGAACTGCATCATTAATATCTATTCACAGCTTGCCAGTGGGTTCCTCAGACCCTTAAGAAAAGAGGATTATATATGACTCCATCCTTTCCCAACCTATAATGAACTCATTTAAATCCTTTGGCCAATTTGAAACATTTTGTAGAGACACTATTGCCAGTGGTAAAGCATCTTTCATTTGTAAAAATAATCCTAATTGCTGGTCTTGCAGCTGCAGATTGCAAAACGTAAAAATGAAAATATGAACTGTCCAAGATTATTTTGAAATAAAAAGGGAAATTTGTGTTAACCTTTAAAGAGGTTAAGAACATAGCACCTGGAATCAGAAATACTTAGGTTCAAAATGTAGCGTGACATTTATTGGATATTAACTTGAACAACTTACTGAACTATTTGGAACTGAAGTTTTTTTCATATATTGGAAGAGAAATTTTGTTTGAAGAATATTATGAGAATTAAATTCAATAATACATATAATTCAATGAGCGTATGCCTATCATGGAAAAAGCACTCTGGAAATTACTGTTACTCTTGGTGTTATTGCTGCTATATTTTGCAGAATCACAATCAACATATAGCACTTCAATAAAATATAATTTTCACCAGTGATATAAACTATTAATAATTATAGTATTATAGAATTTGTTACAATTTTCAACTTTAGAAAAATCCTAAAGTTTATTAATTATAACATGCTCTAATTTGGTTTTTCTCTTTCAGATAGATTTTTTTGTTTCCTGATAGACTATAAGTTCATTGAAGACAGAGATTGAATCTCCTTCAAATGAAGGAGATTCACCAAATCTTTATTAATTGCCCGCTATGTGTCAGCCATCATTCTAAGCTCAGAGAAATCAGTAATTAAAAAGAAAAAGTTCTTATCTTCATGAGGCATTTTTTAGGGTAAAACCTGGCAATAAACAAACAAATAAATATAATATATATCTAGAGGGATACTCCCAGTATCTGAATAGGAACTGTTTCATAATAGGTATTCAATTAATCTGAATTAAATTTAATTTGATTATTTTAGTATGTCTTTATAACATGGAAAATATGTAGAGGTATGCTAGAGTGAGCTCTTTCCAACTTAGAAGAGCAGATTATGTGCATTTCTTCCTAATTCTGTGTTCAGTGACAACTTGCGTAGCTTTAAATTAGCGTGATAGAAGAGTTTTTACACTACAAAATCAGCAGTGCTACAAACTGCAGCTGTTTTTTGTGAGACCCAGTTGTTAAAAATTTATCAGCATAATCCCTGATGGAGGCTGACCAAGTATGGAATCTGCATTTTTGTACTTCTGAAAATAAATAAACTTTAGTAGATCACATGAGTATATTAACATATGTTAAAAGAATAGCACATTAATATATTAAAATATTTCAGATAGCAAAATTTACAAATTATGTAACACAGTGTTAGTCTGAAGATAATTTTAAAAATATAGTTATATAAATAGAATTATTTTCTCCCAATAATAATTAACTGTCTCTTGATTATTCAAACCCATGGAAAAAACGAACATGGATAACCCAGCAAATCAACTAATGTTTCTTTTTTATATTAAATATGCCTTTTAAATAAACAATTTGTGTTTTGAATAAGAATGTACTTAGTATGATATTAAGTATTTTATATACTCTAAACATTATAACTATCTATGGAGGGAAAAGAGAAGCTTCTGGGTTAGAAGGAAGCAAATTTGAAATTATTTTCCTATGGAAATCCCATGAAAAGCATTTAGAAAAATATGCAGAACTACAATGCTCTGCGCTAGAAATTTCCCTGGACCTCATGCCTGAGGAGTATAAATTATTAAATGATAATGTTAAAAAGAAAAATGAAAAAGCACTTTAAATCTGCTACAATGTGTGATTTATTTTTAAAATTTTAAATTTTGGTGGTATAATGTATAAAATTTATTTTATTATGTTTTCTATATATATTTCTACTAAATATTAGATATAGATTTGTTTCTAAATCAAAAACTTAAGGCAAAAAAACACTTATGCATCCTTAGTCACCCAGAGATCTCATAGAAGAGGAATGAGTCTGAGAATTATCAGTCTGTTCTCCAAAACCACTTCAGACTTTATTTCTAGCCTATGCCCCACCTGAAACATCCAGATTGTATTATATTTAGTTCAATAGTAATAAATGCTTATCGTTTATGGAAAACTACCCTTATCCCAGAAACAATTCTTGGCACTTCATATACTATCTCTAATGCCCCTAACAACCCTGTCAGGAACCCCTAATATTACAAGTAAGGAAATTTGTGCTCAGAGGCTAAGAATTTCCTCCTAGGTCAAACAACTAGCAAATGATAAACCCAGAAACCTAAAAAAAAATGCCCTTCTGGCTTCAAAGCTCATATGAGTTTATTGAACTTACTGGTAATTACCTACCTCTCCTGCTAATCACCCTTAATTTGTTCTATGGCAGTCTTTTTCCTGGGGAAAAGAACATAAACATCAATTTGGCAATGGGGGCAATTATCTCCATAAACACTACCATCCAAAACCAACTCAAAGCAGATTAAATTGGAACCAAAAGTTCTCCCAGTTTCAGTGTGGATGATCTGTTTTGATTAGCTTTACAAATGGTACAAATGTCCTTTTGAGTTTATGCCAGGAGCAAAGTAGAAGTTCTGGCCTTTTTTTTTTTTTTTCCTGCCAAGCAGTTCATACTTAAATTTGTGACAAAATAGTTGTAAGGAAAAAGAAACTGTTTAGCTAGAACTTCCCTTTCAGGTCAAATGGCAGCTTCTATTAAAGAAGCCAAAAATCATTTCAAAGGAAAGACTTTCTACAGTAAACTTTCTTTAAAGATAGCATACACATATCATAAGATTTGAGTGGAAAACAAGTTATTTGAGTCCCTCGAGTAAACCTAAGGAAAAAGAATGTTGGTAAAAATACTTGTACTGTGAGACAAGAAGTTATGTACAACCCAGGAATAATGAATTAAATAAAAAGAGAGATACTATGAATTACACAGTCCCCTAAGTCATAAATGATGAGGAAGCAGGAGGCAAGCTGAGGGCAAAGCGCAGGCTAACACACTACTAACTCCTCCTCTCCCAACCTCCCCTCCTCCCCCCGCCCAGGTAGGAGATGTGTGACATTCCTCAGACACTCCTTCCCTGAGGGAAAGGAAATACAAATCAGTAATAGAGCTAACAGTCCATCAAGACAGAAATCCCCCACAGTTTATGAATGTCTTAGTGATTTACAAGAAAAAAAGCATTCTTATCAATAACCTAACTTCCAGAAGGAAACTCCCAACTGTCTTAATGCTTTACTAGAGGGAAAAACAACCTTGACAATGGCAAAGCCTCTAGTATCTCCTTGGTCCACTTTAGCATTTGAAAGTTCTTTTGAAAACTTCCCTTTTTCCTTACCCCCAACTTCCAAGAATATAATTATCACCCCTCACAACCCCAGTGCAGCAGCTCTTTCTACCCACGGGTCCTATCCCTGTACTTTAATAAAATCATCTTTTTGCACCAAAGACATCTCAAGAATTATTTCTTGGCCATCAGCTCTGGACCTCACCTACATTCAAAACTACATCAAAACATGTCAGAGGACTAGGGCCTAATTTGTTATAAATGTCCCCTTATTTTTTTACAACATATATTTAGAGGGTTCTATGTGACTTAAGGAGTGAAACATGCTTGCCAGTCTCTCTTTCTGTCTTCCTTTATTTACCCAAATATTGACAAGCATACCAGTTAGTTGAAACATATCAAACTTTTACATTTCTTAAAGTGCTATGAATCATGTATGAACTCATCATATAGTTTCTGTAAATTTTAAAGTTTTGCCTGTGACATTTAAGTGTTTGATTTATTTGAAATTTATTTTTTGCATGATATTAAGGGTCCATTGCATTTTTTTCTTGTATGGATATTCAATTTCCTGAAACATTTATTTAATAGTCTTTTTTCTCCATTCATCCGAAGTACTACTTCTGCTATGTATCAGATTTATATAGACATATAGATTGGTTTTCTATTCTTTTCCATTTTTGCCTCAAATGTCAATACTATGCGGTAACAAATTTAAAATATAACTTTATAATATTAGATAGCTTTATAATAATAAATTTTAATTTCTGACAGGGCTACTCCCCTTATTCCACTTTTCTTAATTAGTAGGGGCTTGACTATTCTTTGACATATAAATTTTAAAATAGGCCTGTGAAGTTTCATGAAAAGAACTTATTAGGATTTTTGATTGACAGGATATTGAATAAGCCAACTTGCAGACAATTGACATTTTTAATATACTTCTATCCGTGAGCATGGTATAGCATTTAATTAATTAATTAATTTAGGTATTGTTGATAGCTTTCATTACAGTTTTATGGATTTCTGCACCAAAGTCTTACCCACTTCTTATTTTATTCTGAGACATATTTTTGTCTCTTTTATAAACACATCCTTTCTCACCTATTTGCTTTTTCTATGTATGTGTATTAGTACATAAAAATAAAATTTACGGGGCACCTGGGTGGCTCAGTTGTTAAGCGTCTGCCTTCGGCTCAGGTCATGATCCCAGGGTCCTGGGATCAAGCCCCGCATCGGGCTCCCTGCTCTGCAGGAAGCCTGCTTCTCCTGCTACCATTCCCTCTGCTTGTGTTCCCTCTCTCGCTGTGTTTCTTTCTGTCCAATAAATAAAATCTTTAAAAATAAATAAATAAATAAAATTTACTTTTGTATATCAATTTTATATCCCAAACTAGCTAATTTCTCTTGACAGTTCTAATAATTTGTAAATATTTGGAGATTTCTCTGTAGAGAGTTAACATCTAGGAACAATGACTTATTTATTTCCTTAACTCCTATTGTTATAGGGGTTATTACTTTTTTCTTATCTTACTATGACTACTAAGACCTTTAGGAAATTGATAAGGCAGTGATAGTGGGCACACTTGTTTTGATCTTCAATTTAAAGCAAATTATTTAACAATCACAAGTGAATATGTTCATTGTAAGATTTTATGAATAACCAGTTTAAAGAGATTCCTCCTATTCCTAGTTTGCCAAGAGTTAGCTGCATTTCACAAACTTTGACATATAGAATTTTATCATTCATTACTGAGTGTATTCCAATTATGTTTCTTTAGTTGATGAGTTATTGATGAATGTTTTAGTTTCCACATACATGGGTATCTTTATTCATTTTTGTTCATTCTAACCAAATTGTATTATCAGAGAGGATGCTATACACATAACATATTCTTTGAAATTTGTTACAAATTGCTTTATGACCAAATCTGTGGTCATTTTTCATAAATTACCAATGTGTGTTTGAAAAAAATGTGAATTCTTTAGCTGTCGAATATAATAGGTGTACAGTTCTCTATTGCTCTATAACAAGTTACCATAAATTAGCCACTTAAAACAAAACTCATTTTTTAGTTCACAGTTCCAGCTCTTGTCAGAAGTCCATGGTATGACTAGGTTCTCTGTTCAGAGTCTTAGATGACACGATTGTGTTCCTTTTGGAGTCTCGAGGGAAGAGTCTACTTCCAAGCTTATTCAGGATGTTAGCCGAATCCAGTTCTTGCAGTTGTAGGAATGAGGTCCCCATCTTTTTGTTAGCTGTCAACAAAGCTGGGGACCACTCTCAGCAACTAGATAATACCCACAAACCTTGTCATGCCACCTCCCTCCTCTATATTCAAAGCCAGCAAGAGAGAATCTCCTATGCTTTGATTCCCTCCTATGGTTCTAATTCCATTCATCAGGATAAAAATTCAATACCTTTTTTTTGGGGGGGGGAGATTGGTTTTTTTTAATTAACATATGGTGTATTATTTGTTTCAGGGCTACAAATCTGTGAATCATCAGTCTTACATAGTTCACAGCACTCTCCATAGGACATACCCTCCCCAGTGTCCATCACCCAGCCACCCCATCCCACCTACCCCTCTCCACTGCAGCAACCCTCAGTTTGTTTCCTGAGATTAAGAGTCTCTTATGGTCTGTCTCCCTCTCTGGCTTCATCTGGTTTTATTTTTCCCTCCCTTCCCCTATGATCCTCTGTCTTATTTCTCAAATTCCTCATATCAGTGAGATCATATGATTATTATCTTTCTCTGATTGACTTATTTTGCTTAGCATAAGCAAAATAGTTCCATCCACATCATTATAAATGGCAAGATTTCAGGTTTTTTGATGGCTACATAATACATCATTGTGTATATATATATATATATATATATATATATATATATATATATATATACCACATCTTCTTTATCCATTCATCTGTCAATGGACATCTGCACTTTTTCCATAGTTTGGCTATTGTGGACATTGCTGGTATAAACATTGGAGTCCAAGTTCCCCTTTGGATCACTACATTTGTATTTTGGGGGTAAATACCCAGTAGTGCAATTGCTGGGTCATAGGGTAGCTCTATTTTCAACTTTTTGAGGAACCTCCATACTGTTTTCCAGAATGGCTGTACCAGTTTGCATTCCCATCAACAGTGTAGGAGGGTTCCCTTTTCTCTGCACTGTTGAAGGTTTTTATCATGAATTGATGTTGTACTTTAATAAATGCTTTTTCTGCATCTATTGAACTGATCATATGGTTTTTATCCTTTTTCTTGTTGATGTAATGTATCACATTGCTTGATTTGTGAATATTGAACCACACTTACATCTGGGAATAAATCCCACTTTATTGTAGTGAGTGATTTTTTAGTGTATTATTGTATTCAATTTCCTAATACTTTGTTGAAGATTTTTGCATCATTTATCAGAGATATTGGCCTGTAGTTGTCTTTTTTTGGTAGTGTTTTTATCTGGTTTTATTTTCTAGGGCAATACTGGCCTTGTAGAATGAATTGGAAGCTTTCCTTCCTCTTTTATTTTTTGGAATAGTTGAGAAGAATAAGTATTAGCTCTTTTTTAAATACTTGGTAGAATTCCCCTATAAATCCATCTGGTCCTGTACTCTTATTTGTTTGGAGTTTTTTGATTACTGATTCAGTTTCATTGCTGGTATGTGGTCTGTTCACATTTTCTATTTCTTCTTGATTCAGTTTTGGAGGTTGTATGTTTTTAGGAATTTATCCATTTCTTTTAGGTTGTCCAATTTGTTGGCATATAATTTTTTTTTAAATTGTATTTATTTATTTGATAGAGAGAGGGAGAGAGAGATCACAAGGAAGCAGAGAGGCAAGCAGAGAGAGAAGGGGAAGCAGGCTCCCTGCTGAGCAGAGAGCCCCACTGGGGCTTGATCAGAGGACCCTGAGATCATGACCTGAGCCAAAGGCAGATGTTTTAACCCACCGAGGCACCCAGGCATCCCGGCATATAATTTTTAATAATATTCTCTTATAATCGTTGTATTATAATAATTGTATTTCTGTAGTGTTGGTTGTTATTTCTCCTCTTTCATTTCTGATTTTGTTTATTTGAATCCTCTCTCTCTCTCTCTCTTTTTTTTTTTTTTTAATGAGTCTAACTTAAGCCTTTTTTCTATTGGAAGAACTAGCCCCTGGTTTCATTGAACTGTTCTGTTGGGGTTTTTTTGTTGTTTTTGTTTTAGTTTCTATTTTATTTCTTTTCTAATCTTTACTATGTCCTTCCTTCTACTAGTTTTGGGTTTTGTTTTTCTTTCTTTCTAGTTCTTATAGGTGTAAGGTTAGGTTATTAAGTGATTTTTTTTTCTTGCATCTTAAGGTAGGTCTATATTGCTGTAATTTTTTTAGAACAGTTTTTGCTGCATTCCAAAGATTCATTTTCATTTGTCTCCATGATTTTTTTTATTTTCTCTTTGATTTTTTTGGTTGATTCATTCACTGTTCATAATTTTTTAATTTTACTTTATTTTTTATTGAGGGAGGGAGAGAGAGAGAGCCCACATATGAGCAGAGGTGGGGAGGGGCAGAGAGAGAGGGAGAGAATCTTAAGCCTAACACCAGGCTTAATCTCACAACCTTGAGATCATGACCTGAGCCAAAATTAAGAATCAACATTTAACTGACTGAACCACCCAGGCACACCTCATTTATTGTTTAGGAAGATATTATTTAACCTCTGTGTATTTATGTTCTTTCCAGATTTTTTCTTGTAGTTGACTTCCATAACATTGTAGTTAGAAAAGGTACATGGTATGACTTTAACCTTTTTGAATTTTTGAGACTTGTTTTGTGGCAAAACAAATAGGATCTACTCTGGAGAATGTTCCATGTGCACTTGAAAAGAATGTGGATTCTCCTGGTTTAGGATGGAATGTTCTGAACATATCTGTTAGATCCATCTGGTCCAATGTGTCATTCAAAGCCACTGTTTCCTTATTGATTTTCTATTTGGACACATTATCCATTGATGTAAGTGGATGTTAAAGTCCCCTACTATTATTATATTACCATCAACTACTTCCTTTAAGGTCACTATTAGCTGCTTTGTTGCATTAGCTGCATTTGGACCCTCCAATGTTGAGTGCATAAATATTTACAATTATTATTTGTTTTTTGTTGGATTGTCCCCTTTATTATTATTTGGTGTCCTTCTTTGCCTCTTGTGACAGTCTTTATTTTATAGACTATTTTGTCTGATGTAAGTACTGCTACCCTGACTTTCTTTTCACTTCCATTTGCATGGTAATTTCTTCTCCATCCCGTTATTTTAAATCTGCATGTGTTTTTAGGTCTAAAATGAGTTCCTTGTAGGCAACATATAGATGGGTCTTGCTATTTCATCCATTCCATCACCCTGTGTCTTTTGATGAGAGGTTTTAGTGCCCTTAAATTCAGAGTAATTCTTGACAGGTATGTACATGTTGCTGTTTTGTTACTTATTTTATAGTTGTTAGTGTAGTTATCTGTTTTTTCTCTCCTGGTTTGCTGGCTTTCATTAGTGATACACTTTGATTCCTTTCTCTTTATTTTTTATATACCTATTACCAGTTTTTGATTGGTGGTTACCATTAGATTTGTACATAAGGTCTTATGCATATAGCATTCTATATTAAGTTGATGATCATTTATGTTTGAACCCATTCTTTAATTCACCCCACCCCAACCCCATACTTTAGATATATGATGTCATATTTACATCCTTTTATTTTGTGAATTCCTTGAGTGATTTTTATAGATATACTTATTTTTACAGCTTTTGTGCTTCCTACTTTTTCTTTCTCCTACTTATGTTCTTTCTTTTCCACTCAGAGTCCCCTTTGACTTCTCTTGTATATTCTTCTTCTTCTCATATACCCCAGGTATTTTTGAAACTGCTGCCTCTATGCTGTATCTCCAATGGGCTGTTTGTTGTGCTCTCTCTCTAATGGTTGTCTGTCATCCTCCTGGCTATCCCAGAGTTGAGCCTGCTGATTTTTAAAGGCCCAGTTGTTGATCCCCACTGATTATAAAAACCCACAAATTTATGCCCCTTGGTTTTCAAAACCTAATGTTATGGGGGTTTATATTCCCCCTGCGGGTTCCCCGTGCTGGGGTACCTGGTGTGGTGTCTGTTTCTTTCCCTGTTTCATGCCTGTAGCCTCTCTCCCTCCCTTGGATAGTACCACAGTTCCATTTAGCTCCAGACTGCATTTTCACTCTTCCTACCCTCTTCCAATGTGGCCTCTTCTCTACATTTAGCTGTGGAGAGTCTGTTCTGCCAATCTTTGGGTCATTTTCTGGGTTACAGTGATGTGGTCATTTCTAGTTCTATCTATGGAACAAGGTCAGCTTAGGATCCTCCAACTCCACCATCTTCCCGCTGTACTCTGAAATTTTAAGTGAATGTCTTTGAAATTTAATTTTGTGCTTTATTTTGTGCTTTTTATAGCACTTTTCGCTCTCTCTTTTTTACTTTTTAAAATTTCCCTATTCCATTTTATTCTCTTTTCCAATTTGGCAGTAATATAGTTTCTCCTTCCTTGCAGTTATCCTAGAAATTTTAACATGCATAATTAAATAATGTCTAAGATTATATCACATCTTTATGCTGAGTACAGCTACACAGGTGATGTACTTGCACTTGGACTATGATTTGAATGCTGCCCCTTGAATGTACAGAGCATATTGTACATAACCGTACATGTTCAACAAAACTAGAAACAGTTTTCCTTGACTCTGGCCACCCATTCTTATAAGCTATGCATAATTGTTGTATAAGATTTTAGTTTTATCATGGTTTTTTTGAACTTACAAATTAGAAAACACTGTTATTGATTTATACATTGTTTCCTTAGATTAAGCCATAAATTCATGTTCTTTGCTGACCATTCTTTTTCCCCATCAGGTTATTTTTAAAAATCACTTTCCTTCTTCATGAAGAATTTCCTTCAGAAGTAAATTTAGTAACCTGGCAAATATTTGTTTTGATTTGTTTCAAAGATTTTTATTTATCTCACATTCTTGAAAAGCAACTGGGCATTCTTGTCTAGATTGATAAATATTTTCTTTCAGTGATTATTTCATTGTTGTGTGGATCTGCTGCTATGTAGAATTCTAATATGAAGATAATATTTCTTTTGTTCATAAATTGTCTTTTTTTTTCTATTTGCTTTAAGATGTTATTTTGACATACAACAGTCCAACGTGGAAGATACAGCTACAAGTTTCTTTTTGTTCATTCTTTTTTGACCCAGTGGGCTTCCTGAATCTGAGGGTGGTGTTTTTCAACAATTCTGAAATATTTCCAAGCATTCTCTTGTCTTTCTCTCATTTTCTCTTTTTGTCACTTTTGGAATTCCAATTCTTTCTTTACCTTCTTTTATATTTTTCATTTTTTAGTCTCTCCGTGATAAATTATGAATAACTTATTCATACTTACTCATAACTTATTCAGTTTATACTTTCTTCAGCAATTTCTTACCTTTGTTTACCCTATCCTTTATTTTTCCACTTTGACTATTTTATTTTCACTTTTAAATGTTCTATATGGTTTCTTTTCAAATATTTTTGGCCCATAGTGATAGATTTTTGTCAGTTCTTCATATTTTCAGTGCATTATTTTTATTTTTCTAATTATTAAAAACACTTTCAATATTTTTTTTCAAGTCTTATTCCATATATTGTTGCTACTATTGACTATGGTTGTTTGCATCTGTTTAATTTTTTTAATCACAAATTTGCATTGTTTGGAATTTTATCTTGGGCAATTCCTTAATATCTGAATTTAGAGACCAGAAACCAGAAATGATTTACTTTTACTTCATCCAAGTGCCTGGGGCACTACCAATTTGAGGACACTTTATACTACATTTCTCACTGGAAATTTGCTGGGACATTTTGATAATGTGGATTCAAACCCCAAATTCACCTGAAAAAAAAATTAAGTCTTTAAAAATGGTAAGAGAAGAGGTATCTATTCCCAGTGTCTGTCTATAAGCTAAGTGTTCTTTTTCTAGTTTCCTCTCTGACCATATCATCTTTAATGTGTCCTGGCTTTTTGCAAAGTTTTTCATCCTGTCCCCAGCTCTGTTCATGCCTTACACATTGTTTCTTATTGTCCAATTTGTGGATTCTTGAAGCCCAAATTCTGTGGCACCAGGAATCTGCAGATACTCCAAGGCAGACGCCAGCTTTCATGCTTCCTTATTCTTCTGGATTCCCCCTTTGTCATCTTGGCTTCTGAGGAAATCTTTTTCTTCCCTTCCTGCTCAGACATGCACCCAAAGAGGTGTTTTTGTTTTACATTGTATTGTTTCTAAATGTGGCATATTTAGGTATGTTCTTACAAAAAGGCTATTCTCTGAATAAATATTTTACCATACTACTGGAAACTGAAGATTTATATTTTCATTCTTTACAATGAATTAGGTTTTCATAGAAGCTACAATTTACTGCATAGTTACTATTTTTAGGCACTATACTCAATTCTATCACCTTATTATTACAACAATTAATCATGGAATACTGGAATAAAATAGCATGAAAATATCTGAGAAAATATGACAACTTAAGAGATGCTAGTGCTGCCTTTATCTATGATGCTATTCTAGACTTTAGGCTTACTTTGCTTTAGATTCTTAATATTAAAGGTTAGAAGACAGACTAAACAAGATGGAATAACTTTCCTAAGTCATTCTGTGGTTAATAGCAAAGAGTAATGGTATGCATTACTATTCACAGAATAAGGCACAGAGCTTCTGGTTCTGCCCAAGGCTTCCTTAATATCCACAACAGTTCTGCATGACAATAAGCCCCTGAATTACCTAGGCAGTGTAGAATCAAGGAATTAGAAATTATTTAGGGATCATATATTTGTCCAGTACATTCTCCATGTGAAATATATTCAAAAATGTAGTTAATAATTATCTTCTGCTAGCCAGCTTTTGCACTGTAATGACAAATCTCTGGCAGAAGGCCAGATTCCTGTCACAGCTTGTACAGACTCCCTTGTTCTGTCCACTGTTTGCATAAAAAAAGAAACAATTAGTGTTAAGATCTCACCTGCTACTGTTGCTTCTTGGTGTGTGTATGCTAAGTGGGCTAAGATTATTCCTAATATTTGCAGAGCCTAGAGCAAGAGTAGATATGAAGATCCACATGTCATATATTTAAGTATTTGAGAGTTATAAATTAAGCTAACAAATAACCCCACATAATGACTAGAAGACCAGGTTTGTGTTTGGAATTCTGGGATAAGAGTTCCATACTAGAAACTAGAAGCATGAAGAGCCTCACTCTCCTGGGAGATGCATCCCTCTTTTCTTTCCATTCCCTCATATGTCATAATGCTCAAAAGATCCTGTGTGTATGTATGGACAGGACAATTCACCCTCTCCACCTCCACCAATACACTGAAAATAGCTTCCTCTTCTCCAACCCTTTGATAGCAAGGACGTTTGGAGTGCTATCTTAGGGGAAAGATCCATATAGCCCAAGAAATGGGCTCAAGATGATTTGAACAAGTGAAACTGGCATCTGTGATACTTGAGCCTACTCTAGAAGGGGAAGCATGTCTTCATGGCCCTCTGGAGTCCTTGCCTTAGAACATGGCAAACTTGCACTTTGAAAGTGTAAGTCTTTCAAAAATTAAAGATTTGGGCAAAGGTCCCTTACTCCTTTGTTAAGGTCTGTAGTGGTTGAGGCAAGGAGACGGAACCTCAGAGATAGGCATTAGAGTGTTCAACAAATATTAAGTGACTATTTTATGCCGGGTGGAAGGGATATAAAGAAGGTAAGAGACTCTTCTTTCCTTGAAAACATTCAACTTAATAGAAGAACTAAGCTAATCACTATGCATAATATAATATAATTGCATAATGGACTGTAGGTGTGTGTCCAAGTAAAAAAGTTCACTGCAAAATTGGTAGTCTCAGCAACATCTCTCTGGAGAGCACAAAGAGTTTCTCTCCAACCTAAAGCAGAAGGTAACTGCTCCTGAAAAGTTCATCCTTTATCCTGCAGTGGTACCAGTATGGGGTACAGGCCAGTACCTCATCAGTGCTATAAATTGGCACTCCTGCTCATAAAAAGGAATGCTAGCAGCAAGTGAAGATTTGAGAGCACTTGTGACCAGTCAACGCCAAGCTAGATGTTCACTTGAAATATCTGTGAAGCGTGCCTTTTCTGTATTCCCATAGCATCTATTCTATACCTCTTCTGTGGCACACCTCATATTATGTAAGTGCTTTAATCACTATTTGCATTGCAGGAGAAACATTTAGAGGGAAAGACTATGTTTATCTTTGTTTCCATAGCATCTAGCAGATGACTTTACCTCAGAGGGTGTTCTTTCAACATGTGTTCAGTGAATTGCTCTTATAGACTGAGTATGTGTTTCCCCCATGTTCTTATTTTGAGATCCTAACCCCACCATGCAGTGCCTTTGGGGACTAGGTCATGAGGATGGAGCCTTCATATACGGGATTAATGTCCTTGAAACAGGGACCTCAGAGAGTTCCCTCTTCCCTTCCACCACGTGAGGGCATAGTAAGAAGTCACCTATGAATCAGAAAGTGGACCCTCACCAGACACCAAATCTTCAGGTGCCTTGATCTTGGACTTCTCAGCCTCGAGAATTATGACAAATAAATGTTTGTTGTTTAATACCACCTAGTCTATGGTATTTTGTAATAGCAGCCCAAATGAACTAACACAATTACACTTATGTTTACACAAAATAAATAACATTTAGAATGTAGTACTATAAAAAATATATTGTCCTGGAGGCACTAGTATAATGTAACTGTGTTTTCTTTCTTGCCTTGGTTATAAGAAAACTCAAATGTAATAGAATATACATACTTTGGTGTTTGCTTTTTCCTTATTTTATGAGGAAAATACGTGGATATGAACAACATAGCTACACCACCCTTAAGGAAGGGCAAAAAGACAGTAATGGGGAAGAAACCTTTACAAAGAGTTTTACTGTCATGACTCTGAAGTTATCACTGGCCCAGAGTGGTCCAATGTGGCTTTAGAGTAAATTGGGCCTTGAGGAAAAGAAGTATAATCAGATATTTAACCAGTCTAGTGGAGAGTGAAGAGAATAGGGTAGAGCCACAGGCACAGATGGTACCATCCTGCCTTCGTCACTTACAAATTATATGACTACTCAGTGCCTAGGTTTCTCATTAATGGGGGCAATAGTAACTGTTAACTCTGTTTATTTTTTATGGATTGGGGTACTAATGTTTCAATGAGTTATTTCATGTAGTATAGTGCCTGCTATGTAGTAACAACTATTAGTTTTATTGTGCATAAGAAAAGGTAGTTGTGGTAGGCAAAAAAGTGGTTTCCCAAGAAGCCCACCCCCTAATCCCTGGAATCTGTGATTAGAGTATATGCCAAAGGGGAATTAAGGTTGCTACTCACCTGACCTTAAAATAGTGAGACTATCTGAGGTTATCCAAGATTAATTTGTCACTTTGGGTAGGCCACATTGCCCCGATATTTAGTCATACATTATTCTAGGTGTTTCTGTAAGTATATTTTTGTTGGGATTTACACTTAAGTTGGTGGACTTTTAAGTAAAATAGATTGCTCTTCATAATATGGATGGGCCTCATCCTAAATAGCATAAAAGGCTGACCTTCTCAAGTGAAAAGGAATTCTCTGTCAGATTGCCTTCAGACTCCACTGAATCTCCAGCTTAATGGCTTCCTCCATCAGATTTGAAATTTGCCAAGCCTCAAAAATTGCATAAGTCCGATCTTTAAAAGAAATCTATATATAAAATATATATGCGTTTATATAAAATGTAAATATATTAAAATTATATATATATATATATGTATGTATGTATGTATGTATGTATATCCTCTATTCTGTTTCTTTGGAGAATCCCAATATGGATTTTGGTACTAAGAGAGGCTCTATAGGAACAGACACTTAGAGATGAGTTTTCTGAATTGGTTCTGGAATTTCTGAAATTTGCTCTCTACTCTTATTGGACTTAAAGACTCTAATGACTCTATTTTTAGTAGTAAAGAGAGCACTGATCATTCATGGTGTGATATTGCACTAGAAATACACAAAATATCACCATTGTATACTCACAACCACTTAAGAGAGGCAAGGATCTTGAAATCCTAGCTCACACATCACATAAATGATCTGAAAGCTGCCCTGAAAAAAGACCCTTATCTTTGATAGGCACAGGGCTGAGATTTTTTTTTTTTTTTTAAAGATTTTATTTACTTATTTGACAGAGAGAGAGAGATCACAAGTAGGCAGAGAGGCAGGCAGAGAGAGAGGGGGAAGCAGGCTCCCTGCTGAGCAGAGAGCCCAATGCGGGGCTCGATCCCAGGACCCTGAGATCATGACCTGAGCTGAAGGCAGAGGCTTTAACCCACTGAGCCACCCAAGCGCCCAGGGCTGAGATTTCTGAAAAACACATAATCTCATCCTGTGAGCCACTGAATTGCAACACTAATTGAAATCCCAGGCTCACAGGTTATTTACTGTTAAAGTGAGGACATTGACTAGGGAAAAGCATCATCCTGAAAGTTGGAGAGACATGGGAAGACCCTCATGAGCCTGGGAACATTTGAGCCCCTATGTTCTGATGAGTCTTTGCCAGTGGAATTAGCCTCTCCACTCCCAATAGAAATAGCCCCACCACCCTTATCTGAGATTAACTGAGGCAGTTGCCATGCAAGATAATGCTGATTTCCCTCAGGACTGACCCCCACCACTGCTCTTTGCTACTAGATCTATAACTAAACTCAAGTCCCAGCAGGCTACTAAAGGGGTGGTATGAAGTATGACCCATGAGGAAGTACACTGCTGTCCAAAAGAGCTACTTGAGTTTGCTATTTATACAAATAAAAACCCTGGGACTACATGTGGGAATGGGTATTAATGATGTGGAATAATAGTGAAAGCAGCATAAAGTTAGATCACAATGAATTTGTTGATAAGGGCTCACTAAGCAGAGGTTCTACTTTAATGTCACAGCTCAGGGAATTATAAAAGGCTCCAACAGTTTGGTTGGTTGGTTGGTTGGTTGGTTGGTTGGTTGGTTGGTTGGTAGAATGGCTTAAATATGGACTAAAAGGTGGCCCAGAGTGAGTGAGCTAGGAATACCAAACCTGCCTTGGTTTACTATAAAGGAAGTAATTCAAAAGCTTAGGGAGATGGAAATGTTAGAATGGATTTGATATTTAAGACCTACCTCCCTACCCTGGGAAGGTCCAGGAGACATCTTTACAACCTCCATGGCCCCTGCCAATTCATATGCTGAAGTCTTTACCCCCAGTACCTCAGAAGTTGCCCTTATATGGAAAGTGCATCCTTACAGTGGTAATCAAGTTAACATGAGGTCATTAGGGTGGTTCCTAATCTGACTCCTGTCTTTGTAAAAGATGAAATTTGAACATACGCACACAAACACACACACACACACACACACACACACACACACACACACACACACAGAAGGTGACATGGAGAAACACGAGAAGTCAAATCTATAGAGCCAAAGAGATAGGCTGAGAATAGATTCTCCCTCACAGTCCTCAGAAGGAACTGGTGCTGCCAAGATCTTGATTTCAGACTTACAACCCCCAGAAGTATGAGACAATAAATTTCTGTCATTTGAACCACCCAGTTTGTGGTGTTTTGTTATGACAACCCTAGCAAACTAATATACTAAGCATTGAATACTTGGTTTTTGTTAACATTTTTATTACTGCTGCATTTTGAAAAGAGTAGAATCATAGTCTTTGAAATGACCATCAAAGTCATTGAAAGCTTTGGAAGTGACAGAAAAGCAACTGTCTCCTGCTGGCCTCATAAACTTAGGCTTAAATGCCTTACTTTTATGTTCAGGAGTCAGCAGGTATAACTTCTTGCTGGCTTACTACATTTTTGGTTGTCTACTTATCTTTGTCATCCTCTATCCTTTCTTATTTGGACGCTTGTTATCTTCCTTTTGGGTTATTAGTTTACTGCATTTAAGCCATGACTTTTCCCTACCTCACAAATATAAAAACAGAGTTAGTTACTGCTGCTGTCAACTTGGTCCTCTCAGACAGTTGATCATAATAAAAATGGCCATTTTTTCAGGCATAATACATGTACACATTCAAGAGAATGACATTCACATCTTCTTTCAGATTTTTCTCATTCCTCATTGAATCTTCAGCAGTTTGCATATAATAAAGATACACACTGAGAATCTGTACTTTGAGAAAGGTATCTTGAATTGCCTTTTTAGAACCATTCCTCCTTTACCACTAGATCAACTTTTGGAAGGTCACAGATCTATTAAGTGGAATTACTAATGTTTCCTATCAGCCTCCACTTAGCTTTTCAACTCAGCTCTTTTCTTCCATCCTGCTCAGATATATCTCACCAAAACATTTTTTGGCACAGTTTCCATTTCTGACCACTCTATTTGTGAAAACAAAATGACTGTATCCCCATGTTCTTCAAAGTGGGTAGATAGAGCACCATTAGAAGCTAGAAACTATGACTTACTACTCCACAAGCTGGAATCACATCCATAAAATGTTTTAAAAATAAGATATTTCTAAACTTACACTCTGATGAACACCCACCATAAATATAGAACAAGAGGTGACTAATAACCACAAGATACATGTAAATATAAAGACCAGGTGTCCCAAAGTCTTAGTGACGTTCTGAGCTTTAGTAAACTCAAAAGTATAAATGCTACAAACTTACAAAAACAGCATTTATAATGTTAAATCACATATATTGCTGTCATACTGGTCTTTGAGTTTGAAGAATAAATTCTCAATTTTAAGTTCTTGTTTCAGTCACTCCGCAGATGAATTTTTTAGAACTAATTAAGAATGTATTATTCTAAATAAGTGCAAAACACATGGAAATAAGTTTTCAAATGATGTCTCTCTTTCAATTATAAGCATTTATACTTCTAGAGTTACTTAAAGGCTTAAACTCTCCCTAATACTTTAGAGACATCACATTCTTAACTCACTTTTTTCCCCCTTTACAAATACTTTTCTTTAATATGAACGTACAATTTTTTCTATTCTTGTTAAGAAAATGTTTATTTTTCAGTTTTGAATCTCACACATCTCGGCAGATAAATTTTGTAGTTGCCAATTAAAAGACATTGTTCAGCACTCCCCTGCATAATAAACCAATCTTTTTTTCTTTTTACAACACATTAAAGTGTATTTCTGTTGGAATTCCTCTAACATACTCATCACCAAACTGTAACCCTGAGACTTCATTGAATTTGTTTACACTTTATCTGTTATTATCACTGAGGACCCAGCTTAAAATCTAAGTAGAGAAAGAAAATGTGAGGTTTCTTCTATAAGAATATTGCAAAACAGAGATCAAAGACACAATTTCACTTCTCAATCTGTGCCGTCTAACTTAGTTTACAATTAAAGAATGATTTTAATTGTTAAACTTTTAAATTTTATTAAATGTTTGTGGCAATGCATCGAATGAATTCCAGACCTATATAAATACACAGGCAGCTGTTTGTAATTTGCATTTTTATCAGTTTTGAAAGAGCACAATGTACTTCCTGCATCTTATTTTCAGAATTTGCATTTTATCATCTTTGGCTACCCAGTATATAGTATGGAGTACTTGAATATCTCATTCTTTGAATTTTCATTTTTGATTGTAAATCAGATGATATCTGGCACTTTTCTCTTTTCTCATTTTTCTCTTCTCTCAACCTCCAGATTTACTTGCTCCCATTTCTTCTTGGCTCTAATAATAAAACACACAAAATAAGTCAATTATTTTCTTTTTTTGGCATTCTTCAAGATACCAATGTTCTGCATTTCCCTGGCTAATTACTTACCATACGTTTAAAGGCAAAACGAAACCTAAACACATTATTTTAATTCATATATTTTCAAAATGCTATTCAAACTAATTCCATTGCTGTCCAAAGCTTACTGTGTTTTGAATAGGGATGGAGGGATGAAAAGGGATGGAAATGATACTCCATATTAAGCTGTACCTTGGTGCACCCAGAATGAACAGAATGAATGTTGCATCCTACAGAGTCAGACACCTCCAGTCACACCAGGTATATCCTTAACAGAAAGGACATGTGGCCCCAAGGGAAGGCAGACTTCTCTAACCGCCTTCAGCTCCTTTCCTTAGTCCCCACACATTTTCCTCTCCTGCTGCATTATCCTCATAGCATCAGACATTTTCCCAAAAGGCTCCTCTAGCCCATTTACACTTCTATGGCCTTGGCTCTGAGATATTCCTTTGCGGAATAGACTAATGGCAGCTTGTGCTTTCTGCCTCCTCTCTCCAGCAGTACATCTGTCCACTGGGAAATGCTGAAATCGCTCTTCCATGCCCTCACAGCAAGTGCAGGGGGAGGAGGAAAAACAAGCTAATCTTTCTCTAGCCTGATGATGACAAGAACAATTGGAAAGGATAGAAGTTTAGGGATTACAAATTTCCCAGTCAAAAGCTCAAGGTAAACAAGAAAATGATTTTTTTTATTTATATTTTTATTAACATATAATGTATTATTTGCCCCAGGGTACATGTCTGTGAATCATCAGGCTGATACATTTCACAGCACTTAACCATAGCACATACCCTCCCCAATGTCCACAACCCAGCCACCTTATCCCTACCCTCCTACCCCCCAACCACTCTCAGTTTGAAGAAAATGATTTTTTTAATTCTTTTTAATTTCTTGTCTCTAAGTCCCCATTCTGGCTGATGTAGAAAACTTACCTGTTCCTTTGTGCATAAACTTAGTCCAATTCAGTGATTTCCTAGTTATTTCTCACATTTGTATTTCAACCATATTCAGATTTGAAATTTTTTCTCAGGATTTTTTTTCCCTCCCTCTCTCATCTCCCTGCTGCTTATCCTAATTTCTGGGGTTGGAACAAGGGAGAATGGTTGCTGCTTTGCGATGGCTAGGAAGAGAGTATTACCTCAACAGTCATGGGTCTTCGCTTGGCTTGGGTCTGGGGCTGGTGAATGGTGGCCCAGACAACATAGCCTAAGGTTTCTCAAACTTTAATGTGCATCTTGGTCACCTGGGGAACTTGTTAATACATAGATTTTAATTCAGTAGGTCTGCTATGGAAATTCCACATTTCTAACAAACTCCCACGTGTTGTCATTGCTGGTTTCCTTCAGACAATACTTCAAGTCACAAATAACACCTGGATGATTTGGTTTATAATCAGCTCCCTGGCAGAATAATCTTTGGAGATTCTAATTGAGCCCTCCCCTCCAATAGGTCCCAACCACAAAGGCCATCTTTCTAGTGCTGTGCTTTCATCCCCAGCCAGGAGACTTTGTGTAGACCAGCTGGCCCTCTCCCAGGAACTGACTCTCACTTGAAATTCACAAGGATGTGTGATGCCTTCCCAAGCAAACCGGGGGCTTGGGAATCCCAAGAGGCTGTCTCCAGCCCTCTCTCATTTTAGACATGACTTGCTCCTCTGACTCTCACCAACACATGGCTTTGATAAATTCTCTCCAAAGCTTCTCTCCCCTGGCTGTATCTGGGAAGTGCAATGCAGATCCTCCTTATGCTCAGAGTATCATAAACTTCAAAGGGAAATCCATCCCTGACTTTCCACCCCTGGGCCCTAGCACAGCTGGAGGTGATAGAAGAGCGAAAGGGGACTTGTCTGGAGTAAGTGACCGAACCCTGTAGCTGATCTCTTACTCCCTCCCCATGCCCTCTTCCTTGCTCTACACATTGAATAAAAGAAGTGCTTTTATAAGCTCACATCCCCTGTCACATTCCCTTTCGTGTGCCATACATGGATGGTACATGTTTCATGCTCTGAAGTGACCCCTTCTTCCCCCAATTCCTTCAGTAATTCATGTTCAACTACCTTGCATGAGGAAAGAGAAGGCTGCTGGGATACAAGAGCAGTCACCAGGAGAGGAGCAGGGATGAGGAGTGAATCCTTAAATACTCCAAATAATATCACACTCATGAGGAAAGCATGGGAGAAAAAGATGCAGCTCAACAAGTTGTAGTTTTATCCAGGATTTCTACCAACTTTTCATCTCATTTCCCCCAAAATTAAGAGCAGTCACATGTGAAACCCCACAGAAAGCTAAGAGAAAATATAGTCAATGAAATAGCACGGCAGCAGAGTTCTCTTAGAGTACAATATGATTTGGAAAGAAATGGGGAAAAAAAGCAAAGCAAAGCAAATGACTTCACGGTTAAAGTCAAGAGTTTTGAGAAATACTACTTAAGATCTTAGCTGTTTTTGTTTTCGTTTTTGGAAAGTGGACAGTTTCTAATCTGGATGTCTTTGGGTTCATTCTGGGAAGCCCTTGTATAAAAGCTTATGGATTTCAGACAATTCTGAAAGTTCTAGGCTAAAGATATAAGTAGGAATTCTCTATTTAGAACTTTTTCTGAAAGATTCATTTTTCTGGAGTAACTGAAACCATTTTATCCTGTGCGGTTTTCCAAACCTACTGTACCAGCCCTAGGATAAACTTGGAGAAGACATCAAGCTTTTTAGCAAAAGAACCACCTGAGGTCAGGTCTGCTTCAGATCTCTACCCTAAGGAAGTTACCGGGATTCCTTTATTCTCCCAGAGAACTGAGCACAACAAGGGGACACCATAGTCACTCAGAACCTCCTGGCCTGGAAACTTCATCTTAGGTCCCCTGTTGGTCTGCACCAGCCAGTATTTGTCCATGATGGATATAATAGGGCTTTAATATTTTGTGTCCAAACATGGTTTTATATATTTGCTTTGTAGTTCAACAAAGAATGAATTTTAACATATAATTGCTGTAACTGCTAAGCTTGTATCTAAGGATAGAAGTATATCAAAAAATTTCTGATAACATAAAAATAGGCAAAGGAGAACACAGTAAAACAAAGTAAAATTAAATTGCCAGTAGACAAGATATCTACTAAACTCCAAGTAATTGGGTCCATAAATATCATGAAAATTTCCTAAATTTTTCCAAAATTGGTTTCCTGACCTTGAAACTAAAAGTTTGTCATTCATTTTTAGAATGATACATTAAAATTACTAGTAAATATTTACCTGTATATATCTTTTCAGTTTTTGAATATGTTTTTGAAAAAGGAATTCTTTTTCGCCAGGCTGAACCATTATATGATGTTGACATATATTTATCTGAGAAAAAAGGAAGACAGGAATTAAATATTTTTTAACTTCAAAATTATATTCCAAGACTATCTCAAAGTTATAAATATCTCAGAGGTGAAGCTGTTCTCTAAGTAACTTATTTTAGTGTTTCGAACCTAAAGCATCAGGGACCCAAATGAGTTTATGGAGACCATTTATGATGGGGTGCCTGGGTGGCTCAGTTGGTTAAGCTTCTACCTTCAGCTCAGGTCATGATCTCAGGGTCCTGGATGAGCCCCATGTCAAGCTCCCTGCAAAGAGAATTCTGCTTGACTCCCTCTACCTCTGTCCCTACCCCCCCACCCCCACTCATGCTGTCTTAAATAAATAAATAAAATCTAAAAAAAAAAAAAAAAAAAAAGACCATTTATGTTATCAGTGAACATGGATGGTTATGCTCCTCTTAATTGGCTGTCCAGTTCTTCAAATAAGGCTGTCTCCCATGAGGCTAAGCTACGGGAGAGTATGATATCTAGATGTGATCAAAATATTTCATCGCCTTGCTTTACCATACAATTCTGCTAATGCTTATAGAAGAAAGAAAGAGAAATAAAAAAAAGACCTAGGAGGTACTGCCAGTTCCTTTTCCCTTCCATGAAGTGACTCCCATGATGACAGGGAATATTCTACCACAGTGAACACGCTGTCCCAGGAAACCAAAGCCTTGATACACTGACTTTGTTCTTTAATATCTAATTTCCTCTTACAGCTATATATCTGAACTATTATCTAACAATGTTATATTTGTGTTCTTAAGTATTGCTATGCAGCTACAATTCTCAAAGCATCATTTGTAATAATACTAAGAATTTATTTGCTTCTTTTTTCCTGTGTTAACATTTGCACTCAAATCCAGACCACCTTAACACAAGACAGCCATTCACTCCCAGTAAAATAATAATAAAATAATAATAGTCATAAATAAGAATGTTTCACCCACGAATATCCTTATTTTTGTATATAAGTCCACATACCATTTTATTCTAAAACTAATAGAAGAAATACAATTTAAATACAAATTAAATATAAAAGGACCTAAGAGAGACATTGAATTTTTAATTATGTTTCAGAAAGTACAGAGCACACAGAACCCCACTAACTAGACTGTGAACACAGGAAAATAGAAGCATGAAATTAGAGGGAATTAAGTTGCCTCGTGTTAAGTTGAGAGAACTGAAACCCAACTTCAAAAGAGCAAAATTCATCTGAGGCAGGAAGAAAAGATGTAGTTCCCTCCTCTCTGGTGGCCTTGTACTTAATGACACATACTATGGCTTTGCCTATTACATGATGAAATGATTTAGAAGCAATCTGCACATGGTGGGAGAGATGAGAGGTTGTCAAAAATATTGCAGTTAACCCCCAAACTAACCCTTTCAAAAAGTAATCATAAAGGCTTAAGGGAAAACCCAGGGCATTAGCCTGAAAGTGATGATTGAACAACAGGGTTAGTGGAACGAGAAAATGTCATCCATTTGAAAACAATCCTCAAGAGTGAAATAAAATTATCCAGGGGGAACAAAGTGCAGTGCAGTGAGACAAAACTCTAGGGAGGTTCAATGTCTTGTCGTCTGCACCCAACACGTTTTCTAACATAGCCTTTAAACCATGTGCACTCCTGCTCATGGATGAAATCCTGTCACCAGTTCTCTAAGACAATCTGGTGTGGTGATGGCCTGGAAACAGAAGAGGGAGGTGGGTAGCGATGAAGATTAGTTGGACCATCGTGCAATTCCATGGGGATGCAAACCACGGACATGAGTAAATCACATAAAGAAAGAGCTTTACCTGGACAGAGGTTGAATTTGGGTTCCTTGTTAACATCGACTTTATTGTAGGACCCGTTTGTGGGCCTGCTGCGGGGAGGTGCACTCAGTGAGACAGTCCTGATGGCATCTCTCTGAACATGGATATAGGATGCGTTCTCGGCATTTCTGTTTTTATTATTGCGATGGTAACTCATTTTATTTTTGGGATTTGGGGCCTGTACTGCTGTAAAGGAGAGGGAGGAGGGGGTGAGAGATAAAACAAACTGGTATCATACCCATAAATAACATACTGCAGGTTAAATGTTTGATAGCGCTATGGACGGCAATGTGTGCTAAATAACTAAATTGATAGGAGTTGGGTTGACATCTAAAATAGCATGTTGTACAACAGTAATTTGTTTTTCACATAGGAAATATTAATTTATATTCAATTTCTTAATTTCATTTCAAGTTATAGTTTAGAAATATCAAATATATAGATACTTTACCTCTCCGCATTCCTGGGCCAGGAAAATTCTTTGGTTCATCATAAATCCATTTTCTTTTTTTCACACCTTTAAAGTGAGGCTTCCTCACTGGCTGGACATCATTCACTTGAAGAAGATACAAATTTTTACAGTTTTTTAAAGAGATGCTTTCATCTGAAAATTACTGTAGGTGGTAATTACATATCTGTGCATTCACATGTCAAGCAAGAGAAAATAATAAATGCACTACTCTAATACTTTACTTTCTAGAACAAAGGGTGACTTATTTCTTAAAGCACCCCTTAGCCCCCAAAAAAACTATCCTGGAAATTGACTGATGAGAAAACTTTCAATATGTAGCATTCCTCAGGGGAAAAAAAATGCTCTTTCCCAAAGGAATGTGTAGATTGTTTAAAAGACTATAAAATTACATTCCAAATATAATTATTTATCTCATTACGTTATTTTTAAGTAGTTTTAGAATTGTTATTCTGAACATAGATTTACTTCTTAAGAAATTGGTTTAATGCAAAATACTTTTAGTGAATATTTGTTCTTTTAAGAATTTGGGTGTGTTGTTAGTTTTGGAGAAACAAGGGTAAGTAGTCAGAATTTGTAAGTGCTAAGATCACTAAATTATTCACTTTTTACTGACATATTTTTACACTGAAAAGTTTATATACAAACTCAGTTTTCTAGGAATTTCTAAGGCACATTTCTCCAGAGAACCTTAAAACAGTTTAGTAGACAGGGGCACTCATTAATTCTCTATGTGGAGATCCTGAACATTCACAAGTAACTATTGCACAGAGAAAATGAACAAGTTCACTATGTAGATTACATTAGCTCTCTCTAGTGAACTAATAAATCTGTCTTAGCTCTCAACATCAGCTTCAGCGTTAAGTTTGAATTCTGATTCATCACCTCCTCTCCAAATATTATGCCCCACCCTTCCTCTCAAGCCCCCACTTCTAGGATTTGGAAACCATATTTTTAACAAGTGCCACCAAACTGAGCTTCTTAGGAGTAAACCATCATGGTTTCCTTCAGGGCCTGGCTGGGATCCAAGAACATTACTGGGACTCCGGAAATGAAATAAGGGAACGAAGGAAGGAAGGAAACAGAAAGGAAGATTCATGAGTCTTAATTGTATCAAGAGAAGTAGCTTAGAATAGTGAATGGCATGGAGAAGCCAAGTCATAAAAATAATCCAAAACATGATAAAAACCTGTCAGTGTATCCCACTTTGGATTAAATTAAAAATGCTATACTAATGAATCTTCCGAGAAGGTAGTATATCATTAATTTTAATACCTAAATTAAACTAGTGGGAGCGTGTATAATTTACTAGGACCTACATCACAATTCGTTGTCAGAGTTAGTAGAAGAATATTGTTTTTAATTCTTAATCCTGAATAATTTTCAAACCATCCTTTTTTCTTTCTTTTTAAAAATTCTATTTCAAATAAGCAAAACAAATCCATGATAAGACAAATATATCTAAGGCCAAAAAGTGATAGAGCTAATGTCTCACTTGAAGAGGGGTCCTCTCTGCACTTCATACTGATATTCTCAGTAGCATTTAATACATGCGTTGTAGGTACTAGTCGGGTAGTTAGGGAACGCTTTGGATGAGGACTGTCCTTGTTATCTTTTAAAGCAAATTAAGAAAATAAAATGTCAATATTAGTAAAAGAAGCTTTCAGTTGGTATTTCACTTTTCAAACATTATATGATGGGCATACCTCTTTAAAAAATATATATACGTATATTAATTTTTACAATTCATCACTGAAATTCCCTATCACTACAATGAGTCCCCAAAGTTTGTCACTAATAAAATATTAAAAATCCAATATACAGACATTATCTTCAATATATAAATTATGTATTTGTGGCCATATTTTTAATACCTTCATATAAAAGAATCGAAGTTTATAAATTTTAAATCAAAATTTAATTTTGGTAGTATAATTTAAGGTAGTATAATTTAAATCAAAATGTACTTATTTAAATTAAGGTTCCAGAAATAATTCAAATGTAACAACTTTCATGTGTTCTATGCTTTGGAGCAGGACTGCCCAGCAGAGCTTTCTACAATGATGGAAATTGTCTCAGTTTGTACTGTACAATATGATAGCCACTAGTCTCATGTGGATAGTGAACACTTGAAACATGGCTAATGCAACTGAAGAGCTGATTTTTTTTTGTTTTATTTCATCTTAGTTTAAATTTAAACAGCCGAATGCAAATCGTAGCAACTGTTATTGTGTAGTTAGAATTTTGTTGGTTTTTTTGGTTTTTGTTTTTTTGTTAGACTGGGCAAAATGTTTCCATCTCTGACAGAGAGGAAAAGAGACTAACATGTCCTTCCCATTGATCATAAGTGCCTTAACCTATTCTTGAGAACTTTTATTTAATGGTGGGGAAAACAGTAGATGAAATTAATTAATATTTGGATGGAGAATACATAAAGCCCTCTAATTACAGGACAACTATACCTTTAGTCTGAGAGAGCTGCCTAGCAGAGAGGTACCAGCTGCAGGATTCTAAGCATGGTATAAGGGGAATATAAAACTATAAAGGATGGATTTTATTATCATATCTCTTGATTATTCACAGTCTAGTAATAATTATAAAATGGTGAGGTCATAGACCTCATCATGAGATTAATACTCTTCACAATGTTCACAAACAAAGCTTTCTAAGAAAATTCAATCACACTGAGTATTTGAAGTTGGAAAAAGAAACTAAAGAGGACTTGACTTTACTATTTAACAGAACCAGTAACAGTAAAGCTAGCAAGACTCCTAGAAATTACGTAGTCCAACAGGCCAGTATTTTAGATAAAGAAACTGAAGCTAAAAGAGATGGTCTCGTGGTCAAACAATAAGGGGCAGCCCAGGAGTGAAACCTTAAGAGTTTTTGACCCCTAGTCACTGTATTTAATGCATATTTTTATTTATTACCTCACCTCTTCTATTGGTTTCTACAAGTGTCAAGCTTTGTATTTAACATATCTATCCAAATTATGAATGGATTAAAATTATAGAATGGTTCATTACCTTTACTATTTGAACATTTTGACATGGTGATTTCCTTCTCTTCTGTTAAAGCTTCATTTTCATCTACTCCAAGAAATATGATCCTCTGTGGAACATAACAGTCACCTCCTATGACAATACCTTATGGTCAGTGGCCATGGTGGCAGAAAGTTGTACAAAACTGTCTTCCAACACAAGATTATCCTTTTCTACAGAACACCTTTTCCCAGTTTTATTTAAATACTTCTCAGTGATAATTACCCACATCTCTGACATATCACATATGCTTAGATTAAACATGTATGTATATGTATATGAATAAAGAGTATGTACGCTTACATAGAGATAATTGCAAAAAAATTCACAGTCAACACAATTTTCTTTTAACATATATAAATCTTTACTTCTACCCTTTACCATCCTTTAGAGTTACTCAGAGTAAGTATAATTTATCTTCAGTGTGATCTTCAGATAGATAACAGCAATTTTTATGCTCCTTAAAGGTTTTCTATTTCCCAATATGAATATCCATAATTGCTTTAAATATTACTTGTATACTTACTTTCAGATTCTTCACCATACAGGTTACCCTTTCATAACATAAAATATTTGTTTCAAGTAACCTTCTTTTAAAATGACGCACACGTGTGGACTATCATTACAGAAATCAGTAGAACTAGTATAATAATAGTTGATATTTATAGAGGATTTTTCTATATGTCAGACACTCTACGCAGTACTTTAAATGACTTACCACATTTAATTATCTTCCTATACTACTCCTAATAATTGAATTTGAGTTTACCTGAGCTATTTGGTACCTGACAGCCATTACTGAATCATTTTTAAACCTTGTGGCCAACAAAAAATACTTATTTTTTTCTTCACAATCTGTATCATGTCAAATCTTTCCCAACTTGAAGGAAACCTACCCTTATGTCTTGAACTTAAATGCAAGACTCTATGTGTATCACCATTTGAGTTTACCTTGGTTAAATCTGGCTCTTTCATCCAGCATATTAACGTCCAGTCATCCGTAAATTCTATAAACATGTCTCTATTCATCCAGTCATTTGACTGTTTAAACATAAAATCATTTATTCTACAAATATTCACAGAGCGCACATCACGTGTCAGACATTCTCCTATAGAGATTCATCTACAGCAACTGATTACATACAAAATTCCAGGCCTCAAGTTTGTTACCCATAACCAACAATATAAATATCCAAAAGATTTTGAAAAAGGGAAATTAGTTATGAGAGGAAATTCAGACTCATTTATTATATGGCGATATATTCAAAATCAACCAGGAATAATTTAACTCACCTCCATTTTCAAAAGCAGCAATGTCAGTCCTTGGTTTCCTATCCAATGATGCTTTTATCTCACCTTGCCTTTCAAATAGGCTAAATTTTGTTGGAACTGTAAGACCATCCCCTAAATTTTTAAAAAATTAGAAAAGGAAAAAGAAAAAAATCACCCCAGGAGCATTGACACTTACATTAAGTCTACAGTAGGATTCATGATGATAGTATAAAGGTTAATGTAAATATTGTTTGCATAGTGATATGATAAACTGTAAATTTGTAAATATAGGAATTTTTTAACAAATTTTATAATTATCAAGAAAATAACAGACAAGCAAGTTTGTTTTCCTATGTGGATTATTTTTTAAATGACAGTTTAAAAGTTTAAACAATCTAACATTATACATTATGTATGTATAATATATTTAACTTATTTGATGTGTTCTTTGTATAATGAATTTTGTAATATTTCTTTTGATTATATCTACTTATCATGAACAAATTGAATGAAAAGTATGAGTCTACCACTGACAAATGGTAATTATACTGTGATAATTAAATAATTCTTAGTGTTTTTCTTATATATCTCTAATAACTTTCTTCTGAAATGAACTATTAAAAGCCGAATAAGAGAGACATGATAATGTAGTGCACCATTTGATTCTAGATTGGATTCTAAATCAGGAAAAAAGTTTATTTGACTGTAAAGGACATTGATGTTACTGCTGGTGAAATTTATTTTAAAAAATTCTGTAAATAATATGGTATCAGTGGTAATTTCCTGATTTTTATATTTCTACCAATCATGTCTGTAACTTTCTCTTACACAAACTGTTTAGGAAAAAATCACAATGTGTGTATTTAGAGAAAGAAAGAGTGAAAAATTGAATGTGTAAAATACTAACATTTGGGGAAATCTGGTGAAGGCTATCATGAATTAACTGAAATAAAAACAAAAGACCTTTAAAACCATAATATAAAGTGAAAGTACGTGTAATTATCATTCTAATCTAATCTTTTTATATTCCTTGCTAACTTGTTTTATTTGTTTTCTTTTTTCCTTGTCTAGTTCATGTGGGCAATGTGCCCTTCTCCAGCTGGGGAGCCCACCTCTCAGCTGTCTTGCCGTCATTCCAACATCTAATGGTCTGTTGCTGCCACCTACCGCCGTATGTTTAAATAGTTCGCCACGTATGTACTTGAATGGCAGGCATTTACTCTGGATCCTCTACTTTATCCTACCCTCATCTTGATGTTGGGAGATTCCTCCAACTATCATTTTTTATTTTAGGGGAGAGGAAAGTATTCAAATATTCTACTGCAGCAAAACTTTTCTGCTCAACCTAGTGGCAAGACAACTATGTAAACTCATGGCATCCATGGATTTTCACTGAGTTTCTGGTTTTATATCCAGAAAATAATGTATTTATCTTGCCTTCAAGGGCAAAATGTTTACCAGCATTAAAATAAGATTCACCAAAACATAAGACCCATGCGAAAGGCCTGGCCTTGGAATCATCCACCTGCATTGCTTCTGAAATTGCCTGGTACACAAAAGGCACTCATTCAATTAACAAATGTATCCTTGTTCTGCCACTAACATCATTCTGTCATCTCCCTTTTGTCCTTCTAGGGCTAGGTTGTCCCTTCTATCCACAGAGAAAAATATGCACCTATTTCACAGGGAGATTTATTTGCAAAGAAAAATAAATGGTAAAAGCAAGTGATTTACAGAAGGACTACCATGCACTTATGAAGCCTATTCGTTCTGTAGCTCCACGGGGAAAGCACAATTACATTAATAGCAGCTTTTCATATTAAATATAGGTCATCTGATAAAAGCACTTCTTCCTCACTCTCAATTCTGATGTATTATTTATCATTTAGCTCTAGTGCACATCTTACTAAATAATTCACAGACTATCACACGAAGTATCTCTTACACATCACCTTGAAATGCTGCCTTTTCATTCCTTACCTTCTTGCAATTCACTGCCATTTTCCAAAGGCTTTTCTAACTCTTTGTCTGCTGTAGAGGCTATGCTTTTTGATGATGAAATATCTGGAGGAGTATGGAATCTGTAGTATTCACCTAATCTCCCATTAGAAAAGTAGGGGTTAGTGTGTTTGTCACATCAAGCATTTGAAAATCCACATATGTTTGATTTCTTACCAGATTTGTAACACATCTCCTTTATTGCTCTTTTTTCTTCAATCTCTTCAGGAGTCTTTGTCCATAAACTAGAAGCATCTATAGGATATATATTTTTCAATTAAATTGTCCAAAGCCAAATAATATAAAAATATATAAATCAGAATGAAAAACCCCAGACATTGTTCTCATGGATTTTTTAAAAGTTTTTAAGATCAATAACTTGCATACTGGTAAATGTCTTGAATTATTATATTTCACGTATTAGAAAAATCAGTTTAAAGAACTGTACATATTTAAAAGAGATCTCCCAGTCATCATACAACAAAAACCCTTCAATCCAAATGATAAGCATATATAGACACAGAACAAATTAGAACATAGTGAATATACTTAAGAAAATTCAATCTATTTTCTTACCAAAATCTGCCTAACATATTATGTTATAAACCTCTCACAGTTAAAAAATATGTAAAAAAAAAAAAAAGAAGACATGGTAGGGTTTTTGAATGTGCAATGTAAATCTGAGAAAAGCCTTACTAACCATTTTGTTCATCTCCTTCCTCCTCTTCTTCCTCAAAGTTAGTTTTTAAAACTAAAGGATGGTGAATGGGTCGTGATATATTCTCCTGAGGTTTCAGGGGTTCCTGACTCTGGGTCGGGGGTGGAATTCCTTCCTGAGTCTCTTTCTGTGGTGTGATATCTACAGAGGAAATGCAAAATTTCAGTCTTTTTAAGATATGTATTATGTGCATGTTTAATGATCAATAGTGTCCTCCTGATTTACTGCACATTTTATTAAAGGTGTCTCCATCTTATTTCTGGAAAGGTTATTAAACTAATAAAAAAAATCAACATCTTCCCTGTAAGGTACAGAAGATATACTAATTCATAGATTTTAGATAGGAATTATAACCATGACTTGGCATATCCCAGTTTTGGTATAAATGCGAAGTGACCATAAGTATTACTGTATTCTTACATTGATTGTATCTATGGAATAAGAATAACTTAATCACTTTACAACAAATTAACAAAGACAAATTCAAATAAGGCATAGCTTATAATGGCAGAGTATATATGCCAAAAGAGAAAAACGTCCAATGGGTTCTAGTTTGGTCTGGCTGCATGATTACTTGGAAGTCAGAAAAAGGATACTTTCAGATTTCTTTATTGGCTGCACATTGGTTAGACTGTCCAAAGTTCTGGGTCACATTTAAATGTCCTGTAACTTTCAAAACTAGCAAACAATTAATAGAAAACTTTAGTGAACACATGAATCTTCTATTATCACTAATTCAATCCCCTTTGTTTTCTAAATGAGTAGTTACCAACTTGACTGATTGTCAGAATCAACTAAAGAAATTATTCCAGACAAGGGCACCTGGGTGGCTCAGTAAGTTAAGCATCTGCCACCAGCTCAGGTCATGATCCCTGAATCCTGGGATCAATCCTGGAGGCGAGCTCCCTGCTCAGCAGGGAGCCTGCTTCTCCCTCTTTCTCTGCCCCTATTCCCACCTCATGCTCTCACGCTTTCTCAAATAAATAAATAAAATCTTTAAAAAAATTTTTTAAACCTCTTTCGGGTCTCTGCTTTTTGAGCTTCTGATTTAGCAGGCTTAAAGCCTGAAAATCTAATTCCATTTTTTAAGATTATTTATTTGTTTATTTGTTTATTTGACAGAGAGAGAGAGAGAAATCACAAGAGGCAGGCAGAGAGAAAGGGGAAAGCAGGCTCCCCGCTGAGCAGAGAGGCGAGCCGAGCTGGTTGCAGGGCTCCATCCCAGGACCCTGAGATCATGACCTGAGCCGAAGGCAGAGGCTTTAACCCACTGAGCCACCCAGGCGCCCCTCTAATTCCATTTTTTAAAAGTCTCAGGTAATTACGAAATCAGCCCCATTTGGAAACCATTGCCCCAAAATGAATGATCATCTAACTAGGGTCCTGGATTATAGGAAATCTTTAGGTGTGCCATCCCAATAATTTGAAACCAATGAATCCTATTCCAGATCCTCAATTTCCACATTTATTTTTCCCCTGAAATTGGTTAGCCTAAGAACAGGCTTGAGTTCACAATAGCCTTCTCTCCACTTTATAAGATAAAGGCCTACCTACCCTTCAGTCATGCCAGAATTTACTAGAACACACTGGCCAAAAGACAAATCCTCCTTTATTGATTAACCAAACTACCCCAAACCTACAGGGCTTTCTCCATTACCTTAATTTATACACATTTCTACTAGGAGAAAATCATGATGTGGTAGACAGAATAATGGCCCCCTAAGGATGTCCATGTCCTAATCCCCAGAACCTATGGTATGTATATATTAGGTTATATGGGAAAGAGGAATTAAAGCTGCAGATGGAATTAAGACATAATCAGTTGATCTTAAAATTGGCAGATTGATTGTTCTCAATTATCTAGGTGGGGCCAAGGTAATCAAAAGGGTCTTTACAAATGGAAGAGAGATGCAGAGGAAGAGAGCCAGGAAAGAGGTGTGACAATCTCGGTCAAGTGATGCAATGTCAGGAAGACTTGACTTCCATTGCTGATTTTGAAGATGGAGGAAGGAGGATATGAACCATGGAATAGAGAAAGCCTCTAGAAACTGGAAATGGCAAAGGAACAGAATCTCTCCCAGAGTCTTCAAAAGAAATGCTGCCTTGGAGACAACTTAATTTTGATTCAGAGAGGTCTCCATGGAATTTCTAAACTACAGAACTACAAGATAATAAATGAGTTGTTGAAGCCACTTGGTTGCTGGTAATTTGTTACAGTAGTAACAGAAAATGAATATACAAAGTATTAGAAAAAGTGCTATTGGGGTCCACCTTGGAACATCCTAAATTCAAATGCACAGTAGAGTATGTAGTACTGAAGAAATTTTGTTGACAATTTTTGCTTCTTCCACTTCTGGACTATTAAATAATATATAAACCTCAAGGGGAAAGTCTCTTGGCATCAATGGAAGGAGAGCACTTGTAAAAACTCTAAAGGAAAAACATGGCTTTAATTAAAGCTTTTTAGCTATTCTCAATATATATTCTCAAGACTTGTCATTAGTTGCAAAGAAAAGCTTCACTGAACATTCAATAGATTACATTTGAGAGTCACATTTTTAGAAATTTCCTTGAGATGTAATTCATACACCATATATTTACCCACATGAATATGATACAATTCAGTAGTTTTTAGTATTTTCACAGAGTTGTGCAACCATTGCCATCATCAATTTTAGGACATTTGATCACTCCAAAGAAGAACCCCATTCCCATTAGCAGTCTTCCAAACACTCCAGTCTTACACAATCACTAATATACTTTGTCTCTATGGATTTGCCTATTCTAGATACTTCATATAAGTGGAATCATACAATATGTGTGTAGTCTTTTGTAGATGTCATCTTCCACTTACCATACACAGGGTTTTCAAAGTTTAGCTATGCTGTCACCTGTAACAATACTGTATTCCTTTTTTTATCCAAATTATAGTCCATTGTACAGATGTATCAAAATTATTTATCCACACATCAGAGGATGGTTACAGATTTCTACTATTTCATTAATTTCTGCTTTAGTGTTTATTATTTTCTTCCTTCTGTTTGTTTTAGGTTTACTTTGCTCTTTTTCCAGTGTCTTAAAGTATAAAATTAGGTTATTAATTTGAGACCATATTTTTAAATATAGGTTATTACAATTATAATATTTCTTCTGGATACTGTTTTACTTGCATCCCATGGGTTTTAGTAAGCTGTTCCTTCATTTTCATTCATCTCAAAGCGTTGGCAAGGGAACATTTTGTAATTTCTTGGTTGGGTTATAGATGTGTTATTTAATTTCTACATATTGTGAATTTCCCATTATTTTTTCTTTATTGATTTCTAATTCCATTACGTTTGGAGAACATATGTTGTATGATTTCTATAATTCCAAATTTATTAAAGCTTGTTTTATGACCTCATATATAGTTTATCCTGGATACTGTTCCATTTGCACTTGAGAAATAAATGTTTTCTGTTATTGTTGCAAGGAATATTCTATAGATGTCTGTTTTATAGTTGCTCAAGTCTTCTATTTCTTTGTAGCTTATAATTGCATAGTATATTTTTTTCATTCTTTGCTTTCAACTTTATTTGTATTCAAATCTAAAGTGTATCTTCTGTAGATAACAGAAGTATATATAACAGAAGTGTATATGTATTCTGTAGATAACAGAAGATAAAGTGTATCTTCTGTAGAAACTTTTAATCTGGCAATGTCTGCCTTTTTAATTATATTTTAATCTAATCATATTCAATGTTATTATTGACATAGTTGGGTTTTTATTGGTCATTTTACTTCCTGTATTCTTTTTTGTTCCTCTACATTTTTTAGTGTAACATTTTAATTATTTTTATGATTTTTCCATATTTTTAAAGGTAACTTCTTGGGAGTTGCTCTAGGACTTACCATATAGTTCCTAACTCTACAAATATACTTCAGATTTATACTATTTAATTCCAGCTAGAGATAATAAGGTTATTCTTATATAGCTCTATTCCCTCTTCCACCCCTCCCAATTTGTGCTGCTGTTGTTATATCTATAGATTTTACAAACCCAAAAATACATTGTTACATTACTTTGTTTAATTTTGTATTTTTTAAAGGAGCTGAGAGAAGGAAGAGAAAATATGTATCTATAGGGTATGTTATATTTACCTTCTTACTTATCATTTCTGATTCTATTCATTTATTCCTATGGATTTGAGTCACCACTTGGTATCATTTCCTTACCATAATATAGGTTTGCTCCCACTTGCCTCCTTTATGCTCTTATTGCCAAATATATTACATTTCTAAATGTTATAGGCTCGAAAATACAATTATATACAAGTGCAAATGTATGTTTTTTTCTTTTAGTACTTTGAATATGTCCTCCTACTGCCTTCTGAATTACAATGTGTCTTAGAAATCAGCTGTTAATCTTACTGAGGTTCCTTTAAATGTGACAAATCATGTTTATTTTGTTATTTTCCAAAATTTGCTTTTGTTTTTGGCATTTAATCCTTTAACTATAATGTGTCTGGATGCAGATATCCTTGGGCTTATCCTACTTAGAATGTGTTGAGTTTCTTGAATATGTAGATTAATATTTCTCATCAAATTTAGGGAGTTTTCAACCATTATTTCTGTTTTCTCTCTCTTTTTCAGACTGTATAATCTCTATTGTTCTATCTTTAAGTTTGGTGATTCTTTTGTCAGCTCAAATCTGTTGAGCCCTCTAATATTTTTTATTCAATTATTACACTATGCAGTTCTTTTCATACTTTGTAACTACTTAATGATATTCTCTATTTATTGAGACATTGTCATTATACCTACCTTAACATCTTTAAGCATGGTTTTCTGTAGGTCTTTGAACATATTATAACTGCTTAAATTATGTTTACTAACTCTAACATCTGAGCCATCTCAAGGCATTTTGTTGCCTACATTTATTTCTTGTGTATGGGTTACACTTTCTTGCTTCTCTGCATGTATCATAAATGCATGTGTCATAACTGGACAGTTTGGACAATTGTTGTTGTTTATTTTTTTCAGTGTTCCAAGATTCATTGTTTATGCACCACACCCAGTGCTCCATGCAATATGTGCCCTCCTTAATATCCACTCCCAGGCTCATCCATCCCCCCACCTCCATCCTTTCTTTAACCCTCAGTTTGTTTCTCAAAGTCCACAGTCTCTCATGCTTTGTCTCCCCCTCCAATTTCCCCCAATTCACGTTTCCTTTCCTTCTCCTAATGACTTCCATGTTATTCATTATGTTTCACAAGTAACTGAAACCTTATGATAATTGACTTTCTCTGCTTATTTCACTCCGCATAATCTCCTCCAGTCCCATCCATGTTGATACAAAAGTTGGGTGTTCATCCTTTCTGATGGCTGCATAATATTCCATTGTATATATGGACCACATCTTCTTTATCCATTCGTCTGTTGAAGGGCATCTTGGCTCTTTCCACAGTTTGGCTATTGTGGACATTGCTGCTATGAACATTGGGGTACATATGACCCTCCTTTTCACCACATCTGTATCTTTAGGGTAAACACCCAGTAGTGCAATTGCAGGTTCATAGGGTAGCTCTATTTTTAACTTCTTGAGGAATCTCCACAGTTTTCCAAAGTGACTGCACCAACTTGCATTCTTACCAATTGTGTAAGAGGGTTCCCCTTTCCCCACATCCTCTCCAACACTTGTTGTTTCCTGTCCTGTCCTGTTGATTTGGGCCATTCTAACTGGTGTAAGGTTACCACCTTACACTTACCACTCTCAATGTGATTTTGATTTGAATTTCTCTGATGGCTATGTATTGTAGCAACTCTGGATCTTGATTTCTACCCCAGCCCCAGGATTTGTTATTGTTCGATTTTTAATATTTTGATGACTTTGTTGAACTATTTTAACAAAATCTATTTTCTCCCACAGTGTACAGCACCTGATGTCACTTTTCAGAGGATGCAGGCTTGATGTGATGGATGACAGTGGTTCCATCAGGACTTTCTTTGTCTCTTTCCCTGGTTTCTCTGTTAAGCCATCTATCTCTGTTGGTTTCATTCCCACCTGTCAGACTCCATTACTTGCTGATTGACTGCTCTGTTGTTTCCATCAGTACACCGGGGCATAAACTGCTTCACCATTTGATTTAGGTAAGTTCTGATCCCATTGCAGAGGTAGTCTCTGAGGCCAATCTTTCAAGTATGTTCCAATCTCAGGACAGCTCTTCTTAACTCCTCCCTTGGTTGTCTTTGGTCAACTCTTATCTGGTTTACCCTTTAGCTTGTTGCTCTCATAGAGCTACCAATCTCTTCATTATTGCTTACCCCCAAACTCTCCATTGTTTTCCAGAATGCCATAATAAACTTTCCCATACTCTGTTCTGTTCCAGATAAAATCAGTTCTCTTTTGGAGAGCCTCAGAGTTCTCAGCCCCTACAGCTTATCTCTCATGCTTGAGCAAAACCTCAATGCCATTATTGGGAACAGGGACAGTCACTCACTTCTCTTGGAGTGACACGCCTGCTTTATAAGCAGGCACTGGGCAGGCATGGTAACCTCTGATATTTATGGTTCGCCCCTTTCTGGCAATTGGGGGCTTGTTATTCTCTGCCTGATACCTCTGTTAATAGAACCTCTGCCCTATGAGTGGGGCTGGAGAGAAGACCCAGAACTCTTAGCCTCTCTTGCCTAAAAAATCAGCTCTTTCAACGTGAAGCTGTAAGTGGGAGAGTATGAGAAATGCTAGCAGCCTGCTCCTCCCAGGAAAATACCGTAGTCCTCAGCAGGGAGCTGGAGGTATAGTGCACCCTGTATTCCTGGCTGAACCCACATAGAGTAGAACTATTTCCATATTCTACTGTGGGGTGGGAGAGGAGTGGGTGGTGACTCAAATACTACAGACTTTTTGCTGTTGTTTTGTTTTTTTTTTAAGATTTTATTTATGTATTTGTCAGAAAGAGAGAGGGAGCACAAGTAGAGAGAGCAGCAGGCAGAGGGAGAAGCAGGCTCCTCATTTGTTGTTCAGTGTTCAGGGAGCTTGATGTGGGACTCAATCCCAGAACCCCAGGGATCATGATCTAAGCTGGAGGCAGACACTTAACTGAGCCACCCAGGTATCCCCATATTTGCTGTTCTAACTGATATTTAATAGATTTTCCTTTCTTTCTTTCTCTTTTTCTTTCTTAGTGTGAAAGAGAGGCCATGCACAAGTCCAGGGGGTGGGGCAGAAAGAGAAGGAGAGAGAAAATCTTAAGGAGCGTTTGTGCTGTGCATGGAGCCTGATGTGGGGCTCAATTTCATGACCCTAAGAGATCATGACCTGATCTAAAATCAAGAGTTGGATGCTTAACTGACTGAGCCACCCAGGTGCCCCTAATAGATTTTCTTGCTGTATGCCCTTAGGACAATTTCCAGATACTTTACTTTTTGTTTAATATACAATTTACATCAACTATTGTTGTTTCACTGAGGAGCAGATCTATGAAACTCCTTATGATACATTTTTAAACGTTAACCTACAACCACAATTTTTAAGTTCAAGTGTAATTATTTACAGGACTACCAAATTACTCATGATATCTTAGATAAAATCTATGCATAAAAAATACTTTGAAATTATTTTCTTCCAACTGAGTGTTATTCCACCAGGTGATTAAAATCTATTTTATCAAATAATATTGTGAAATGTTCTTATTAAATCAGGCCTCACTTTATTTCAGCTTATAAAATATTAACTATCTCCTAACTCTCTTAGCAAAATTAGGATAATATGCTAATTCTGGATATTACTTTAGCCATATGCCTTTCTATTTCATAAACAGATGGGAGTAATTTTGATCATTAGCTCATTGATACCTTTTGAATAAAAGTTACTCTTATGTGCAGTAATTATTTATCAGAGTGTGTAATGTAATTATATTGTTTCAATAAATTATGTATTAATAATAATTGTAATAATAACAACCCTAAGGAAGTGTGTTTTAAAAATGTGTTAATGACTATGAAATCCCATAGTGTGGAGACTTACTGTCACAGAAAATAAAACAAAAATTTAGATTTCAACTTATATATACATTTTTTTAAAGATTTTATTTCTTTATCTGACAGGGAGGAGAGAGATCACAAATAGGCAAAGAGGCAGGCAGAGAGCGAGGGGGAAGCAGGCTCCCTGCTGAGCAGAGAGCCCGATGTGGGGCTCGATCCCAGGACCCTGAGATCATGACCTGGGCTGAAGGCAGAGGCTTTAACCCACTGAGCCACCCAGGCGCCCCTATATATACATTTTTATTATACTTAAAGTTGACAGTATGTTAGTGATCAATAAACTCAAGCATAAAAATACTAGTTTAGGATAAACGTGTGAAGGAAGAGGGGTGCCTCAGTTGGTTAAGCATCAGACTTTGGCTCAGGTCATGATTTTGGGTGATGGCATTCAGCCCCTCATCAGGCTCCCCACTCAAAGGGGAGTGTGCTTCTCCTTCGCCCTCTGCCCCTCCCACCACTCATGCACTTGTGCTCTCTCAAATGAATGGATGAATTCTTAAAAAAATTGTGAAGGAAGAAAATGAAAATAGTAGTTTTAAGAAAAGGAAAGTTTTCTTTTAATTTTTAAAGAAATATTTAAAATATTTATTACCTTTTGAAAACTGTCAAATATAACACATATACAGAAGTGTGCAGAAATCATAAAATATGCAATGCAATAAACATCACAAAGCCAAAACTTATGTCAAGAAATAACAGCCCCTCTCTGTCTTCTGCACTTGATATCACTTTCCTTCTCCATTACCCACAATAGGTATCTTCATCCTGATTTCTAATAATCACTTTGTGGTTTTTCTGATAGTTTCACTACTAGGTATGCATCTCTAAAAATAAAGCTTAATTTTGCTTATTTTTGAACATTTTATAAATGGAATCAGGAGTATGTTTCTTTTTCCTGTCTTCCATCACTCAACATTTTAACTGCTTACATATTTTTTATTCTTTCATTTTCATTACCGTATAGTATCCATTGAATGAATGTGTCACACTTTGTTTATATATCACACTATTATTTATTGAACATTTAGGTTATTTCTATCCTTTGGAAATTATAAAAAAAATGCTGCTATGAACATTCTTTTACATGTATCCAGGTGTACATGGGAATGAATTTTTCTAGGCTATATGCTTAAGAAATGGAGTTACTTGGCCTAAATTATGTGTAACTTTTTCTTGATGAGATCATGCTACACTGTTTTCCAAAGTGCTTGTTTCAGTTTAAACTAACTACAGTGCCCAAAAATTCCCAATTCCCTTTGTTTTACCAACAGTGGGTAGATTTAAACATTTTTGCCAAGATAATGGGTGTGCTTGATATCTCAAAGTGATTTCCTTTTGCACTTCCGTGATTACTAATAAGTTGATCACATTTTCATTTGTTGGTTGACATTTTGATTTCCTCTTTTTCAATATCTTGTTTGTGCTTTCTGCACATTGTTCTAGCACAGTGGTTTCTCAACCAGAGATGATTTTACTCCTTCCCCTAGGGAACATTAGGCAATGGCTGGTCTTTTTTGTTGTCACTATTAGGAAGAAGCTATTGGCCCCTCAAGGGTAAGAGCCAAACTTGCTGCTAAACATCCTATAATGCATGGGATAGTCCCCACCCCCCACTCCCAACACCAATTCGCCACTACCACAACAAAGAACTATGCAGCCCCGAATGCCAATAATGCCTATACAGTACAGAGAAACCTGTTTCAGCAGGTTCTCCAGACACTGTGTCTTTTGATTTTTCTTCAAAGATTGAATTCAAGTCTTTTATTGCAGTCATGTAATGACATATACTGCAAATATTTTCTCCCCTTCTATGGCTTATCTTTTCATTCTTCAGTGGTGTTTTTGGTGAATACGAATTTTTATTTTAATGTATCCAAATGTATTCATCATTTCTTTAATAGTTAATACTTTTTTGAATACTTATTATCTTCTGAAACCTTTAAAGATTGTCCTTCTATTTATTTATTTATTTTTAAAGATTTTATTTATTTATCTGACAGAGAGAGATCACAAGTAGGCAGAGAGAGAGGGGGAAGCAGGATCCCCGCTGAGCAGAGAGCCTGATGTGGGGCTCGATCCCAGGACCCTGAGATCATGACCTGAGCCGAAGGCAGAGGCTTTAACCCACTGAGCCACCCAGGTGCCCCCAAGATTGTCCTTTTATAATTTGGTTTATAATTTTGTTTATTGATTTTTATGTGTGGTGTCAGAGGAGTTCATTTTCCCCTCATTAACTGAAAAGATCATCCTTTACCCATTGATTGGCCATGATACTGTTACAAATCAAGTTTCCATCTCTTCAGGGATCTCCAGCTTCTCTGTTCCATTTGTCAATTTGTCTAGCCCTTGGTGAATATGACACTGTTCTAATCTCTTATCACTGTATAGGCCTTGATATCTGGTTGAACAAGTGCTATCATTTTCTTGTTCCTCAAGCAATCTTGACTGTTCTTGGCTCTTTGAATTTCTACATAAATTTTAAGACCCCTATGAATTTTGATTGAGATTATTCTTAAATTTTAAAAATATATGATGAGTATCATATGGCAATTAAATTTTAATTGCTAAATGTCAGTAGTGATAAAATGTTGGAACTTTTGCAACTATTTAAATTTATGATGAGTTTAATCAAAAGTGTTTTAAGGAATAATTCATCAAAAATAAAGACCAATGTTCATTATACCTTTCCATTGAGGATATTAAAATATACATCAGAAGGAGAAAGTTACAGTATAGGAAAAACAGCATATTTAGTGACCAGAAACTATCCAGTTAAAATATAGAATAAATAATTCAGATGAATTATTTGGTAATCAAATGCAAAAAAACTTCATTTAGACAGTTAAATTTACCCTCTCTATAATGGTTAAAACAATGGTGTGCTAAGAGTTTTGATGCATATTGTTATACCTTTGCTGTTTTACTATAACTTTCCCATGGAATTTGCATTTCAAGGAAGTACTATAATGTATTTTCTATGAATTTACAGAAATAGATCATTTTGGTCACCTTGATTTTTCTATCCAAAGCATAGTTCCATGCCATTAAGATCAATTTTGGTGTGATCAGATATATTTCATCTAATACTTTGGAAAAAAAAATATTTTTAATATTATGTAGGAACATTGGTGTTTTTCTTTGCCCCACAGTTTGCCTCTCATTTTAGGCAAAGAACATTAGTTTTCTTTTTGGGAAAATTCTCCACATCTTCAGCTTATTTAATTTGAGTTATGATGATATCCTAGACCTAAAGATTAGCTATTCCCTTGGTCTGAACCATTCCTAGGAATGAACATTTTTCCCACATCATCAGATGAGTTTCAATGTTAAAGCTTTAGCTTGAAAAAGATTTCTTTAGAGGTTAATTTAAAATGATGATGATGATGATGATGATGATGAGAGTACTGAGGGCCTACTCTTTGCCAGGTATTCTGACAGATATCTAAACTATTCGATAATAATTCTTCAAATACTCAAAACCACCCCATGACATAGGTATTATTACTGTCTCTATTTTACAGATGAAAAAACTGGGCTACAGAGGTATTATGTTGCCCAAGGTTGTTGGGAAGTACATGGCAAATTGAGATTTTACCCAGTCTGACTCAGCGTTCTCCATCTTTGCTTATTCTGCCTCCAGGATCCAGATGTGAGCTTCTGGGGCAACCCCAGCATATGAATGGCAAGAAGTGCAGAGCCAAGAGTTGGCAAAGGAAGCCCTGGATCCAGTGGGGTCCGAGGTTAGTTAGCTCTGTGCCTAATCTCTTCAGTTACATGAGGCAATAATTTGCAGTTTTCCCCTAAATCTGACTGAGGTGGGTTTGTCTTCTTCAAATCAGAGGTGTGCTGGAGTGGGCTCAGATCAACAAGGGAGAACCAATTGTTATTTTGCAAGCCCACTGATGTTACATTGGTAACTTGAAATCATTCATGGTAGGAGTGTTTGCTCTCTGGAAGTTAGCAAATGCTGCTTTTCGTTTTGTTTTCGTTTTTGATTTTGGTGAAGTGGGGACAAGGAGGAGAACAAGTTTCTTAATGGTTAATAGGACATCAGTGCTTTTCAACCAAAAGAGTCTTGTTTAGTTCATATGATAGACTGCCATGTCATGCCCAGATATTTCAAAAATAAACAACTACTGTTTGTGCTTCATCAACTTTCAAAAAAATTCAGTTGTTTTCACTTAGGTGACATGCATGTCATCACCATAATGCACTATTCCCTGCTATAAATCCCATCCTAACTAAAACACAAATGCACAGGCAAAACATGGAGGTTATGAGAATCTTTTGCTTGAACAATTCAGTTATTTTTAATCAAATAATTTGGTTTTATTCATATTCTATGGGAATTGGGTACTATCCTTCCCTTTGCTTAAAAGTGTAAAAATGGTGATTATTTTTTATAATTCACAGAGCAGAGGCTCTTCACCAATTCTTTTTCTTCATTTTTCACCAATTCTTTGGGAATACTCTCATGCAATAGTTTGATTAGGACATTAGGAACACCTGTATAGATTTTACAATATATTGTAGTGTTCTTGCCAAAAATGTTTAATCTAAATCTAATTAACAGAAAACAAACCAATTCCCATGTAGAGGATATTCTGCAAAGCAACTAGTCCAAACTCTTTAAAATGTTAACAATATGGAAGAAAAAAACAAAGAAATGTAGATATTAAAGAGATATGACAATTACTTGCAATAAATTATGCTTAATCCTGGATTGAAAAAAACAAAGCAAACAACTATAAGGCTGCTGCTATTCAACACATAGTTCTTGGAACACATTGTCCTGACAGCTTGTTAGAAATGCAGAAACTTAAGACTCAGCCTGCACATACTGAATCAAACTGCAATTTAACTGGATCGCCAAGTAATTTCTGTGAATATTAAATTTTGAGAAGCACTGCTATGATAAACGTTATTGGAAAATTATGAACTGTGGACCACTGTTACCATTGTATCATGTGATAGTTGTATGTAGAGTATTTATGCAGGAGAATGTCCTTAAATTTAGGAGATACATGCAGAAGTATTTAGGGATGGAGTGTCAAATAGTTGCAACTAACACTTGAATGGTTCCAAAAAGAGGAGTTAAGTTTGTATTATATGCATATATGTGATATAATACTTACATATATGTACCAACAATAGAGGGAAAAGAAAAAGTAATTTGACAAAATGTTTATTTGTGCATCTGGTTAAGAGTACATGGATGGGTGTTCATTGAACTATTGCAACTTTTCTATTAAAATTTTTTGAAATAAAATGTTGTAGTAAAAAAAGTACACTGAAGGCTAGGCTTAATAGTCATCAGTTAAATTGGTGGTATGGGTGGTGACTGGGAACTTTTTTGATTGTTTTTATTGTTATTGTTGGTTGTTATTGTTTTTTTAAGCTCCCACAGTAATTCTAATTGGGGGTCAGAGCTGAGGACCTCCAGATAAGGTGAACACCAGATGGGGTACCTAAGCTTCTGGGCTTCAAATGGCTAAAAGGAAGAGGTTCCACTGTGTGGCCACAAATAAGTGGAGAAAATAAGAGAAAGAGGAAAGCTTATTTAATGGAAATACACATAACTCAGAAATGCTAGATGTCCACTGTTTACTACAAATTAAAGGGGAAAAAGGGAGTTTTCTATTAAATGCAAAAGATCTTAATAGCTTCAAAAAGAAGGCTGCAGGGTAGGGTAATAGAATTAGCCTCTCAAAAGGAAAAAGCCACATGGGGAGATCTTATGGGTGAGTCCATTAAAATGGCCAAAAGAAATGACGTATTCTTGAAATGCCATAGAGATTCTTAGAGTCAGACAGAATTGTGTTTGAATTCAAGTGCCCTGTGTCAGATATTTTGCTTCTCTAGGCCTCAGCTTCCCCATCTGTAATGGGGATGCTAATAGTATCTATTTGGCAGGTTTTTGTGGTGAGGCATGCAAAGTGCCCTGACACAGTGCTGCCACAAGAAAATGTAGAATATAAGAAATTATTTAAAAATACTGGATATAAGATTTTCTTGTTTCTCATAACCCTACTTCATTTTTTATTAAATCATAAAATTTTATTTTATACAGTCCTAAAGTCTGTGGATATCTCAGACCCAAATGTAACTAACAAATGTTAGGTGTATAGAACTGACATTTCAGTACTTGCCTCTATTTTGTTGTATTGTTAGAAGCACTTTGGACCAAAGATGAAAACAGATACAGTGTCTAGTCAGGATGAAGAGTTGCCCATCCCAATACAAATTGTTCCAAGTATCACCATGATGTGGGTTATAGCATGTTCTCTACCCATCCCCCTCTCCTCAAAAGAGGAAAGAATTGAGTTGAACAGGTTTTTTCCTCCCTCTTATAACCATTAACAATTATTCTCCCCAACAGAAAATTAGTCTATTTTATCAGCTCAAATATCCAAGTCAAAGTGTTTATTAAACTATTTAAGAACCATCTATTAAGCAATGGTTTGCCAGGACTTGGAATAAAAGGATCATTACACATATCTATTTCGGCTAGACCTTCTAAAGTGAGCTGATCTAAAGTTTATTTCAACTGGCCGGATAGTCAGCTATCCAAGGCACCTTAAGACACTGACTTAGAAAAAATAAGAATCAAACTATTCCGTTCAGTTATTCATTATAGAATAACACGGCAATTAGGCAAGAAGGTGAGAATTTGCTTCAGTGTTTGAGCTACTGTGTTTTGAACAAATTGACCTTAACAAAACTTAGGACATTTCTTAGGGGGAAGAATTTCTGCTAACCTCCCATGTATCCCATGGAAGGAAGAATACATACCTACCATGCTTGCAAAGAAAATATGAAATGTACTCAGAAATGCCTACCAAGTATCAACTGAATTAAGTTTACCTAGTATTATCTTTTGGTTTTGTAGTTATTTGCTTTCAAACTTGAGAATGGTAGCCAGAGGGATTAGGCTTCTTTTTAAATGACTGGTTTAGCAATATTTAAATGAAGTCTCTTTCAAAGGAGTCCAAAATCTCTTTTAATTTGCTAGCAGATTAAAGTTTAAATTGCAAAAAGACTAACTGGCAATTTTATATTCTCAGACAAAAAATGTAGAACTCGATAATTGCACTTAGTGCTTCAAGATGACATACAATGGCAAATCGACTATTGAAAAATTGCTTTTGGCAAGCATCTCCTTCTGGGAGAGCATAGCTGGAGACTTAGATAGCATTGCCATGGCTCCAACTCACAATGGGTCTCAATTCCTTGAGCAGAAGCCCTAGAAATTCTTACAGGTTGTATATTTAAGTGTCTAAATTTTACCTTATTTTAATCGAAGGGACAAAATTATATATAAATTCCACAGTGCTGTATATAAATGGATACTTATATTTCTTATCAAAAATTGTCATAACCCCACCTTGAATTTATCAATCCACACACTTACTGAAACATAAAAAGGTTGATTTTAATAAAGGTACAACCTTATAATGTAATCTTTGTCTAAGGTGAGAAGATTTATGGTTCCCAGTTTAAGTTAATGTGAATCTTGGTAGATAGGTGCTCCTGGGAATACTGTAGGAAAGATCAGATCTACAAAAGATCAAATTATACTTTCTGAGGTGTTAAGAGAATTTTCAAAATCAGATAATATGGTAGTTCAACACATAATTCAAATGAGCTCGTTAATTCCCTACCATCTGGAAACTGAATCCTTTTTCCTAGAGGATTGTCTGGGCAGAGGGAAAAGAGTTACCTGTTTTAACACAAATACATACTGCTCAGGACTTCTGAGGGTGGAATTGGCCACTATATGAAAGGTAATATTATGTTACAACTTTAGCTGTTTGGGATTCATCAGTGAACAAAATAAAGATTGAATATGAGATAGAAGATTATCGAGGGAATAGGTAGAGAAGAAAAGAGAACTGAAGACTAACTCCTAGAATATTCCACATGTAAGAAGTTGAGTAAAAAATAAGGAAGAGTGAAAATAGAGCACCAGGTGCATATGAGTCAAAAAAAAAAAAAAAAAAGTATGGTGTCCTAGAACTTAGATCCAGGGGGTGAAGGATTGTGAAAAGATGGTACAATTAATGAGGTGGAGATCCCAGTGGATTTGAAGCTTTATGTCAAGATTCTGGAAGGATTGAAATAGAAAAATAGGTCATAAGGTGAAATGCATGTAATTGAGATCATGGGGTGGGGTTGGTAATTAGCACTTTGATATGACTAAGAAGCAGTGACTGAGATGGGGAAGATATGATCAGTGGAGGAATTGAGTTCAAGGAACTGAGAGGCTAAGGTGATGGGCATATCATATATGTATATATGATACTGTTACTAGCAAGGAGCCCTGTTAGAGGGCAATGAGCCAGGAGATCAGTCTTTTGAAAAACCAGGAGGGACCTGGATAGAAGTAAACAGAGGCAAAAAAAGGCCCCACCAACACTGAGGGTTAACAATGATATAATCTTTTGGCATTAGGTACAAGCTAGATGGTTTTAGGGAGAAGAGAAAGAACATGAAAATGGCAATGAAGACCAAGGGAACCTTCCACCTCACCTCCAGGTCAAATGCTATTTGGGAACTGGGAGAAAAAACAGCCACCATTTGGAGGGTGTTGCAGGAGAAGTAGGGTCCGTAGAAGGAAATTATGCTTACATTAGTTGTGGATATGGAGGCAAAGTTCACTGAGGAATTTGAGAAAGAACCCTGCTGATGGTGTAAGGTAAGGGAAGAGTGGGATGAAAGGGACCAAATAAGGATAGGAGTGAGTCACTTGAGAGATGGGGTTTCTGGTATTCACTGACGTGAAATCATAGAAAATACATAAATAGGGTCTCTGCCCCCAATTCCTGGTGCAGAGCTCCTAAAAGCCTTGTAATTTCCTAAATAACAAGAGTACTGGGGCAACTTTCATCCTAATACTTGGTTTTTGACCTTAGTTCCTGACCTAGAACTCAAATCTCAAAATTTCTTGGGTGATAGGAGTGTCCTTTGTTCTAATGAAGTGACTCTGGGTGGGCTCCAGGAAGGGCAGTGGTCAGCAGAAAAATCAAGCCATGATTAGAAGCTTGGAAATTTCAGCACCTTCCTCCCTTGCTCCAGGAAGGGGAGAAGGGCTGGATATTGAGTTAATAATCAATTACGTCTCCATAAAAATTTCAAAAGTATGAGATTAGAAGAGCTTCTAAACTGGTGAACACATCCACATACTGGGAGGATAGCACACCCCAGCCCCACAACAGAAGCTCCTGTGCTCTGGATCCTTCCAGACCTCACTGTATGTACCTCTTCATCTGGCTGTTCATCTGTGTCTTTTATGATATCCTATATTATATATTAAACTGGTAAATGTAAGTAAGTGTTGCCCTGAGTTCTGAGAGCTATTCCAACAAATGATAGAATCCGAGGAGGGAGATCATGGGAACCTCCAATTAGTAGCCAAGTTAGACAGAGGTTTGAGTAGTGTGGGGACCTTTGATTGACATCTGAAGTGGTGGCGCCCCTAGCCCATGGGGTCTGTGCTAACTCCTAGTACTGTTAGAACTGAATTGTAGGACACTCAGTTGTTGTTGCAGAACGTTGCTTGGAAAAAATCATTGATGTGGGAAAAAATCCACCCATCTGGTGTGTGAACTGTTATATGGTAGTAGTGTGAAAACCAATGAGAAACACACAGGAATGTTTTTTATTGTTCAAAGACAAACTGAGATAAAAAAGAAATAAAAGGCAGAATGAAATCAGTCCTGGTGAACTCAAATCAGGTAAGTGTACATGGAGAGGATGTGTGGGAGAGTGGGATGATGGGTGTATGGGGCTCCCTCTTGTGCCCTATAGATAGAGGAAAGGAGATGTGAGAAAGCAGGATATCAGCAGCCTGTAAAACCCATTTATCCCTCTTACAGTGGAAGTATAATGCCTAGGGTTTGGTCCCAGTGCTTGGATCTAGTCTTGACCCTACTGAGAGAGAGGAAAGCTTATTCTAAGAGTCAGGTTTGATACCTGTTGAAGAAATTAAGACTTCTAGAAAAGCCAGAAGTAATGTTTGACCACCAGATTCTATGTCTAAAAATTAGAGTAATAAAATATATCCTTACAGAACTTAGCCCAGGGTGGTCTAACAATGGGGAGCCAAACAATTGTCAGTTATACAGACATTCTACCCTTCTTTTGCACAGAGGTGCAGTCTGTTTTCCTCTAGTCCTGAAAGAACTAGTTTGAAAGATAGTTAATTTTATCACACACCATAAAAGGAATTTAGTACAACATTCTTAATAAAATAGAATTACACTCTGTAAACCAATGAAGCCAAGTTGATCGGTTAGTAGGTGCAATCACTTTCACTAAAGTGGGTCACCAGTTGTTTCAGTAGTCATCTATCCATCCCCATCCATCTGTCCACCCAATTTACTGAGCATCTATGCTCTAGACACTGTGGAGAGCACTGGTAAAGAAACTAGTTAGGAGCTCTATCTTCATGGTGTTTACAGTCTAGTGAGGAAGAGAATCAGTTGATCAAGGTATTGTATATATAATGAATGCCGTGAGGTCAGGGTTTTCCAGAACATAAAAGGGGACCTAATTTTTACCATTTCCTAAAGGATTACCTGAAGCCAATTTTTCAGATCCCAAAGGACTGATATCTTTTAAGCTCATTTCTGGAATGATTCCATCTTGAAAAATATGAGGGCCATAGCAGAAGACAGGTCCCAACTTCTTAAGCAAGCTTCTTGCCACTCACTGATTTAGGGTATGGTGTCTTTTGTAGCCCCTTCCCAGAATCTAGGCTGAAGTTCACCACAAAGTAGTGTCTCGGTATCATCTAGAAAGACTGAATTGTGCCACAGCTTTTGCAGCAATGGGATTGCATTTTCTCCATAGTTGAAGCTTAGAAAGAACCACATAGGTAGCTGCTCTTCTAGAAGCTGAAGTGTGCAGCTCAGAGCATGCCCTTGCTCTCCCTACCTGTAAGACAGGCTTCTGCACATTCCCAGGGAGCAACAGTGAGGTGTGACCTCTAAGCTTTGGTCCAGCTGTATGAAGCTTTGCTGAGACACAAGTTCCTTCTGCATAGTGAGGTCAGTAGCTGTTTCACATTCAGATTAATAAAGTCCACTTTAGATATGCACGGAGAAAATGTAACGTGCTCTTTATTCACTTCATCTTGTTAGCTATTTGATGGCTCATTCTAAGCTTTAACTTCTATTTCTTGGTAAAATCATCCCAAGTCATCCATTGGCTATTAAACCATACTCGTTTTGCCATACTTTAGTGTATCATTCTGTGCTGCTATTCCAAAACCACATTATAATATGGTATGTCCATGTTATTTAAAAAATATACTCACTGCTACTTGGTGGCAAAAATAATCCATTGATATTGCGAGGTTTGCTGTGATAAAAGATACAACTGATCTTCACACAACCAAGAGGTTGAGTTTCCCAGAAGCATGAAATGCTGCAGTTTTGCTAGACAAAGGAGGTGGGGGAAATGTAATGATCAGATACCATGTTCAAAATAAATACAATGTAAAAAAAAAACCAAAATAAATACAATGTGCTACAATACAACACAATGTGACAAAACTATCCCAATTACTGACTTGGGATCATGTGTGTCTCCTGAGATTCAGTATTTCTAAACTCTGCCATTTAAAAGATACAATAGATATTTCTAAAACATACTCCACCATTTTTTATAAGAATTTAAGTTAAGCTGCATGCAAAATGCCTAAAATTAAGTAATGGAAGAAAGAATCATGTTTTTCTCTGTTGTGTTGTAAGAGTACATAGTTTAATCTTATTGAAAGGAGACGCTTTTAACAAACATGAGGGCGGTGAGTAATTCTACCTGCATTTCCATGTGTCTAAATCTGCAAAGTGGATCTAAACATTTTCCCTCTCTCCATAATGAGCACACAGTGTCACTGCCAAGGGCCTCTTCACAGTGTCGGAATCGGCACTGGGAACCCTGCAAGAAAAAAGTAAACAGTATAGAAAACAACGTACTAGCTTTAGTGTTCAACAAAATAATCCATTGAAATTAATTACTAAGTTGCTAAATAATTAGGGAAAATATGACTAGGTCAAATTAGAATCACAAAAAAATATAACAAAATAAGGTCATAAGTCTAAATTTTAGCAGTTTGTTTAATTTTAGTCAGAGACTGACAATATAATCTAGTACAACATGCAACAAGTCACTGATAAAATGCTATTTTTTGTTATCAGTTAATCCATATGATTCAGAATAAATATATGACACCACTGATATTCTTGATCGCAATCCAGTGACAGAACAATTTAATTTCTCTTTCTGGAAAAAGAATTTGTCTTTCTGGAAAAAAACAATTTAATTTCCCTTTCTTTTTTGTTTTGTTTTGTTTTGTTTAAAAATCACAAGCTATATTCAAATACTGGAGATGATCTCTAGTAATCAATCTTTATTAGATAATGTTTTCTTAGTCTATTGTAGATACTGTTAAGTGTGTTTTTACAGGGAAAGTGAATGGACCTTAAACTTTATATTACTGTGGAATTTTAAATAATTAGTACATTATGCTACATTAAATTATGTTAAATTAAATGTATATCCTTTATACCCTTGGTCTATAAGATAAACAAATTGTGCCGATAGATATATACATATACCAACAAAAGCAGATATGGATTACTTTAATGGGCTGCTATTACTTTTTTTTTAATTCTATGTCTTTTATAGATAGGCCCACACTTGGAAAAGCTGCAGGCTGTTTTTCTGACAGAGAGGTGCATGACATACAAGAAAAATATTCCATGAAGTTCTGTCTTTTGATACATGTTACATGTTTTTTTTCTTATTTTGTCTCACCCTCTTACTCCTGTCTTCACAGTTTCCCCCTTTTAAAAATGGATCTGTGGATCTCATAGTACAAGATACTGGACAAGGCTAGATAAACCCATATTTGAATTCCTGGTTCCATTATTTGTTCATAGTTACAAAAGTTAACAAAAGTTAATATATTTCCTCACCCTGTCTGTACTTAAGTGTCCTCATCTGTAAAAAGGGAATAAATACCTCCCTTACAGTTGTAAATATTACATGAGGAAGGTATTATGGTTGCTATTGTTATTGTTATGTATTCATTTAATTTTTTTATTGAGAATTCACTACCCATCGATCACAGTGCTAGGTACTTGGGGATACAGCAGTGAAACACAAAACTCTCTGAACACAGAGAATGTAAATGCTATTGTTATTTACCATCTCTAGGTTTAATCCTAAGAGGACAGGCAAAAAAGTGAGCACTGTGTGTTATACGAAACACAAATTATTGAACACTGCATCCGAAACTAATGATGTACTATAAATTGGCTAACGGAATTTAAAAAAAAAGTGAATCGAATTCAAATGGTCAAAGAGATTGACTCCATTCAGGCTTCCTAGCAGAGATAAAATACTTTAAATCAGACATGTTGTGTCTTTCATTAGGCATGAACATGAATCTCCAAATTTCTACATTTATTTGGTTTCATTGAGATCCGTTAGTCCTAATCTCTTTAATATCTTTTTCCCATTTAGGCTTATAAACTTGAATTCATATTTGTCTAATTTGTTTATAATACTTCTTTTCCTTTTTTCATGTTATCAAATATTTGCTGTTAAACTGTTGATGGGAAAACTCAGTAACAGGTTAATGAATTTCAAATAGGGAATCAATTAGATTTATTAAACTAAGTTTGATAGTGAGCTGAATTTAACTTTTTGAATTAACATAATTGGAATCACATTAACTAACAATATGATGTATCATATAATGTTTCAATATGTTTGAAACTATAACATAATTTTAATTTCCTCAGAGAAAGTCAACATGTCAAAAATACATGATAAGCTTTTACTTCGGATTTTAAATATGTAAAGTATTTTTCAGAAAAATAGTAAATTTTGACTCAGCAATACAAATTATTGCCATGTCTTCCTTCATTCTACTAAAAAGCTTAAGCATGTGAAGTACCGTAAATTGTACAATATTTACCTTTATGCATGTGGAATTAAAAAAGAAATAGCAGTCATTCCCAACTTCTGCCATTTTCAACTCTCTTGCTGCTAATCCAATGTTTTTTAATATAAGAATTGCAGGAATGCAAATATAAGAACTATCAGTGTGTAAGGGGGAAAAAGAATTTCTTTTCCACAGTCTTTCAGGCTATCAGTAGTATTCCTTTAAAACTGACCTCCTGTTGACAGTATATTACACAATAGATAATTCTTAAAGAAATTTAAATTAGAAGATACCTTCTCTAGCTTTGCAGAAATGTTGAAAGTGGTTGCTAGTAAGCACACAAACTCAAACTTCCAGAATTTTCCTGATTGTTACCTAATCCATTGTTTGCTCATCATAAATGACCTCACATGTAACTGTAGACTAGCCTACCTTAGTGGATTCTGTATAGTATTTCTCTTCCTTTATTCTAGTACATTAACCAAATAGGCTAGTAAAAATAAGATATTTTATCTTTTAATGTTTTGATTGACTTTGGGACATAAGCTAGTTCATAATTTCATAATTAAAAAGTATTAAGTATTTCACAACTAAATAGCTGTTTTCTAAACTCTCATTTCTATATATGGTTTGGAGACAAAACTAAAATTTCTTAATAGGTAAAAATACTATCCAAATTAAAAAAAAATAAATAAAATTATTTAAATATATACTCATTGCTATCCATTGAATTAGGAAAAAAATCATTCAGATTATGTTATTTTAGAAGGTACCTGAAAATAATTGGACTATTTATTCATCTTGTAGCTATATTCCATTCATTTTTCATCCATCATAAAAGGAGGAATAGCTTCTTCCTATAGCAGAAAGGTCCAGAGTGTCTATCAATTTTGAGAATTTGTTGAAGGCAAAGTGAAGTACTCTGATTCCCAGAATGAGACATTTCAATCAGCAGTTATTGAGGTCTTTCTTCAGCTTAGTATCTTTACTAAAAGAACTAAAACCTAGCAGAAATTAATAAAATTATTCATAAGAGGTGACTTAGAAGTTTCCATAGAGATGACAGATTACAGTAGATCAAAATGTATTTTTAAAATACAATGTACTTTGAATTGGAAATTAACAAGATAAAGGCATATGAATTCTTACTTAAGTAAAACAGACTAATTGGTATGAACTTTCTGAATACCTTAAGGTAAAAATCTAGGAAATAAAATAAGGAACTAAAATTTAGAAGAGTTGTTTGCCTGTAACTATAAATAAGAGAAAAAATAAAAAGAAATAGGCAGTATTAAAAGTAAGTGAAGTAGAGCATAAAAATTTGGCTAAACCCTTGAAAATATTAGCAAAGATACATATCTGTATCTCTATAGATATATGTATATATAGATATATATAAATCAAAAACCTTAATATTTTGCCTTCTCTTTTGCCCTAACTTCTACTCTAGAACAATAAAGTACTCATTTTAAGCACATAGGTTATGTAGAAAAACACCTCTAAGAAATATCTTTAAGTGGTCTTTGCCTCCAGATAAACTCCCTTTCTGCCTATGAGCTTTTGGCTGCATGGATTATTTCCAAATACTGTTACCAAACACCATTATTGCATGATTACATGTAACATCATGATTAAAGCCATTGTGAAAATCCCTGTTTTACATAGGGGAAAGGTTGAAAAACTGTTTTTACCTTTTGGAGTATGTTGGGAATAATTACATTCCATTAGAGATAGCAAAAATAGGTCAAACCAAACTGGGGAATTTTTTTTTTTTTTTTTAGTCTTTGCAAAGACCAGTTAATAGATTTGTACATTTTGGTAGTCTTTAGAATGCCTTGAACCTTAATTCTTTTTTCTCTCTCTCTTTTTTAAACTCTATTTTCATTTCTTTTTCTTTCCTCCCCCCTCCTTTTCTTATTCACTTTTTTGTTGTGAAATTCATTCTAGTCTTTCTGGGAAAAGCTATGACCATCTTCATGAGGATTTTTACTCCCTGTAATGAAGAGCGATGGGAAATTTGCCTCCACAGCTGGGAATAGGCCTGAGAATTCTGTAAGTATTTTGGATTGGCCAATGTAGACTCACACTGAGTGTCTTTCATCTTTGGTGCATGCTATAATACTAACATCAGTCAGAGAAGAAATTATTTCTTCCACTTTGTAATCCAATTACACCACTTTAAGTACAGGGGCCGGTAGTAACTCCTTGCTGGCTCTTCACGTTTATGAAAATCAGGCAGAGCTGCTGGCTGCTACCCATTAGAACAGGAGCCCCATTTGTAACTGTGAGTTGGACCTGTGGCTCTCCCCTGACTTGGACTCCTTTGTCTCAGCCAACTGATGAAATCAAAGCACTGGAAATAGAGTGCTTCCTGAGGAATGGTTAGCCTTGCCACTATATTCAAACAGCAAGTAGAATGTTTTAGGAGATGATCCCTTCTCAGAAATGACAGAATGTTGGACCTAGAAGATTCTGTGGCAGTTTGGGAAATGGCAGTTGATAGTTGTGAGGGTTATTTAATTGTTGTTCCCTTGAGACCCATGAAACAAGCTGCTTGCTGGGATTCCTCTGGAGGAACGGAAAATCGTTGGTGCTTGACTATAAAGAACTAAGTGTCTGGTCCCCATAGCTCGCAAGCAGCATCAGGTGTTCTAGTCCTCTGTCCCTCTTTAAAAAAGAAAAGGTTTTTGTTTTGTTTTCGCCTTTTTGTGTTTTTCTAGAAGATAGCAGAACAAAAAAAAAAAAAAAAGAAATGGCAAAACTTTCTCCTCTCTGAATCCAGGAATCAAAAAACAGTGCATTTTTAAAGGGATATTTATTCTTTGGAAACCCTCTTATGTATAGATACCTTTTCTAAAGGGTAAGTCAGGAAATCACTGGACTCTGTGGTACTTGCTGGTAACACAGTTAAAGAAATGAGACCTGGGCCTTTTCTAAGCATCTGGCAGTTGTCAGAACTCCCCTGCTGAAGACTACTAGCCTCGATAAGATAGAAAAGCCACTATTACTAAATATTTAATATTTTATTCAATCATTGACTGTCTTATTACTTACCCTCAAATATTCTTTTAATCAATAAGTCAAATAAAGCTGTTGACTGACTAGCTCTGCAGTTGACTCCCAACAACTCAAGCCATTTGGACTCTGTTGGAGCTCATATTTAAGACAAATGAGATTCCTATGAAAAAAAATTAAGAATGAAATCCGGTTTTGGACTAGTCTAAGGCTAAATTTTACACTCAGAATTTTACACATCAGAACCACATCAGAACCAATTTTGGCTATATTATGCGGCATAATGAAGTGTAATCCAAACGGTATTACTATTGTCTGCGTGTGTGGGAGGGGTGTCCCAGGTGTTTTAATTGTAGCATTTTCTAGCACTCTTCCCGGGAAATCGTTTCCATTAAGCTTTGAGAGGTCTCAATATTTCAAAACTTCTACTGGAATTTATTAAAGAGAACGGGCAATTCACTTTCACCAGAGTGGTGTTAAATCGCCACCTGAAATAATTCATTACTTATGACTTGGTATTCTTTAATTCTCTTAAATATCATCGGTTACTAAGGGTGGTTAAACACACACAACCCAGAAACGGATCTCCTGTTTCACGGTCATCACACCCCGGACTATGGCTCGCGGGAGTGCAAACGGGGGTCCTTGGGCTCCCACACTACAACTCCCAGAAGGCGCCGCGGTCAGGATGCCGCTTCTGCGCGTGCGTCCCCGCCCCACGCTTGGTGTTGGGGGACGTGGGGGTGCTGCCGCCTCTCCTGAGCGGGCAGTGTTCGTGGTTTGAGCAGTGCGTGTGTTTGTCGGGGACGCTTTCCTGGCCGGGCGCTGTTTGGAAGCGTGCTCCGCGTTCGCACTGCCTGTTGGGACCACCATGAGGCGCCTAGGTTCGGTGCAGCGGAAAATGCCGTGTGTGTTTGTGACGGAGGTGAAAGAGGAGCCCTCCACCAAAAGGGAGCATCAGGTACCGAGGAGTGCGGGGTCCGGGGAGCGGCCATGCAGGGCTTCGGGGCTCGTTAGAGCCGCCCTGCAGGTCAGGAGCTTTTTGCAGTTTTCGCTGGGGAGGTCTAGGGTATGGGGCTTTTGGTCCTTGAGCTCCAGGTTCTTGTACCTCCTTAGTTGCAAGGGAGGGAATCATCTTGAGAATTTTTCTGAAAAGGCGATTCAGACTTGACGTCGCATGGAAATTGAAAACCCACATCTTAAGTAATAGCCCTTTTTTCTAGCACCTTTTTTTGGGGAAGACCCCTTAAGTATTCACATGATCACCGCAATCCAAACTTTACTGCTTTTGAAGAGTGTGTGACAAAGTGGAGCTTTCAGAAAACTTTAACAGTTCTAAACAGGGAACCGGTGCTGTTGACTACTAGCCAAAAGATCACACCTCATGTGTTGTTACCAGTAGTTACCTACTTGATTCTAACTTTGGTGTTCCCACTTCTGGTGTTTCCCTTAGCACCGGGTTTTAGTCATAGAGGGACTTGGGTAAATACTGGTGAATGATTAGTTACCTATATCAGGGTAATTCTTTCATGTGTAGCAAAGTCCTTGATAGCAGAATCCCCAAGTATTCAGTGCTTGCAACTCATGCACATAAAAATTCTTCATGTGCATATGGCATAGCTCTCTACCCTCCTTACATCATTTGCATTGGAGGTCTCCTTGTTTTCTAGACTAAACGATTTTTAAGGTGGAGACTCCCCTGTTATATCTAGTTCCAGTTTCTAGAACCTGATGTGCAGTAGGTTCTAGATAAATATTTGTTGGATAAAGAATGAACCCTGAAGTACTTTCATGCCAATTTTCCATTTACCTTGACCCTTTTTACTTTTAAAAAAATTATATTTATTTATTTTTAAGATTTATTTCTTTTAGAGCACATGGAAGGGTAGGAGCAGAGGGAGAGAATCGTCAAGCAGACTCCTCACAGAACCAGAGCCCGTCTTTGGGCTCGATCCCAGCACCCATGAGATCATGACCTGAGCCAAAATCAAGAGTGGGTCAATGATGGGGCGCCTGGGTGGCTCAGTGGGTTAGAGCCTCTGCCTTCGGTTCAGGTCATGATCTCAGATCCTGAGATCGAGCCCCACATCAGACTCTGCTCAGCAGGGAGCCTGCTTCCCCCTCTCTCCGCCTGCCTCTGCTTACTTGTGATCTCTCCTCTCTCTCTCTCTCTCTCTCTGTCAAATAAATAAATAAAATATTAAAAAAAAAAAAAAAAAGAGTGGATCAATGGACTGAGCCACCCAGGCACCCCTCATTTTGACTTTTTTTTATTTTATAACATTTCTAGTGCCACGGCAGTTATAGGTCTTAATATTTTATGTGCTGCTTACTGCACTGCCTGATTGTTCATTCCCGCCTCCCAGAATGATCATCATCATGTTATTTCCTGGTCAAAACCCCACAGTTACTGCTAACTGTCTGTAGCAGTAGTTGCCAAGCTTTTATTTTTTTTTTAGCCATAGCAAACCTAATATGAAATATTGACATCCCAAATAGTGGTTCGCTTTAGCTGTGATTCTTAACTTTGTATGTTGGTGGGAGTGAGTAAATTGTAAAAGTACCCTCTACCAGGAAAAAAAAAAGCCCCTGCCCAAGTCCCTCTGCAGTTAAGATTTGCTTACACTATTATTTATAGCATAGTATTCAGATCTTTAACTATAAGTCAAGGCTTCCCATTAATCAGGCCCAGTCTACTCTTGAAGTGCCTGTTGGACCCACCATGAGGGGCCTGGGCTCAGTGCAGCAGAAAATGCCCTGTGTGTTTGTGATGGAGTTGCCTACTCAAAGTGAAATCTCTGAACAAAGTTTGTTTCATCCTGTGAACATACCAGGCTGGTCCTGTCTATATTTTTGCTTAGGCTATGCAACTGTGCTTGGATTACTTCCACAGTTTTTAATTTTTTCAAATCAGACTTTCTCTATGAAATTTTTGATCATCTTAGTTATCCCAGTGATCTCCTCTGTCCAGAAATTGGAGGACCACTCAGTTGATATTCACTATTATTTTGAACACACATACCTTATTTTTCCAGTTGTAAAATCTTTTTTTTAAAGATTTTATTTATAAAATCTTTAGAAGGGAGGGGATAACTCCTACTTGTCACAAGTAGGCAGAGAGGCAGGCAGAGAGAGAGAGAGGAGGAAGGAGGCTCCCTGCTGAGCAGAGAACCCAATGCGGGGCTCGATCCCAAGACCCTGAGATCATGACCTGAGCCAGGGCAGTGGCTTTAACCCACTGAGCCACCTAGGCACCCCTCCAGTTGTAAAATCTTTAATGAGAAGGAGAACTTTGTATACCCCTCGGTATCTTAACATTGTCTTTTGAACATGTTAGCAAAGAGTCGTAGAAAGTTGACTCTTATAGAAGGAATATTTGGAGCTCATCGAGAGCTCCTTGGAGGGGGGTCACCTGGGTGGCTCAGTTGCTTAAGTGTCTGCCTTCCGCTCAGATCATGATCCCAGAGTCCTGGGACTGAGCCCTTTATCAGGTTCCCTGCTCCGTGGGGAGTCTGTTTCTCCCTGTGCGTCTCACCCCACCCACTCTCATGCTCTCTCTCTCTCTCTCAAACAAAATTAAAACAAAAAAACAAAACCTCTATGGGCAGAATAATCTCCCTAGGGTTTCTGGTAAATTTGAATCCACACTGACATTGCTAATTAAGTCAGGCCTTCACTGCTGTACCATTACAGGTTAAACTGAAAAACCTCTGATACTAATTGCAAAAGTTAGTGATAAATCCCGTCATTATTTTATCTTGAGAGTACTGAATCAGTAGCAGAATGGTGCTAATTTTCTAGGTCTACCTGACTCAGAAACGCAGAAACAGTCGTTCCATGTATTAGTTTTAAACCTGTACACACCAGTATTGTGCAGTGTTTCTCACATTATTTAGGCTGAGTGTTACTTCAGATAATTCACACTATAAAACGATGGCGTAAGTCTTTCTCAGAAATAAAAACAAATTACAGATAAAAAGTTGGTAGGAATTGTAGAAACTCTTCTCTGTTCTTGATGGTCTTGGCTTCTCTTCCTTACAGAAGAACCATAAATCATGCAGTTTACTACTGTGAAAGCTGAAAGACTCCCCATTTGTATTTCTCCTTAACATCTATTATACTTAACATTGTATGTATGTATTATTTTGTTCCTATTGTCTTACTCATTAAAAGGGAAGTTCCACCAAAGACAGATAGTTTTTGTTAATCTCTGTATTTCCTAGTGTCAAGGACGAGGATTAACCCATAGAGGGCATTTAGCAAGTAACTACGGAGACAGTGCTGCATAGGACATGGTTCCTTTTTTTTTTTTTTTAAGATATTATTTATTTATTTGACAGAGAGAGAGAAAGAGATCACAAGTAGGCAGAGAGGCAGGCAGAGAGAGAGGAGGAAGCAGGTTCCCTGCTGAGCAGAGAGCCAGATGCAGGGCTCCCAGGACCTTGAGATCATGACCTGAGCCGAAGCAGAGGCTTCAACCCACTGAGCCACTCAGGTGCCCCTAGGACATGGTTCCTAATGTCAGCTCACGGTGGATAAAGAAACATAATACTTACAAATTAAGTGTGGGAAAACAGGTTTTGCTGCGATAGCATAGAAGGGAGGGGATAACTCATGAGAACTTGAAGGAAGAATATTTTTTAATTGTCTTGAGGGGTAAGCAGGAGATTGTACTTTAGAAATAGTGAAATTAAGAACATTCCAGGTGAGAGTATATGTGAAGGCATAGAGGCTGTTTATCTTAAACCAATTTTCTTTCTCTCTTTTTTAAGCCATTTAAAGTTTTGGCAACTGAAACTCTAAGTCACAAGGCATTAGATGCAGATATATACAGTGCAATTCCAACAGAAAAAGTGGATGGAACATGTTGTTATATTACTACCTACAAAGGTAAAATAAAACTATACTACAAATATTATTTGATCACTTTACAAACTCTATCTGAAGTAGGTCATTTATCCTCATAAGCCCTTGGCAACCTTAATATAAGAGCAAAATGATAAAAGTCCCAATTGTTATACTTATTTATTATATCAGTGTATTATCTCTCTCATGGGGGGAGGAAAGGAAGGTAATTAACATCTACTTAATATGCATTAAAGGCAGGTCATATGATAAATGCTTCTATACACGTTTATCTCTAATTTGCACAATAAGCTTCTCCATTTCACAGATAAGGAAATAGCCTCAGAGAACTTAATTTGTTTAAGACCATCTGATTAATGAATGACTAAACTGGTAATAGAACCTATGTTTGATTCTAAAACTTGCTCTTCACTGATTCCAGTGCTGACTCCATAGTTTTTATTACTATTGGCAGTATCTCTAAATGGAAATTGTCAGTTAAGGAAAAAAAAATGCATCAAAAAGAGAGAAATAATCTGTGTGATTTCCTTGTACCTCTTAATTCCAGCAAGAGAAACAGAACAGTTAAATGCAAATCAGACATATTCTTGGTATCAGGAAATCTTTTTTGAAATGCATTTTTTTCCAGTATGAGTTGGTGATTAACATACACTTAATTTATCATCTTAACCATTTTTAAGTGTACAGTTCATTGTTGTGCCACATCACCACCGTCTGTCTCCTGTCACCACTCTTCATCTTGCGAAATTGAAACTCAGTACCCATTAAATAGTTCACCGTTCCCCCTCATCCAGCCCTTGACAACCGTATTCTACTTTGTCTCTGTGGTTTTGGCTATTCTGGATACCTCATTTATGTGGAGTCAGACAGTATTTCTTTTTCTGACAAGCTTATTTCATTTCGCATAGTGTCCTGAGTGTTCATCCATGTTGCAGTACCTACAGAATTCCCCTCCTTTTTGTGGGTGACAGTTCATTGTGTGTATAGATCACATTGTGCTTGCTGTACAAACCACATCATTTTAGGTCCGTACCACATAGCTTCATGTCCATACATTCATCCATCACTGTACACTTGGGCTACTTCTACCTTTCGGCTGCTGTAAACAATGCTGCTGTGAGCATGGTGAGCAAGTATCTTCTTGAGTCCTTGTTGGGTCTATCTCCAGAAGATAATATATATTGTTGGATCATACAGTAAATCTGTTTTTAATTTTTTGAGGAACTGCCGTACTGTTTCTTCACAGCAGCTGCACAGTTTACAGTTCCACCGACAGCGCACAGGGGTTCCAGTTTCTCCACATCCTCACCAACCCTTCTATTTCTTTTTGATAGTAACTATTTTAATGAGTATGAGTGAAATGAATTTTTGTACTTACTAGTAAAAAAGAACAAAAGATCCATTGAACCGGAACTGACAGAATATAATTTTAGTCTGGTTCTTCATGTTATTTATTGGGATAGTTAATAAGTAACACAGAATGCCTGAACCAAACTATAATCAGTAATTTTAAAATCTCACATATTTGAAGAAGCTAAAAGATTTTTCAGGCTTTTATATTAAGAAGCTTAAGTGTGCATCATTATTTGTGATCATGTCTAATGGTGGCAGAGAAACATGATTAGATTGCTGAAGAAAACTTACAGGATCCAAAATGACAGTGCTTGCAAATCCACAATTTATTACAGGTAAAGGATGCACTGTATTAGCAAGGGCATTAAGCATAAGGATGTACGTCACAGCAGAGGGTCTGTGGAGTCCAGGTGAAGGCACCTATTGTTACCCCCCTTACCCCTCTCCACTTCTCCCAGCCCCCAAGGTTCTGGCAGGATACACTTTGTCAAATCAGAAACCACTGAGGTATGCAGGGAACACCTCGGAAACAATCCAAAATGAAGTGTCAGCTGGGGACTTTTATGTTCTGCTGGTCACAGAGACCTCTTCCTGCTAAGTAACCAGCCCCAACAGCAGAGCCCTCCAGGAGTCTCATGAGACCAGGTAGAAGACTCATTAGTCTCACTGTTATCAATGAAGAATGCAGGCACACCGCCCTGAAACTTCGCAGATGCATGATTACAGATCATCACTAATAATCACTTGAACAGAGATCGGAGTCATGCAGAGTAGCTCAGCCTAATTCCACATTTTTGGGAACTAACCCTTAGAGCACACAGTCATGTTTCAGGAAAAGTGTGACTACAGTTATCTGGATATGTTTCCATTTAGTTAGTCTAGAGGTAGTTTCAGTTTCTCACAAATGCTCATTGCCGATAAAATCTGGCTGTGGAATGCCCTTATGAAAGGGTCATATATTTACTTTTTATCTCATCCTTTAACCAAAAACTTAAGTCTTCTTACAGCATCACGTACTGGTGGGTAAGATGCATCTGTTAGAATGTGTCTTATAGGGTTGGTGCTTTTAGGGAAGATGACCCTGTTATTTACTGAAAAAACTTTATACTGAAATGTCTTTCAAAATAAGTTTTATTGTTTGCTTCTTAAACTTTACTTTTCCCTTTTATTATTATTATTTTTAGGTCAGCCATACCTCTGGGCTCGGCTAGATAGAAAACCTAACAAATTAGCTGAGAAAAGATTTAAAAATTTTCTACATTCAAAACAAAATTCAAAAGGTTAGTGGGCCTTTTCCTTTTTTTAGCTTTTTATGATTTAAATAACCTGCAATTTTTGGCTTATTTCTTGCTGTGGTGGTAGTTTTACGTTCTGTCCTTCTTAAAATTTAAGTACTTAGGGGAAAGAAGAAAATTATAATTGCGTATCTTTGCATGTAAAAGAATATTCTTGAAAAATATTTTGAATCATCTTCCTAACATTTTTTTTTTAATATTTATTTATTTATTTGTCAAAGAGAGAGAGAGAGAGAACACAAGCAAGCAGAGAGGCAGGCAGAGGCAGAGGGTGAAGCAGGCTCCCTGCTGAGCAAGGAGCCCGATATGTGGGACTCGATCCCAGGACCCTGGGATCATGACCTGAGCCGAAGGCAGCTGCTTAACCAACTGAGCCACCCAGGCGTCCCCTTCCTAACATTTTTATAACTCATTAGAGTATGTTGATTTTATTAAAACATACAAATTACTGCATATATACTGTAATGAGCAACACATTTTGGTTTTCTTGCCTAAGAGACAAATATGTAATTTTTATAAGTCAGACACAAAAATATCAACACATTATCAATATGTTTGAACATTAAAATGCCTCTAAATTTTATATAAGCAGATACACACATTAATCACTATATCCACTCATTCACATATGTATTTATATGTTTATATTTTAGTGCATTAAAAATTAATCGTAAATCTACACATACTAGAACATTGGCTACTTTAGACTTATATCCACTATTTGGAGAGTGGTAGATTCAAAATTGAAAAACTGTTTTTAAAGATTTTATTTATTTGACAGAGGAAGTGTGAGCACAAGCAGGGGTACAGTGGAAGGCAGAGGGAGAGGGAGAAGCAGGCTCCCCACCAAGCAGAGCACCCGATTGAGCGGGGCTCAATCTCAGGATCCTGGGATCATGGCCTGAGCCAAAGGCACACACTTAACTGACTGAACCACCTAGGTGCCCCCAAAATTGAAAATTTAAAGTGCTAGTACCCCAACCCTGAGAAACATAGTTACATCATGGTGATAATGGAGAATGATTATATAATACCTGAAATTAGGGGGTTTATTAACTCTTCCCACTTTGAATTTGTTCATCTTTTATATTTTTTAAAGTATCACCACATATAAAATTATTTAACTCTTTTAGAATTTTTTTGGAATGTTGAGGAGGACTTCAAACCTGTTCCAGAGTGCTGGATACCGGCGAAGGAAATAGAACAATTAAACGGGAATCCGATACCTGATGAAAATGGACACATTCCTGGTATCGTGAAAACCTTTCTAAAAATGCATAAGTAGTTTTTCTGGGAATGGGAAAATTTTTGCAGAAGTGTGCTGAGTAGAAAGATATCCCAGATTAAGGTTCAGTTCAGCAGGTGTGTCTTGAGTACCTATAATGTGCAGAGTACTCTTAGGTTCTGGTAATACAAAATGAAGATTAGAACCTTATCCTCCATGATCTTTCAGACACTAGGGGAAATCTGTCAATATCGGTATGATTTAAGAACTAAAAGGAAAGTATGCAAAGGGTATAGTCCGAGAAAAGAAGAAGAATTCTTGTCAGCCTGTGGTAGTTAGAGGCGGCTTCTAAGCAGAAAGGACATCTGTACTGAAGCTTAAGAACCAGGAGGTTAGCCTGCAAGGAAGAGGGAAGGTCAGCTGAGGCAAACTTGCCCGAAGAGGAGTGATATGGAGTCGTGGGAATTTTATGTGACACTTCTCTGCAACTGGAATGTTTAGGGTGTAAGACATTGGAGGACATTATAAAACTTGAGGTTGGAGAGGTGGAATGGACTCAGATCTTAAAGGAGTTTATATTCCATTTAGAGGAATTTGAAGTTCATCCTAAAGGTGATTATTTCGCAGGAGTACAGCAGAACTAAATTTAAATTTTTGAAGCAAGATTATGATAAAAGTAGGGTGGGTTTCCCTGGAGACTAATGGATCAGAAAAGAGGTTATTTTAGTGACCTGAGTGAGTATTGAAGGTCAAAGGTATGATGGTCACAATGGCATATGTGTCCTAGTTTTTGTTTGTTGATAAAAGAATTGTCCACATGAAAGAGCCTATTCTGGTAACAGAAGTTAGGAGATGAATAGTAATAACCTTCAATGCATGTGGAATTAATACATTGTTCAGCAAATATTGCAACAATACAAAAATTGTAGAACACTTACTGCATAGCTCTATTGTCCCTGAAACTGGAGGGATGGTAGAGAGAAAACTTTAAAGAAAAAAGAAAAAGAAAAAAGGTTTTAATGCTGTTTTAGAATGGCATTCAGTTCTTACTGAAAATTTTCTAGAAGGGAATGCTGAGTATTCTGTAGTGAACTGTCAAGCAGATTAATTCCTCAACAGAGTAAAAAATAAAAATAACCTTATGATTAAAAGAGTGATTGGGATTAGAAAAGTAGTAAAACTGTTAACGCTTCCGCTGATTTAAAAAAAAAGGATATCTGTGTGTGATTAACATCCAGAAAACATGGAGAATTTATAACAAAAATAAAAATTGCTTCAAGTCTTAATCCAAAGAAAAGCAGTGTCCTGACATTTTTTCCTTTACATGTAGGTTGGGTGCCAGTGGAGAAAAACAACAAGCAGTATTGCTGGCATTCCTCTGTAGTTAATTATGAATTCAAAGTTGCCTTGGTACTGAAGCATCATCCTGATGATCCTGGACTTCTGGAAATTAGTGCAGTGCCGCTCTCAGATCTCCTAGAACAAACACTAGAGCTTATAGGAACAAATATTAATGGAAACCCGTACGGTGAGTGAAGCCTTTTTCCTATTCAGTTACAGTAACTTATAAAGAGAACTTCCTGGGTTCAACTTGAAATACATACACTAAAGAAATGACTGATTTAAGCTAAGTAACTTCCTAGAATTATAGCCATTGCTATTTATGTCCATGGAGAAATTTATGCATGACTTGAACCATTGTATTAATCCAAAAAGTTGATTTTAGCCTCTCAATCTTTAACATAATAACATTATAGAGCTATGTATGAAAGGGAATTACTCATGTATAACTTTTTGTTGCTTTTTAAAATTTAGGTGAAATGAATTGATTGAAAATCCTGTTTTTTTCATGGCTAGGTTATTTAGTTTAGCATTAACAGCTAAGAATAAATTAAGTAAAGAACTGACCGTGAATCGAGTATCAAAATCTGTACTACAGTGAACTGAGTACAAGTCCAGAGGGCACCGTAGAGGACATTGTTGACAGGGAGATAGACACAGACCCAAGGACATTAAAACTGGAATAGCAAAATCCTGTACAGGGATCAGAAGCAGACTGATTGGCAGGTAGAAAGAAGTTAAGGTAGTAATTATACAAGTTATCAGAGGTACAGAGTGACTGCTTGGCAAACATTGAATGATAGTTGAACTTGGCTAGTGGTATAGATCAGGGCTTGGCGAACTTTCACTGTACAAGTCCAGTAGTAAATATTTAGGTTTTGTAGGCCATAAACAGTACTTAAAAGAATGGGTATAGCTGTGTTCCACTGAAACTCAAAAAACAGGCATCTGGTTGGATTTAGGCCACGGGTCATAGTTTGTTGACCCTTGGTGTAGATTATATGAAGGTGAAATTTATATTTAATGGGATAAGGTGGCAGTTTTGAATGAGATCACCAAACTTAGCAAACCAATTAAGCTTTTTGGTAAGTTTATTGCTAAATGTCTTCAAAGACTTTTTTTTTATTTGGAAAATAAATTTTCTCAGTTCTTTTTGGAACCTTTGTATGGCTAATGGAATTTTTAACATTTAGGGTTAGGAAGCAAGAAGCATCCATTACATCTTCTTATACCACATGGGGCATTTCAAATCAGAAATCTACCTACCTTGAAGCACAATGATCTATTATCCTGGTTTGAAGGTTGCAGAGAGGGTAAAATTGAAGGAATAGTGTGGCATTGCAACGATGGCTGTTTAATCAAGGTAATGACAGAAAATAGTTTGTGGGATGATGTTTTCCTAAAAGGAGGTAGAGTTGGCACCAGAATAATCTCTGCAGATTGCAGTAATTCTAATGTGTTGTGAGGAAATTTAATTTCATCTTACAGGCCACCATTCTTTATATAATATTGTTTCCCAATGTGTATTCATTCTCTGGGGCATTAGTTTTTCAAATGTGCTTCAGAATTAAACTGATGAAAATGTCTGGAAAAACTCTGCATATTACATACTCCCTTCTTGGAAACTGATGTTGCAGATCAGTGCCCTCTGAGATAATCTGTACCAACTTGTTTTAACTCCGTATTCCCCAAACTTAATGATTATAGAATTTGAGTTAAAAGTGCCAAGGTAACAGTTAATATTTACCAAATGAATTTTTATACTTTGTGCCCTTTCTGTCTTTTGGACTGCCTATTTGATTTCTCACAGGTTTCTGAAATTAGTAATGTTCAGAACTGGACCTTAAGTCATACCAACCCCCTGACTCCCAATAGTGCAAAAACTGAGATGCCATTTTTAACCTCTCTCTCCATTGCCTCATAGATAAAATTATTTCTTAAAGATTCTGATCTATTGAATCTATACTTCTCCCCAACCAGTTGGCAGTTAATTTTCATTTTAATTAAGCCAAGATTCATGCTTGACCTGTTTGTCAGCCTCCTAAATGTTATCTTTCACTCTTATCTCTGTTCTGTCCGTCACAGTAAGTTAAAATGTTATTTTGCTGCATAAAACTGCTTAGTGACATTAAGAACATTCATGATCTGACCCTTGTTTCACTTTCCAGAACTGCTGTACCCCACTATCTGCCAAATCTGTCCACACTATATGTTCTAACCATACTTACATAATTGTAATCAGAGCAAAAGCACCATTCTGTCATGTGATATTTAGAAAACCTCCCCACCCATATTTTTTAATTGGCTTCTGTGCTCAGCAACAGACTCTATGCATTAAATTTTTATGGAGCCCCTGAATATGTTCCTGGCATGTTTCCAGGTGCTGGGACTACTACAGAGTCAACAAAACAATGCCTCTGCCTTCATGAAGCTCACATTCTAATGGGGAAGATAGACAATAACAAGTAAATATGTAAGATGTCAGGAGAAGAACAGCTATGAAAAAAAAAGGGTAAGATAAAGTGGAGCTTTAAGTAGTACTTGGCAGATGGTAGGCATTCAAAATACATATTTATAAGTGAATGAAGGTCAAAAAGTCCAAAGCTAATACCCTTTTTTCTCTTTTCAGGTTCATCGCCATCATCTTGGTTTATGCTGGCCAATTCCTGAGACTTACATGAATTCAAAACCAGTTATTATCAACATGAACCTGAACACGGATGACCATGGCTCTGATACCAAGTGTTTATTTAGTCTTTTTTTAAAAATAGATAATCAGAAATTTGGTAGACTCAAAGATATAATACTTGATGTATAAACTAGAAATGCACTTAAGAACCAGCTTTATTGTTATCTTTGCATCTTGAAAATTCTGCCATATATGGAAGGTAAAAAAATCTCAAGGTTTCACGTCTAATAGAGCAATATGTCTTCTGGTATTTGAAGAAATGAATTTCCCAGTTGCAAAGGTCTATTCAAAATTTTATTTAGAACCAGCAAATGAATTTCAGCCAGTAGACTTAAAAATGTAGTAATAAACTCCATACCTTAAATACAGTAATTAAACCAACAATTCTGGATCATTAAGTAGTTCAAGATTAATTTATTCTGACATTTAACAAAACATATGGCTGTAACCTTATAACCTGTTTATATACGTGTACATATATATAAAACTAGAGTCTTAACACACATATAAATAAGTATATATAAACCCCAACTTTAAATGTTAAAGTTATTAAAGTTCACCCTCATACTCTTTAAAAAACTTAAGCATTATGTATACAGAAATTCATCATAGCTTATTTGACTTGGTCATAACTTACTCTAAAAGTCATCAAAAATATACTTTAAAATTTCATAAAATTTTATTTACTAAAACTTCAATTTAGTAAAGGTATGGGATATGAAGAAGGAAATCATGTAGGTCAGAAACCTGCTTGATTTCCAGATGGGAGTTTTAACTTACATAGTAAATAAATAGTTAAATAAAACTACAGGTATGGGTAGTCCTTAATAAATGGGGAGATCAGCAGGACTTTCCTCTTCATCTTCAAACTGTTCAGAAACAGCAACAGGACTAGTTAATTCAACTCCACATTGTTCAGAAAGTTTTTTTAACTTCTCTTCTAAGAGAATATTCTTTTTCACTTCTTCTTTATAATTATACTTCAGATCTTCAATTTCTTCAAAAAATGAAGGATCAAAGTTTTCCAGTTCTTTTTTCAGCTTTTTTATTTCCTCCTAATAGAAACATAATATCTTTGAAAGGTATGTAGGAATATAATATATTCTTTAGATTTGAACTAAAGAGACTTAATTATAAACATTAAATCCAAAGTAACCTGAATTATCTAATACACTTATATACTATATAGGCAGAAGTATTTTTTTAGAATTTTGTTAATAAGGTTTCCTTGTACAACATAACTAACTTGTTAGCTAGCAAATTATTTGTTCTGTAAGTTATGTCCTAGTTTTTGACTAAAATTTTTCAGTTCTTAAATGGGAATGACATTTAATCTTTTCTAAAAGTGTATCAGATACTCTTCATTGAGGCAATCAAAAAGACCTGACAATTCACAACACTGGTTATTTTGGTTAAGATTTTTTGGTTTAGGGCGCCTGGGTGGCTCAGTGGGTTAAAGCCTCTGCCTTCGGCTCAGGTCATGATCTCGGGGTCCTGGGATCGAGCCCCGCATTGGGCTTTCTGCTCAGCAGGGATCCTGCTTCCCTCGCTCTCTCTGCCTGCCTCTCTTCCTACTTGTGATCTCTCTCTCTCTCTGTCAAATAAATAAATAAAATCTTTAAAAAAAAAAAGATTCTTTGCTTTAGGCTTCATTTATGTTTTCGTTACAAATACCTATTTTTTAAATGAATAATCGTCAACTTCTTATAAATATATTTAGAATTAGGGAAACTGTAGGACTTCTACCTGGCTAAGAGGCATCTGGTGAAGAGACAAGTTGAACTTTAGAATAGCTAGTGATCACTAGTTAATTCTTCAGCTTTCGCTTTTTTATTCTGTTTATAGGTTCTTTAAGAGATAAAGCATGGCATATCTTTCTTTAATAAAGGGAGCTATTCCTGAAAAGAATTTCAAAAGGAAATAAAAGACATTTTTCCCAGTGTGACCCAAAACTTATATTAAAATAATGAGTCATATTTGTGAGAATCAAAAAATAAATTTTCTTTAATCCTATTTTTTTGTCTCAGTATTTTTGTACCTCTCATTTAATATTTTTAACACAGATGAATATAATGAATTCTGCAATACCAAGGTCAAATGTATACCCAGTAATTTTTAGGATACATACTTAAAACTCAAAGATGGTTTTCATAAAAGTTGTCTTTAACAGTTATTTTCACAAAACATAATGCTATAATTAGATAAAATTACCTTCAAATGCTGCTTTTCTAAATCTGAGGTTTTGAGCTGGGTCTCTAAATTTGTTACCTTTTTCTTTAGTTGATCAGGATCTGTCAAAAAAGTTATAAAAATCAGATTCTGCTTTCCCCCACTCTGCCAAAGGATTTGTTTTAGAGAATAAGTAGAAAACTAAGAAACTAGAGCCTAGAAAATACGGCATTTTATGGCCAAAACACTTTCTAGACTGAGTACTGTAATGCTAACCTCTACCAGGTATTGTAATTCCACAGCAGACCAAGAAAAAAAGGCATGTGCTGGGCATCAAAAGTGTAGAATCAGGTTAATTTTTTACATGGAAGAAATTATTTTCAGAGAAAAATTCTAGAGCGAGGAAACATTGTTAGGTACTAAAAGGACAACAAAAGAATAAGTGTTAGATAAGGGGCTAAAACCATAGCTAGCTAAATGCTCCTGGTCCCCAACAGTATTGGCTGTTAATGTAGGTCAGTACACATTTACTGTGTAATTACTACGTGAAAAACATGCCAGACAGAGTGGATAATACAAAGACGAATAAATCCTAATACTATAGTCAGGTAATGCTGAGTACACAAATACAGTACAAGAGCTTTAATTTACTGGATCCTTATCAACCCCACTTTGGAGTTAACATCTCTAATTATATGAGAATCAATGGACAAATGGGATTTTTAATTTAATTTCCATCTTTGCTAGAAACATCTTTAATGTAAACAACATATAATGTGTCCTATTTTGTAGCCACTGAAGGGTAAAACTTGAATGCTAAAGTTTGAGAAAATAATGGGCAGCAAGACACATTTTGATGAGTAAGACAGGAAAGTTTCTATTCTAATTAAGGTTCCCTTGATATGGTCCCCTAATTAGAAGTTGGAGACAAGAAACATTTTTCTCATCCTCTCCTTTAGGAATAGTCACCAGAACCCATCTTCCTTTAGAAAGCAGAGCAAAATCATACTTTTCAAAACTTCCCTCACCTTTGTAGAAAGTATAAATTTGGTTTTTAATCACTGTAATGCTATATTGAGTTGACTGTCTTAAAAGGATGCTATATGTTACACAGATTAATAATGAAATAGTGCAGTAAAAGAGATAAGTATGTATAGCACTTTCTGAAAGTTAGCTTAATGGTATCTGGCAAATTCTGTTTCACAGGATTATACCAATTTATACCTCAACAACCTTTGACTATTTCATACAGCTTTTTCAATATTCTGCCATAGTCTTGTGCTACTTTTGTATTTAAATAGTTCTTTAGAATTGCCAAGACAGTCTGATTTGATTTTGAACCTTAACAGTTTTTGAAATATGGTAAGTATCCTTAGTGTCCTTTAAATAGATGAGGAATACAGGATTCTGAAATTCCCTCTCAGGAAACTGAGGTTTAGAAAGAAAACTTGCCAAACATTAACAGCATCAACAGGTCTTGGGGAATGTGCTAGTCTGGTACCCCGAGCTGGCCACTGTAAGAAATACTGTTGAGAGATTTACATGACTGTTTAGTCACCAAGAAGTAGGTAAGACAGTTTCTGTGGTCAAAAGCAGGGACCAGTGAGGGGCTTTGGAGTTCCACAAACTGAGGTTTCTTCCTTCCTCTCTCACTTCCTAGGTGTTGTGACCTTGTTACTTAACCTCTTTAAGGTGAAGATCATAGGTAAAATGGAGACCACAGTACCCACAAAACAGTGTTTTAATGGTTAAATTATAAAATGCTGGGGTGGTAGGGAGAGAAAAATATTATAAAATGCTTGTAAAGCACTTAGCATAGTGTCTGGTACAACTCATACATGATAGCTTTAATACTAAGCAACAAGAATACGTGGTAGGATACTGAAAAAGCTATATTAAATAATCAAAGATTGTTAGGTATAAATTGATATAGTCCTTTGGAATAGAATTTGCTTTTTCCATCACACCATCAAATATACATAACAAATGATTCTTGTTAACAACGATGTTCTCAAAAGTTAACATGAACAGTGGATTCATGAATACTGAACCATTCATTGCTCTTAGGGAAAACATATATATACACATATATACACATACTCATGTCTCCACATACAGTGTAATTTTAAATCCTGGAAACAAGTCATCCTGCTACATTCAATCCTTTGTTTGATAAAAGAGAAAACAAAGTTCAGTAGTATCAAGTGACTCTCCTCAGGCCCTACTCATCAGTGTCAGAGTTGGGATTTAAACCCAGTCCAACTGACCCCAGAACCAGAGCTTGTCCTGTCTCCAGCCTCCGGTCATCTATATGAGAGCTGGAGTAATGCAGAACCTCACCTTGTTGGATCTCAACTGGAAAAAGGTAGGTCAGAACTTAAAGTTTTCAGTGCTATGTGTATCTGCAAAAGCACCGGAGTACTGGTTTTGGGGTTACAAGTAAATTTTAGTGGTTGAATTCACAAATACAGACTGAAAATAATGAGGATCAACTGTTAATTGTGTGTGTGTGTGTGTGTGTGTGTGTGTGTACATAATGCATATATGTACATAGGCATACATATGCACAGAGCAATACAATGATTAATCACATCTGAATGAAAGCATGGAGAGGATTAGACTGTTTTACTTTGTAAAAGGGAAGAAGAATGTAGGCGATGTTGAAGTAGTTTTTAAGTTAATCATAAGAGGATGGGGCACCTGGATGGCTCAGTTGGTTAAGCATCTGACTTCAGCTCAGGTCATGATCCCAGGGTCCTGGGATTGAGCCCCTGCAACGGGCTCCCCACTCAGCAGGGAGCGTCTCTGTGTCTCTGTCTCTGTCTCTGTCTCTCTCTCCCCACCCTCCTGCTATGCTCTCTTTATCTCTCTCTCAAACAAATAAAATCTTTAAAGAAAATTAAGATAATGTTCAGAGGTCTTAAAAGGGCCTATACTTAGAAACTAGAAATCACAGACCTAGTATTCATTGCTTAGCACTGTATCATGATTAAATGTAACACCCATATGGAACATAAAAAGAGAAACACTTGAGTACCTCTAAGTAAACAACTCAGAGGACTCAATGGGAACATAACTATTGTATGAAGGAAAGAGCTCTGAAAACATGCTACCAGGGACTTGAGTTCATAGGAAGACAATCATCAGAAATCTGAATAAATAAAAAAGGCAAATCCTAATTCAAAAACAGCTTAGCTAACATGATAGAAGTATAAAATACTTTACCAGATACAGTGCTTTCAGGTCCACTTTGGTCTTCGGTAACTTCTAACTGATGGATTAATTCTGCTTTTTCTTTTTCCAGCTGACTATTAGCTAATCTAGAACACAATGATTATGTGTTAAAACAACAAAAAACAGACATTGCTTCACAAAATATATAGGTATTTCTTATGAACTTGCTTAGAACTTGCTGATAATTTATAAATTGCTTAGAACTTGCTGATTATTTATAAAGGTAAACATTTACTCATTTACTCTCACTGTTGCAATGCTACCATTCTCAAACTGAGATCAGAGAATGGAAATTCTTCATGCTTCTTAAAAGTCTGACCAGAAAGTTTAAATTAGAAGCTTGAGACTTAGGATCTGGTTTACCCTTTTTCAGTATATTATATAAGAGAGTAATTGGCATTACAAGGATGAAATAAGACTGATAAACTTGTTAGGCCACAAGACTGAAAAATCCTAATCTCTAGATGTAGCAAACCTAGTTATATTAATTTTTTTTTTAAAGATAGCCTTATAAACAGACAATGTACCTTAGAACTTGAAGCTCCCGCTGCAGGCTTTGCTCTGTCTCAGCATCTTCAGGAACATGTTTGAGAATCTCAATCTTTGGGCACAATGAAAAATTAGAAGACAAAGTCTGACATGGAAAGACGACATTTTATAAAGATACATGTTTTCAATAAAGCATATTAATATAGGTTGGGTTTTCAAAAGCATGTAAAATATGAGTGAGTATATATCTGTCGTGTTCTATTCACTATTCATTCAAAAGCATGTAAAATATGAGTGAGTATATATCTGTCGTGTTCTATTCACTATTCATTCAATAATTACTGAGTGCTGCCTGCTAGGCATTGTCCTACGCCCAGGGAATATAGTGATGGCAAAATCCCTCCAGGCATATTCCTAAGGTCCTTACATATTTAGTGGTGGGGGGAGAAAAGACCTACGCCTGTGGTGTGATAACAGTGCCAGATGGAAGGAAGGGTTATCAAAAAAAAATAACTCAGGGTAAGAGGATGGAGAGTCATGGAAGGTGGTACAGGGTCATGGAAGGTCTGAGAGTCTCTGTTTAAGCAGAGACTTAGTGAGGTTTGAGATTATTTGGGTGGAGAATATTCTACACAAGGGAAACAAGTCCAAGATGCTAAAACTTGAATAAGTTTGGCCTGTTCAAAAAGGACTGAAAGAAGATCCATGTGATTAGACAGAATACTGTGAATGAGGGGAAAGTAAGGATGAGGCCACAAAGGAAACCAGATGCCAGACCATGTAGGTCCTTACAAGCTGTGAAAAGTACTTTAGAATTTTATTCCGGGGTAATGAGGAGGCACTGGAAGACTCTGCCACTGGGATGCTGCGATTCTTTTTGTGCTTAGAAGGGTGACTCAGCAGCTATGTGGAGAATACATCAGGGATAGGGAGGAGGTAAAACAAAGCAAGAGGAGAAGCAGGGAGACCAGTTAGGAAATTCCTGGAATAGTTTAGGTGTGAGAGAACAGCTTAGACTAGACTGACAGTGTGGGAGGGGCTGAAACACCATCAGATTTGGGATAGATTTTGAAAATATAGAGTTGATGTGATTTCATAAAGATAATAGGGTAAGAAAGATGAAGAAAACTGATAATCTAAGGGTTTGGGCTTAAACAAATGGCTGAATGGTGGTGCCATTCACTTTGATGGGCCCTAATTTTAGGGGAGGAATTATCAAGTGTTCACTTTTATCTACAAAAGACAATGCCAAGGAATGGCTTGAGATTACTTGCCTGTTGCTCAAGGTCTTCTGTGTATTTCTTAGCTTTTTGTTCCCTCTCTGCTGCTTGTCTTACAAGCTGTTTAAGATCAGTAAGGCTTTGGGTTTTTTTGGCAATATCAGTCTCCAATTCTTTCAACTTGGTTTCGTACATTCTAAAAGTGAAGGGAAAAAAATAGTGTAGACATGGAAAATAATTTCTCTCATCGGTTTAAAAGCCAATTCAAATTATTGCACTAAAAATATCAGACTATCTTATACTGTTTTCTTCTACTCAAATCTAGTCAAGTTCTACGTATTTATTTAGCATTAGGTGACAACAGGGTTAAGTATCCCTAATTAACAGGCTAATTAAAATAGAAGATTTAGGTGTTTCCCAAGGTTATAAACAAGGATGGAGCCTGAATTTACCACTGTCAAAAAGCTTAAATTTAGTATCTTTTTTAGTCACAAAACAAAAAAACACTGTGATTCATCCATGAGAATATCAAATTCTGTATCACTGGGTACTCTTAGAAATACATTTAAAAGATCACAAATTAAAGCATTTCATATATACATCATATATACACACACAGAAGCATACCCAAAAAAAAAAAAAAAAGACACCGTTGGGAGAAGAAAAAAATGTGCAAAAGCATGGGTGAAAAAATGGCATATGACATAAAAATCTGAAGAGATTTGTAACCTTTAAGGAAGTGACCAATAGTTCAAAAAATCCCAAACTCTCAAAGAAATTTTTAAAACATAAAGTCAAAATGATTTTATAAGCACATCATTCCACCTTAAAGGGAGACAATACTTATAATATTCAAACTTTCCAGAAAAAAAAAAAAAAAAGAATGCTTCGGCAACAAAACCAGGTAAGGACAATACCAGGAAGGGAAATTAATATTTCAATACATTCAGTTTTTGATAAATCTTGGAAGCTATGATTAGAATGCATTCTTAATCTGACAGATGGTCCACCAAAGGGGTGAAATATCAGAAGCTTAGTCCTTCACTTCGATTCTCTGCTCAAATGCCCCACCCAATCAGAGGGGCCTTCTCTGATCACCCCATATAAAATGGCTCCAGCATCCCCAGCCTGTCTTAACAGTCAGTATCCGGCTTGATAAAAATAGATGTCATTAGTTTATTGAGTAAATAACAGAGCAACTCTAAAGATTTCAGCATGATGAAGACCTAATGTGTCACGGGTCCCAAAGAGATTTCTAAACCACTTTACTGAGATGGGTGTATAATGCCAGTGGCGGACTTTAGGAAGTTTTTTGTTTTGTTTTGTTTTGTTTTTGGATTTAGGGAGGCCTAAGGCCAAGGAAGAAGAATAGGGATGATTATCTCCATAGATTAAAAAACAAAACAAAACAAAAAACACTTGAGTTTACAGAAGAGATGTCATTTACTTAAGGTCACAGTTAGACTTAAGTATTTCTAAAGCCATGGAAACCACCTGGCTCAATGGGAATGAGGCAAAGTAGGCCATTTAGAGGTACATCTAACATGAAGCAGATAATCTGGCATGTAGCATGAACTGAGTAAATTATCTGCAGAGTAAATCTGGAAGTAACTCAAAATCCTTTCTGAGTCTACATGTGATTGTAGAAAGAAATAAAGAACCAATCAAGCAGTCCACGGAGAGAGTTGCTGGTTGAGAGCCTCTGCTGGGGTCCAAGCAGACAAGAGAGACCCCTTTTCCCTGACATAAGCCTCACACTGGCTGTCCTGCAGAGTTAAGAGAGAACTAGAGGGGGGAGGAGTAGACTCTGACTACTCTCAGTATGGAGTTAGGACAGGCACCAAAGGATCCTTCTCTAAGACGGCATGGCCACCTAGGCCAGCTTCTGATCTGCCTGCATAGCCTTCCTCCTTAAACTCGGTGGACTCGGGCAAGTACAGGGCAGGAGACCCACGTGGGACTTGCTACAGCCTCTTGGTGCTAACGCTCGCATCCTAGTGGTAGTGATGGTGACTACCAATCCACCCCTCATCGAGCCCATTCTAAAAATCAGGTAGACATTGAAGGGGAGACTGGAGATGCACGGACATAAAGAACTCTATGAATATGGTAAGATAAAGACGAGTTTGCCTTTAGAAATGGGGCCAGCAGATGTAAAGAACCCAACTTCTTAAAGGATGACTAATTGGAAGACATGGACAGGTACTTATTAGTTTCTGGCTTCTATACTCCTTGAAGCAGCTGCTTAAGACTGGAAATGAGAATGACACCAAAGCCTTTAAATGACTCATTAGAGTCATGATGAGCCACCCATGACGAGAGTAGTGATAAACAGAGGAATGTTTACTAGTGAGTTCCTAACACCACTTTGACAGCTACAAAGTTTATGTGACGGATAGGAATTGCACCTGTAGGAAAGGCTTACAGGACGGGAGAAAGTCTAGTGCCAGAAAGCAGAGGCCAATAAGACCCTGAAGCTACTACTAAATTCATCTGTCAGGCCTGTCTGAAGAACAAGTCGCCCACAACAGAACTCCAAAATCGGGGGCGCCTTGGTGGCTTGGTTAGTTGGGCAACTGACTCTTGATTTTTGGCTTGGGTCATGATCTCAGGGTCGAGATCTAGGCTGGCATGGGGTTCTGCGCTCAGCGGGGAGTCTGCTTGGGATTCTTTCTTCCTCTGCCGCTCTTCCCACTCATGCACATGTGCACTCTCTCTCTAAAATAAATAATCTTAAAAAAATAAACTTCCGAAATTGCTGTACAGCCCAGATCCAGTACACCACAGGTTGTGACAAGACAGGTAAACTCTTCCTGGCTTATACTCGAGGTAGAAAGTGAATGTAATACAGAAGCTGAATCACAGCTGGAGAAAAGCAACACCGAGGAGAGGCTGGGCCCCACCGCTCCCGGGCCATCGATGCCGGCTGCTGTGGGGTGTCCACCCAGATTGACACCCTGGGTCCAGCCCCAGCTCTGCTTCGTCCTATGCACTGCCACCCAAACTAAATACATGAAGGAAGAAAAAACACTTTTTTTCCTGTCCTAGCATCGCCAAAAAGTATCATGTTAAAGCAAACAACAAAACAGTTCATCAAGGAAAGAACTAAGTTAATCAGAGCAGTGCCATATTCTTTTAAAACAATAATGACAACATTAGAACTGATTACACTTTGTCCAAGTTTTAAACTCTTTGTTCCTACCTTGTAACAACAATTGATTTCCAGCTCTTGCTGTCAGCACCTTCAAGCTGTGGGCCTCTACTCTCTGCCAACTGCAATCTCTTACCAGTCTCTTCTAGTTGAACTGTCATCTTCTCATTTAATATCTCTAAATTATTCTTAGCTATCCGCAATTTTTCTGCAGCTTCAGTCTCCTAACATTAAACACTAATTAGTACAGGATGACAAAACAATACTTTCTCATAGACATAATATATCCAAAATTATCACCACAAATTAGAAACGAAAGTAACCTAGCACTCTAAATGCTGATTAAAATTCCAATAAAAATCTAGTATTTTCTTTATAATAGCAATATCATAATAATTAGAACAACAGACCATGTAAATGAGATTAGAAAAATACATTGCAAGTATTTGACTCTAGTGGTTACTTTACATTTGTCATCTTTGTAGTATTTACAAATAATGGGATAGTTTATGTCTTAAAACACTTTGAAGATGTTTTGCTTTGACCAATACTTGAGAGATATAGCTATGAGCATCAAATATGTGTAAGTACCATGAATTATTTCCACTATTAAACATCCATTCAAAGCACTCTATACTCTGGCCTCACAGTATACTCCAATACTACTGTAACTAGTTTAAAAATCTCAATTTCAGTTTATTCACTGGATCATCCATATAAGAAACAACACCTATTTGTGGGGCAAGGAATATATTTTGCAACTTGAATAGAAAGGAATTTTACGGTTTAACAAAACAGTTTCACATATTCCTTACTGTATATCATTGTTCTGAGCCATGTGCACAAATACTAACTTATTTAACTCCTGCACCACCTCTGTGAAACAGATATATTTATTACTCCCAATTTGATAGATGAGGAAATTGAGGGATAGAGAGGGGTCAGTAGCTTGCTCTTATTTCCACAGCCAGTAAGTAACAGAGCTAGGATGTGAATCGCAGATGTGTAGCTTCTTGTGGTGAAAGGATGGCAACCATAAAAATACAATTCCTACATCTCTTAACAACTATTCTAAATAGATACTCTCTTCAACTTTTTCATTCAGTTTTTCAAAGATAAATTTGTTAATTAACATAAAAAGTAATTATTAATCAGTAAGGAAAGTCATACTTTCTTAAGTTCTTTACGAAGCCTTTCATTTTCAGCAACAATCTTCTCTGTGCCTTTGGTCTTGGATTCATAGTGCATGCTCAACTGACGGCCAAGATGAACTTTAAGTTTTTCTAATTCAGCCTA
>CM053611.1:82721387-82798571 GCA_028646535.1 Procyon lotor
AAATCACAATATCTATGGTAGGACCTACCCCAGAACATCAATGTCAGGACTCGGGGCTTATCCATCTGTATATTTGAAAACAGACACAGGTAAGTATTTATGCTGCCAGAGTGAGAACCGTTGGTCTTGAATATTAAAACGACCAGCAGAGCTACTCTAATTATTCTTTGCCTTGTCTCCAACAAGCTCTTCCATATGTGTAAAACACTGCATCCATTAAAGCCATTTTATAGTAGGAATATATTTAAAATCTTCCTTAAAAAATAAAAATTATAATAGTAAAAACATTCCATGCAAATGATCACATTAAAAAAATTACCTTCAACTTTTCATTTTCCAGCTCAATATTAGCCATTTTTTCACTGGTCATTATTCCTGATGCTTTTTTCAACTGTTCATTTTCCCTTTGGACTTTTTCAACTACTTTTTTCATTAAACCAATGGTTTTTTCTAGTTCTGGGATTGTCTTTCCACTTCTTCCAGACTGCAAAAGAATATATTAACTCAATTGATCTACTCAAATATCTGAGAGAATATAATATAAAACACCAACAACATCACAGGCTCAGTATTATACTCAGTGTTGATTCCTAACATTTGAAGCCAAAACCTGTATTCAATTCATCACTACAATAACCCTTTGTGATAGGAATTATAAGTCTCACTTTAAATACAAACAAATCAAGACACAGAGAATTTGATACTCCTAGTCATGCAGCTAATAAGTAACAGCTCAAATACTCCAGCCTTGATGTCTGTCCCAAATGAATAAACCTAAGAACTTAATATTCTATTTAGCTAATGTTCTTTCCTAGATAGCTGAATTTTCTTTATGTGGAAAAAAAACCCCACAAAACTTGTATCATTAAAGAGTTCATGAGTTACCAAATTTGAATTGCAGCATAATAGAGGTGATTTTCTCTAATAATACCCATTGATTAGAATTCAGTTTCTGTCCCAATATAAATACAAGAGACATCTGAAATGAAAAAAACCTAGTGTAGTTATCAATAGAGATGGGTCACTAATTAATAACTTTAAGTGCCAATGCTTTCAAATAAGGTTTTTTTTTTTTAAATAAGGTTTTTAACAGTTGAACAAAAGAATCTGCTTACTTTTTTTTGCATTTTAGTCAGTATTCACACTATGCAATAAATAACCCTACAGCACGTAATATACACTTCCGTAATTAAGTTAGAAATGGTCAAATTAACATTTTTAATTATGAAATTAATGTTGCTGTCAGTGAGAGGTTTGTCCTGAATACTTTTCTAATAATAACTCAGTATTTTTACCAAATCTGTCATATATTTCATATTATTACTTGAATAAGTTTTTATATTGATGCCTCTCATTGTGCCACTTGCTAACGAAATCATTAGGGGCTTAAATATTTGGCAGGGGCCTCATAAGCAGCATTAATTCACTGTAAAAAGTGAGTACAAAATAACATGGGAAGAAAAATACAAGAATAGAAAAAACCTGGGAAACCTATTTACAGAGTGTTATACTAAGAAGCTCCAAGGAAAATCATAAAAAATAGTTATAAAATGTTAGAATTTGACTAAGATTAGCTAGTAATTACCTTCATGAACAGGAGGATTCCTAGAAGTTAAATGTTTTCAAGGTCTGAAGGGATATGCAATGAAGAAAGATGATGTGGTGTACCAATTGAAATAAAATGCATGTAAGGTGTGACAGATGAATAAAATACACTGACTTGAAACACAGAGAAAAGCTTTATGATGTTTTACATTGTAGATGCAGCAGAATAGAAACCAAGACTACAGGCACTAGTAGTAAAAGCATATCACTACTGTTAGGACATATACAAACCCTTTTTTCATTACCAACTTATCACTTCTGAAACGCAAACAAATATATATGGTATGTTCTCACACACTCACCCCTCTAACAAGACCAAGTTTCCGCTCAACTTCTCCTTTTTCTTTCTTAAGAAATTCACACATTTCCTTCAAATCCCTTACTTGACTCTGAAAAATTAAAGCAAATGTGTAACAGTTTAACACAGCTATAGTTGCTGAAAAGGAAAGGCAAATATTTCACGTGAACTATCAATCCCTTCAACTATATAGCCAAAGTGAACCAGATGGTCTCCACAGCAATACGGATTTTGAACTAAGACATACGTTGAATTAAAGGTTAATATGAGGATATTTTATATATGAGTTTCAAGAAATATTTTGCACATAACTGCCTTAATATAGAGCTTAGAATTCTGATTTTAACTGCCCCATAAATTACATATGTAGATGCTTACACAGATGGTAAAGAGAAGCAGTATTGGTTCTAACAATGTAAAACTCAGAATGTTCTAGAAGCAGGTCATAATTATATCATTACCAGTGAAATTCACAATTGTTAATATTCTAGGTTAGAAAACAGAACTGAAATAATTAGCCAGCCAGAAGAAAAAAGATTCTCATAAATAGGATGAGATTTGGAAAACCAAAGATAAACTTATATAAACTTCAAAATAAACTTCCTAAAAGACAATTATCCTAATTTTTTTTAAATGTAAAGACTTAATTTTTAAAAAATACCCTAATATTTTAAAGACTGATGATTGTTAATGAAATACAATATCCATCCTCTTGCCTCAGGGCTTTGAACTTGCTATTTCTGTTGTCTAGAACTCTTTTTCCAGTACCTGGAATACCCACTTCCTCATCTGTTCCCTAGCTCTTAGCTAAAATATCATTTTATTAAGAAAGCCTTCCCCATTACCCTAATTTAAATAGCAATTCCACACACTCCTAAATACACACACACACACACACACACACACACACACACACACCCCTTTTATACCAACTTCTTACCACTTAACGTCAGCTGACACTCTATATATTGACTTTTTACTTTTTATTATCTACTTCCCCACAAGAATATAAGTTCTACAAGTGCAAGAAATTTTTTAATTGCTGTTTCCTAGCACTTAGAAAGGTGCCTCACAACAAAGTAGGCTTTCAACAAATAATTGTTGCACGAACAAATGTAGAAAGTGTAATACTACCATAATATTTTATGAATGTGAGTTTCTGACATCTTCATAAACTAATATGAAGAGGGACAAAAAGGCTTTCAGGCATTAGATTTCCTAACTAGAGTAAAGAACATTAAATTTACCTTTAATCTTGGCAAATCTTTATTTGCTTGTTCAAGCTGAAATTTTAGTTCAATATTTTCAGATGACAACTTCAAGTTTTCCTTCTGAAGCTCCTGTTCTCTTTGACAATGATCATCTGACTCTATCTCGGAAGTCTTCGGGAAAGTAAAGTTAGAAATATTTTTAAGTTTTAAGGACTTCACAGGCAACATGATGTCAATAAAAACTTATCTTTCAAAAATCACTCTCAACGTGAACGGCCTAAATACTCCCATAAAACGGCACAGGGTTGCAGAATGGATAAAACGACAGGACCTGTCCATAAGCTGTCTACAAGAGACACATCTGGAACCAAAAGATACATTCAGACTGAAAGTGAAAGGATGGAGAACCATCTTGCATGTCAACGGGCCTCAAAAGAAAGCTGCGGTAGCGATTCTCATATCAGATAAATTAGATTTTCAGCTAAAGACTGTAGTCAGAGATACAGAAGGACACTACATTATTCTTAAAGGGTCTATCCTCCAAGAAAATCTAACAACTGTAAACATTTATGCCCCCAATATAGGAGCAGCCAACTACATAAGCCAACTGTTAATCAAAATAAAGAGTCATATTGGTATGAATACAGTAATAGTAGGAGATCTTAACACACCACTCTCAGTAACAGACAGATCATCTAAACAGAAAATCAATAAAGAAACAAGAGCTTTGAATGACACATTGGACCAGTTGAACCTCAAAGATATATACAGAACATTCCACCCTAAAACAACAGAATACTCATTCTTCTCAGGTGCACATGGAACTTTCTCCAGAATAGACCACATACTGGGTCACAAATCAGGACTCTACTGATACCAAAAGATTGAGAAGATTCCCTGCATTTTCTTAGACCACAGTGCTTTGAAACTGGAACTCAACCACAAGAAAAACTTTGGAAGGAATTCAAACACTTGGAGGCTAAAGACCAACCATATCAAGAATGCTGGGATCAACCAGGAAATCAAAGATGAACTTAAACAATTCATGGAGACCAATGAGAATGAAGACACATTGATCCAAAACCTATGAGACATGGCAAAGGCAGTCCTAAGGGGGAAGTACATAGCCATCCAAGCCTCACTCAAAAAAAATTGAAAAATCTTGAATATACCAGCTCTCTTTACACCTTAAAGAACTGGAGAATCAACAACAAATTAAGCCAACCTCATGCACAAGAAGGGAAATAATCAAGATCAGAGCAGAGATCAATGAGTGAGAAACTAGAGAAATAGTAGAATGCATCAATGAATTCAGAAGTTGGTTTTTGGAAAGAATCAATAAGATTGATAAGCTACTGGCCAAACTCATTCAAAAGAAAAGAGAGAAGACCCTAATTAACAAAATTATGAGTGAAAGGGGAGAGATCACGACTAATCTAAAGGAAACAGAAACAATCATCAAAAATTATTATTAACAGCTATATGCCAATAAGTTAAACAACCTAGAAGAAATGAATGCATTCATGGAAACCCATAATCTTCCAACACTGAAACAGGAAGAAATTGACAACCTGAATAGACCAATATCTAGTAATGAGATTGAAGCAGTGATCAAAAACCTCCCCAAAAAACAAGAGTACAGGACCTGACGGATTACCTGGGGAATTCTACCAAACTTTCGAGGAAGAAATAATGCCTATTCTCCTGGAACTGTTTCAAAAATAGAAACAAGGAAAACTTCCAGACTCTTTCTATGAAGCTAGCCTTACTCTGATCCCCAAACCAGGCAAAGACCCCATAAAAAGGAGAATTTCAGACCAATATCCCTGATGAATATGGATCCCAAGATTCTCAACAAGATCCTAGCTAATAGGATCCAACAGCACATTAAAAGATCATTCATCATGACCAGGTGGGATTTATCCCTGGGATATAAGGGTGGTTCAACATTCGCAAATCAATCAATGTGATAGAGAAGAGACAAGAAATGCAGAAAAAACATTTGACAAAATTCAGCATCCCTTCCTGATTAAAACCCTTCAAAGTATAGGGATAGAGGGAACATTCCTCAACAACATAAAATCTAGGGGCGCCTGGGTGGCTCAGTGGGTTAATGCCTCTACCTTCAACTCAGGTCATGATCTCAATCAAGATCCTGGGATCAAGCCCGCATCAGGCTCTATGCTCAGTGGGGAGCCTGCTTCCCCATCTCTCTCTGCCTGCTTCTCTGCCTACTTGTGATCTCTCTCTCTGTCAAATAAAGAAATAAAATCTTAAAAAAACAAAACAAAACATAAAATCTATCTATGGAAAGCCCACAGCAAATATCATTCTCAGTGGGGAAAAGCTGACAGCCTTCCCTTTGAGATCAGGAACACGACAAGGATGCCCACTCTCACCACTCTTGTTCAACATAGTACTAGAAGTCCTAGCGACAGTAATCAGACAACAAAAGAAATAAAAGGTATTCAAATTGGCAACGAAGAAGTCAAACTCTCTCTCTTTGCAGATGACATGATACTTTATATGGAAAACCCAAAAGATTCCACCCCCAAACTACTGGAACTCATACAGTAATTCAGTAATGTGGCAGGATACAAAATCAATACACAGAAATCAGTTACTTTCCTATACACTAACAATGAAAATATTTTAAGGGAAATTAGAGAATTGATTCCATTTACTGTAGCACCAAGAACCATATGATACCTGGGAATAAACCTAACCAAAGGGGTAAAGGATATGTACTCGAGGAACTACAGAACATTCATGAAAGAAATTGAAGAAGACACAAAAAGGTCGAAAAGCATTCCATGCTCATGGATCAGAAGAATAAACATTGTTAAAATGTCTATACTGCCCAGAGCAATCTACACTTTCAATGCCATACTGATCAAAATTCCACCATTTTTTTTCAAAGGGCTGGAATAAATAATCCTAAAATTTGCATGGAACCAGAAAAGACCCCGAATTGCTAAGGAAATGTTGAAAAAGAAAAACCAAGCTGGGGGCATCACATTGCCTGATTTCAAGCTTTACTACAAAGCTGTGATCACCAAGATAGCATGGTATTGGCACAAAAACAGACACATAGACCACTGGAACAGAATAGAGAGCCCAGATATGGACCCCCAACTCTATGGTCAAATAATCTTTGACAAAACAGGAAAAAATACCAGTACAAGAAAGACAGTCTCTTCAATAAATGGTGCTGGGAAAATTGGACAGCTATATGTAGAAGAATGAAACTTGACCATTCTTTTACACCATACACGAAGATAAACTCAAAATGGATAAAAGATATCAACCTGAGGCAGGAATCTATCAAAACCCTAGAGAAGAACATAGGCAGTAACCTCTTTGACATCAGCCACAGCAACCTTTCAGGACTTGTCTCCAAAGGCAAAGGAAACAAAAGCGAAAACAAACTTTTGGGACTTCATCAAGATAAAAAGTTTCTGCACAGTGATGGAAACAGTCAACAAAACAAAGAGGCCACCCACGGAATGGGAGAAGATATTCACAAATGACACTACAGACAAAGGTCTGATATCTAAGATCTATAAAGAACTCCCCAAACTCAACACTCACAAAACCGATAATCACATCAAAAAATGGGCAGAAGACATGAACAGACACTTCTCCAAAGAAGACATACAAATGGCTAACAGACACATGAAAAAATGTTCATCATCTTTAGCCATCAGGGAGAGAGATTCAAATCAAAACCACACTGAGATACCACCTTACACCAGTTAGAATGGCCAAAATCAATAAGACAGTAAACAACAAATGGAGACGATGTGGAGAAAGGAGAACCCTCTTCCACTGTTTGTGGGAATGCAAGTTGTTGCAGCCACTTTGGAAAACAGTGTGGAGATTCCTCAAGAAATTAAAAATAGAGCTACCCTATGACCCTGCCATCGCACTACTGGGTATTTACCCCAAAGAAGCAGATGCAGTACAAAGAAGGGCCACGTGTACCCCAATGTTCATAGCAGCAATAGCCACAATCACCAAACTGTGGAAAGAGCCAAGATGCCCTTCAACAGATGAATGGATAAAGAAGGTATGGTCCATATATACAATGGAATATTATGCCTCCACATTAGAAAGGATGAATACCCAACTTTTGTATCAACATGGATGGGACTGGAAGAGATTATGCGGAGTGAGGTAAGCCAAGTGGAGAGAGTCAATTATCTTATGGTCTCACTTAATGTGGAGCATAAGAAAAAACATGGAGGGCACTGTGAGAAGGAAAGGAAGGATGAATGGGGGGAAATTGGAGAGGGAGATGAACCATGAGAGACTGTGGACTCTGAGCAACAAACTGAGGGTTTTGGAGGGGCGTTGGGTGAGCCTGGTGGTGGGTATTGAGGGCACGTATTGCATGGAGCACTGGATGTGGTTCATGAACAATTAATCTTTTAACACTGAAAAAAATGTATTTGGGGAAAAAAAAGAAAATATTTTTTAAGTTTTAGTAATAAGTGTCAAGAGACATAATAGGGTAAGAAAATACTAGCTAAAAGGGAATTTTTTGTTTTTGAGGAAAAATATGGAAAATTGCCTCAAATAAGTTAGAATATAAAAATGGCAGGAGAAAAGGAAATGCATTTTAATTAATATAGAAAGCAAAGTCAAGTATGTCTTAATAATGTCCAGACACATAATGTCTCCATGTATACTCTCATAATGACTAAAGTAATTTATGCAAGTTTTTCCAGTCCAGAAGTATGGTTATTATTTGTTATGGATTATATTATGTCCTAAACCCTACCCACCCTCAAATTCATATGTTTAAGTCCTAAACCCAGTACTTCAGAATGTGACCTTATTTGGATACAGGACCTTTTCAGAGGTACGCAAGTTATAGTCATTAGGGTGGGCCCTACCCAGTATGAGTGGTGTTCTTATGAAGAAGGGAAATGTGGGTACAGAGATATGCACAAAATGTGATGAGACAAGGAGAAAATGGCCATTTACAAGCCAAGGAGAAGGGCCTGGAAAAAATTCTTCCTTCACAGGTTAAAGAAGTCATCAACCCTTCCAAGACCTAGTTTTTTGGACTTCTGGCTTCCAGAACTGTAAGAATAAATTGCTATTAGTCTACCAAATCTGTGGTGCTTTGTTATAATAGCCCTAGCAAACTAATAGAGAAATCTATAAAAAGAAATGTGGTAATTTCTTCCTTTTCCTCACGAAAGCTCTTCATTCCTTGAGCAAAAGCAATTACTCCCTCCTCTGAAACCCAGTTACACTATGTTTGCATTTCTCTTGGCACAAACCCACCTTGAATTATTATTTATGTTCTTTTTTACTTCTCATCCTAAGCGACAAGTCATTCGAAAGAGAAATATGTGCTTGATTACTTTTTTCAATACAGTGGTCAGAATACCACCTACCTCATATGATTATTATGAGTATCAAATGAAATAATTTTGTGCTGAGGAGCATAGTTTTACTGTGTCCTCCTCCATCCTTTTCTCTCTCTACTGGTTTGATGGACTATCAAATCAGTAACTCCACAGACATTATAGTTTAAAAAATACAGTATTGGGGCGCCTGGGTGGCTCAGTCGTTAAGCGTCTGCCTTCGGCTCAGGTCATGATCCCAGAGTCCTGGGATCAAGCCCCACATCGGGCTCTCTGCTCAGCAGGGACCCTGCTTCTCCTGCTACCATTCCCTCTGCTTGTGTTCCCTCTCTCGCTGTGTTTCTCTCTATCAAATAAATAAAATCTTAAAAAAAAAAAAAGTAAAAAAAAATAAAAATAAATAAAAAATACAGTATTATACAAATATATACATTAAACATGGCTCTGTATCATCTTTTTAATTAGCAGGAGGTTAAATACTTCACATTCTGATATATTTACCCTCTAGTAATAAAAACAAAAGTAAAAGAAATTAAAGACATTAAAAAACAGGATATAGAAGAGTAAAGAAATTCTAGGCTGTTGGATTCTGACCTGCACAGAACACTGGCAGAAACGCTGCACGTGTCCCCCTGTGTCTCTTTGTTCAAAGCGACGTGTGTGCATATGCACATACACAGCAGCAAGAAAAAGAAGACAGACGTGTTTGTTGGTGCCTGTACCACAGGCATATGTCTGTGCTTATTTTCTGTCAAATCACCCTAGTATATATTCTGATTCTGTGGCTATTAGGTTAACACTAGGCAAATCATGCCACCTGAAAGGTCCTCAGTTTTTCCATCTTACAAATGAAAGCATGGGATGGGATAATTTTTAAGGTCTTTTCAGACATAGAAATCTGTAATTACGTGTCCCTGAGTTCTTCTGTCCCCCTCACTTCATCTCTTCTGCCTGTGGTACCTGTTTAACTGTTTAACTGATGAACACCTATGGGCACCACTGATTGACAGACAAACTATATTAAGTATCACTCACAGAAGAGAGTAGTTCTACCTTATGATCTCATATCAAGGTGTTTTTTTTTTTCATGGTTTCCTCCTTCATGTTTCCTCCTCACTGAAACATGGAGGCAATTATTTAAGTACATATGGATCATTTTCCCCCATTTCTCAAAAAACAAAATTAAAAGTATTAGTTGAAATTGTCCAAATGTTTGGAAAATAAATTCTAATGAAACTCTATTCTGTAAAAATAACATAAATAAAACTTTCATATTGAATTTTATAAAAATTTTTAATTCTTGTACAGAAGACGAATCCTGCTAAAAGGGATACACTGCTGGGGCCACCGGGGTGGCACCGTTGGCAAAATGTCCAACTCTTGGTTTCAGCTCAGGTCATGATCTCAGGGCTGTGAGACTGAGTCCCGCATCGCTCTGTGCTCAACGTGGGGTCTGCTTAAGATTCGTTCTCCCTCTCCCTCTGCCCTTCCCCACCACATGCTTTCTCTCTCTAAAATAAATATATCAAAAAAAAAAAAAAAAAAAAAAGAGGATGGGGGATACACTGCTAGAAATCAAATTCTTAGTAGATGGGAGTTAAAAAACACACAGGGGATGCCTCAAACTTTTAATTACTTATTATCAAGTAAAAGTTTAATGAACCTGGATAAAGAAATGAAATAAGAATTAACTCACTTTCATCCATTTTCTCTTCACATTTAAATGTTTGTTTTTATTGATTTTTTAGGACTTGGGTAACTAGAATATATAGGCAGAAAGGATAAAGAAAAAAAAAAAGATAAATGCTATTTGATTTCAACTGGGGGCAAACATGTCTTTGTACTACACTGTGAATGGACCAAAAGCAGTGTGTCACAAGAGAGATCATAAACTACAGAGTCAGACCTGTGTTTAGATCCGGGTTCTGCATCACTAGAAATGTTACTCATGCTCCAAGCTTCCCATGTAAAGCAGAAATAATACTCCGCGAAGTGCTATGAAAATTAGACCTAGGCACAACATTGCAACACAGGCAAACTCCCTTCGTTCATTACAAAAAAGTATTTGTCATAAACTATGTGGCAAAAAGACCAAAGAATGTCACACAGTATCGTAACATATTTTTACTGATAGTATTTACTGTAGTAGAAGTTTGTGATGAGACTTCAGGGCATCCTGAATTAGAAATTCTTAAGGCAAAATGAACACCTCTAAAGAGCTAGATATTTGTCATCCTATTACCTAATCTAATTCTTTTTAAGTGAGTACCAGTGGTAAAATAGTGAGTACTAAAGTGAATTAGGAAATGCATAACCATTAATTTTTGAAGGAACTAGTCAAATATTAGAGCTTAAGACACATTTCATGAGTAGTTAATATTCTATATAAATCCTATATGATTTACTTCCATTTGCCCCACATATGTATACCACTTGCTACAGGAAGATTTAGCTAACACACACACACAGGACCGCCATGGACTCAAACCTGGAACACTTCATTTCTTGGCTGGACAGGTCCATCGGTGTCAGAATTTGCCTGTGCCCCCTCCTCAGCACACTGATTCAGTGCGGCCGCAACTGTGGCATAATCAGGGTCCTCTCTGGCAGATTCCTCTGGATCCAAGTGGTTGTTGTGACTCACATCTTCAGCTACGTGTCCCTTTCCTTCGTCATTCTTGCCTAGCTCATTCTCTTTCTTGTTTTTATGTTCTTGTTTATTATTTTCACAACTGTCTCGATTAATTTTCTCCATTTCGGGATTTGGTTCATTTTCAAAATTGGACTTAACATCTGCCAAGATACCATTAGTTGACCTAAATGGACTTGACTTATCTTTTGGTCTTGTCTCAGATTTATTTAACTCCATAGGATCTACAATATCTTCTGCTGTGTGTTTTTCTTTGTTACTGTAATACTGTAGGATATTTTTAGGTACCTGATGATAAAAGTTGTCACTGGCATCTATTACCTTCCCATTTTTAATTCTGAAAACTGTTAAGGGTTTTTTTTTGTTCCTGTGTAAAGTGTTCTTTTTGTGAAAAGTATTGTACCTGTATTTATTAAAAGTGGTATCAAGAGTAGAAAACGCAGTTGTGTCACATAAGAGATTCTGCTTGAAGCAGAAGAAAGAGAAGAAACATGAAAAGAAGAAGAAAGAAATAACAAAAACATACACAGTAATTGTTTTAAAGTAAGATACATAAAATAATTCTATATTAGTGACTTTTTATAAAGAAAACTAGAAATATATACACATCTGAATGGAAACAATGCTAAATAGACATATTCTTCTAATTTACCCACTTGTATGTTCTCACCACAGCAAAACTCAAAATGATAACTTCATTTAAAACCTCACCTGTAATAAAGTTCTATGCAAAGCATAAGAATCTTAAGTTTACTTATGTAAGAATGATTAAAGAAGTTCACATACATCACTACCTGGTAAAAATAAAAGTTGGATTTATTGCATTAATATTATAAGACGAATCTAATGTTCTGGGTTAGATAAAGGTAGAAGTTGTATCACTTTTAAACTTTAAAAACAGAAAAACAAAAAGGTGTACACTTACGGAAGTTCTAGAATATACCTCCTTTGAAAACTGTTTTTCCAAAACATGAAGTTTTTCTTGGAGGTATCTATTTTGTAAATGTAAATCTTCAATGACAGAATCTCGAGGGAGAGCTTGCCGTGTCCTATAAGAAACAACAGACGCTTTACTACTCAAATTTCAACTCTCCACAGCTTTACTATACCAAAATACAGGAAAGAAAATAAATATTTATTAATACAGCATTTATTTGAAATTCCACAAAACTTGTAAACTTTACAAAAATCGGGACATGACTCTTTATAGTATAAAGTGATCCTCTACAGAGGATTGGCTGCAGGGCTCTTTTGAATTATGAGTTAACAAGTGTATTTTGATTTACAGAAATACATTAACATCTTTAAAGTACATGCATCTATTTATATGGAATTGTGTAAGACAAATCAAAATAGCCACTATTTTTAAAACATTATGTAATAATTTCGTAACATCTGTGTGCTTCTTGAGAAGCTCAAGGATTTACAAAAGGCCCTTAGTGGTGCCAGATAATCTGTTACTCCAGGTCTCATGTGCATGGCCTCCAAGGAACTCCGTAATCTGGCCCCATTACACCTATTCAACCTAAATGTCCAGGAGGCTACCTTTACTAAGGCAAAAAAGTCTACCCTTTCCCACACAGGAAAGCTTCACTCCTACCACTATGTCTCTGCTAGAGTTCTACTCTCTTGGAATATCCCTCCTCCCTTTAATACCTAGATCTGATTCATTCACCTTAGAAATTCAAGTTGAACTGAGAACATTAAGTTCCATCTCTTCTATCTGATCTCCTCCAATTACTTCAGCCACACAGATTCACATTATTAGGAAAAAACAAACAAACAAAACCTCTAAAAGTATTAGGTTTCGAAACTAAAATATTTGATCCTTGTGAAAATTGCAAAGGAGAAAAAAGGGTTTAATGTTGTTTTGAACATATGCTTAGATCAAGACAAACAAGGAAGGGAAGGAGCCACTGTTGGGATCAGACAGTATCTGTACAAGCGGTGTCAAAAGAAAGAATTCTTCAATCGCTTTTTTCTTCTCCATCATGGAAAATTCCGAGGGATTTAAGAAACAATGACTTAGGAAAAAAAGAAAGGAAATGTAGATGCTCAGGAGTGTCCTGTAAAGGAGTTCACATTACATTAACACTGATGCAATCATGGGCATTAATAAAGAAGCACTAATGGTAATTTTTTAAGAATAATAGAAAGGGAAAAAACATAACAAATTTAAGAACAGCAAGTATCTTCATATCCAAATATGACAGGTAGGTACCAGACTTTAAAAATGATCATTAAGATGATTCTGGGCAGCTTGTAAGTATTTAGTAGAGGATGTGACAGATTATGTAAAACTAATTGAAGTTTATCTAAGAAGAAATGATTGAAACAGATTATTACAGTTTCCGTTGTTGTTAGGACATGATCTTATTTTGCTTTTGCATGACAGTGATTATATCAGAAGACACAGCTTGAAAAGAGAGGATAAAACAAAAAAATTTCAAAGATTTCTAAAGAAATGGCATGGCGGAGAGAGGGCTGGTTCTAGATACAGTGGAGTAAACGTGTCCAATCTTGTCTCTCTCAAATGCATGGAACAGCTATTTGAGAACTTTGAAAAGTAAATATTTTACAGATTGGGGCAGCATACCAGAATTTGAAGTATCAGCAAACAGGCAATGATTTATCTTTCCTTTTCCTCTGGTGTTTCTTGGCCTGAATACAACACTGCTTGAAATCCGAAGATGAGTGTTAGTACTGAGAGAGAAAGAAAGCCCCAGATTTCGCTCAAAATACCGAAAAAGGGAGCCCTAGGGAAATGGAAAATGTCAGGGAGCTCACAGAAAGGGAGGAACTAAAAATAGGGATCTTATAAAGTCATTTATGAAATTCTGGGCTCAGCACTGAGCTGTGTGTGCATGGATCTGATTTTAGGGTAGCAAAGACTCAGCCCACAGAAAGCAGGGTGGAACTTGGGAGTCTGAACCTATCCAGACTGACTGCCTGTTAAAACAAAAATATCCACATTTTCCATAAAATTTAACCAAGATCCAAAGTTTCACCACATAATATTCAGAAGATTCAAGAATACAACCCAAAATTAGGTGGCATACCAAGAACCAGAAATATCTTAACTCACATGGGAAAAGACAACAGAACCCAAGCCTAAAGTTATACACATTCATTACATTAGTTGCTATAGGTCAGTTTTCATCATTATAATGGGTACCACATTTTCATGAAACAGCCTACCTCATATATGAAATGTCATTTTCTAAGTCAAGATTCCTCTTTTTCAATTCTTCCAACTCCTTTTCTGACTCCAAAGCTCGCACTCCCATAACCTGATCAACAGTAATGCCAGTTGTTTTTAGTTTCCTCTGCAAGGTAAGTTTCTCTTTGTCAGCTCTGTGGGATTTAATGTAGCATCATGAAAATATGTAATTCACTGTTTTGCGTTCAATTTACTAAACCACAGCTTACTCAATTACAAGACCAATATAAAAAAATTAGGCTTTTTTGTATTTGCTATGAGCTAACTTATTTCAAAATTATAGGAAGTCCATTTATAAATTTTTAAAATCCTTTTTTTAAAAAAAATATTTGAGAGAGAGAGAGAGGAGAGTGCACACAAGCACGAGGGAGGAGCAGAGGGAGAGGGAAAAGCAGACTTCAAGCCAAGCAGGGAGCCCGATCTCAGGACCCTGGAATCATGACCTTAGTTGAAGGCAGATCTTAACCGACTGAGCCACCCAGGCCGCCCAAATTGTTAAAATACTTTTAAACACATTTTAAAGAAAATAAAAAGTGAACCATTGATGATAAATGATAATTAAAACTAAGAAATTTTTCAAGTATGATATCAAATATGAACTATCAAATATGATAAAATGATATAACTTCCAAATCAAGATCTTGCACATAATTAATTAGGCTTAAATTTAAACTCACTTGGCAAAAAGATCCTTCAAAGTAGTCAACTGCTTTGTTAGAATATAGACTTCACCCTCTTTTTCCTTCAACTTGTTTCTAATTCCCTCTATTTTGGTTTGCCATTTTTTACCTTCTTCCCACCTAATTAATTCTTCTTTAGCACTCTGTAAATAATAATGGAGAAAATTACCAATATTTTAATTTCAAGATTTATCAATTACAACTTACTAGAACAATGGTAAACCAATATTTCTTAGAGATTATATAAATACATTCATTTTGCTATGTAACTTCTAAACTCTTTAGACATGCCAAGCTATTAGCAAAAATGCCCTTCCGTATAAGGGTTCTGTATTCCATTACTTGACAGATGATATTCCAGGGAACCGTCTGGACTAAGGCCAACAGACTTAAGAGTCTTTAAGATTCTAATAAAGATGATCATGATCAAAGTAAGCTTCTAACAAAGAATGTATATGTACAAACGATCAACTCAATTTTAACCAAAATAGCAATCTTCTAGCATCACAGCCCCTTCAAATCTTCAATGCACATGATTTCTCTTATTGAATATATGTTTATATAGTGCTAATCATCTGCCAAATACCACTCTGGGCAAAAGAGGTAGAAGCAATGAATAAACCAGAAAAAAAGCATTACAGCCTAAATTTATGTTGGTTGGGTAGATTAGGGAAAGGGAACAAAATATAGACAGAAAGAAAAAAAATATTTTGTAGTAATGTAGCTGGTGATAAGTGCTTAAAAAAAAGAGCAGTGAAGAGGATTAGCTAATGGCTTTAGCAAAGCCACTGGGACATACAAACTTCCAACAGGATACATTTGTATCAGTCCGCATTTGTAGCTCTGAATTCCTATTAATGCTACAAGACTACTTCATTATGTTTTCTTTTTTTTTTTTTTTTTAAAGATTTTATTTATTTGACAGAGAGAAACACAGCGAGAGAGGGAACACAAGCAGAGGGAATGGTAGCGGGAGAAGCAGGCTTCCTGCCGAGCAGGGAGCCCGATGCAGGGCTCGATCCCAGGGCCCTGGGATCTGACCTGGGCCGAAGGCAGACGCTTAACGACTGAGCCACCCAGGCGCCCCTTCATTATGTTTTCTAATGTAGTATGCCAGAGTATTTTCATGTTGAAATATGAGAAATACAGAAATATCGGTTACTTTTATAAATTATTTTGTGTTTCTCCTTTATAATGATTTTTTTGAAATTACACATGTAAGTAGATTCTATTAACCATAAATTTCATGAGGAATAGTACTTAGGTTGTCATAAAACACTGTATTTATTACAGAAGGCAATGTTGGGGCTGAAAGAGTTAAAGCCATAGTTTTTTTTTTTTTTAATATTTTATTTATTTAACAGAGAGAGATCACAGGCAGGCAGAAAGAGGGGAAAGCAGGCTCCCCGCCGAGCAGAGAGCCCAATGCGGGGCTCGATCCCAGGACCCCGAGATCACGACCCGAGCCGAAGGCAGAGGCCTTAACCCACTGAGCCACCCAGGTGCCCCTAAAGCCATAGTTTAAAGTCAAATGCCCAAGATTTGTTTGCCCAAAGATAAATGCCCTATCAAAACTGTCTTCTTTGACACTGGCCAATTTTTTGCCTTATTATCTTAGTTCAGTTAACACACATTCTTTTAAAAAATGCAAAAACCTCAGTATTTGATCATTATTAATCTTTTTTTTTTCTGAAATATATACAAGTAATTTTGTGACTTCCAGAAATATAAGTATTTGGGCATAATGGTATATAAGTAAATAATTCTGCAGCATTGGAGGGCTTTGTAGGGATTGGGCAATTCTATGCCATCTGACATTACCCTCTGAACTAAGACTGAGCAAAACAAGGCTGAAATAATTTAAAAATGAATCACAAAAACAACAAAATAACAAAGGCAAATGTCACCAAGGCTCTGTTCTAGACTAGGGGAGAAGAGAGGATATAGAGAGAAGTTCTCTTTTCATATTTTCTGTACTATAGCCACTCAGGCATGGATTTCAGAATAACATAACTGCATTTTAAATTTTTCTTTCATTTAACAAATATCGAGCATCTAATACAAGCCAAGCAGTGTTGTAGGTGGTGGGGATACAACAATAAACAGAACAGGCAAAATTCTTGCCATTAAAGCTAATAGTCCAAAAGATGAAAACATAGATAAGTACATCTCTAGTATGTCAGATAATAATAAAGGCTATGGAGAAAAGTATAGCAACATAAGAAACACAAATGCAAGGCGTGGGAGTGGGTTTGGTATCTCATATAGATAGGCTATAAAGAGCTGACAGAGAAAATGGTGCAGAAATTCCAATATAAAAGCATTTTTTGAGCATAAAAACATTCATAAATTAGAAATACCCCATACTGCAGAATTTGAAATAATGCTATCGCTAGATTCCTGGATACAAACTTGAATATTAGGGTTGCTCTTTGCACTCTCTTTTCCTAATAAGTAATAATATTATACAGTGGTATGGACTGGATGGCTTACAAAGAACTTGCACATACTGTTTCATTTGATTGTCAAAATAATCTCGGGAGGGGTGCCTGGGTGGCTCAGTCGTTAAGCGGCTGCCTTTGGCTCAGGTCATGATCCCAGGGTCGTGGGATCGAGCCCCGCATCGAGCCCCACATCGGGCTTCCTGCTCGGCGGGAAGCCTGCTTATCCCGCTCCCATTCCCTCTGCTTGTGTTCCCTCTCTTGCTGTGTTTCTCTCTGTCAAATAAATAAAATCTTTAAAAAAAAAAAAATCTCGGGAAACCGGCAACGCAAGTTGTTTTTCTATTTTCTATCATTTCTATTTTCAGGAGAAATAAACTGAAACACAGATGAGGAATCTAGGCAAAGCCACAGGCTACTGAGATATTTCACTAGGAATCAGGTTAGGAACTGGCATCCAAGGATTAGACCTACGCCCAAGTGGGGAGGCAGTAAAGAAAGCAATCTAGAAGAGTAAGGACATTTTTATCTTGTGCTTTTTACCAGCAAAGCTTCTGATAGCAAGTACTATGGGGTTCAATGTATACAAATGGAAACATTTTAATAAAAATGAGAGTAAAATTGGTGAATTTTCATAGGTAAAATGAATTTTGGAATATACTCTATTAAGAGTATAATAGAGTATTATAGTAGTGGATACTCTATCCACTACTAATTTCTATTCAGTGGCATTAAAGATACTTTTCTTTTTTATGTTCATGTTATTGAAATTATTTTATAGATACTGACATTTTCTGGGTAAATTTTACAATAAAAACTATTCCTAATCTTAGCTCCTTTGTTGTAATTTTCTACGGGGGTAAACATTACTACTAACACCAATATTTCCAAGGTCTCTCATGATATTTGCAATGTTACTGATATAAATTTTCAGCTTATTTGTAATAAATTATATGCATTTTAGCAAGTTTTATGGGGTTTGAGGGGATTGATAATTTGTTAGTAATTTTTATTAGAAAATAGTTTGCTAGTTAACCTGTTAGAAAATTTTAAGCAACTTTTCTCACATTTCAGAATCAATTTGAGTAGTTTGATTACTGATTACTACAAATGTTGATTTTATTCCAAATCACTTTGTTTACCCTGAACTAACAGTCCAGTCTATTGAAGGATAAAAAGGGCACGTTTAAAAATGCCCAACTTTCTTTCCCAAAATCAAAAGAACCAATTTATGTAAAAAATTATGTTGGGGAGAAGTTGGAAAGATAAAGTGTGAGGGGATTTTAGAGGTACTATAATGTCAGAAAGAGGACATGGAGACATTCTAGTAATTTCTGAGTAAGAGTTAGATTTTAGGAGTTTCCTATAAATTCTTTTTTTTTTTTTTTTTAAAGATTTTATTTACTTATTTGGCAGAGAGAGAGAGATCACAAGTAGGCAGAGAGGCAGGTAGAGAGAGAGGGGGAAGCAGGCTCCCTGCTGAGCAGACAGCCCCATGTGGGGCTGGATCCCTGAAATCATGACCTGAGCCAAAGGCAGAGGCTTAACCCACTGAGCCACCCAGGCTCCTCATCTCTCCTGTAAATTCTTAAAGGCAGAAACTTGTTTTAGACTTCTCTACATTATTTGATACATTTATAGTATGTATTAGGTCCTCAAATTAATATAGCTGATCCTCTGTTCATCAGTTATATAATTGAACTTAGTCTATCATTACTTTAAACATACCTTTTCTTTCACGGGCTTTATTTCTGCCTCATCCACCTTTCTTTCCAGTTGGCTTTCTAGCTTTTTAATTTTCTTCTGGAGTTCTTCAATTAAACTCTGTTTATTATCTATTAGATGTTTCCCCTGAAATATAAGATGTATTTTTACATTTTACAAGTAAAAAGCTATCGACAAAATACACAATAAATATTCCAATTACAGAAATTTTCTGAGGCTATATCCATCTCTTCTAAATGCACTATTGATATAGAACATAGTAGCTACTTCTGCATTTTAAAGACAAACTACTCTAAATTGACAGATATGACAGAGGTCACTGAAGGAATCAGCTATATTAACCAAAGTAATCTGGAAAGCTACTTTTAGCAAATATTATAAATGAAATTAAACAGTGGAAATAAACCACTCCCCGTATATTTTAAATCAAAGACATTATCACAATTAAATATAAAATCACCTGTAATCCACTGGTTAGTCTTTTAATTTGCCTTTTTAGCTCATCATTCTCTTGATCAATTCCATCTTTCTCTCTAAGCATTTTATTATAGGCTTTTTGTTTCTTTTGCAGTTCATTGGTTAAGTCATTCAAATTATCAGTTAGTGAGTTTTCTCTGTTTTTACTTGTTTTAAGAGCTTCTTTCAATTTTAAAAGATTTTCACTTAAATCCTCAATTTGTGTCTGCAAGAAAGGTTTAATTCACAAATCTTCATCAAGTATCAACAATAAAACAGAATACATCTATTAATAAAAGGAAGTTTCAATCTATATATTATTATTATTCTTAATAATACTTATTAAAAAGGTTTAATGTTTATTAAATTAAAACTGGTTAAAAATAAAGTTTTTATCTAAATTTGAAAGTTCACAGGGGGTAAAAAAAAAAACCCCACCAACTACATCTGTTTTTCTAACTTCATTTCAAATGAATCAAGTCTACTTTGAGAAAAACAAAATGTGACAAAATAATCTAAACCAATTACATATTCAACAAACACCCAGAACCAAAGTTTTATCAAATAAGTAAATATTTTATTATGGCTGAACTAATTTATTAAAGGAACAAGTACATATGAATGTACATGGTGATGTTTTAAATGCTATGAAGCCTAAAAGTATAAAACAAAATCTCTAACTTGTAGTTTTTAACCCATTTTGTAAAGACAAGGCATAAAAGGGTAACTTGCAGCATTTGACAGTATATTTAAAGCCACTATACAGGAGTTTCCAGCTGTCCCATATAGTAATAGTCATGGAAATACTGGTACTTGGTATGTTTTGTTGCATAAATGACTATAGGTCAAAAGTATTACTAATAACACTAATAAAAAAAAACAAGCAAAATTTTAAAAAAATAATAATAGTAACACTAATAAGAAATTAGTACTACTATAATGCAATTAGAAGAAACACACAAGCTGTTCAGAAGTCAGAAAAGGACTTTAAGACTGTTAAGAATTTAGAGAAGATGATGTTTCAGGCAAAGAGAAAGGTATTGAAGAAGGTATCAATAAAGGGCCATTTCTGTTTATATATTTATTTACTTAATGGATTTTTGCTACCAACTATGCTCATAAACTTGATAGGTACAATGGGAGATTTAAAAAGGCAAAGCAGGGACTCCTGGCTGGCTCAGTTGGAAGAACATGTGACTCTTGATCTCAGAGTCCAGAGTTGGAGCCACATGATGGGTGTAGAGATTATTAACAAAACAATAAATGAAAAAAACAAACAAACAAACAAACCTAAGTAAAATCCAGTCCCAACACAGTTCAATGGTGGTGAAGAGGAGAAACAAATTCAGTAAATCAAAATTATAAACAAAACGTATAAAAAGTGGAATTTTCATTGTATGCAGAATGTTCTCTGTGAAACTTTGTGTAAAGAAATTTAAAATTCTTTATCAAACACATATGTTTTGCAAAAAAAGTTTAAGTTACCAAATCTAATGATTGATCAGTAATGAAAACAGTCAAGTATATTGCCAAAAAATAAATAACTTCGGAAAAGGCTTCAGAGTCAGGCAGCTCTATGGATTACATGTCAAGGACTATGTAATCTGCTTAAACTATTGCAGGGAGAAAAAAAGGAAAGCTAATTAATTCATATTATGAACTAGCAAAAATTAGAAGATTCTGATAAAGCAAAAGAAAGAAAACAAAGAAATCTACACACATATCTCGCTTATCAATACAGAAACAAAAATCCTAAGTAAAATGTTTCTTAATTCTATTAGGAAGAAGTAACTAATAATGGCTTATCCTTTGCTAATCTCTAAGAGGATAATCAGCGTGTGAGTATAATAAAGATTCTTATTGTTAAAAAACAAATATATATATATATATATATCCACCAATAATTCATTAGAATAAATTCCCTATTCATTATCAAAATTACTGTATGTCAAAGAGGATTCTCTTTCAAGAGAAATTATAAGGTACTTTGTTATACTGATGCATGTGTTATGTTCACCTTTAGCTCTTTAGTATGTCGATCAATAATTTGTTGAACATTGAGATTTGCCTCTTTCTGAGAAGTTGCAGAAATAATACGTTCCTCCGCTGCTGCCGTCATTTCTGCCCGGAGTTCCAAAAGTGCTCGACTAAGTGCCTGAAAATTATAATGTATATAGTTTTTAAAAAATTAATGGTAATACAAAAAATTAATATGTTTTATCACTTTTAAAAATTATCCTAAAATACCATGTGTTTAAGCAAACATAATTCACAATCTAACAGTCTTAATTTTTCCAAATGAATTTCCTTTAGTACTTGCACTCAATTCTTTCCAAACTGAGTGTGAGAATTCAAAATCTTGACAATAATAATTTTGAGAACACAGCATTAAATCAAGACATATATATTACAAAAGCTACATGTTTTGTTTCAATATCCAAGTTTAGGTATTTATCTGAATTACTCAGTACATACTTCTGTGTGAAATTAATTGAATTTATAGAGACAAGGAAAATTATAGGATTAGAAAAGACTTAAAATTTGTCAATAAATGTCATAAGCTAGTATAGAAAAATAGCATCTCCTAAATCAACTGAGTATATCAAATCTGAGATAAATTTTAAAAACTAATGCATCAGATAATCCACTGACCAACTGCTTCTCAAAAAACTATCTGTGACCTCCTTCTTTAAACTTTCCTCCTCACTGTCATATCATCCCCCTCCCCGGAATTGTTCAAAATTGTTCAATTATTCGAATTGTTCAAAATAGCCTTAGTAGCATAAAACCCCAGTTAGAAAAGAAGAGAAAATAATGGGATTAAGATTTCCCCTTATTTCCTCTCGATAACTCACAAATCAAACTGATAACATAAAAAAAAAGTGACTATATGTGTACTTAAAAACACCACCAAATGGCTATTAAAAAAGAAATCTTGAAGAATCCTGCTTAACAGCGTAAGACAAAGTTCATACTTTTTATTACAACAGTGGGATACATGCGATCATCTTTCACAAGTCTTCTCTAAAAGCAATCTATTCCTACATGTATTTTCTAAATATTGGTAATATTCTGTTGTTACTTACTTTTTGTTGCTTCTCTTTCAAGGCTAACTGGCTCTTTAGCCGTTCCACTAGATTTCTCATTGTAGTTGTTGGAGCTCTTGAATTTGCTTCTTTTTGAGCCTGAAGTTCAGATTTTAAACTCTGTGACTCCTTTTGTGAGTGGGCCAGAAGAGACCTTAAATCCTCTACTTCTGCTTTCACTTTTTTCACTTCATCTGCATGGTTTTCTTGGAGCCTAGCACAAGCAAACATATGTATTGAATGGAGTGGTTGCTGCAATTAACACTTTGACACAAATTTTATAAAGAACGAATGTTTGGTCCTAAGTATACTTACGACCTAAGTCTTGATTCAAATCAAAACAAGAATAATTCTTTGTTCCATTTAACTAACTCTTAAACTTAACATAAAACAGACTTTTCCTTTTAGTTTGTCTACCATTGTTGGCAATGACTGCATGAAGTAATTTTGTGGTCTAGACAATGAACAAAATCGCATTTTAAATACTGTCTCCTGCAAGATGTACCAAAAACTGAAGTTAACTCAAATAATCAAACTGTGAAAATAGGAGGTTTTATTAAAGAAAACACACAGATCTATAATTTCCTAAGACACATTAAAATACACGTGTCAATTTATACACTGAGAATATAAGTATAATTTTAGTTAACATGACATGGTAAGGTAGAAAACAATGACTCAAGTACTTCACTCGGCAAAAATTTATATATACAAGGTAATTTCAAAGGATGATTCTTTTCTGCATCCAGGAATTATGTTCAAAAGCGCAAGCAATTTCATATACCAAAACATGACAGAAATTTACTGCACCAAAAATAGCATTTCATGTATAAAATTTAATACAATGAGGAAAATTAGAGCGCAAAGATACCAAATAGGGTGCCTGGGTGGCTCAGTCAGGCTCCAACTCTTGATTTTAGCTCAGGTCCTGATCTCAGGGTCATGAGATCGAGCCCCATATCAGCCTCTGTGCTGGGTGTGGAGCCTGCTTACGATTCTCTCTCCCTCTCTCCCTCTGCCCACTATCTCACTTCCCACCCTGCCCCTGCTCGGGTGCAGGCACGTGCTCACTCTCTTGCACTCTCTCTCAGAAAAAATAATAATAATAAAAAAAGAATCAAATACTATTGCTGATTCTCTTTTCTTTTAGAAAATAATTTCTTAAAAGTGGCAACTTCTTAATAAAGCAAAAGTAGTGTTAATTTTATCAGAGACACATCGGATAAGTAGGTTAAGAATAAAAAGTTCTACTATGAAATTCAGAGCTGGAATGGAATTATAAAGTCAAATAGTACAACTTTGACATTTTTTCAGATAAGAAACTGAGATCCAGAGAGACAGCTCTGCTTTTTTTAAATTTTTTAAAATTTTTTCAAATTATTTTTTATTGTGTTATGTTAGTCACCATACAGTACATCATTAGTTTTTGATGCAGTGTTCCATGATTCATTGTTTGCATATAACACCCAGTGCTCCATGCAATCCGTGGCCTCCTTAATACCCATCACCAGGCTCTGTTAGGTAGAAGCCAGACAAGGGCTGTGGAAGGGACACCCTCAGGCAGAGTCTCCAGTCCCTGAAGGGGAATGATGGAGACGTGAGCTGGCACAAGGATGGTGATAATAATAAAAAAACAAAACAAAACAAAACAGGCTACACATAAGCCTGGGAGCTCAACATCCTGACTTTGTGGATCCAAGGCCTTGGGCCTCACAGATCATGAGTCACAGGTGCAAAATCTGTGCTTTCGTCTTCCACCTCTGTCCCAGGGTAATCCCTAGACTCACTATAATGCATTTGCATTGTGGGCACAGCTTCCCCCCTCACCCCCGCCTTGAAAAGGGCTTCCAAGATGGTTCTGGTACAAACCTTGTAGGGTTCAAAACACCCCTTCCCAACCTGCAGGAGGATTTTCCCAAATGACTGGAAGCAGCCTCCATTAGAGACTACCCCACTTATGCCACAGCAACTCCAAGCCCAGAAACCCAATAACATCCAATTTCAAAACAACCTAAGGGAACCTGCCCACTATCCCACTTTCATTTTAATAAACTGCTTTGTGCTTGCTACTTTCCTTCTAGTGGTCTTTACTCAAGCACTGATCCCATGCAAATCTTCTCATGGGGAATCCCAGGATGGAGACCTCCACTCACACAATGCAGACACTCTCTCATTCCTAACAGTTCTACAGTGATTACAAAGTACATGAACTATAAGTCTATTTTAGGTTTAAAATCTATATTCTGATAAATTGGTTGAACAATATTTACAATCTGTAATACAGAGAATGAATCTACTGTCACTATGATTAACAAAATAATTTTTTCATTCAAGAAATATTTACTGAACCTCTGTTGTGCACCAGAAACTTATAGGTATGTAAACAAAAGTTTCTATATTTATATATTACTTGACAATTTTCAAATTACTCTCACATACAGTATCATTTGGCCTCCATAAAGGAGCCAAGGTAAGTACTGTCATTTCCATTATATAGATGATGAAATGGATGCTTTAATTAAAGAGGTTAAAAACGAGATTCCAGGATAAGAATCTTGAGTTGACTCTTGGGCCAGACTGATTAGATTTAAATCATGGCTTTTCCATCTCCTCCTAAGGTATGTTAACTGAGCATTCCTGTGGCCTGCCTATTTCCTATATGAAAAATGGGAAGAATAACCTATGTCATAGTCCTGGGGATAAAAATGAGATGATATCCATAAAATTTTTAGAACAGTGCACAACACAGCAAATGCTTACATTTCTCCTCACTATATCATTATTACCATTTGCCTATTTTTATAATACATTCCTAAAACTTACCGTGATTTGATATTTTCAAATTCTTTGATTTTTAATTCAGTGATTTCTTTTTGTCTCTCTAAATCTTGAGATACTTTTTTTAGTTTGACCAAAAGTGAGGAGAGAGAATCATCTTGTTCTGCTACTGTCTGTTCCATCTCAGCCAGACGAATAAAATGTTTGCTGGTTGGAACTGGAGTCGGGGATTGTTTTATTAAATCCTAGGAAAAATGAATAAAATAGCCATGAGCATGTACAACTCAATACCATACTTATTCCATAATTTTAATTTGCTTCCTCAGTTGATCAAAATATAATATCCAATCTAAAATTTCATGATATTTAAGAGCCAATGAAGACTTAAAGAACACAGGAAATCGAGATCTTATTCTTTGTATTCCCAGCACTGAGCAAAGGACCTTCATGAAGTGGAGGATCAATAAATGTTGATTGTATTCATGAGTTAAGACTCAAGAACACCAAGATTTGCTGTTAGGAGATGTAAGATAGGCCCTTTCACACATACAGAAGACAAAGATCAAAAGAAACAAGTATGAACTGAATTCAGAACATGAAAAGTGGTTAGATATTGGTAAACTTACAATGAACACAACTTGAAAAGACAGACTGATGTCACATTATACAAGGTTTTGAATACATGGCTAAGGAATATAAACATGATTTTGTAGGCAGCAGTGAGCTACTGAAGATGTGGAGGAAAATGATCAGAGCTGTGTTTTTAGAAGATTATTCTAACAACAAAGGTAGAATGGCTTCTATTAAAAAAAAAAGAGAGAGAGAGAGCTAAATTTTCAATTATATGGTCTCAAAAACCAATAATGAGTAGAATAAACGATCTTACCCAAGCTGTTTGTTTGAATTTATTGAGTGAACTATCAGATTGTAGTTCTAATTTATGATGAAGAATATGAAGGTCTTCCTCATGTTTCTTAACAATCTCTCTCTGCTCCTGTTTATAGCAAATCAAAACTGCATTTTAAATTATGACTTAAATAAACTCACATATTTTATTACCTTTAATCTTCCAAAATCCCTATGAGATAGGGAAGGAACAATATCTGCATACACACACACACACACACACACACACACCCACCCCCAGTATGCCTTCCCCTAGTACATGTTCAAGTTGATAAATCCAGCCTTAAATCACATTTATTCTTAATATTGGAATAATATTAAGAATATTTTAACTTGTTTCTAGGAAATTTTTTAAATACTGGATTTTCTCATTAATGTTCTTAGTAAACAGGATTGCCACTGACTACTGGTGTGATGGATTTCATTCTAACTTACTCCCTCAATCTTTACCTATAAACTCAACTGATACTTTTCAAAATCAGAATGGTTGCACCAAGAGAGCTATTTCTGTTTTAGTCAGTCCATGAAAGAAACATAGACATATACAAACTGCCAGTTTTACTGACAGATCTGTAATCCAATCATGTAAAAGGAAAAATTCCAAAATAGAATTTTCTGAAAGCAAGAAATGAACTACCACATCAGGACAGAATAGTATTTGGCATTTGACTAAAAATTATGGTAATAAATAAAACAGCACAGTGTAATATAATAACATACCTCTCTGGCTTTCTCCAGAAGATGTTGATACTTCTTCAATACTTCTTCCTTTTGATTCAACCTTGCCTGCATATTTGCAATTGTCTGCTGAGCAATTTTCAGTGTGTGATGTGATTTTGGCTCTATCTCTTTTCTGCCTAGTTCAGCTATCAGCTTTTCACGTTCTGCAGTGGCAGGCAATCGAAGCCTCAGTTCATTGATTACTTGGTCTCTTGACAGAATATTTTGCTCTGCTAACCGTAGAGCAGATTCTTTTTCTTTTAGTTTCTGCAATGATCAAATCATCATAAAATTATTTAAGCATAGTTTTTCTTTTAAAAATGCTTCATCTGAAAAAACAAAGTTTCATCTGAATTTTGGTCAGATTAATTATAAGCAAAACAGGAGTTTCACTTCATTTTTCACATTATACTTATACTGACGACACTATATTGATATTAATAAGGTTATATATCTTATATTTCACCCACATTTTATTTAGAAAATTATCACATGTGTTATAAACTTCACTGTTATGAGGAAAATAAAATTTAATTAAGGTACTTTATTTGGCTCTTAGAGTTTTAGAACTAGAAATGTGTGGTGGTACTAAATTTAGAAAGGAAATGTAATAAATCATTCCTTTTATTTCGGCCCATTGACTATCAGAGCCCCAGAAGAGTAGTCCATAAAAGTCAGCTGAATATAAAAATTGGAACTTTAGTGGCCTAAGTCAGTAAGTCACCTACGTTCCAGCATAAAATATGTAGTTTATTAAAATAAAAAAGGAAAAATGTTTACTCTTCAATAGGATTAAGGCAGATATTTTAAATTAAGTAACTCGGTAGCAGTTCACATAAATGTCAAATCTTACAATTACTGAAAAAAATCTTAGGTTTCCTCAGCTGATTAAAAATGGACAATTTTACTTATAAAATTTTTAAAAAGTGCATCTATAATTACTTTTGTTTAGATGTAAACCATCTGAGACAAAAATCATAGATAAAAATCACCTTCAGTTTATATTGGTTTCTTTGAGTATAATGTAAGTATAATCTTACTACTACTGATCAGTGTGCCCAAAAGTGACAAGCAGGCATTAAGTGGGCAGTAAATTCAAATTAGCCATATCTGCTCTTCTTTACTGGCTATTAAAAACATTATAGTAGAGTATAAAAGGAGATTGGAATTAGCAATATATTCATAATTCTATGCTTTACCTCTGTAAGCAAGTATTTTGAAAATTCCACAAACATATCCAATAATATACAAATAAAAATGCAAAGTCCTCTAATTACCTCTTCTAGTGATTTACATGTTGCCCGTGTTTCTAGGATTATTCGAACATTCTCCTTAATTTTTCTTAGAGCAATCTCAAGTTGATTTGGAAGAGGCAAACTAGGGTCTGGCATTGATCCTGTAGCTTCTTCAAACTATTAAGAAATAGCATTTTTTGAAAAATAAAAAAGCAGTTACATCATTAAGAATAATACTGTTACAACTGTAGGACAAGCACATAGTTAAACCCCACTTATATTTGAAATATAAGAAGATAATATCAATTAAAATTCTATCTAAGTTTAGAAAACATCTCTGCTGGTTAACATTTTAAGTCATGCTACAGAGTAGCAAACGGAATTAGTTATTCATACCTTTTGTGCTGCTTTTAATATTTCACTTTGCTGATGGTCAAAAATGTCCAGTTGACGTTCCAGCTCAACTTCTCTTTGGTCCCAGGCCATCTGCCTTTCTTCATGAAACTGTACCAGACACACACAGAGCATATAACATATAAGCATTAACACATAACACACAAGCATATAACAAAAGCGTTTATGTACATTTTCTTCTTTAATCCTTACAACAACCCTTTGGGGGCACGATGCTCTCATTTTATGGAAAAAGGAAGCACAGTCCGAGAGATTTAAGTAAGTAATTTGCCTAAGATCACAGAGATAGAAGATGAGAAGTCAGGATTTCAATCTCTCCATGCACCCATCCAACCATAACATTTAATGACATGTATTATGTGCTAAGAGGTAACGTGAACATAATAATAAATAAAGGCAAGTCCCTTTCACCATTTCACCGTGAAACTTATGTACTAGTGAGGGAGAGATAGTCAATAAATAAATGTGTTAGAGGGTAATAAGTGCTGGAGAAAAAGGCATCCCTATTTAGGGAATCTTGATGGTAGGATTTACAGTTGTATGCTGGGTGGCTAGTAAAGGCCTCATTGATAAGGTAAGACATTTGAGCGAAGACTTGGAAGCAATGAAAGCCTAAAGAGTACAAGAATCTGAGGTAAGAACAGTCTAGGAGGAGGGAACAACACAATTTCTAAGGCAAGCAAACATGAGCTTAGTGAATTTCGTCTGTCTCTAAAGTATATGTGCTTTATTCCATACCAAGCTGCCTTCTACACTCCATCAGTGAGAGCCAACTGAAACTCCTAACTGTGAAAAGTCAAATAACTAGTATTGAAATAATAATTAACTTACCAACTAAATTTATGTATTGTTCCCTTTAGGTTTAATTAAAATTACCATTATGGGGCGCCTGAGATGGCTCAGTCTGTTAAGTGTCTGCCTTTACCTCAGGTCATGATCCCAAGGTCCTGGGATAGAGCCCCCAGTCAGGCGCCCTGCCAAGCGCCCCCTCCCGCCCCAAACCTCATACTCATGTTCTCTCTCGCTCTCTCTCAAATAAATCTTAAAAAAAAGAAATAAATAAAATAAAACTACCATTACAACATAAGTAAATATAAATTTTTTGAATGCCTTAGAAATTAAGAAACAGTATTTTATAAGAATAATAATGGGAGCTACGTTCAATTAAGAAAATAATGTAATTGCTCATACAATATTCCTATGTTTAATATCTCAGCAATAAAAAAGCAAAATAAATATAAAATGAAACCTTGTTTTGCTGCACAATTTCCTCCTCCAGACTGCTGATGGTATGCTCATATTCAGAAATTATATTATTCAAATATTTGATTTCTTCTTTATCCTTGACTAATTCTCGATTTAGTTTAAGCTCTTGAAGACGAAGTTCTTCTATTTTCATATGCCAATTGATTACCTAAACATTTACAAATAATAGGTACATTATTTAAATATTTCTCCATTGATCCTAATAATTTTAATTGAAATAAATATATATTCTATAATAAGATAAAAATTATCCTTTGTTGAGGCACAGGCAAAGTTCATTTAGAATTTTCATACTCTTCTAAAAAATATGTGTGATCTTCATATAACATTCTTCAAATGTTTCTACAATGTTTACAAATAACTAAAATTACTATTTAATTAATATATATAAACTTTTCTAGAGTGTTTAAAGTTGATAGTATATAATCTTAACCTTTCTACCAAAACCATTATTTGGAAGAGTCTCATTTTACTCTTACAAATAGACTTTTAAAAAGCCAAAACTCTTAATTTATAAAATTGACATTAATAACTTACAATTGGAATTTTGGTCATATAGTAAGCATTTTTCAGACAGCTATACATTAAGAACTTAAAATTACTATGTAACTCTTTTGGAAACACCAAACTAAAAGTCCATATTTTACCTTTTGGGCTCCCCTGGCATCCTTTAGAGTGCTTATTAACTCTTCCAGCCCCTTTAACTTTAATTCCATTTCCATTGTTTTGTTCTCCATATTTCTCTGCTCTTGTTGAGAATTTTTCATCTCTTGCATGATCTTCAGTTTGTCCTTTTGTAATTGAATCATTGTTTTAGAGAACTTTTCCTGTTGTGCCAAGGGTAAAGCTCCACTAAACTGTCGTCGTAGAGACTGAATTGTTTGGCGCAGATGTTTTGCTCTGTTTCTCCCCTCCAAACGGGCATGATAGAGAGCCTGTTCTTTTTCATCAAGTTTCTGCTCCAAGCGCAAATTACAGGCCTCAGTCTTCTGCAGTTTAGATGTAACTGACTCCAACTTACCAAGAGCAGTAGCCTCACTAATTTGAAGGGAGACGATGTGTTGATGCAACTGGGCAATCAGTGCCTTTTCATCAGACTGCGCCTAACATGAAAAAGTATACACTGATAGAGTCATTTACAAGTTTTTCTAATGATTCTTATGATGGATTTCAAAACACAGCTTACTAAATAAAATTTTAAGAAGTGTGGTACATGAGAGCCTATAAAAATCTAGCCTAGCTTAAATTAAATTTTAATTATCAAAACTTGTTAAAGAAAAAAAAAACGCAGAATCAAGCATATTTTAAATCCAAATCTGGCAACTAACTTTAAATAACAGTTGGCATATTACTGATTTTTTTCAACTCTCATATGCAAATAACAATATTGATATAACACTAATGTGGACAATTTTTTTAATCCTAAAAAATTTATAATGGGAGAATATGTGTGTGAAAAGCTACATATTAATATAAGAGAAAATACTGTTATCAAAGACTAACCTAACTATTTCTCTTCAGGTCTCAACTTTGATTAGCAACCCGCACAATGTATTTGTAGGTATTTAAATGCTTTTCTGTATCATCAATGATATTTCAAATTAAAAAGTTTTTCTAATCAGGTTATAATTAACAAGCATAAGGGCTTCTGTCTGATATATTCTCTGATTAAAACTGTAAAATCACCCAATATCTAAAGTGAATTTAGGAAAAAGAAAAAATCTACTTAGAAGAGTCAAAACTGTACGTACCTGATAGTCTAACAGTTGCATTCTGATAGACTCTACTTCCTTTTCCCTAGACTGTTGCTGTGCATTCAAAATTTCAACTTGTCTTTTGGCAATATCAGAAATCTCTCTCAGTCTAGGAAGTGAAAAGATACTTTAGGAACAATTACATACATTTTCTAAGTAAATACCAGTATTTCACATTTCTAGACTCTTGGAAAAGCCACTAATTACCAGCATCTTAGTATCAAATACTAAAGCAAAATTTCCTTAACTGTTTCATGAAATATAATTCCAGGAGAGGTTAACATGTGTTCTGTTAAAATTTAATTCCATTCCCCAAAAAAAAAAAAAAAAATTTAACTCCATTCCCAACATCCCTCCCCCTGAAAATTCATAATACATAGTACTGTATGAAATGTTCTGAGAAGTTTTAAAGTAAATTATCTCAAACTATACATACATACACACACACACACACACACACACACACATATATATATATATATACACAAACACACAGCATTTTCCAAATCTATATGGCAGAGCGCCTCTCCCACACTTTTTTCATAAGATACTTATTATCCTCATTTGGCAGAGTTAGAAAAAGGTATTAAGTATGTTTATTTGACATAATTGTACAGTTAAGAATACAGAAATTTAAAATTCCTAGGTTCCCTAGGTAGATTAATATATGTTTTAATTTACAAGCTATCAGAAATGTGAAAAAGAGGGGTGCTTGGGTGGCTCAGTCGGTTAGATGTCTGCCTTCAGCTCAGGTCTTGGGGTCCTGCCTGGGATTGAGCCCCATGTCTGGTCCTGCCCTAGCTGCACCTCCTTCCCTCCTCCCCCCCCCCACTCAGCAGGGAGTCTGCTTCTCTCTCTGCTCCTCCCCACTATTTGTACTCCCACTCTCTTTCAAACAAAATCTTCAAAAAACAAAAAAGAAATGTGAAAAAGAAAGATTATATGCTAACTACAATTTAAAAAACGGGGGAAGCATGTTAGTAAATTATAAATTTCCTATAAGATTACTATTGTAAGAGTACAGAGGTAAAGTAAAATGCATTTTACTTCAGGCAAGAATAATTTTAGTTCACCATGACAGATGTCAGGTTTCCTCACATTGATTAGAAAGTTTCATTTGTTGATAACATAAGTTTTAAAAATTAAAATATAATAAAAAATCATTTTTTAATCTATTAATCTATTTTTTAATCTATTTAATCTATTAACACACAAGGAGAGGTCTATGAGGTAAGAGGAAGAATACAAAATGGAGTCTTTCATAGTGAAATGGGCTGAGAAGAACAGATATTCCCAAAGGGCTATCAAAGCTCCAAAAAATAACTTTATGATGGGCAAGCCATAAAACCCTTTTTATAAATAATTATTTGTGCTTGACAGATCCACTTATGGCTCCTATTACCTTTCTACTGAATTGACAAAAATTCAATAGAAATCCACGAGATTGAGTACACAGCATCTACTTGGCACACAGTATTTATTCCTTACATATATTTTGTGTTTCAAGTGAATAAATGATTTCTACATGTAAAATAAAAATCACATTACTCTAGGATTATTAAGTATAATTATGTGAGTTAATATATGTTTAATACCTAGCACAGTACGTACTACTCAATAAATGTAAACTGAAGCAAAATTTGAATTTATCATATCTTTATAGCAACCTTATAGAACAAGTAGACGAAAATATATTCTATTTTTTTAATTAAAAAATATTTTATTGCTGGCGTCCCTGGGTGGCTCAGTTGGTTAAATCTGTGACTCTTTAGTTTCAGCTCAGATCATGACCCTGAGATCATGGTTGATCTTGGAGCCCCACGTTGGGCTCCCCGCTCTGTGTGGAGTCTGCTTGAGATTCTCTCTGTCCCTCTCCATCTGCCCCTCCCCTTGCTCGTACTCTCTCTAAATAAATATTAAAATGTATGTATATATGTTTTTTACTGCTAAAAAATGCCAACCATCATCTGAGCTTTCAACGAGCCATAATCTTTTTGTTGGTGGAGGATTTTCCCTTAATATTGATGGCTGCTGATTGATCAGGGTAGTGGTTGTTTAAAGTTGTAGTGGCTGTGGCAATTTCTTAATATATTTATTTTGCTTTTATTTTGTTTATATTTATGTTATTGTATTTTATTCCACTATAGTTAACATACAGCATTATCCTAGTTTCAGGTGTACAAATAGTGATTCAACACTTTCATACATCACCCAGTGCTCATCACAAGCGCTCTCCTTAATCCCCATCACTTATTAACCCATGCCACCCCCCCAATTCCCCTCTGGTAACCATCAGATTTTCTCTATAGTTAAGAGTCTGTTTCTGGGTTTGCCTTTCTCCTTTTTTTCTTCCTTTGCTCATTTGTTTTATTTCTTAAGTCCCACACATGACTGAAATCATACGGTATTTGTCTTTCTGTAATTGACTTATTTCGCTAATCATTATACTGTCTAGCTCTGTCCTTGTCGTTGCAAATTGCAAGATTTCAACCTTTTATGGCTGAGTAATATTCCAATGATTGGAATACTGGAATATTATTCCACATACCACTTCTTTCTCCATTCATTTATCAATGGACACTGGGCTGCTTGCATAATTTGGCTATTATAAATAATGTTGTTATAAACACGGAGGTGTATGTATCCCTCTGAATTAGTGTTTTTGTATTTCTGGAGTAAATACCTAGTAGTGCTATTACTGAACCATAGGGTAGTTCTACTTTTAACTTTTGAAGAACCTCCATACTGTTTTCTACCAGTTTGCATTCCCATCAACAGTGCAAGAGGTTCCTTTTTTTCCACATCCTCACCAATACTTGTTTTTTGTGGTTTTGATTTTAGCATTCTAACAAGTGTTAGGGGGCAACTCATTGTAGTTTTGATTTGCATTTCCTGGATGATGAGTGATGCTGAGCATCTTTTCATGTGTCTACTGGCCATCCGGATGTCTTCTTTAGAGAAATGCCTGTTAATTTCTTCTGCCCATATTTAGATTATTTGTTTTTTGGGTGTTGAGTTGTGTAATTTCTTTATATATTTTGGATACCAACCCTTTATCAGATACAAGAAACTTAAGTTTAAATAAATGAAATGACCATCACACTTTCCTCCCAAAAAATATCAGTATGTGGAAGAACTAGGCAGTATAGGGTCTGAATTCCAAGTTCAGTGCTTTCTGCAAAACTATTCCTAAACTGTGAAAAATATGAATCTTGGGACATTATTTCCTCTTCAATATTATTATTTATGCCTGTTAAAAATTAACTTGTTAATCTTATGTAGTCCTGTACTTACAAAAAAAGAAAAATAAAAACAACAACCACTATCAATTCCATGAAGAGTATTATCCCAAACTACTATAATTACGTTTCTTAAACACAAATTAGAGTAGACACATCTAATAACTGAAAAGTTTGCATGAACTTACTTTGACACTTCAACTTTTAGTTCCATTTCACTCTTCTCTAATTCTAGAATCCGTTGCCTATCAGCATCACTTACTGTCTTGCTCACACTATCAGCTAATTCATCTCTTAACATCTGTTCCACCTTCTGTGCTTCCAAATTGATTTTGGTAAGCTAAGAAAAAGTAACAAAAAACGTTCAGATATATCAGTTTTTCGTGAGGTTTTCCCTTTCAATTTAGCTTTTACCATACATAATGCGGTTCTCTTTACTTGGCATTAGTCAAGTCATACTGAATTGGGTGTGATGAAATGCTAAGAATAGATTGAAGAGGGCAAAGAGAAAGAGTCAGGAACAAATTTTAACAACTCTGGTTATATACCAACCCACCAAAAGTCATTTATATTAGACAACTCAAAGTCTAATATTTGAATCTCTGATTTTTTTAAATTTGTTTGAAATGTGGTATATGCATTATACTTTACTTCAATTATTTCATCTATAAATAAATACGAATGAGTTAATAAAATCTTATTAATATATATTTAGTGAGTCAGTTAAAACAAATGATATGTTTAAAATATATACTAATTCTCAAAGTAAACATTACAAGAGTACTTTTTCATTATTAATTGTTGAATCTTTGCAAACTGTATTTATTGCCAGCCAATTTAATATTTCTGACCATATCAAAAAAAGTCTAAAACTTAGTATTAAGATGTAAAGTCCTGTGAGCAGAGATTACTGTCTATTTTGTTTCCTGCCCTAACACTAGTCCCCATACAGTGTATAGCATGTGATAGGCACTCAACAAATACTTGTTAAATGAACCGATGTAGTGAAAGGCAACATCATTATTAAAAATAATACCTTTTTTGCAAGCAAAAAATACCTTTTTGCATCAATCCTAATGTAATGCTGACGAGAAATAACTCATTCACAGAAATACCTGCTTTCTTTTTAAACATTTCAGATTTAAAAATATATCTTTTATTTATACATTACATGAAACACAAGCACTATACTAATATGTTACTTCAGAAATACAAACTAATCTCTCACAAGATACAATGTCTAACAGACATAGACCTATGTCTAACAAAGACTAATTCCTACTCTAATTGCATGATAAAAATTATATCAAACCTCAACAAATTTGGTTTCCAGTTCAAAATTACGTTCTTCCATTTGTTTTAATGAAGTCCTGACATGTTCATACATTTTTTGAGAGTGTTCAGCCCGCTGTCTTTCATTTAATTCCTTCATCTCCAGCATAGTGATTTTTTTGGAAATAGAAAGAATTTCACTGTTGGTTATTGATTTCTTTGCCTTATCCATGTTCGATTCATTTCCTATATGCAATAATACTAAGTCAATCTCAAGCTATCATCAAAATCATATCCCAAATATTTTAGCCACTATAGACAAGGATGCAACAATAACATGGTTCCCCTGGAAAACACAAGAGCCTTATGAATTATGACAGCCCAGGATTCCAGCCTTAGCTCTATTCAGGTTTGGATACTGTCTATCCCATTCGTCTCTCTGGAACTTACATTCTTCATCAGTTAAATAATAATAAAAATTATTCCTCACAGAAACTTAGGAATTTCTACAGGAAATCCAGTACTTATTAAAGAGCGATAAGGTAAAATGAACAGAGAACTTACCACAATTGTATGTAATATTTTTTTAATATCTTAGGATATCAGATACCTTCTTTCATGTGGAAGCTACATTGAAGTCAATTCACTTTTAATTTCTTAATGAATTAAAAACTGCATTTCTGAAAGTAGCTTATTTTAGATAATGGTAGGCCAATGTTAGCCTTCACTAAAGTACTACATGTCCCAATTGATAACTTAAATAAACAGCTCTATTTCATAACAGCAACCTTGAATAGCTTTAGAGCTCTAAGAGCATTAGAAAACATACAAAAACACTTTATCCAGAGGAGCAAATTTATCTGAAAATTATAAAGCACAAAGCTAGTAAGATAAAAAATTATTTAAATGCCACAAACTAGGATAACCATTTGAAAAACTAACATGGAAAACTCTAGCAGGAGCCACAAAGATTTTAACACCCTGTGAGACAGTAATATCTCTGTTAGATATACGTGAATATGTTCACTGCAATACCATAAGCAACAGCAAAAATAAGAAAACTTAGTGATTTAATCTCCAAAACAGTAAGATATTGCATGAATATTTATATATATAAGATGATGAATAAAATATTTTGACATCTACTAAGTGGATGTAGTATATAATGTTAAATATAGTCAAAGTATATATTTTTTCCATTAGAGTCAAACTTACACTATATTTACTTAAGTTTTTATTTAAATTCCAATTAGTTAACACACAGCGTAGTATCAGTTTCAGGGGTACAATACAGTAATTCAACACTTCCACACAATCCCCAGTACTCATGTAAGTATGTATAAGGTGATCCAAAAAATAATAATGGTCAAACTATGGGCTATATAAATTCTTTGCAATTTTTTTTTTATGTTTTATGGTGACCTTTTTAATTTAAATATATCAAATGATGCATTCCCAACAGTACTTCATACACAGTGGAAAATTCCAAATACTACCACTAAGATATAGGTATTTAAAAATTATCACCAGTCATGATTTGTTAAATGGCTCAGAATAGCTAATGCTTGGACATAATTGTTTAACACATGATTTCACTAGGAACAAATCTAATTAAATAACTAAAAACCAAATTTTGGTAGAGATTAGCACAAGATATTACTCATCAACTGCCTGCTAAATTAAACTGTTAAGGCAGAGTTTATTTTTATCAAAATAATTCCTTTTCGGGGTACCTGGGTGGCTCATTGGATTAAGCCTCTGCCTTCGGCTCAGGTCATGGTCTCAGGGTCCTGGGCTCGAGCCCCACATCGGGCTCTCTGCTCAGCAGGGACCCTGCTTCCCCCTTCCCTGCACCTCTCTGCTTGCCTCTCTGCCTACTTGTGATCTCTGTCTGTCAAATAAATAAACAAAATCTTTAAAAAAATATATTTCCTTTTCAAAGGAACTATAGAAATGAAAAAGAAAAGAAACTATAAATGAAAAATATTCACTATTAGGTCTTCGTCACTTTATATTATCAGAGACCTAATAGTTACCTAATTTAGAAAAGAAACTATAAATGAAAAAGGAACTATAAATGAAAAATATTCACTATTAGGTCTTCATCACTTTATATTATCAGAGTCCTAATACTTACCTAATTTAGTTTCTTGTTCCCAGGCTTGTTCGATAGTGTAAAGCTTTTCCTTGGTAATCTCCAATTCTTTATTTATAGACTCCATTTGTTCTTTCAGGGATGCATTTTCACACTGAATAAAACAGAAACATCACTGAGAAACTACATTGTAATTCAGACTAATACCACAGCAGTGATATTGCTTTCTATATCTCCTAAAACTCAAAATCTAGTTTTTTAAACAAAATTAGGAGCTCCCCTACATGTAATATACATATGAACACACACACACACACGTAGAAAATATTATTTTAAAATAATCATCAAAATCTCTTGTGTTTTCAATCTGTGGCTTCTGAGCATTAGCTTCTGCCCTGTGCATTTTGGCCAGCTGGAATATTCAGAATTTCACAACCTTCACAATGAAAGTTGCTCATGTCCCTGTCTCACACAAATAGTTACTGAGCATCCCCAGCATGCTATCAGTGAGGTGCCGCATGTCCATGGTAAAAAGAAACATAAAATTCTGGCCTTCACAGGCCTCGCCATTTGGTGTCCGTGGGTGTGTGTGTGTGGCAGGAGCTGGGGAGGGTGTGGAAGCCAGCAGACAGTGAACAGGTAAGCAATAAAAACAGGTAAGCAAAAAAAGCAAAAAAAAAAAAAAAAAGAAAGAAAAAAAGAAAAGATCTAGAAAGACACAGAGTATGAACCCAGAGAAAAACAAAAAGAGTCAAATAAAGATAAAGCAGTTGAAAAAGGTATTAACTCCAGAAGAGGTGGTATTTAAGCAGAAAACTAAGGTATGAGAAAGAGCCCTTCTTGAAAAGAAACCAGCCAGGGGGAGAGCTGATGTACGGACAAACCCAGATGCTCTGATGCAGGACTGAGTCTGGGGTGTTAAGGGACTTGAGCACAGTCAGCAAAAGTGAAGAGTGCTATGAGGTAAAGGGGGAGAGAGAGCAGGGCCAGACATGGTATGTCAAGTTAAGGAACTGGAATTTCACTTAATATATATAAACTTAATTTTAACTTAACATAAATTAGGAAGATATTGTGAAGTCCCAATGAATAAGGTCCTAGCAGTGAAGATGGAAAAAAGAGGACAAATATGAATTAATTGTATTCAGGAAATAAAAATGACAGGGGAGAGGGATGACTAGAAAGCAACTCTCAGATATCTTCCCTGAGTAAGTAATAGTAGTTCATACTGAAACAGAAAAGACTATGAGAAGGATAGACATCAGGAGATTATTTTGGATACGTTAAATTTGAGATCCCCCTGAAACAGCTGTAAAGTAGGTAATTCCATTACAGCACTGAGAAGTCAGGCTGGACAGGTCAATGTAGGATTTGGCACATAAATTTAATATGCTCATTTATTGTTTTAACAAACAGAACATTTACTGTATGTCAGGTATTCTAAGCCCTGGACTTTAATGATAAACAAATGCGATCCTAGAATTGTGTTTTGGGGGCCGGGGGGGGCACATAGTGGGAAAAGAATCCAATATATAACACAATGTCAGGTAATATGTGTTATGAAGAATGATAAAACAGGATAATGAGGTTTTCTTTTAAAAAGACATCATAATAAAAAGAAAAGCAAGATAAGGGAATAAAACATGACTTTCTGGTAACGGGCACAATTACAACCTGGTCTAGGTCTTATAAACACACAGGAAAGCAACAAAAGAGGGATTAGTGTTTTAAATATCTTTCTACCCTTTTATTCTCTTACTTCCTGACTTTCAGGGAGAAGTTCCGGTCTTGCTCCAGATCCTATTCTCAGCCCCCTGCGCTGGCAGCACAGGCATGCTTTTACCACCCTCCTCTCCAATCCTCAATCGTTCTCTCCCTATTCGCTCTGAAGTTTCTATACCTTTCCTCTCAAACTTCATTGGTTTCTTTTATTTAAAGAAAAAAAGTTCATAAAACAAATCTTCCTCTCCATTCTACCTCAGCCCATATCTATTTCTCTTTTCTTCTGCCTTATCTTTTGCGTTATCAGCCACTCGCTTTTTGCATTTCCTTATCACCCACTCTCTTTATATTCTGAAATTTGATTTTCATCACCTTTACTCTCAAGAAGTCATGTCACTCTCAAAAGGCATCAATGATTTCCTAATCACCACATCTGATTGCCTTTGCACCATGGCTCTACACCATTAATCATTCGCTCAAGATCAACATTTATTGGGTTTCACTGTGTGCCAAACAGGAGGCACTAAACACACAAAAATGAGTTAAGTAGAGTTCCTGACATCAAGAAGCTTACATTCTAGTTGGGGATACAGATGATCAACACTCATAGTACGGTATGATATAAACAGCAGAACTAGGTACAAGACAGAGAACTAATAGAAACAGAGGGACTTTGTTCTAAGATTAAAAAAAGATAATGTCTGAACAAAGTTTTAAAAGCATGAACAGAAATTCACTGAGCACCTAAGCTGGGTTGGAGGGAAGCTTCTAGACAAGGAAACAGCAGGTAGGAAAAAACATATATAGGGAAAAACACTGCGTTCCAGAAAACTAGCATTTCAGTGTCAAAAACATAACTTGTAAAAATACTTAGAGCATCACAGGAGATGACATGAGGTAAGTGGGGGCTAATCATGAAAGAAATTTGACTTTTATTCTTTAAGTGACTAGCAGCTGTTGATAGGTTTGAAGCAGGGCATCACAAGGTCAGATTCATCTTTAGAATAATCACTATAGCAGTAGTAAGGAGGAGGTAATACGGGAGTTGGGATAGGAGGAATGGCTATACACAATACACATAATAAAGAATAAAATGAAGACATTGCCAACAGGGATAAATATATATTCAGAATTATAATCAAGATGCAGGAAGGAGAGAAAGGGATATAATTCAAATGCAAATTTTTTTAAATTTTAAAGGAAGATGAAAAATATTCTTTAGAAAAATAAAAGTTAAAAATTACTTATTGCTATGTTATCTACATAACACGTTGTTTACATTGGATTTTCAAATGCTTCAGAGGAAGAGGGCAAAGGACATGTAAGATGGGGAAAAAGCAAAATAAATTATTACCCCACCTAAATATTCAAAATTTTCTATAAAAATTACATAATCATCTCTCTTTAGCAAAAACAGTAAAAAGTAAACTAATTGTGATTACTTATAGTTAGTATTAATAAATAACTCAGATAATTTTGTAGGAGTCATTCAAAGCTATTTAAAATGACATTTCGGTGTTCTATTGGTTGTGTCCCTCTACACAAGTACAATCTATGAAGCCTCAAAATTAGACCTCACTCCTGTCCTAGCAGAGGATCACAAAAGAGAATAAGTCAAAAGACATAAGCCCCTATTTTTTGAAGAGAAAGATGAACAAATCAGGAGCTGGTTTTGCCTACTGTTAAAGGTAAGGAAATCAAGTGGCTAGAGGAGAACTACAAAGGGTTCTGGGCCAGATTCACATACTATTTGAATGAAACTTATGATATCTTATCCTATTTTTCTTATCTGTACAGTAAGAAAGGATGGGAACTTCCAGAGCTCATCCATAGTCCAGGAAGAAGCATTTCTCAGCTATATCATCCCAAGGAACATAATAAACCAAGGACTATGAGAAAATAATTGGCACTGGGATCAGAAGGAAAAGGATGGGTACTTAATGATGCTTCCTCTTTTGGTTATATTTTCCCAATCTGGTTGACACTTGTCTTTTTCTTTTTTAAGTGCCTGAGGAAAAGAGGCTTGATTCAATGAAGTTATGCAAGTGGACTAAGGGAGGATGATAGGGTGAAGTCATCTGAAAGTCATTCTGCACCTACTGATATCACCCAAGAAAAACAGCTAATACTAATAGTACAAGGTTCAAGGACCACGTAAACTTACCTCTAAGTGTTCCAACTTATTTGTTCTTTGAACCAGCATATTATCTTTTTGCAAGATGTCCCTGTACTTTGCAGTCAACTCATTGTATTGTTTATTGGCCAATTCTAGTTCAGACAGAGAAACACTATTATCTATAACTTTTTGGAGAGCTGCAATCTTGAAAATGGCCATCTCCTATGTAAACAAGGATACACTGAGTTAAGTTAGTGTTATTTTTTCTGGTGAAGCATAAGACAATACAGCTAAAAGCAAAACAGAGTTTAGAATTTTTTTTTAATTTCTCATGTATTAAAAAAATTACAATAATTGTTTTCTTCCATGTAAGAAATATTATATAGAGATTTTAAATAATAAAAACAAAGGGAATCCTTTCATAACTATCACAGTAAAATGAAATTCAATTAATTTCAGAAAAGCACCATACAAAGCAGCAAGAAAATATATCACTCAGAATATATCCCGGGATGGCTTTTCTAAATTTCGTAAGATTAAACAAAATTTGCTTTTAGTTAGCTGAATGGCAAAATTAGCATCACCACATTACAATAGCTATTTCTGCTTATTACAGTTACACAGGGTAGCTTTGCAATAAGAGAAAACCTTTTGTTCACATGAAGGAAACGATACTTGATGAGAAAAAAATTTTTCTCAATCATAGCTATCTCTAATAAATAATATGACTTTAAGTTACTTGTTTCTTGTCCTATTCAGCTATATAACTATAAAAAGTCACTAGCCAAGACACTGTATTAACACTAAGAAGAAATATCTGAACTTTTATTTCTCTCTAACGTTAAGTTGATGAAATAGTGCAAGGAATAACCAAATTTGTAAAGTGAGAAAGATAATGAATTTACTGTTAAAATTTCTTCTGAAGTATAGTAATGAGGGAAAAATATTCGTAATTTTGCTTCATATCTCATTTTAACAGCTTCTCTTTTCCATCTATGTAAGTACACATTATTCTACCTTACGCTAGGAGTTTGGTTTCACACTTTCTTTGGATGGGGAGGAGTTCCCTAGTTCCAATCCCCTAAAAATATCCAGTTTTGGCTTTCCAGTTATCATGCACCAGCCCCCAAATCCAGGCTGAACAAACAGGTTAAGGAGAAGAGCATTCTAGTTCTTTTTTGGTTGAGAAGAAGAGCATTCTAGTTCTTTTTTCCCCTTCTACCCAACACACTAGCTATATGTGTAGTACTCCAAGAAAAACACAAAAATAAAAACAAGAATATTTCTTAAGACTCAAAGTTTCCTTATTACACAAATATTACGAAAAATAGGTAAGTTCCTTTTTGCATCAGGGTTCAGCTTTAAGATCACATTGAAAATAAGTTTGTCAGCATGACAATTTCACCTATTACTATTTTTAAAAACAAATAGTAAGGAACTCAACTTCATTTTAATTCTACTTTGACCTCTTTTTGTGTTTACATGATCCTATGTAAATTTGGACATGTAAACTGTACATGTACATGCTTAAAATAAGCTATCTAAGACAAGATGTAAAGCAGGTATAAAAGTGCACACAACATGCAATCATTAAAAGGATAATCAGTTACATAGAGCACGGAAGGCAGAATGGAGTCAGAGGTAGAGGGACAGAAGTAACATTTCTCTGACTATATGTTTGAAACATGCAAATGTTGTATATATTCAAATCATTTTAAAAAAAGAAAACAAAAGTAACCTCTGAGTTTGAAGACAAATGCAAAACAAATGAGCCTAACTATATATCAAATTTAGAGCATAACCACACAAAGAAAATTATTTCAAGTTACTGTAGAATAGATTACCTTGACTATACATTCTATTGAAACATATTCTAAAGAAAATAAGAATGATAAAGAAATTTTAAACTAAATTTGGTAGCACTGCTGTTGCTGTTAATACCAAAGCAGGAATATCTTCAAATTAGTGTGTGAATATTATAGGATAGAACAATTATTTTAATGTCAATAACAGATTTCCATGTAAGAAAAAGGAAATACGAGTACAAAATGAAAGGTTAGTAACAACTCCGTACCATTTCGTAACCCCATTATATTAAATCTGAATTGGAGATAACAATATGAATTCATGGTTTAAATATACAAATATTTTCCTAATTTGTCCACTGAAAGGGAACTGTAACAATGAAACTTCAAGGACAGTAACATCTAGAGACCAGTTTTTGGTATCCAAATGCCATTCCCACTAAAAACAATCAGGGTTCTTTAGCATAATGGTTTATTTCAAATCTGGATAAAAGTAAATATGGTATATTCTGAACATCTTGTTGTGCTAGAAAACAAACCAACACTTGAAGCTTGGCTCAAAGACTACTGGATTCTGGTCAAAAGGAAACAATAGCTGGCTTTAAAGGGCTCCCACTGGGCAAAAATAAGACTAACAAACAAAGACAAAGTGTGTGAGTCTGTAATGATACTCAAAGAGAAAGCTGGGGAGGTCAGGCAAATCAGTAGAAGCAGAGTAAACCAACTCTGATTACTGAAGACTAGTCATTCAAAAGAAAGAATGAAGCTTTTATCTTGTCTTTATAGTAGGAACAATACTTCAAGATAATTGAACAGGCTGGAGTTAATGAGGAAAAGCTCTTTATTTTACAAAAGACTATCAGCTAATACAGTAGAAAACAATATAACTAGAAAATAATTTTTGCAACTCCTAATGAAATAACTGAGTCAGTTATTTGTTGTAGTATCCACAACAATCATCAGTGGATACTAAAGCCATTAGGAGGACTGGCAAAGAACTGGTTATTTGCATGGGACCAAAATATCACCAGTTTACAAAATCACTTAATAATAGAGATATATGGCTGTTTGCCCCTTAAGACAATATTCACGCATGAAACATGGGGCTACCAGACATTCCATCTTTTGAAGTGAGGCAACATAAAGTATTACTTATGAAGTACAATGGATTATGGATGGAGTATTCTTATCAAAAATGTTTAACCTGACATATCCAAGGCTTCAAAGCTTTTAGTAAATACAATGAATAGAAGAATAAGCAAAATTACAAAAGAAAATAGTCAAGTAAATCTTCAAATTTTTCAGAGGAAAAAAACCCCAGGAGATTCTATGAATATTAAAGACTTAATAACATCCTGGGGCACCTGAGTGGCTCAGTGGGTTAAAGCCTCTGCCTTCAGCTCAGGTCATGATCTCAGGGTCCTGGGATGGAGCCTCTCATCAGGCTCTCTGCTCAGCAGGGAGCCTGCTTCCCCCTTTCTCTCTGCCTGCCTCTCTGCCTGCTTGTGATTGCTCTCTCTGTCTGTCAAATAAATAAATAAAAAATCTTTAATTAAAAAAAAAAAAGACTTAATAACATCCAAATACAACGCAGGATCCTTAACCGGATCTTGGAAGAACTGAGGAAATGTGACTATGGCCTGGATATTAGATAATGTCAGACAATTACTGTCCCTTTTGTTAGATGTGATGAAGTTACTGTGTTATGTAAATAAAAAAAGGCTTTGTTTTTTAGAGATACACACTAAAATATTCAGAATATTCACGGAATAAATGCCGCAATTTATTCCTACAAGGAACAGATGAAACAATAATGCAGAATGTTAATAAATGTTAGCTATTAATCCAGGTGATGACGGTTCATTATACTATTCTCTCTTCCTCATACTTGAATGTTTTTATAGAGTCAAAAAAAAAAAAAATCAGATGTACCTTAAATCGTTGCAAACGTCCAAGTTTTTCACCAACTTCAGCTTCCATTGCTATCAATTCATTCTTTTGTTTCCCATTTTCTTTCCTAAGCTGTCGTTCCATTTCTACTAAAGTAGTATACTGTCTTATGAGTGACTTTTCATTCACTTGCAGGACTGTGATTTTTCTACTATTTTCTGAAAGTGTTTTTTTCATTTCATCCGAATCCATCTGAAGGGCACTGAGCAAATTCTGCACAAAGACACATTTATTCTACTTGTTGAATGTAGCTATCTTAGTTTGTACAATATTGTACACTGATTTTAAAAGAGTTCTACTTACATTATATTCTTTTACTTTTATAGCATCTTGTTGGATTCGATCCTCTAGTTTTTTCTTTTCCTCTTTCACTGTTTCAGATTCTGTTTTCCAGGTCTCCTTTTCACTTCAAAAAAAAAAAAAAATTACAATATAATAAACCTAGTAAAATATTTAACTAAAGGAAAACAAGAGGCATCACAGCTCCTGGTATCTGGTAACAGAATATCTCAAAATTCCATTTGACAAGGATTTAGCCTGCAAGTTATATTTTTATTAAACAAAAGCAGTGTAAAGAAATTATTTTATCTCTCAAGTTACTTTCATTATTCCATGAGTCACAACTCTACAACTGTTACAATATAACAACTGAAGTTGAATCTTATCATTTTATTAAAAATAGAAAACAAATAGGAAAATAATCAACACTCCAAACTAATTCTGGAAATCAGTTCTCAATATTCTGACCCTTCTCTTAAAACTTGAGGGTTAACCAGTTGCAAAATACTTAGAATACAAACAACAGTAGTAATCATTTGATTTAAATGAAGGTGTGTAAGACACTATTGCTAACCCTATAGACATTCTACAGTCACCTGCAATCCAGATGGTATAAAAAAATTACAGTGGCATTACTCTCTTTGCCACTGAATGGTTGAGACTTGAACATATGACTTGGACAACTCATTAGCCCAATTCTGGCTAATATGATCTGAGTCAGTCTGCTATGCTAGATGGTTCTGGAAAAATTTTTTTTATGTAAAAATAAAAAGTTGTATGGGGAAAAAAAAATATGCCTCTTCTGGGCATGGTTTCCTCTTCCTTGAACTCCTGCATCTATTTTATAAACTGTAATAGGAGATAACAACAACACTTAAACGTGGCCTACCCTATAATTAGCTTTTGGTTTCTTATTAGATCACATAATAATTACCCTTCACGTTTAAATCACTGTTGATCTTGTATTCTAACAAATTCTAAGAAAATTATTTAGTTGATACAGATGAAATAGCAGAAATAAGGAGAAACATATTAGTTACCAATGAAAATATATCAATAATGATGACAGCGATGATGAAGAATGATGCTAGCAGCTGACATTTACAAAATGTTCACGTGCCAAGATATTTGCAAAATGTTCATATCTGAGCATTTTCATATAACAATTCAATTTGATTTTGAAACAACCCTATGAAAAAGGCATTACTATCTAAGAAATTTATAGATAAGGAAACTAAGACATAAAATAGAAGAGAAGAGGCATGAGGGAAGGATAAACCAAAATATCTGTTTTCTTATATTTCTTTCATTATTAATAAGAATATGCTGCAATTATATTCATTACAAAGTTTTGCTAACACTTATACCTTAGATATTCCTTATATAATAAGCTTTGCTGATGCCGAATTACTGCAAATTTTCTGTTATAGTCTTCAAGAGAATCTTCTAAGGTCTTTAATTTATTTTCTTTACATTCTAGTTCCTAAAAATTGGTTTAGAAATAAGAATGCAAAAAGAATCAGAATATATTTTAAATTGGAAAGTATAAATTCATACTCTGACAAGATTATAGAAAAATATATAAGAGAATATAGTTATCAAATTCATTAGCAGCACAGATAATTTCTATAATATCTGGAACATCTTAGTTTAAGGCAATATGGAGGGAGGCAATATGTACAAAGAGACGTACTATAAAACTGGTAAAATTATTTGTATCACATCTGATACTTTCAGTAACCACATAAATGATCACATCCAGTGGTTATAAACTTCCTCTAGTCACTCAGTCTCACAAACCCTTTTGTGAACATATCTGTTTATTTCTCCAAACAACCCCTTCCACTTACTTCATTTTATAGAAAAAGAAAGGGGCTTAGAAAGATTAACTCAACATTAAAACATTCATAGAACTATGCTCATAGAACTTGGTAGCCACTGCTGAGCACATATGGCAAGCCTGGTGCCGGATGCCTTACATACATGCAAATCCAACACTTAAAAAGTTAGGTCTTGCGTGGCTCCAAAGGCCCTGGCTACATCTACCACTCTTAGGATTGGGAGTCTAAGTACGTGTTTTGCTGCTATGAGCAAGTTTTCAGATCTCCAACTGGTGCTCTCTAATCTACCACAATGGCTTTCATATGTTTTTTTATATAATGATGACATTAATGTTTTTCAAATATAAAATACAAATACAAAAACAAATGTTACTTAATAATCATCACTCAAGTATATTTACAAAGGGATCAACTAGGAGATGGATTATAATCAAAACATTGTTTTGCTTTACTCAATAATACTCAATTGTATTATTGAGTAGTGCTTATAATAAAAACATATTTTCATTCATTCCAAACATATTTTTGTAATTATATTTTAAATGAACGTGATGCTATGGGCATTCACTCATCAGGCCATTCATAATGACTACAATAGGCAGCAAAAATGACAAACACAGGGCAAAGCACTACCCTTTCTAATTCACTAGTGAATTAACACAAGTTTAAAGGGAAGAAATACATTAAAGACAACTTGATTTAAAACCTTTTTCTTTTAGTTAAAACAAAAAAGGAACAATTTTAATCATTTCCCTAAAAATTCTATCAGACTTTATTCACTTGAACTTATAGTGGACTATAAACGCAAAAGGTACACTTGAACTGCCTTTCCAACCAGCACTAACTAAAAGGGCTCCCCTATTTACACATTACCACCTTACCTGCATGTTATTCTACCTGTTAATCATATATTTCATGACATATATATGCGCAAGATATGTCAGCATGCTTTGTATACAGATGAATGGAACAAACTGCTTTTACTCTTAATATACCATTTAATATCAAAATCCAATAAAAATATACCTTAATGATAATATTCTAAGGAATACTCAAAGGGATATATGAAGAAACATACTATCAATTGCTTTTGTTATTGAGATGCAAAATTTTTACTACCTGTAAGATATGGATTAAGTATTCATTTTGAGAATTAATAATATTGGCACTAGATGGTGCTATCCCATCAGGTAAATCCACTCCTTTAAAAACAACATTTGATCCTTCTGATTGCCGTAAAAGAGTGGTCTCTTTTTCAAGATGATCTACCTGGAAACAAACAGTTCATAAATGACAGTCACATCTCTCACAACCAAAGCCAAATTTAAGACCAAGTAACTTTTTCTTCCTACTGAATATTTTCAAAAAGTAAATGTATGAATGCCCTACCAGGCATTTATTAAACCATACTTTAAATTCTATTTAGAAATACCTACATATAGGCTTAGAATTTTTGTATTCTTTTGTTATAAAACGTACTTATTTCTGGAGCCACCTAGGCGCCCCATATTCTCACCTTTAAATTTGCTCTTGCCAACTGCTGAGAATAATTGATCGCCTCCTTCCGAGATTCCCTGAGCTCCTGTCTTAATTCTTCATTCCTTCCAGTGAGTTGATCAACTTGGGCTTTCAAATGCAGATTGGCATCAAAGATTCCTTCTGCATTCTTTGATTCTATAGCCTAATATATTTAGATTGTATTAAAAAAAAAAAAGTGAAGCAAAACACTAAAATCATAGTAAGGAAAAAAGTTACCTTTTAAATAAAATTCACAGTTAGGCATTTTACTCTTCCACTGACAGGCATAATAACAAAATATGCCAAAACCATTTCTTATTTGTGAATCTAAATTTATAAAACTCTAAACTAACTTACATCAGTATTACTAAGCATGATAATTACCTCACCATAACATTTAACAAACATTTAGCTAATTTTAGTAGACTGATAGACTAGAAAAACAACTGGAAGGGAGTAAGAAGACTAGGGTTCAAATCTTAACCAATCTCTCACTAGCTCAGCAAGTGACTTAAATTCTTTAAACTTAGTTTCCTTATCTCTAAAGAAGAGGAAATAATGTTACATCTGTCCACTTTATAAAGTTTTTATACAGTCAAAATGAGATAAGGTGTATGCAGATACTCTGAAACTATGCAGCATCCATATTTAAAGCATGATCAAAGGAATGAAATAGTTACTACATTTAATTAAGTGAATTCTTCATTGCTTCCTCTCCACACAGTTGAAGCATATATGACAAAAAGGCAAAGTATGGTAACAAAGTATTATCCAAAAGGGCTGCATAAGCAAAAATGGTATGTCAAATATTAAAATATTATAAAAAATGTTTTATTGGTCCTAATACTCCAACAATGGCATACATAAATATACAAACACCTCAGTACACATCTACATAGTACATACACATAAATGTATTTGTATTTTAAAGAAACTGTATATAACAAAGCTACTAACTGCCAAATAAAGAAAGCTTCAGAAAAGAAGGCAAAAACAAAAAAGGTTAGTGATCCAGAGTTTAACTTGAGGCAGAAGTTTTATGAAAGTAAGATTTTACCCCCAGGAGACCGAGGCAGGGATCATATGGAATAATAAATTATACTAATTCAAAAGGGATACCAGGAAGACAGAAGGAAATAGAAGGAGGTGCTGTGATAGACACCAAGGTAGCCTGGTTAGCTGTCTTGCTGAGAAACAGCACCATGTTGTTTACATGGACTTTTATTAGAATGAGATTAACAGTGATTAGAGGTACTGAAAAATAACCTGTGGCAACAGAAAGTGAAATGAAGTACATAATCTAGAAATATCTCATCTAAAGTGTCACTGATTCTGAAGATTTCTTACAGCAGGGATTGTTAGGTCATTTGTGAGTTACAGACAGGTCACATCAATCAAAGAATGACAACCCAGGATAGAAGCAAATGAAATCTCTGGAAACAGTGGTCCTGGCAAGACCAGAAGCTGTCAACTGAAACAGAAGTTAGAATCTCCTGCACTATCCGTTCTGTTTATATTTGGTCACTAAGTGGAGTTTCCCTTGGAAAATAGTTTGAGTTAGACACAGTATCAGTAGTGGGTAGCATCATAGATGAAACATGTTCACAGAAAAAGCATACAGAATCATTTTAGACACTCAAAATAGCAGAGGCAAACAAAGTCACCAACAGGAGAAGGAACATAAAAATGAGTAACCTATAAAGGGAATTAAATGGTTCTCATAAATTTTGTCAAATGATTTTGCCTCAGGAAGTTTTGAACATACCAGTATTACTCTTCCTCTCTGCTAACAATACAGTGTTGCTAAGAATGAGTGTTCAACTATTGACTAATTCACCATTAAAAAAAAAGCAATTCAACAAATAATATTCTCTTGGGAAGCACAAATTTGGGAAGCAATAATATATGCTAAGTATGTTCAGATTACATAAACAATGTATTTAAATATCAATACTTTAAAATGTATATTTTATTCAAGTCTATGTAACATTAATACTGTAGAACTCTCAAATCCCTATCTAGTAGATATAGACTATTATTCGATGGCTAATATTTTTCCTGTAGCAATGCTTAAGCATTGAAATACTTAAAATATTCCTACTACCTCCTATTACACCCCTAGGTTTGTGGTATAAGGTCCTACCAGAGTACCTTCCCACACTTAAGTGAATATAGAAAACAACCATTTGAAAGTTCTAGAAAATAAAAGCAGGTAGATTTTGGAGAGGACTTAAAACTTGGAAGACAGAACCACTGAGGAGTGAATTTTGCATGGGGGTGGCACGGGGAAGGGACAGGCTACAGTTGCAGGGACCTGTCATCTTTCTGGCAAAGAAAACCAGAGGTAGAGCCCAAAGTCTCTAGAAAGTAAGATAGGAATTCCAGAAAGAAAATAACTAACAAAAAGGAACTCCAAATTCTGTTAAAAACTCTGCCAGGCTGACCTTTGAAATGGAAGAATGGAGATGTTAGAGGAAAGAATCAGTGATCTTAAAAAAATATAAATAGCAATTATCCAATCAGGAGGAGAAAAAATAAAAAAAATTAGGGGGGAAAAATGAAAAAAGCCTCAAAAACCTGCGGGACAACATCAAAAGCTCTAACATGTCACTGGAGTCCCAGAGACAATGGGACAAAAAAAGTAATTGAAGAACTAAAATGGGAAAATTTCCAGTTGTAGTGAATGGCACAAGTAAACAGAATCAAGAAGCTCAGCTAACCCCAAACAACATACACACATACAAATATATGCATGCACACACATACCATGCACACCATGCACACACACACCAATGCATATTATAGTGAAACTGGTGAAAACCAAGTAACGGGAAGTTTTGAAAGCCTGAGAAATCGACATGTAACAAACAGGGAAACAATGACTCAAATGACTATAAATGTCTCACCAGAAACAAGACCAGAGAACAGTTGAACAACATCTTTAACGTAAGAAACAACAAAACAAAACCTATGTGAAAAAAACTTACATTAACTAGTCTTTCAAGACTAGGGATGATTAGAGATGTTTCTCCTCCTTTAACATCAGGATCTTTCTGCATTTCCTTAATAGCTTGCAATATTTCTTTCATACCTCCTTCCAGCTGCTTATTTTCTTCAGCTAATTCTTTTACTAAAATGACATATTTTTCTCATTCAATGAATACCTTCTTCACAATTTACACTATTCTATACAAATAACGAATATGTCACATATAGAAAATATACCCATTTGGGAAATGCCAAAGTAAATAAATGTAAAAAAAATTCACCTATAAATCCAATGTGTGAATAGCGGAATTAAATGATACACCTATTTAAGTCTTGTGCATATATAGGTTTCATTGCTGAAAGAAATCATAAAGATACTGTCCTCACTTCGTTAAACAACTTTCCAATGCTTTTTTAACTTCAAGTTCATTAAACAAAAAAAGAAAAACTGACTTTGTCAGAAAAACTGACAAAAAATTCACATTATAACTCTGACAATGAATATAGCAAGGCAAACCAAACAGACAAATGAGAGACACTGAAGTTTATGTATTAAGGAGGTAATTAAAGTTAAAAACAGAAAACAAGAATGTGTTAAAGTCCTTTTAGATCCATAGTTTTTGGTATAAGATAAATAAGTACAGAAAAATAAAAAATAATAGTAACTTACATTTATTCTGAAATTTGGTTATTATTGTTCTACCTCTTTCTAAATCTCTTTCCTTTTCAATTAGTTCTCTTGAAAGAAATTCATTCTGTAAAGAACATAAAGAATAAAACTGATATTTTAAAACAAAATATCACTATAGTTTATAGTTTTCAAGCTAAAAAAATCTGACCAATTGAGGTGTAACACACCAGAGACAAGCTATTATAGTAGTAAGAACAATAAAACCCAAAAAGTAAAACAGCTGGTGGTCTTGCTCTTACTTTTTCCCTTTCCCAACTCCCACAAAAAAGGCAAAGAAATACAATGAAAGTTTTTGTCTTTAGTACCACAATCATCTCTTTTAATAGTCTGCCTTTATACTACCTGTTCTGCCCGGGTTCTATGACGTTCAAGCTCTATTTCTGCATTTCTATTCTGTGCTTCCTTGACCAATAAATCCTGTGCTATGACTTCATTCTAAAGGAATAATTAATAAATTAGGCAAGTCAAGATTTCATATCAAACATATTGCATTTTTAAATTTTTAAAAAATAGAATGTGTATAAATTCATGTTATGTGCAAGCATAAAAAAATTCCTATTATAATTATTACTTAGAGAACTTTGTTAGAGAAGTCATAAAAAAAAGGAGTTAATAAAAAAGTGATCTCAGTAATGGAATCTGGAGGAAAGCTCACCTGAGATCTAAGAAATACTAGTTCTCTCCGTAGCTGTTCTATAAGATTTTCAAGTGGATCTACCTGAGATGATTTTGATTGTGTAGTAATAGGCACATGGTCCAGAAGATTAACATCAAGTTTACTTTTCAAAATCTCTGTCTGTAAAGGCACTTCACTCTTTCTCAGATCCTCTTTCAAACTGATATCAGCATATTTTATCTGGTTATGAACCTGTTCATCTTCTGTGGTTGCTACTTGTAATTCATCCATGTCAGCTCTATTATCCTGAATTTGTTCACAAAATATTGCAGATTTCTGCCTAAGTGATAACTTCTGGGTTAAGTCTGAAGCTGTTGATAAGGCCTTTGTAGATGAACTGCTTTTCTGTGTGAAACTAGTCTTCTCAAGTGCCTGACAGCTTCTTGACACTTTCTTCACAGAGTGGTCAGAAAGAGAGTATAAGTAGTCATCTATATCTTCATGGCTCTCCCTACTAAAGCTACTGACTAATGATTCTAGATTTCTTAAAGATTGTAGACATGGTGCTTTAAAAATCTCCTTTATTGTAATAGTTTCTGACGGTGAATTTTCATCTTTTACTTGCATAGATGAAGAATGTTTAGTTAGAGAGACAAAAGGATCCACTTCACTTGCTACACTATGTTGAAATTCAGATAACATTCTTGATAATGATCCTATGGTGACATTCTCCTCTGGTTCATTCTGATATAACTGTAGAAAACCAAACGATGGTCTCCTATGCGGCAGCTCTATTTTATCTGAATTCCTAATCTGTATTTAAGAGTAAATGAGGTCTCATTAATCAATCTTTAGATCAACAGGTTATTTAAATTTTTAAAGAAAGTTATTTAACAACTATAAAAGAAGCAATGTCCAAAATGAGGTAACTAGGGAAGAAATGAAAGCACCAATAATATTTTTCTTCTATTATCTTTGCCATAACGATACTGTTTACCTTTGATTGAGCTTCACTCATATTTTTGAAATTTGCAAAATTGAATTTCCTTTCTCCTATTCTATTTTCTTGAGAAAAGTTTTCAGTTAGGTTCAGGTCCTCAACAGTTAACCCTACATATAAAAGAATTAACAAATTAGAAACATAAAAATTACTCTCTTATTATTCTAATTCTTAAAAAGTAAAATCAAGTTTTGAAGATTTTATTTATCTATTTGTCGAAGAGAGAGAGTGAGTGAGCACACAAGCAGGGGAGCAGCAGGCAGAGGGGGAAGCAGGCTCCCTGCTGAGCAAGGAGCCCAGTGCGAGACTCGATCCCAGGATCCTAGGATCATGACCTGAGCCAAAGGCAGACACCCAACTGACTGAGCCACCCAGACATCCCAGTAAAATCAAGTTTTAACTCAAACAAAAGGTAGAATATTTCCAAAATCCTTGATCCACATGTAGCCTATACAACCTTATGATTTAGCTCACTTTTAATATTAATAATATGAGAAACTAATATGACTTTTATCTTCTCTTTCAGTCTTTACACATTCTATATTAAAGTATTAATAAGTACTGAATAGTTTAGAGACATATAAAATAGACAAGAATCATGAATGAGTAAACTGGTTAATACATTAATAAATTAGGAAGTTTTGCCATCCTAGAAATTTGTTCCTATATGAGACTGTGATGATAAAAAATGAAAATAAACAAACCAAAAGCAAAACAACAAACAAAAAGCCCTTCATTATTCAAATACTTGTGGATTTGGGTGAAGTTAAAAAAAATTCCTTCTCTATGGTTTTAGAAAAAGGCACTACAATTGCTATTATAAAATCTAACCAACTGTTCTCTTGATATCAAATATAAACAAAAATGTTAATTTTTATTCAATAAAATATTACTCTCACTTAATAAATAATGTACAAAGCTTTCAATGTACTGCTCTTAAGGAAGATATTAACAGCAACATATATCAATATAGAAATTACTAAATATTATCATTATTGATCACAACATATTGGGATTGTGTGGGAATTAAAGACAATACTGTAAAGTTTTCAAAAGTCAATGATTCTGAAGTTCTGTCCAATTATTTTATTGTGTTTTTTCTGTTTTTACCTGTTTCAGATTTAGGACAGAAATCAATGATACTTAAGTACTCTTCATCAGGCCATTATTTCATTTATTAAACTTACAGCAGAACCATGATAATATATATGATACAAAAAATTTCAGCTCCAGACAATTCATTTTTGATTCTTTTAAGGATTTAGAATAACTGCATATACCTGAAGTTGCAGCTCTTTTTCCTCTTTCTTGAGCCATTTGGCGAATTTTTTTTTTCAGATCAAGTCGTTCTTCCTCTAGACTTTCGATCTATAAAGTACAAATTATTAGTATTTCTTTTGGTTCAACCAGAAAACAACTAATTGACTATCACACTTGCCTCTTTCAAAAGAATCTGGTTTTCAGCTCTGTACTGCTGCTGTTTTAACCTTTTGCTATTTCTAAATTCAGTTAAATCAATCATTGTCTTCGGTTCAAGGCCTAAAATAGAAAGTAATACAATTAAAACCTTATCAACATTCAAATGAGCTATAAAAACTTCATATAGCATTGGTTATCATCAAGCAAATGGTTACAATTTATTCAGCCAGCATCACTGAAGAATGAGGTACTTTCTGTGCAAAAATTTCCAGATATTTGAACTTATAAGCCAACACGATTTTATCACAATTATTAATAGAAATCCTGACAAAATATATCAGGATCTGTCTTCTTCTTCATGTTAGATAGTCACAAAAGTAGAAGTTGTGGAATAAAAGCCTTGCGCTCAAGACTTCTCTCTTCCAATTACTAACTAAGTTGTAGGAATAATACTGCATTTATTTATTTATTTATTTTTGCTTGTTGTCAAGGGGTTAAAAAATTAACACATATAAGGTACTTAGTCCAATGTCTGGCACATAGTAGCCATTATTAATATCAATATCAATTATATTATCACATGAGTCTGATGCCCCCATTGTTCCTGTCTCCTTACTTTCTATTACTAAGTAGATATGAAGATTGTCTTAAACAAGTGTAAGACAAGATTTGGGAGCTTTAAAATACAAAAGGGGCACCTGGGTAGCTCAGTCAGTCAGCTCAACACCTGCCTTCAGTTCAAGTCATGATCTCAGGGTCCTGGGATCGAGCCCATGTTGGACTCATGGCTCAGCAGGGAGACTGCTTCTCCCTCCCCCCCTCCCCCTACTGGTGTCCTCTCTCTATCTCTCTTTCTCTCAAATAAAAATCTTTTAAAATAAATAAAATAAAATAAAATAAAATAAAATAATAAAATAAATAAAATAAAATAAAATACAGGAAATCTGGTGTTTGTGACAGCTATCTAAATGGCTCAGTCATCTTTAGCAACTTCCAGTTTGAAGTCAGCTGTGATCCAGTAGGCAAGCTGATCAGAAGGCTAACTTGGAGTACTGGCATGATTCTGAGTTCTACTTAGACATGTTTTCATAAATAAATCATCTTCATAAAAATTTTGTTTTTCCTTCCTCTAGAGAATAGTTTTCACAGATGATCATTTTACTCTAAGAAAGCATTAACTGGTATTTATCAAGTATAATGAAATCAATATTTAGATTTTTATTTTCACTTCAAAGTAGCAATTTAGATTGGACTGTCATAATTTAACATTCAAACGAGAAATACTAAATGAACTATTTACTGAAATCAATAAACTCTCAAGCTATATTTACTAATTACTTGAAATCAATAGTAGCCTTAAAATACTCAACCAAAGTTAATTTAAGCAGCATAAATCATAAAGTACTTGACCAGTATGTCTAAATGTCCTCATGAATTCATCTGAATGAGAATTTTTTGCAAACCAAATGGGTCATACAGACCCTAACTTTGTTGAGAAAAAGAAAGGGAGGCAGTTAACTTCTAATAAGTGGTATTAGTTTAGTAGACTTTCAGTTTTTAAACAAGCAATTGAAGAGATGCCGACTGAATAAAGCAGGGCTCCAGGCTGGCCCACCCACCATCCCAAACTCGTAAAATCCCTAGTCCTACTTCAATCAGAGCAGCTCCACTTTTGTTTTAAATATTTTTCTAGAAGAGTTTATTTCGGTGGGGGGGGAAGTACACTCAACTATTTAAAATTATAATAATACACAAACAAAAAGAAAAATAAAAAATGACTTGACAATTAGGATTGATCAAAACTATGGATCTTAAAAGATGACTTACCCACACGCTCCCTAAGAGCCTCATTTTCATCAAGGAAATCATTGATCTTCAACTCAAGTTTATTGATTTCCTTTGTCAATACTTCAATCTCTCGATCTCTTATTTTAATTTGGTTTTTACAATTCTTTATTTCAATGACAGCATCTTCTAAACCATATATTCCCTGAAAAATATCCAATCTAAGTATAATGTAGTTTATTTGAATAAATTATCAAATTTATTTTCTTATTAAGTCTGAGGGGAAATACACATATATGTAAGATGTGTATCATGAAACTGTGCTTTTTATTGTGCTTTCAAAAAACAAATGCAGTAATATGAGGGAAATCGGAACAGCTGGAACTTCCCAGTATAGCATCCTAATGACAAAGTGACTCAGAGAATGACATATAAAACATTTAACAAGGGATGCGTGGGTGGCTCAGTTGGTTTAGTGTCGGACTCTTGGTTTCAGCTCAGGTCTGATCTGAAGGTTGTGAGACAGAGCCCAATGCGAGTTCCACATTGGGCATGGAATCTGCTTAAGATTCTCTCTCCCTCTTCCCCACCACCACCCTGCTCATGCTCTCTTTCTCTCTCAAAATAGATAGATAGATAGATATAAACTCAGTGAATGTTGACTGTGTATAAGACCATGCTAGATGATTCAGAGGGTATGAAGATAACTCAGATGTTCATGCCATCTCTAGGGAGCTTCTTACCCGCCCTCACCCCCAAATAAACAAAAAATACTTAACGCAATATAGGAGAGGAATAGTAGGAGTGAATCAGTAATACCATTAGAATATATAAGTTATTAGTTGCCTTAGTGGTAATGAGATTTAAAAATACAAAAAGTACAAAGTAAGTACTGTGTGTTGGCACAGTAGGCAGCAAAACTGCCCCTGAAATAACTTCTGGCAAATAAACCAGTGGTGTCACATCTATAATGCTGGCACAGTGACACCGATTACAAAGAAACTAACTTGCTGTCTCACCAAAGCTGATGACCTGGGCAAAATGTTTTGATCAAGTGGTTAGAAAACAATTCTCCCGCTGAAAAGTAATCACTGCTCAAAAGTTTGAATAGGGCAGTACAAACCAACCAAGATAACCTTTATCATACAACACTTCTGGAATGTTTTTGAAGGTATACAGTTAAAGGCACAGAAGAGGCTAACTCTAAGTGGAAAGAATAATCTAAGCTTCTTGACTGACAAGATAAAAATACATACCGATTCATAATCTTTTAATCGCTTTAGCGTCTCAACTAGTTCTTTATCCTTTTCCCTAGCATCAGCCTCAGCCAGTTCAGCTGTTCTCTCAGCTTCTTTAGTTTTCTCTTCTAACATTTGAACCTTAGACTGAATTTTCATATAATGAGTCTGTTGGGAAAGAGTTGAAGCACCTACAGAGGGAAAAAAAAACAAAAAAACAACACAAGAATTAATTCAATTGATTACTTATTCCTTTAAATCCCTGATTCCAATATGGGAAGCAGGAAAAGTGGTATGTCACTAAAAACGTCTCTTTATTATTATAATTTTATGTTTGAAAAATAAAATTTGTTTTCATTTTATTGATAGGACAAACTTAAAAAGTTCAATAAAATTTTAGCTGAATGGCTACAGATTATATAAGATTGCAAAACACTGCTGTACAAAGAATGATCATTGTGGCAAAAACCAGTAGCTATCTGTTTCTACTGTTCTACCTTTGTCCACTATAACCGAAGAATGCAATTTTAGTTGGACACATGGCCATATGAAATAAAGACTAAATATTCAGTCATGCCCCAGCATCTAGGTGTGGTCATGTGACCAATGGGATATAAGCAGACAAGCCATGTATTTCAGGAAATGTTTTTAAAGGAGAGGAGTGAATCTTTTCTCTTTCCTCCTTCCTACTAGCTGGAATTAAGTCTGGAACTCAAACACTGAGAACATGAGTTGGATACCATATGTTGAGATAGGCAGGACAGCATGTTACAGGATACTCAGTATTTCGGCGGGTATCACAGCAACCCCAAACTGGTCGCCTCAACTTTATTTATATCATGGAAAAATACACTTCTATCCCGTCTAAACCACTGCTACATTGATTTTTTCTGTTGCTTGCAGCTAAACTTAATAGCTAAAAAAATCTCTACTTATATTCTTACCAAACTGTTACTAGACCAAAATATTCCCCTTATGAACACAAATCAATCTTATCCACCAAAAAAAAAGTATTCACTGATTTATAGAGCATGTCCTTATGTATAGGCATTGGACTAGTGTGGGAAAGCATGCACATTTATAAGAAATGGGCTCTGTTCTCTGGAGTGAAAAGCCTAGATGGAGAATGTGAGTGGCTCAGCTGTCCCCAGTGTGTCTACTCTTCATGTCTTCCATGTGGCCTGCCACAGTATATTTACCTGCCTATCCTTCAGTGTGTGCCATTTGTCTCTTGTTCTGCCTCCTCCACCTTGCTATTTGGGATGTAGATGTGAGGGTAAAGCTCTACTTTGCACAAGACAGATGAGGGCAACACCCTGGATTGCCTAATTCTACACCATCACATAAGAGAAAAATAAATTTCTATCTTGATTTTGCCACCGTTTTTCAGATCTCTAGTTCAGATGGCTAAACCTAATCCTAACCAATGGAAGAAAAAACACCATTAGCTGTCGTATTTACAAGTTAATTTCAAGTATAGAGTATATTCTATTAGCCACACCTTCTGTGGACTTCAGGGGTTATATGACTAGGGACTGACTGAAATGTCATTTGACAAGACCTCTTTCTTATCTGATAGCAGAGATCAACTGCTACTTTTTCTCCTGGTGGTTGGAATATGCAAAACCCATGGTAGTCACGCTTTTAAAGCAGTTTAAACCATGTCAAAGTATAATTCGAATAAATACATAATATACACACATATAGAAATAAAAATAACAAGTGGGCCTCATTGTTGGCTCAGCAATCATATTACATTTCCCTAGTTTGTTCACTCTTCCAGATGACCATTTTATACCTTCTCTTTTCTTCTTTCTCCTACAGTTCTAATACATCTTCCCCTATCCTTTCAGTTACTTTGTTTCCTGAGCAAAGAGAAGCAATCAATATAGAAGCTCCACGGGCTCTCACCATGAGGTCATGTCCACAGTCCCCTGCATCTGTATCTACACGCTCCACCCCCATTCCTGTCACTATGGATGAATTCTTTGTGCTACTAAGGCCGACTACCCCACTGGAACACTCGATCCCATCCCACTGCCTTCTCAAGGATATTGCCCCAGCAGTTCTCTCTCTCTCTCCTGCTCCATCAATGCATCAATTTTCTTCTTTAATAGATCTTTCCTTTAACCTAGAAGTATGATTATCTCTTCCATTTTAAAGAGAAAAATACTTTTCCTCATGCACCTTTCCCTTCAAGTTACTACCCCATTTTTCTCCTTCCTTTCATATAAACAGTCCTCCTCAAAGGAGTCTCTAGGTTGTTCTATGTCACCTCTATCCTTTTTCTCTTAAACCAAAAGTGCCCAATGCTAAATCCACTGGTTAACTTTCAATGCTCGTCTTCATTTATCAGCAGCATTGAATACAGCTCTGAACATGATTGCTTATTCTCTTTCCTAAAGACATTCCTCATGTGGTTTTTCAGGACTCTACACATTCCTGATTTTCCTCCCGTCTAGCCTCCTTTGGTTGCTCCTTTTCATCTCCCCAGCCTCTAAAGTAAAAGCATCCCTGGGCTCAATCTTTGCATTTTTCTTCTTAACATTTGTTCCTTTGATGATCTCAGCCAGCTTTAGGACTTCAGCTACCATTTTTAGGCATATGGTTCCCCAAGTTGTATCTTTAGACTGGACTGTTATCCTAAACCTCAGACTTCTATATATACAAGTGCCTATTTAATACTTACATTCAGATGTCTAATGAGCATCTCAAACTTAACATGTCCTGTTTAGCTAAGTACCTGATCATTTCTAAACCTGCTGGAAACACAGTCCTCTCCAGTGTTCAGAACAAAAGTTCTGATAACTCTCTCACACCCTACATCTGATCTACTAGCAAATACCATTTCCATCACTTTCAAAATACATCTTGAACTGACTACAACTAGTAACTCTACTGCTATCCGCATGCTCTAAGCTACCAGCACCTCTCCGGATCACTCCAACAGTCTCACAACAGGTTTGCCTGCTTCTGTCCTTACTATTCTTGTGATCTAGTGCAGACACAGTCTAAGTTGAATTATTTCACTCCTGTCTTCAGAAACTTTCTTCAGTGCTTCTTCTCACTTAAAATAAAATCCAAAGTCCTTATAGTGAACTGTTAAGTCTCCATATGACACTGGCCCCTGTTACCTCTCTGATCTCATCACCTACTACTGCCCCATCTGCCCACTGTTCCAGCCACGAAGGCTTCTTTGTTGTTCTTCAACACGCTCAGTATACTCCTACTTCAGTGCCTTTACACTTATTCTCACCGTATAGGGACATCTGCACCGCTTACTACCTCACTTCCTAAAAGTGTTCAAGTATCTCCTCAATGAGGCTTTTGCTGCACTAAATTACAACAGCACCTCCAACCACCACTACCATTATTGCACTTACACTCACACTTACACACACACACACACACACACACAAACTCATTAGCTATTTCCCTGTGTCTTACCTTTTTATCTTCTGCAATTATGTTAAATATGTCATGAACTTATCATGACTAGTTTGCATTAATGTGTCCTGTTATAACTACAGTATGCAGTGCTGTGGAAATATAAGACCACTGATGTTTTAGGGGCTTATGTTCGGATGTATTAGGCAGGGTAGTATGTGCCAGGGTAGGGAGAATAAGATGAGACATTAAATTGCGTAAAGTTCATTCAAATGCTGATGAGTCAAATGACTTCTGAAACTATCTGCAATGCTGCTACACTGATCAAAATTTTATTCTATTCTTTGTTAATTATTAAAAAGGGGATAAATAACTATACTCAATTATATTACCATTTTTCATTTCTTTCACATAACTAATATGTTAATAAAGGTTAATGTAATTTTCATTGTGGAAAAATTACAGAAAGTATCCCCATCAACTTAACAAATTTGAATACTAGTAATATACGTAGTTAATAATATACAGTTAACATATGTAAAGTCATTTTTAAAAATGATAAAATTAAAAAAACAATAATATATCTATTGACATAATTTAATAAAAATAAAATACCTATAAAATTGAATGGCACATAAAGTAACTTCATATGCTTATTTCTTTAATAACATATAATGTATTATTTGTTTCAGGGGTACGGGTCTGTGATTCATCTGTCTTAGACAAGTCACAGCACTCACCATAGCACATACCCTCCCCAATGTCCATCACCCTGCCACCCCATCCCTCCCATCCCCTCCACTCCAGCAATCCTCAGTTTGTTTCCTGAGGCCAAGAGTCTCCTAAGGTTTGTCTCTCTCTCTGATTTTGTCTTGTTTCATTTTTCCCTCCCTTCCCCTATGATTCTCTGTCTTGTTCAACTTTGTATGCTTATTAAACATTGAATTACCTTTGTTTCTTTGAAGCTCATTTTTCAAATCTTCAATAATGAAAGTATTTTTTTCCATTTCTTTCGTATATTGTTCTACTTGCTCAGTTAGCATCTTAATTTGACTATCTCGTTCTTGTATGCCCTATAAAATATTTTTGAACATTACATATTATTTCTTCAAAGATATTAACATACATTTTAAAAGTAAGGAAAAAAGTAGGTCTTATGTTTCTTCAACAAGATTGCAGAATATACATTTTTCGGGTCAAAACTATGTCCTTTACCACTTTGTATACCTCAACTGCACAATGTTAGATATACTGATATCACTCTAATACTTACAGAGAGATAAGGGCTAACATCCTGGCAAAGGGTATTTAGAACTCTCTAATATTTATGGCTTTTTCTGACTCCTTTCATGCTACCCTTCCTCATGACTCACCCATTTCCATCTTCTGCCCTATGGTACTTCATTCAAAATACTGTCCCTTGCAATGGTTCTCATCCTCCAAATACTTCTCAAATTTCCCCCTTTCTTCCAGACTATGACCATAGAGCACAGATGATGGAAGAATAACTTCTACATGAATATATTTGACTAAAAATAAAATTTAATGTAGTACAGTCAAATTACAATGACACCTTTAGCTTTTTTCACATTACACGGGATATTTTAGCACCAACATATAATATAATAAATGTTAATAACAGGGTATTAAGATATTTTCAAGTTTATAAGTTTCTTATTAAATAATTCCCAATCAAAATAATATGTCTATTATCCAAATCAACATAGAAAAATATACAAGATAGTTCTGTTACTAGCTCTAAACTTAATCCTAATTGTTTCTTGGGACTGGATTTCAAAAGACTTTATTATATACCCAACAGTGTAAGCCACTAGGTTAGATATATTGTCTACTTTAATAAACCAAATTTTGAAAGGTTTTACCTGTTGTAGAGCCATAACATTACTTTTATCAGCATCAAGTTGGGCATTTTTCAATTTCTCCCTCAGGTTATGTAACATTTGCTGATATTCAATAATTTCATCATCTTTAGAAGACAAAATTAACTAGATATAAACAACATAGGATCTGTTACATAAGAGGAAAATTAATAAATCATTTTTAACTTACAGCAAATACTCTAATATATATCATTAGCAGATATCAAAAAAATACAGGAAATAAAATTCACTCTGAAGTAAGTATTAGCAACTATTTGCATAATATTTGTTCCTTTTGGGTGTATAATCTTAAGTTCAAAGAAGAAATGATTAAAAAAAATATACAGTGTAATTTTTGCTGTTTTAGAAATTCAGTCTTTAAACAATCTCAAGCTTTCAAAACCCATTCCTAAATAAGAATTATAAACACCTTCATGAAACTACCAGGAAGTTTTGTATAATTAATTTTTATGGAGAAAACCTTAAAATGCCACTGAATGAAGGTGTCTTGTGCTCTTTGCTAGAACCAAATACAAAAATCAACTCGTAATTTATAAATTTACCACAGAGCCAATAAAATAAGATTTTTAAGAACTATTTCTAAAATTCATATTAAAAAAAACATGTTCGGGAAATGTCTAAAAACTGAAAAAGGAATAGTTTTTTCAAATATTTAAGCATAACAATAACTAAAACAAGGACACATGGTTAGAAAATAAATTGATCAATATAAAACAGAGAGTCCAAAAATAAATTCAAATTCAACAAGCATGTCATATGTAATAAAAATGAAACTGTATTTCAGTAGAAAAAGATAAAATGTTCAATAAATAATGTTTCGATAACAGACTAGGTTTGTGGCATCCATACCTCACTCTCTATGCCAAAACTAATTACATATGCTTCAAAGACTTAAATGTAAAAGATGAAACTAAGAGGTACTAAAAGAAAATAGAGAGAACAGCTTTATACTCAGAACACTAATTATGACACAAAGTTCAAAGGCCACAAAAAAATAAACTAAATACAAAAAAAAGCCCACAAAAAACTTCATAGCAAAAAATACCATAAAGTCAACGACAAGTGTTGAACTGGAGGTATGTATTTGGATATATATGACAACTTGTAGCAATTTAATCTACATATTTGCAAAATAATACATGGCGATATTCATTATAAAGTTGTTTCTAACAGCAAACATCAGAAACCTGTGAAATATCACATATATGATATCGATTAAATAAATATCTACAAAGATAAATTACAAAGTCATTAAAAAGAACAAAGCTATACTGCATATACTGATAAAAATAATTTTTAAAAAAATTAAGTGAAAACAAAGTACAGAATAATACATATACTACCACCTCTCCCCCCAAAATTAAATAGGATATAAAAGCTTTTTTTTTCCAGGGGTCGGTAAACTCAATCAAAGGTCAAATTTGGTCTGCTGCCAGTTTTTGTCAAGTTATATTGCAAAACAGCCTTCCTCATTTATTTATGTATGGTGTTATATCTCCCTTCATTTAGTTACACCAGAGACCAGATGGTCTAAAATATTTACTGTCTGCACTTCTCATAGAAAGTTTACTGGCCCCTGATTGATTCTATGAGGCATCACTGACACAGCTACTGCTTTTGTTTAAAATATAGGTTATCCGAACTTCCCAGATAAACAAATCCAAAGAGCCAATAAGATTTATGAGCTCTGTTAGAAACAATGACTATAGAAGTGATAGCTTTTAAAATTAGATTTATCCAGAACTGCTTTAGACTTTTCCAAAATATACAGTCATCATAATCCTAGCTTCTGACATGAGAAAGCCAGAGAATTTGGTTGGGGTTGGAGAGTGGAGAGGAGCAAGAAAGGTGTATTGTGAAAAGACTTCTCAGATGATTCTAAAAGGTCCCTTATTATAAGGAAACCCTAAAAGGTTTCCTTATTCCCATTCCCACTGAAAACCAATAGTTGGATTGGTCTGAAGGAAGGAGAGTTAGAAAAACTAAAATTAAACCAGGAACTACATATATATATAATACATGGTAGCTATGAGTTATGTGAATAAATTTTACTTAGAATTATCTATTTTAGATGACTAATAAGTTTTATCTATTTATTTTTTATTTATTTGACAGAGAGAAAGAGATCGCAAGTAGGCAGAGAGGAAGGCAGAGAGAGAGAGGGGGAAGCAGGCTCCCCGCTGAGCAGAGAGCCCGATGTGGGGCTCAATTCCAGGACCCTGAGATCATGACCTGGGCTGAAGGCAGAAGCTTAACCCACTGGGCCACCCAGGTGCCCCACTAATAAGTTTTAGACTTATACTACAAATAGGCTAGAGGACTACACAGGAGAGAGTGCTTAGTGCTTTTCTAACCAGGACATTTAATGTACTTTAAAAACTGCCTAGTAAAAATGTCACTAACTACCATAAGTCCTTTAAAGAAAACTAAGACATTGAAATCAAAAATACAAATGAAAACCCCATTAGATCAACTGAAAAAAGCACCTTCCATTCTTCTACTTTTGCGTTGACAGCAGCCATGACTGGATCATCTTCCTCATTTTTTGCTTTCAGAAGATCTGTAAGCTCCTGCACCTAAAAGGTAACAATTATTTCAAGAATTGTTGCAAAATAGTACAATATATACATATTTGTTATATATGCATATTTACACATACATTACACATACAGAGCATACATACTCATACACATATGTATGTATACATTACTAATGCATATTCATCATTGGAGCAGTTCTATCGTTAAAGGTAATATTTAATGGTTTCTGTATCATTACAGAATTATAGTTGTCATTACTAGAGAATTATATTTTTGAGCATTATTCTATTTTTTACACTGGTTTAATACCATGTAAAAAATGAACAATGTATTAGTTTTCTGATACTTATAGTGTATTTATTTTACAGTATAAAATTTAACTTCAGGTCCACAGGACTTCTAGGCATCTTTAGTAGAAAATCCCCATATTTATTAGTTTTCCAGGACCACTATCTACACATTAATTCAGTTATCAACTACAAGGTATGTGTAAGGGCATTAGAAAAACACATATGGACAATCGTATCAGCATGACAACATGTTACAGTAAAAGGTATATTACCTTGTTGTCTTTTGCATAAGACAAAAATTCACATCCTAGAAAGTTAAAGTACTTTTTAGCTTCACATAAATAGTAATGATACGATATGAAGTCTGCACAAATGAGTTAATCTAACAGTAATTCTTACTTGAAGCCGGTAATGATCATTTTCTTTTTTTAATTGGTCCATTATGTTATCTGTTTGATGGACGATAGCTTTCATCCTGTTATACTCATCAGTCATCTTTTCCATCTCCTGTACAGACTCTTCTAGATTTTTTCTCATTTCTTGATTCTGAACTTCAATTTTTTCATTAGCTTCTGTTAAAGTCTAATTAAGTTAAAGATACTATGGTTAACCTAAGAAACTAAGTTAAACTAAATTAAAATTAAACAGTCATAAGTGCCTGCTGGAGAATAGAGAATTCTTTAGAGATCTGTAGTAGCGATTGCTTTTGAACAATTAAATCAAATTAAGTATCAACCAAATTGTATTTAAAAAGCTTAGCTCTTCTTAATGCCCAAGATAGGCATACAAAATGACTGAATTTGCAAGACTTTTAACTTTAAAGATGCAATTTACTTCATGTTTCCAAATACATAGTTGCAGATTTCTACTACAGAATTAAATGTAGGGCTGGATATTAGGTTTACATTACAATAAAACTGAAGTTTTATAAGGATCATTGCCTTGAACTGACTTCTATTTTACCTGAATTTCATCCAGATATTGGACAAGTTCATAGTTTTTTTTAGACAACTGTGATCGGTAGTCACTGTCTTCTCCTCTTCTTGATAAAAGTGTTTCTTTTTGTGAATCTATTTGTTTCTGATAGTCAATAATATCCTGACGAAGCTGCTCGTTCTGAAGGCAAACCAAATACATTATTCTATATTAAGAAATTATCCAGAGAAACAAAATTTCTTCCTCTAACTAGTTGATCTCAAAACATATCTTTAAATTCCCAAGGTCTCTCCACCCTTAAAGTCTCACCTTTTTCTTTAGACGTTTGTTCTCCAGAAAAGAACAGGAAAAAGATAATCAGAAATGAGAAAGGCAATATATAATTAAAATTAAGAAATAGAAATTAAAATAATAAAGGAGAAATTTTAGAAGAAGATATTATTTTGGATAATCATGAAAGCAAGCATATTAATTATCAACCAAAACAAAGACTATTTTGGTTATGTTAAAAAGATAAGAACTCCTATAAGGATAAACAATGCGCAAACATTATTTGGTTCAAGAGAACCAAATAATAAAGAATTTATAAGATTTCATGAGAGAAAAAACATTTAAAAGAATACTGGGTAAAATAAGAGAAGACAGAAATCCAGTTATTCAGCCAATTAGCAAAATAACAAAGAATGGCTTATGAAACAAAGAAAATTTAACCACATAAAGTAAGAGATGAATGTAGTATTTAATGGCCTCATCTTTCAATTTATTTTCTATTTCCCTGAGACAAATTCATATCACAAAATTAGGCAGCTTAAAAGCACCAGAAGATTCCAGTTCTGGTTAGAGTTCAAATTTATGAAAGTTTTTTAACAAGTAACTTTGTTAACTACCACAACTACTAAAATTTTTTACCAACCTCTCTTCTTAATTTGCTGTTTTCATTTTCTGCTTCCTCATTTCGAAGAGCCAACTAAAACAGAAAAAAAATAAGGTTTGTCAGTAATTCAATATAAAACTAGGTTTTTCAGCTGATCAACTTAAATTTTAAATTCTCTCCAGTGAAGTAGAAAATGATTAACTACTAAGGATTTAGTTGATCATGTTGCTCAAACATGAATAACAAACCAAAATTTGTGAAATCTAAGGATTACGAAAAACAAAATAGGTTGAGTTTAAAAGATTAAAAAACTAAAACCAAAACTCTAACCAAAGGATATAGAAACAAAACAATAAACAAATTATTCCCCCACCGACATTACTGAGTAATTTTCTGTCAAAGATCTTTAACATTTTGCAGTTCTTCTATGTCAGAGCTAGAATTCTCTTTGCTCTGGTGAGCATTTAAATTACCTAGAACTATAAGGCATCACAACACTACGGTTAAAAAGAAGCAATCTGAAATCAAACTGATCCAGGTTTATATTCTTTGTCCACCAATTTCTGGTGGAGTATGAAAAAGTGATTTACCATCTCTTAAATCCAACTTTCCCATCTCAAATGTTGATGTAAAAATATAGTATGATGTATATGAAGTCCTTAGCACAATGCTCAGTGCATGAAATAACAAAAAATTATGGAGCGTTTTCTTCTCACATTAATGATTTCATTTGTGACTCTTTTGTTTCTCAAAACAGGAAAATACTATAACTATCATCAGAGATTTTGTTCATCCACTGTCCAAACCCCATCCCTCTTATTGCCTTTCACTTTTCTGCTTTTCTCCCTTGTTCAAGGAGAAAGTAAAATTCTCAGTGGTTGCAATTAAAATAATTAGAAGTCTATAATAAATAAGCAAATTCAGTATGTGATCCTTGATGGAACCTTGAATATTGTTGAAGGTATTATGAAAGGCAGTATTAGGCCAATAGAAAAAAAATACAATTATACACTAGTATTAAATAAGGGTATTTAATAAATATTAGAGTTCCTGCATATGGTAGTTATGTAATAGTTATGTTAGAGAATGCTTCTCTTATTCAGAGACATACTGAAATATTTTATAATGTGCAGTATCATTATATCTGCAGTTAACTCTCAAATGGCTCAGCAAAGACAAGGAGAGAAATATGTGTGTACAAAGATACTGACGGAGAGAGAAAATAAATGTGGCAAAATTTTGACAACTGGTGCATCTATATGAAGAACATATGAATATTTATTCATTTTCTTACAATACTTATGAAGGTTTGATAGTTTTCAAAATAAAAAGTTTAGAGAAAGTTTATTAATAAAATGCAAAATGCTACACAAATCTCAAGAGTTTACCTACTACTACTATTATCATCATCATCGTCACCTGACGATGATGTCACCTGAGAATTAAGAAACAGTCCCATTGTGTTTTGAACTGGAAAATTTGACAAGAGATGTCAAGAACTTAACAGTGAAGCATTTAGCACTATTAATGCTCTTTTCCCTTAGTTTTTCAAACATCACATTCTTGATTTTTTTATTTCCTTGTGCTGTTCCTTGAAGTACTTCTTCCTATTTCATTAGACATTTCTCATAGATCTCCCTTACAGTCATTTCTATGTCTTCATAGCTATGTTCTTAATTCACAAATCTTCATCATCCACCCAGTGTCTTTCCTGAATTCCAAATCCAGTTATCCTTTTTGAATATGCCCACTGTGACCTCAAACTCAACACATATAAAAGTGAAAACTGAAGTAATAATTATACCCCTTCTAACTCCTCTTGTGCCTCTACTTAGTAAATGACACTGTCTCCCTATCCAGGGGCCCAATGCAGAAAACTCTCCATTCCTCCCTCTCTGAGAACCAATCATTCACCACATCCAATTGCACCTACATCTTTAAATGTGTCTACATTCCTTATCCCTTGAGCCAGGCCTTTAATTAGCCTATCATCAGCTCCTGCCTGAATTAGCACAAATGTCTCCTTACTCTTCTTAGTCCCCTTCAATCCATTCCCTGTAAAGCTGAATAAACATCATAAGTATAGATCTGATCATGATATTCTTGTATTCAAAATTTTCATTGGCTCCTTTTAGGAAAAAGACCCAACACCTCAGGAATTGACCTGTGCTTATTCCTCCAGAGGATCACAAATGTTTAAACTAGGAAGGCAGGATAGTACAGTGGTTTAGAGCATAAACTCACTGAAAAAGTTTGGATTCAAATCCTGATTTTATCATTTATTACTTCTGTAACCATGGACAATTACTTATCCCTCCTGTGTCTCAGTTTCCTTATCTGTAGCATGGGGAAATGTTACCTATCTCATATGACAAGTATGAAATGAGGAATAATGAATTAGTCCATATAAAACACCTGGCACATAGTAAGGATTCTACACTAGCTATTTTTACCTATATTTCAGCCAAAATGAATAACTGTAGTTCCCTGAATTCGCCATACCATCTCTTCCCTCCAGATCTTAGCAAATGCTTTATCTTCAGCCAAGAAGGCCCTACCTTTAATCACCATGTATGTATACCCCATCCCTTTGCTAAACTAATTCCTACTTCAGGTCTCAGTTTATAAATCACTTCCTGAATCTCAAGACTGATTTAGGTATCCCTCTCCAGAGTATCCTCTATCTTACATTTTTTTACTGACAATGAGTATCAAAAAGCGGTATCATTGACCTCTGTATTCCTAGGACCTAACAGTTTCTGGTAAGCTATAAATACTCAATAAAGTGAATGACTGGTTAAGGGCAAAGAAGAAATTGCCAACAACTCATATTACATCTCAAGGAATCTAGCAACTGGAATAGTACATAGGACATATACTCAAGTTTTCTGTGTTTGTACCTATGGAATAAAGATAGCGGTCTAAGAAGAATGGACAAGATAGTTCTGATTAGCTAAGGTTACATAGTATAGATGAGAAAAAGTTGATTAATATATGGGCTACAGAGAAGAACAGTTCAGAAAACCAGATATCCTCCTAATAAGCAATTCTATTACTGTATGTCATAGTGATTATTAAGAAATCCATAAATCTGCTATGTTTTATTGGGTCAACTAAACAGACAATCCTCTAAGAACTTATTTCTAACCTTTAGGTAGCATCAATCCATACTTTTTCACCACAAAAATTGTATGGATAGATCACTTTTACATGAATCTTATAAATTATATAAAAAAATAGATATATCAAGAATAGGCATGTTCTTCCTTATAAATCAGTTTATAACAAATTCTTTAAAATAGCAACACCTTATAATCACTGACATCTACTTAAAATTTACCACCTTCTGGGGCACCTGGGTGGCTCAGTGGGTTAAAGCCTCTGCCTTCAGCTCAGGTCATGATCTCAGGGTCCTGGGATCGAGCCCCGCATCGGGCTCTCTGCTCAGCAGGGAGCCTGCTTCCCCCCTCTCTCTGCCTGCTTCTCTGCCTACTTGTGTTCTCTCTCTCTGGGTGTGTCAAATAAATAAATAAGATCTTTAAAAAATAAAAATAAAAAAAAATTTACCACCTTCTATTTCTAAGAGAACAATAGACAAAATAAAATTATTAGGATGTAATAAGACATTGACCTAGAGGACACAAAGGTAGAAAAAGCTTCTGGGAATCAGGGATGGGATAGTTACAACACTTAGGCAGCAGATTTTATAAGTTTACTGATAGCTGAGGCAAAATAAAAAATATATTTTTTCTGACAGGAATTTACAAATTCATCTGCAAAAAATTTTTTTCCTCAAACTAAATTTAAATGACTACTGCACGAATTATTTTATAAATACAAGGAATAACATAAAAGGTAATAACTATATTTGTATAAAAGATGACACGTCATGCTTTAAAATATACATTGATTTATAAAATGCTGGCATTAACACTTCTTAAGAACCTTTTTTTTTTTATATATAAGTATTTATTGCACAAAGCGAAATACTCCTGAAAACAAGAAATTCGATTTAAAGATGTGATGACAACATGAACAGTGATATAAAGCCTTAGAGTTAAGTATGCATCAATTCTCTCATAAAACATACAAACTGATAAACTATAAAAAGTATAATCAGGTGTTTTTAGGTAACTTGATCAATTAAAATTCACTGAGGAAAGTGTGCCTTACTTGTTCATTAACCTTCTTCTCTTTCTCCAATTCCTTTTCCATGTCTTCCAATTCTCTATCTTTTTGTTCCAACTGTTTTTCAAGTTGACGAATTTCATCACGTAAAAACCGAGTGTCACGTCCACCAGCAGACTGCTGGGCCATCTTAAAGTAATAAATCAAAAGTATAAATCAATCCCATTATAATTAGAGATCCAACAACAAATTGACTTTATATTCGTTATATATATATACTATAAATTATATAATATATAATAAATATATAAATAAATTTATATAAATATATGACTTTATATTAAAATCATGTTAGCCTAAGACCCATTTTTAAAATTGTTTACTTAACCTTTAGTTTGCAGACCGACAAGCTTAAGCTTTTTCTGAGCCACCCACAGCTAGGAATTGCCTGTCAATCGCTCAGGCTCCATTATAACCACTAAGCCCCAGACACCAGACTAAACTGCACAAGCAGAGAACACAGGCAATGAACTACCAAGGCTTGTCTTAAGCATCAGAACTCTGAAACCAGGCTACAAACCAGCAGGGACTCCACCCAGTCATTGACTTCTGGTGTTCTTTTTTTTTAAACATTTTTACTTATTTATTTGAGAGAGAGTGAGTAAGAGAAAGAAAAATCTGAAGCAGACTCTGCACTGAGCGCAGAGCCAGACACGGGGCTTGATCCCACAGCAGTGAGATTATGACCTGAGCCAAAACCAAGGGTCGGACACTCAACTAATTAAGCCACCCAGGGAACCCGACTTCTGGTGCTCTTTACCTGCCCTTTCCCTCACACTCTATTTAAATCAGTGCTGTCCAACAGGACTTTCTAGGATAATGGAAATGTTCTCTGCATGCCTGAGTACTATAGCCATTATCTACAAGTGGCTTTGAGCACTTGAGATGTGGCTACTGCAACTACAGAACTGAATTTTTAATTTTTATTGTAATGAATTTAAGTATAAATAGCCTCAAGTGATTAGTGTTACTATACTGGATGGCTCAGACTAAGATTACCTTGAAAACCTTGTGCTAGATTGGAGTACCTATTGGATTCAATAGGTAGAGCAGCATTCAACTCTAGATCTCAGGGTCATAAGTTTGAGCCCCATGTTGAGGGTAGACATTACTTAAAAAAAATCTTGTGGCAGATTAAATCCATTTCACTTCATTTTCCTGTTACTTGGGGCCATGGTACAAAATACATACTTTATTATCTACCTGTCTCACATTCATCTCTTCACCATACAGTTGTTACTTCTATATATTAAATAGATTTTTCTCACTCTTTTCCTCTTCAGAAAACTTCCCTTTGTGCTCTTAAAAATCTTTCAAGATAAATTAGTATTTTACACTCTTAGCCCTTTTACTGAATCATGGTCTCCATCTCCCCTCCTTAGCTGCAGTTTGGTTTCCTTAGTATATCAAATCCTTTGGAACTCTTTTAATTGGGAGATGCTCATGCTTTCACATCCCAAGATCTCAAGGGCAAGAGAAGATGTTGATTTACCTCAACCTGTAACTTCCAGGCTATCATTTTCCCGCCATCTCATGAAAACTCCAGCTGCTATAAATTCCACATGATATCCAGCTATTCCATTCCTACCTACTCATGGCAGCAGCAAACTATTAACTTCCCAATTGCTCCGTCTCAAAATTCTTTGAGAATTTTTGGCACATAGCTCATAGGGTTCCACCAAAAGCCCCCCAAGCAGTTTCCACATCCATATAACTTTCATTCTAGTCCCTCTCTCTCCCTCCCTCTCTTTCTCTCCCCCCCCATGCTTCTTGAATTCACTATGGCTTCCCACTCTCATGCCCCACCAGACCCTTGTTCCAGCAAAACATTTCTCATGATTCCTTAGTATACTCTGACCTCATAGGACCCTCTGATCCCTTGACTCCTCTCTAACCTCTCCCACCATTCAAATCTTGATTTACCCATTCAGCTGGGATTTCATTATCATCACTTATCACTTTAATCACTTTCTTAGCAGTATCTCCCACTGCCCTGTCCTTCTACTCTACAGAAGCTTCCTGGATAAACACTGATGGAATCAACCCAACTTCATAATTCATTTAGTAAGAATATATTGAGAATGATTGATATTCTTCTAGGAGACGGATATTCAGTACAGAATAAAAAATAACTCATCCTAGTTCACAGAGTTAGTAAGTAAAAGAATCAGGATTTGAATTCAAATTGTCTGACTCCAGATCCCTTAATCTCCAGCTCATTCTCCACTATATTTCAAGCTTAATCTTCCTTAAACCTCCTTAAACTTTGACCACACATCTTCAATGCTTATTTTTAACAAATGGGCCTTGCTTCTACCCTCTCAACTTCCAGGTTCTACATAAAAACTTCTGTACACATCCATACTTCCTACTACAAAGGAAGAAGGTCTTTTGTCCTTTTAAAGGCTAATTCATTTGTATCACATTCCTTCCCACATTCTCAGGAATGTCAATGTATTCAGTTCCTTAACAATATATTCATATTTTGGCTCTTAGCTTTCTCAAAAGCTACTTCTTCTACCGTACCCTTCCATCACTATTCCTCAGATTCCCATGTGCCTCCAATCCAGCTCAGTTACTAGTAATCTTCTGTATACCTCTCAAGACTGTAAGCTTCAGGTTACTGAATGTTTTGTGGGTTATTGTTTTTTTTTTCAAGATTTATTTATTTGACAAAAAGACAGAGAACACAAGCAAGGGGAGCAGCATGTAGAGGAAGAGGGAGAAGTAGGCTCCCGGCTGAGCAGGGAGCCTGATGTGGTGCTTGATCCCAGGACCCTGGGATCATGACCTCAGCCAAAGGCAGCCGCTTAACTGACTAAGCCACCTGGGTCCCCCTACTAAATGTTTTTATTGTCTTCACAACTGGATGCTCAATCCTAAGAATTTAAGGATACTTAAATTTAAGAATTTACATAACATGTAAAATATATGTTGAACAAACAACTAATTATGAACACATTATCATTCTTGCGATTTTTCCAAGCAATAATAAAAAATTTTAAAAATAGTAATTCAACATAATAAAATTAACAAGTACACCTTAGGTAATATAAAAGGACATACCTCCAGTTCATTTTCCAGTTTCATTACTTTAGTTTTTAATTGATTTTCTATTAAAAAAAAGTTTCAATTCGTCAGATTTTTCTCAAAACAATTTCCTAAATAATTTCAAAGTAATAAAATTGTTATTTTTAAAGATTCCATCATCATTGTAATAAGGTAACATAAGAAAAACAACTTTTATACCTCATCCGTGAAATAAGAATTCTAGAAATGTCTTTCAAAATAAAGTGAGTATATAAATGTTATAGAATATACTAAACAGAATCCCCTATTTAACACCATGATAAACTATTCCAGGGCATTTACCAAATTTTGCTTGTTCTTCTCCAGCTTTTTCAACTTCCTCCAAAGCTAGCTCTACTTCTTGAGCTTTCATCTAAACATAAAAAGAAAGGTTTTTTTCTTTTTCTTTTTTTTTTTTTTTTTTAATTTTAATTTTTATTAACATATAATGTATTATTTGCCCCAGGGTACATGTCTGTGAATCTTCGGGCTTACACATTTCACAGCACTTAATAGCACATACCCTCCCCATTGTCCCCAACCCAGCCACCCTATCCCTACCCCACTACCCCCCCCGGCCACCCTTAGTTCATTTCTTGAGT
>CM053611.1:82798671-82854600 GCA_028646535.1 Procyon lotor
GAAAGGTTTTTTTCAATATGCCTTTACATAAGCACGAAAAATGAAGATTTTGTTTCATTTGCTTTCTCAGTATTTAGTGCCTTCAATGTCTGGGATATGAAGACTTTCAGTAAATATTTGTTGAATGAATAGATGATTTTCTTACTTAAGGATATAACTCCTAAATTCCTAACAGTTTGAAATATCTTTGATTACTTTTTCCTTTGTAATGTATATCCAGTACTGTAACTTTTCCCTTCGTAATGTTTTCTATTATCTTTTTCTATTAAAATTGTTATTATTTTAGTCCATAATCTTATATCTAACCTTCTTCACAATGCTATGTCTAAAGAGCTTCGATTTCTTTCAATTTGTCTTATTAACATACCTAGCTCAGCCTTTCTAAGGCATACTTTTGTATTTACCAATTGTGGCTCAAAAACCTCTAATGGATTCTCATTCCCCATAGCACAAAATACACGTATAATACCTTTGACAGCCTACTGCAAGCTATACTCAACATTTGTTTCCTCTATAACCTACTAAAAACTTTCTGCACCTGTCTCCTCAACTGTAATGAATAAGCACATTTTCTACTCCAAGTTTTTATTTAAGGTGATTTCCAGCTTTAGAAGCTTTTTAACATTTACCAATGCTTTTTATTTACCTAAAGTTACTCATCAGGCTTTGCCCCTTATGAGGCCTTCTCTCACTTAAATCTTTTCCCCTCCCAACAAATCCCCATATAAGTTGTTCACATTTTTCATTCTGTTTTCAGGATTATTTTAACATAATTACAAAAGACCTATGTTATTTTTAAACATACTCATTCTGTTTCTCTTATACATTCTTTTAGGAATGTCAGAGCAGAAACCAGCAATGTTTTGCACACTAAAATTTTCAATCCACTCTTCAACAGATATCATTTTTGAGTGATTTTGATATTACAAAGTATTTTCATAAAGATTAACCTATTTAAGAACAGTTCCTTAAACATCCTCTAATAGTCAAAGCCATTATTAAAACCTACTGCAAAAAAAACCCCCAAAAAACAAAAAACCTACTGCATACAAACCTTCATTAGTGATTGAGTAATTCTGAAAAGGTGTATCACATTTTCCTGACTTTCAGTTTTCAGCTCACTTATTTCCACCTATGTAAAAAGAAAAGCAACTATGTTTTATGATCCTTGGGCAAAATATAAAAACTCTCCCATTTGCATTCACTGACTTCAGGAACAATTTAAATTAATCATAGTTGTGTGTACATATACGTATGTGTGCGTATTGTTTATCAATTAAGTACCTTAGATAAGGAAATCAATAAATTATCCGCCAATTCTTCTTGACGAGGCAGGTCATCTGGGTCAACTTTTATTATTTCTTTCCAGTTTATATTAGGTGGCATCTTGAAATCTTTCACTATGCTTTACCGTCTGTAACAAAAGAGGTGGGTATTAGCATATTCAAGGCAAACAGCGTTACTGTTTTTATAGATTACATCATTATAACTCTCAATGGTGTAACCAACGAGTTATAGGTCTTTAATTATGTAGCGGGTAAGTGGGCAACATAGCCTTGATCAACATTATAGCATCTGGCATAAACCAACAAATACTGCACCGGCTGAATAAACTATGAGGGATTCTCTCCTATAACTCATCCGTGTCAGAACTAAGATTCTGAGTCCCCTTCTCCACTCCCCCTTACCACCGAGGCACGCGTCCAAAGGTGCCAAACGCGGGGGTACTTGGAAGACTGAAAATGAGCCCTGATTTGGTGAAGTAGGAACTGGGGTAAAAAGAAAAGGTGTGAAGAAAAAACGACTGAAATGAGAGCAGGTAGGCCGGGGAAACCCGGGCTGAAGCCAGGAGAAGGCAGACGGGATTGCGGACCAAAGACTAAGGGGTGGAGAAAAGAGGCTGTTACATACGGGCCCTGAGGCTTAAAGAACCTGCTTGGGAAGAAACTGGCTGCTCCTGCTCACCAAGATCCACCCACCTAACCGAGTCTGGCAACCAGCAGAGGCCCGTGATCTGCCGCACCAACCAACGTCAGCCCAGCCGCCACGCCTGACCGCTCCCCAGCGCGGTTTCGCCGGGACTCTGGATCCCGCCAACAGGTCCTGTGCAGGCAAGAGCGGCGCGGCTGCTAGGCGACACCATTCCCCACCCAGCCAAGGACGGCACCAGGCCCCGGATGCGAGGGAAGCCTACATTTCACGACCTTGGGTGATGCTTTGCGTTTAGATTCTCCTGCACGGTCCCTCGGACTCTCTGTTAAAGACGAGGAGAAGGCGAGGGAAATGGACTCCAAATCCCAGAATGCAGTTTGGAATCTTGTGCATGCTGGGAACTGAAGTCTATGAGAAGTGGAGGTAGGCCGTTCCCGGCGTGCAATGCGGGAGGCTGCGGCGGTACCGGGGTGGTCGGGGGACGACCCAGAGGCGGGAGGCGCAGTGGCTGAGGCGAGTTTGCGCTGGTGACCTGAATGAGGTAGACTATGACTGTGCCTTTGGTGGCGTCTCTAGCTGGGCCGCTTTTCCTGGGATTTCTCTAAGCCATCTCCTGGTGGAACCGCTCTCAGGTGAGGTTGGGTTGTGGGTCAGCGGCGGGGGAGGAGTTGGGAGCGGTCCCGGCTTAAAGAAGCTGGTGCTATTGCACGGGAGGACTCGGTCCAGGTCTGAAGAGGTGAGAAGAACCCCTTTCCTTGGGTGTTTGCACACGTTCCACGGGTGGTCCCCTCTGTAAGACGAAAAAGAAAGTTTTAGTTCTTTGCTCTCAGCATCTACTCCGTACAGTGGAATGGGGGCCGCACGGCCGAGATCATGGTTTCGGGTTCAGCGAAGAATTGAGAAGAGGACATATTCTCCTCTGCCCGCCTTACCTGTAGCATCATGGCCTTCGCGGATTGGAGGACTTGAAGATTGAAGAGCTGGTATAGAGTGAAAGCTCTAGAAAGGAGTGTTTAGAATTTGCCCAGCCTGATGCTGGGGTGGAGAGACGAGGGGCCTCGGTACTCATCAGCCTGGATGCTGTCACTTTCTTGGTTACCGAGAATACCCTCTTATGAAAGCGTTTCTCAGGTGTTTACAGTTCTTTCCGTCAAGTTTTGTTCATCCCGCTGTGCTTAGACATTCTGAAATATACACTACTAGATAACTTTGTTAAGACGCTGTAAACTTGAAATCTAAATGACATTTTCAGCTATTGAACCCGTGCCTCCTATTTTTTTTAAGGACTTCTTATTCATAATTGATACTAAGTTTTCCTTCTGAAAATATGGTTTCTTTCCAAACCACGTATTTGGGTAAAACAAAAAACAAAAGATAGATTTAGTGAGCTACATTTTAAAGACATTCATCAGATTTGTAGGAATAATTTTGTTGTATCTTTTACTGAGATTATATGCCACATACTGTTCGTTATTTTTTTAACCATGCTGACATTACATCCCCAGAACTTATTTGTCTTGTAACTCTAAGTTTGTACCTCTTGACCAGTCTGTTTTTTGTTTCTTTGAGTTTTTTGGTTTTGGTTTTGGTTTTGTTAGATTCTGCATGTGAGATCCACCATAAAGTATTTGTATTTTTCTGTCTGATACTTAGCATAATGCTCTCAAGGCCCATCCATGTTGTCCCAGATGGAAAGATTTCATTCTTTTCGTGGTTGAATGACATTGTATATACCACATTTTCTTTATTCATCTGTCAATGGCCACTTAAGTTATTTCCATGTCTTGGCTACTGTAAATAGTTATGCAGCGGATATGGGGGTGCAGATATTTCATGCATATAGTGATTTCGTTTCCTTTGGATATATACTCAGTGATAGAATTGCTGGATAATATGATAGTTCTGTTTTTAATTTTGAGTCATCTCTGTAACTGTTTTCCATAGTGTCTACACTAGTGTACATTCCCACCAGCAGTGCACAAGAGTTCTCCTTTCTCCCCATCCTTGCTAGCCCTTATTATCGCTTGTCTTTTTGATGACAGTAAACTGACAGGTGTGTGGTGATACCTCATGGTTCTTCGATTTGCATTTCTCTGATTAGTGATGTTGAACACTTTTTCATATATCTGTTGGCCATTTGTATGTCTTTGGAAGAAGTTCCTCTCCCTATTTTTAAATCAAATTATTTGCTTTTTTGCTGTTGAGTTGTATAAGTTCTTTACATATTTTGGATATTAACCCTTTATCAGATATATGATTTGCAGGTATTTTCATTTTGATGATAGTTTCCTTTGTTGTGCAGAAGCTTTTTAATTTAACATACGCCCACTTGTTAATTTTTGCTTTTTGCCTTTGTTTTTGGTTCTGAATCCAGAAAATCGTTGTCAAGGTCAATGTTAATGAGCGTGTGGCTCTCCAGTCTTCCCAACACTATTTATTAGACTCTCCTTTCTTCATTGTATATTCTTGGTACTTGGGCTATTTGTTTCATTAACCTTTGTGTTTTATGCAAATACAATACTCTTGTGATTAGTATAACTTTGTCACTCTATCACTTAATCTTCATAACAATCCAGTGAAGTAGGTACCTATGTTGTCCTCATTTTCCAACCAAGTTGTAAAACTGAGGCTTGGAGAGATTAAGTACTATGCTAAAACTTAAATGGTGTGATTGAAAATGGATTTTTCAGGCTGGAGGACATTCTGTTTAATGCCATGCTGCCTCTTCAGGCATGCTAAGAACCAGTATCTGTGAAGTGCTTGTTCTTCAGCCTTGCTGTCTATAGTAAATATCATATTCTAATGAGGAAACTTTGTTTACTTAGGAATTTGAATTACATATTTTTCATGTTCAGTTTTTAATTCATAATTTAATAAGAGAAGGAAGACATGATATCTAATTTCTCTTGTCACATGAGTCATTTGCTTAAAACTTCCTGTTTATTTTCATCATAAGAATCTGTTTTTACTGCAGCACTTGTTTTTCTTGGTTTTTATTCATTATAACTCTTCTATGTATTCATTTACTAGTTTTGTTTTGTCTCTATTGGTCTTTACTACCCTTACTTCCCCTCACCCTCTTGTTCATATTTATTTTCCCAGCAACTCAAGTACCTGGTGTAATGATAAATTTTATTTTCTTTTTTCAGAAGTGAAAATAGATTCAGAGAAGCTAAGTTATTTCCTGATAATTAATGAATCTAAGATGCATGTAACTCAGATCTCAATTACAGTCCTGTCTAAATGTAAAAGCTTGCTTAAATTTGATTCTTTTACTCATTCTAACAGTATTTTGAGCTTGTACACTGTACTAGTGTTGGTTCATAACCTCCTTGGGAGCTTCCCATATATAATCTGAAACTGGCTTCTGAATGTGGACGGCAGAGAGACCAAAGAAGTGGGAAGGCCACTCCAGCTTGGTAGGTGGCAGTTTCACTAAGCAAAGAGGTCTTGCCTAGGAGGCTTGTCTTGGGCAGCCAGAAGAATAATGGATCCCTTCACACTCACACCCCCAATCTTAAAAGTTTCTATAGAGAGAGGCTTTAACTGGGTTTAGTCAAGTGTGTCATGCAGGTGTTCTCAACACCATATCATTATCTCAAGGCTATGTGCTTGCAGCAACCTTGGGGAGCAGGAAAAACAAACAGAACCACATTCCAAGGGGAGGGAATAAGGAGACTCAGATCACCTGGGTCCAGTTTATAGACCAACTGCTAGTCTTTTCAGTGACCTGCCCCAACAGCTAGATGTGGGGATACAATAGGAAACAAGTTTGCAGTGCTTTAGGTCCTAATGCATTGTGGTAGGTTCACACCTAACTGTGAATCAAGAAATTTAACCCAAGTTCTAGTTCAGTCACTCTAATTTTGTGGAAAGTTGCTAAAACTCACTATTACTTTTCATCAGATTTTTCTGCATCAGTCAGTTTTCACCAAGAGAAGAGATTTATGTGATAATTTTATAAGTGGCCTTATTAAAGGAACACTTGCCTGGACCTGCTTTCTTTCTTCTTCCTGGTTTTATGAGCAGTTTTATCTGACCAAAATCATTTCACAAGAAAGGCTTCCCTTTTATAATTACTACCTCTATTCCCTGTATCAGGCAACTTATTTAAATGTTACTTCCATTCCCTTTTTTGCTGCCTTACAGAGAAAATCAATGGTAACTTACTTTTCCAGCATCTGTAATAAAGCATGGCCATGAGAAATTTAGTATCCACTGTATATAATAAATGTTTTGTTTTGTTCTCCTGGAGAGGACTCAGTGTGCAGCAAGCACTTCTCTTTTGACACAAGACTAGAAAGATTAGGAGGAATCGGTTTGAATGCAGACTTCACAAACTTTATGTGCTTTAAAAAAGTCATGAAATATAAATTATTCTTACTGAAGAAGATAAAATCATGAAATTATTTTATGGAGAGAACTTTACTTTCCAGGCTAAATAGTCCCAGATTCATATAAAATTTTCCTATAGGTTTATTTTTTCCACAGTTACACTGTTGGGTTTTTAGGAAAGGGTTCATGATACAATTTTGCTGAAGGAAGTATATTAAGTTTTGTATCTCTATATTGTAGCTCATAAGTGGTCTTCCATTGCATTTGGGTTGTTTGCACATATGTAGTGACATGTCATTATTGTAAGTAAACATGAATCAGTAGCATTCACTCAGACTATGAGCCTATGTTGAATATGTTTATGTGACTGGAATTTGCCTTAGTTTGTTCATATTGCTCTAACAGAATACCCTATATTAGATGGTTTATAAACAACAGGAATTTATTTCTCACAGTTCTGGAGACTAGGAAGTACCAAAATCAAGGCATGAGAATTTTCAGTGTCTCATGGGGGCTCACTTCCTGGTTCATGGGTAGTGTCTTTTTACTGTTTCCTCACATGGCAGAAGGGCCAAAAGATCTCTCAGGCCTCTTTGGTAAGGGCACTAATCTCATATTTGAAGTCCCCATTCTCATGAAGTACCTATCCTCATCACCTAATCACCTTCCAAAAGCCCCACCTCCAAATATCATCACATTGAACATTAGGATTTAACATGAATTTTAAGGGTACACAAACATCCACTCTGTACCATTCCTACAGCTAACATTTAATACTGATGTGGTACATTGTTGTAGTAATGGCTCCCGTGAATCATGCCTCCCTTTATATATTCCTTTATGTAACCCTCTCCATTTCCCTTAACCTCTACCCTTACAAGTAGTTCTTTTGGGCAGAACCTAAACTGACGCCACAACTGAGCGCATGACATGCATGAGAACTACTAGCCCATTCCCTCTCTCTGGTAATGTGCTCCCTTGGAGATTCTTCAAAAATTCCGTGATCTTAGCCCTTTTATAACCTCTCCTCCAGTGACTATGGGTTTACCTTGCTTGATGGGGAAAAGATACATGCACGCGTATATATTTATATGCCTTAAGTAAAGACTTGAAAAGAATCTGTGCATTGGGACTTGCCCCCCTTCTTTTCTGAGATCACCATTTAAAGAAGTTTAGGTTAACCTAGAGGCTATGACCATATGTAGTAGAAACTAGCTTTCCAACCTAAGACCTCTACACTTTACAAATATTTATTTAAATTCTAATTAGTTAACATATAGTGCAATGTTGGTTTCAGGAGTAGAATTCAGTGATTCATCACTTACATACAATACCCAGTGCTCATCATATCAAAAGCCCTCTTTAATACCCATGATCCATCTAGTCTATGCCCCACCCACCTCCCTCCATCACCCCTCAGTTCTAAGTCTCTTACGGTTTGTTTCCTTCTCTCTTTCTTTTTCCCTCCTCCCATATGTTCATCTGTTTTGTTTCTTAAATTCTGTATGTGAGTGAGATCATGCAGTATTTGTCTATATTTGACTGACTTATTTCAGTTCGTATAATACACGTTAGTTCCATCCACATGGTTGCAAATGGCAAGATTTCATTATTTTTGATGACTGAGTAATATTCCATTGTGTATATATACACATCACGTCTTCTTTATCCATTCTTCAGTTGGTGGACACTTGGGTTCTTTCCATAGTTCGGCTTTTGTTGATAATACTGCTGTGAACGTAAGGATGCATGTACCCCATCAAATCTGTATGTTTGTACCCTTTAGGTAAATACCTAGTAGTGCAATTGGTGAATCATAGAGTAGTTCTATTTTTAACTTTTTGAGGAACCCCCATACAGTTTTCCAGAGTGGCTGCACCAGTTTCCATTCCCACTAACAGTGTAAAAAAGTTCCCCTTTCTCCACATCCTTGCCAACATCTGTTGTTTCCTGTGTTGTTAATTTTAGCCATTCTGACAAGTGTGAGGTTGTATCTCATCAGGGTTTTGATTTGTGCTTCCCTGATGATGAGTGATTTTGAGCATCTTTTCATGTGTCTGTTGGCCAGCTGGATGTCTTTGAAAAATGTCTATTCATGTTTTATGCCCATTTCTTAACTGCATTATTTGTTTTTTGGATGTTGATTTTGATAAGTTCTTTATAGATTTTGGATACTAACCCTTTAGTGGTTATGTCATTTGCAAATATATTCTCCCATTCCATAGGCTTTTAGTTTTGTTGATTGTTTCTTTGGCTGTGCAGAGGCTTTACTTTGATGAAGTCCCAGTAGTTCATTTTTGCTTTTGTTCCCCTTGCCTCCAGAGATGTGTGTGGTACGTTGCAACAGCTGAGGTCAAAGAGGTTACTGCTTGTGTTCTCTAGGATTTTTTTTTCTTCTCTAGGATTTTGATGGCTTCCTGTCTCACATTTAGGTCTTTCATCCATTTTGAATTTATTTTTGTATATGGGTAAGAAAGTGGTCTGGTTTCATTCTTTTGCATGTTGCTGTCCCGTTTTCCCAACACCATTTGTTGAAGAGATAGTCTTTTTTCCATTGGATATTCTTTCCTGCTTTGTTGAAGATTAGTTGACCATAGAGTTATGGGCCCATTTTGGGTTTCTCTTATCTGTTCCATTTATCTATATGTCTTTTTTTGTGCCAGTACCATACTGTCTTGATGATTACAGCTCTGTAATATAGATTGACGTCTGGAATGGTGGTGCCTCCAGCTTTGCTTTTCTTTTTCAAGGTTGCTTTGGCTGGTTGGGGTCTTTTATGGTTCTATACAAATTTTAGGATTGTTCTAGCTCAGTGAAAAAGCTGGTGTTTTTTTTAATAGGGATTTCATTAAATGTACAGATTGCTTTGGGTAGTATAGACATTTTAACAGTGTTTGTTTTTCCAATCCGTGAGCATGGAATACTTTTCCATTTCTTTGTGTTCTCTTCAATTTCTTTCATCAGTGTCCTATAATTTTTAGAGTACAGATCTTTTACCTCTCTGGTTAGGTTTATTCCTAGGTATCTTATGGTTTTGGGTGCAATTGCAAATGTGATAGATTTCTTCATTCCTTTTTCTGCTGTTTCAGTATTGGTGTATAGAAATGCAACAGATTTCTGTATGTTGACCTTTTATCTTGCAACCATGTGTATTCGTTCTTGCAATCTTTTGGTGGAGTCTTTGAGTCTTCTGCATGAAGTATCATGTTGTCTGTGAATAGTGAGAATTTGACTTCTTCTTTGCCAATTTGGATGCCTTTTATTTCTTTTTGTTGTCTGATTGCTGAGGCTAGAACTTCCAGTCCTATATTAAATAACAGTGGTAAAAGTGGACACCCCTGTCTTGTTCCTAACTTTAGAATAAAAGCTCTCAGTTTTTCCCCGTTGGGGATGATATTAGCTGTGGGTCTTTTATATATGGCCTTTATGATGTTGTGGTATGTTCCTTTTAACCAACCCTACTTTGTTGAGGGTTTTTTTTTTTTATCAAGAATGAATGTTGTATTTTTGTCAGATGCTTTTTCTGCATCTATTTGCAGGATCATATGGTTCTTATCCTTTCTTTTATTAATGTGGTGTATCACCTCAATTGATTTGTGAATATTGAACCAGCCCTGCAGCTCAGGCATAAATCCCATGCAATTGTGGTGAATAATTCTTTTAACATACTGTTGAGTTCAGTTTGTTAGTATCTTGTTGAGAATTTTTGCATCCATATTCATCAGGGATATTGGCCTGTAATTCTTCTTTTTAGTGGAGATCCCCTACACTTTAGATTTCCTGCCTTAATCAAGCAGGATAACTATAAGCAATAAGGCACAACCAGCAAGAGTCATATATTTATATATGTATATATGTATGTATATTTGTATATACGTGTGTGTGTATATACACACATATACTTGTGTATATGTATCAAATAAAGATATTTATATCAAGGAATGGACTTCAAAAATTATGGAGCTGGTAAATTTAAAATTTGTAGATGTAGAGTAGGCTGGAAAAGTAGAAACTCTCCAGCAGGATCTGATGCTGCAGTCTCGAGGTAGAAATTCTTTTTAGGGAAACTTCAGTTTTTCTCTGAAGGCAATTCACCTGATTAGATGAGGTCCATCCACATTATGGAATATAATCTTTATTTAAAGTCTTTGGATTGTAAACATTAACCACATCTACAAAATACTTTCCTAACAACACCTTGGTTAGTATTTGATACTACTGTTGCCTAGCCAAGTTGACACAGAAAGCTAACCATAACAGTAGTCATCATGAATAGTAAGCATTTTATAATGCCATTTACTCGATGAATAGCATTTCATTGGTAAACCACCCACCTGATGCTTCTTAAACCCTTCACCCATACCAAGTTTGTAGAATTTTAAAAGATAACCCCAAGGAGCTTAATAATGAAACAAAGGGAGTGAGCTAGTTCTAGTGCATGCTTGTGAGCTCAGTTGTGGAGTCATCTGAGGTTCTGCCCCCAAAGCTACCTGTGGGAGTAGGGGATGGAGATAGGGGTGGTGGTTATAAATAGATCTCAGCAAATAAAAGCTGGATATCACCAGTTTCCAAGGAGGGACTAAGGATCTTCCTTCTAATGAAGGAAGGTGAAATAGAGATAAAAGGAACTTGAGGAGATGATTCCCAGTAGTATGGGGTTTTGTCCCATACATGTCAAGTAAGCATTTTTGTTTTCCTTTCTTTCACCATTTTGCTCTAATGCTGTAGTGTTCAAAAGCTATGTTTAACAAGAATGTAAGGTACTCTCATATCTGAAGAAAGAAGAGTAGAACCCCATTCCGTGACAAGAGGCTTCTTATTTGCAGTGAGCCAGAGCTTGGAGCAGAGAACAATCCCAAGTTAAATCAAGTTGAGAGTTTTAATTATTATGATGGAATTGAGCATTTCAATTACTGAATGAACTGCATTGCAACTTAATGTGACTGTATAACTCTTCATTAACTACCTACTTAGAAATCCTGGGAACCGTTCAAGTTTCTTAAAGTAGCATTTTATAATCTTATGTTTTTTAAGCCTTTAAATTCAACCTAAAAAAAATCTTATTTTATAAACTTACCCTGTTTTTCTGTAACAACTCAAATTGGAAGGACTAAGTGCCTTAGTCAGCTACATTTAAAATTTGGTCAGGGCACCTGGGTGGTGCAGTCAGTTGGGCATCCAAGTCTTGGTTTCCACTCAGTTTGTGATCTCAGAGTCATGGGATCAATCCTGTTATGGAGTCAGCTTGGGATTCTCTCTCCCTCCCTCTACCCCTTTGCCTCTCCACTCCCTGCATGTGTGCACATGCTCTTTCTCTAAAATAAATAAGTCTTTTTAAAAAAAACTTGTTTAAATTCCCCTAATTTAAAATCGTATTGGGGTGCCTGGGTGGCTCAGTGGGTTAAAGCCTCAGCCTTCGGCCCAGGTCATGATCTCAGGGTCCTGAGATTGAGCCCCACATCGGGCTCTCTGCTCGGCAGGGAGCCTGCTTCCCTTCCTTTCTCTCTGCCTACTTGTGATCTCTCTCTCTCTGTCAAATAAATAAATAAAATCTTTAAATGAATGAATAAATAAATAAAATTGTATTTATAGGGGGCACCTAAGTGGCTCAGTTGGTTAAGCATCTGCCTTCAGCTAAGGTCATGATTCTCGATTCCCAGGGATTGAGCTCCATGTTGGGCTTCCTGCTCAGTGGGGAATCTGCTTCTTTCTCTCCCCTTGGTTCCCCTCCCTGCCCCCTGCTCATGCTCTCTCTCTCAAATAAATGAATAAAATCTTTAAAAAAGTGTATTTATAATTTGACTGTATTCATTTGTATTCAAGGATTTCTGGTACCTGACTTAAAAAGCAAAACTTTCTCAATTCTTAAAACAATTTATAAACCTAGTAAATTAAGCTTAAAACTATAGCAACTCCCAAGTCCTTATAAAATTCTAATCATATTTATAAACTTGTCTAAATTATTATACTTTTCAACTAAAAAGCCCAAATCCACAAATTGCATAGTTTGTAGTTTAATATAATATGTATTATACACATTATTGTATTATGTAAAATTGTACTTTATAGTTTTGAAGTTAGTATACAAACCAAGAGCCTACAGTGTGTCAGACTCTCTTAAACATTATTAGTACTCTAATAATCATATGTATGTTGTTTCCAAATATGACTTTGAAGTAGTAAAGGTTTAATTTACTCCTTTTTTTTCTATTAATTTTAATTTTTCCCAGTGGTGAGAACATTTAAGCAGTTTGACAAACAGCAGTTTGGGTTAAGAATCCCAAATGTTCCCACATCAGGGTCCTGAGATTATTTATGGGACAGAGATTTGTGACCCATACACAAGACTTGATTTACACCCAACTGGTGGTGGATGTCCTGAGTTGTTTTGTTTTTCTAAATTACAGTTACACACACACACACACACACACACAATGGGAGAGTAAAATGGTTCTTACCCATTAGGTACTCTGTGTTTATCTTCCTGGGAGTATTCCTCAAGAACCTCTGACCTGTTCTAGTGTGGACTGGCTAGTGGACCTGCTTGCATGGTTCTCATTGTGGGTATTTCTTTTGTTGCTGTCTTGCATTGGATCCCCTGTTTCCTGATTTCCCTCTTTTTCTGTTTCTTGGTATACTCCCTCATTTATTGGAATACGTCTTCTGTTAGTTTCCTGAGAAGAGGAGACATTAGAGGTAAAGTTTTTGAAACCGTGAATATCTTAAGATATTTTTTGTTCTGGAAATTTGTTTTGATTTATATCAAATTTTAGGTAAGAAATTATTATCCCTCAGAAATTTGAAGTATTATATTCCTTTTTTTCTGGATATTCCTCCCCTCTCCACCCCATCCTCCAGCTTCCAGTGTTAGTGGGGAAAACAAATTGGTTTTTTTTTTTTTTTTTTTTTTTTTAGTTTTAGTGGGGGGAAAGTTTTTGTTTGAATTCCTAATCTTTGCTGTGAAACCTGCTTTCTTTCTTTCTGGAAGCTTTTAGAGGCCTCTTTCTTGTTTGTTTGTTTCCAGTGTTGTAAAATTTTATAAGAATCTGAGCCCAGTTGGTAGAAGATAACTGGAGGATCTCAAAATACATAGACTTTTAGTTAATCCTCAATTTCAGTTTGCTACCTTTGTTTTCACTTGTATCCCCTATATCAGACACCGTGTGTTTCATCTATTTCGGAGAGGAAGTCTCTAGGCTTCTGCTGTGCTACAGGAGAAAAGGTTACTTGCCTGTACCCAATGACAGAGGAGTCTAAATTTTAACAAATACATCTGTTCCTTTTTCTTGAGATTCTTGTCACCAGTTTGAGATTGATGTTGGCAGGGATACAAAAGAATTTTTTAGCTTTACCCCTTAAGCTTAAGATGCACTTTCCTGAGCTCTGTTGAGTCACCACTAAACTTTTGTTTTCCAGCTTCTAAAATCCAGTGGTCTTTATCCTTGCGAATTTATACTTTTTTTTTTTTTTTTTTGCTTTTTAGTATCTTAATTGTCATTTTAGTCTGTGATTGAGAAGGAGTGAGGCAAATGCCTGTTCAGTATCACCAATCTTTAAACAACTGCCATTAATTTTTTCTGAGATAAGGTGCAAGTTTCATACTCTTTAGAGATGATAAATCAGTGGATTCAAAATAAACTCTTGGATCATTTTTCTTTTACTTGAAAACTGTTTCCTCAAAGGTACATCTTATTTCCTTTTGTGATTTGTAGGATTGGATTTTGCATTTCTTTTTTTTTTTTTTTTGGATTTTGCATTTCTTTAAGTAATATATTCTAAGGTTTTCCTATCTGATTAAGGTACTTTAGTACTAATTTTTTTAATTTTTTTAAAAATTATATTTTTATAATAAAAAATTATTTATTTTGATAAATAAACTATTAATAGTTTAATAAGAACTATTAAAGTTCTTATAGGCTTTTGTGTCTGTATTCTTAGATAAATCTTACATCTGATTTTAAATCTCTCTGCTCTCCCTACTATATTCTTCCTCTGATCTAGCAAGAACTCTTATAGAGATATATCAGGTCTTAGATCTTCTGGCTCTTGAGTAATTAATTTCTTCTTGTTGCTCTAATAAATTACCTCAAATAAAGTGGCTTAACACAAATTTATTATTTTATAATTATGGAGGTGCAAAATAGATTTCCCTAGACTATAATTGAAAGTCAGTAGGGCTGTGATCATTTTAAAGGCTCTAATGAAGAATGTGTTTCTTTGGCTTTTGGAGGCCACCATCATTCCTTGCCTTGTGGCCCCAGCCTGCCATCACATCACTCTCATCTCTGTTTTCTTGACTCTCCAGCCTCCCTCTTTAACTTCTAAGGTGTCTTGTCATTGAATTGGCCCACCTAGATAATGAAGATATAATCTCCTCATCTCAAAACCCTCAATTTAATCGCATATTGTAATGTCTCTTTAGCTATGTAAAGTAACATTATCACAGGTTCAGGGGATTTGATTATGAATAGTTTTGGTGGGCCATAATTCTGCCTTCCACAGATAACACTAAAATGATACTAATGATACTACTCAAGCTGGGAAAGTATTTCATCGGCTTGTTTTTCAAGACTACCCTCCAGCCTTATTTTTTTTTTTTTTTTAAGATTTTGTTTATTTGACAGAGAGAAACACAGTGTGAGAGGGAACAGAACCAGACGGAATGGTAGCGGGAGAAGCAGGCTTCCTGCCGAGCAGGGAGCCCGATGCGGGGCTCGATCCCAGGATGCTGGGATCATGACCTGAGCCGAAGGCAGACGCTTAACGACTGAGCCACCCAACCTTATTTTTATTATAAGACTGATTCTTCAGGATTGTCTAGTTAATACAGTTTCTTTTAGTCTAAACCATTCTCTTACTAAATTCTTTATAAAGCAATGACTTAATTAGGAATTGTCATGTATGAAGCCTAGATTAAAATCATTTGTTGTCATGATAAAAACACTGATTTAGATCTGAGTTTTAAACTCATTGCTAAGCAGATAATGTAAATCAATAAAATAAATCAGTGTGAAAAATAGGGAGACTATAGATAAATGGCTAGTATACAGCTAGCTTAGGCTTAGAATGCCTTTAAACACATTTGAAATATTTTTAAAAGGGTCTAACCAAATTAAACAAAGCTGCAGGCTAACAGTTTAGATGCCTAATTTAGATAATAGTTGATCTTAAGGTATAGAAAACACTAAAATAAAAGTTTCATCTACATTTCAGAAAATCCATGTTCAGTGTCTTTTAAAGTATTTTTTCCCTCACAAAAATTTATTTACTGCTTCTAGAGTACCCTATACTAGGTTTTTAAAGTTTATATATATCTGTTTCCCTGAATAACCTGACCTGTGACAATTGTTAAGGAGTCACTATCTAGTTAGCTAGAGAGGTAAGTCCAGAGATTAAATAGTGTGATAAAGATTCTAATAAAAATATGAAATACATGAAGGAGTAATTAATTTTGTTTTAAGTTAAGAATTTGGAGAGGTGGTCAGCTAATGCTTTTTAGAGGTGGATGAAATTTGAGCTGAGCTTTGAAGAATTCTCCAGGAGAATTAGCATTCACTGTTTTACTTATCTTTATGAAAATTTTATTTAGATGAAGAAACAATGATGCTTATTTTATCTTATCTTCATGATTTTTTTTTCTCTAGATTTTGTCCACAAGTGCTTATGGAAAAGATGGCTGATATTAACCTCAAAGAAATAACCTTAATAGTAGGTGTGGTTACCGCCTGCTATTGGAACAGCCTCTTTTGTGGATTTGTTTTTGATGATGTTTCAGCAATACTGGATAATAAAGACCTGCATCCATCTACACCTTTAAAAACTTTATTTCAGAATGACTTCTGGGGAACTCCTATGTCTGAGGTAAGTAGTTATTTATTGCTTATATGTATCTTAGATTTTAAAGTACTCTAATAGTTTATTCCTCCTAATTTCTTTATCAACATTGTCATCATAGCACCTACGAATTTGTTTACCTAAAATGTATATGTTAGGTAGGAAGTAGAAGAAGTGATTATCTTCTTTAAAGCAGTACATGATTCTTTCCTTGATTGTGTACCTTGGTTTAATCTTTAAAAACAATATATGTGTGTGAAAACCAAATGTGTTAGGATAGCAATAAGTATAAATGAATCCATTTCTTTTTTTAAAGATTTTATTTATTTATTTATTTGATACAGATAGCAAGAGAGGGAACACAAGCAGGGAGAATGGTAGAGGGAGAAGCAGGCTCCTCAAAGAGCAGGGAGCCCAATGTGGGGCTCCATCCCAGGACCCTAGGATCATGACCTGAGCCGAAGGCAGACACTTAACCGTTGAGCCACCCAGGTGCCCAACAAATATATTTCTTGTTATTTTTTTTTTCATTAATCAGTCAAAAGAGATGATCACTTACTATATATTTAACCATCTAAAAATATGTGACTTGAATATAAACAGATTAGACTTTAAGGGTAAAGATACTGAGTTTTTTTTTCTGCAGAAAATTTTAAATTTGTGTCATATTTTTTACCTAATAGTTATTTTAATTTTATATTGAGAACCCAAAAGTTTAGTTCATTTTTTATGAAGATATATTTATTTTGTCAGTAAATTTATCTAAAAGATTCCTATTAAACTGTTTGGAATTAAATTCTTGTCATTTTCGGTTCCCATGGATTGGATCCTACTGTTGTATTATATAATAGCTGTACGAAATTGGTGAGTCTATAGCAAGAATAATACTTTGAGGATAAATAAATGAATTAATCTATAGTACCTGGAGCCTAGTTGAACTGTAACACTCTTTCATAGTTTGAAACTATGTTTGTCCATTGTCATTTTTGTCATGGTTGTCCCTTCACAGTTTGTCTATTGTCATTCATGGTCTCGTTCCACATCCTTTAAATATGGAAGCTTCTCAATTATGGGGATGAAGTCTCTCATTCTTGTAGTCACAAGCACATAAGTATTTTTTCTTGTTAAATAAGCAGACTTTATTTTCTTTTAACCTTCCTGTTCTCACCCAATTCTAGCCTTTAAAAGAAATGAATATTTGGTAATGAGAAAAAATATGATTCTGTATTGTAGGATACATTATATTCTAGGCAGTTTCTTTCCTTCTACCCCCTACACTTTTTCCCTAGAGACCTTAGAAAAATGTGTCCATCTCCCCAACTTAAGCTAGTTCTGTAGTGATTTTAATCATGATATTGAGATTTTAACTGAAAGGTTAGCTGGCCAGATTAAGGGTCTCTTGAAAGTTACCATACCATGGTGTCAGTGCTATGTTTTGTGACGTCCTCAGCTTTACCAATTGAAAATTTGATTTTGTTCAGAGCACTTATAAGTGGACACATTAAGAAAATACTCAGAATAATAAACTCAGACAAAATGAAGGTACAAATTTGAATAACATTATGGTGGAGAGTGTTGCTTTCTCCTTTTTTCTGATGGGCATATTCTCTTTAGGGAAATGTGCCATTCTTTTTTTTTTTTTTTTTTTTAAGGTTTTATTTATTTATTTGACATAGAGCGTGAGAGAGGGAACACAAGCTAGGGAGTTGGAGAAGGAGAAGCAGGCTTCCTGCTGAGCAGGAAGCCCAATATGGGGCTCCATCCCAGGACCCTGGGAACGTGACCTGACCGGAAGGCAGCTGCTTAATGACTGAGCTACCCAGGTGCACCCCAAGGAATAATTATTCTGAGTAGTATTTAGGTATTACAGGTTTTCTTGACCAGTCTGGAATTAGAGGCATTCTAATGCTCATTAGAATGAGAGATCTCATTCAGAGATCTAATGGTTGATATCATCAAGTAATGATAGCCTGGAAGCCTATCTGTTAGTGCCCAAACCTTCATAAGGATTTTTGTGCCAGTATAGATCTTAAAGACACATTTTGGGCTTTGGGCATACTCCTGAGCTGTACGAATACTGGCATAGTAGTGGGCTTTGGAGTTCTCTGGGCCTCTTAGTGTTTAAATTATCTCTTTAGTAAACCCATTCTTTAGATAAGTAATACTCTTTGAATGATTCAGTGTATTAAAAGTCTAGCTACATATTAGAATCTGCTTGGGGCACTTAAAAAGTATTACTAAGGCTCTACTCAAATCTGTTATAGTTATCTCAGTGGGATGTGGGCATTAGTATTTTTGTCTTGTTATTTTTGTGTGTGTTTGCTTTTTTATTGTTCTTGTGGGATTTGAAGGGTAGGGAGGAGTAGAGGATTAGGTTTCTTCTGTTTATCCAAGTAATTCTCTGGTGCAGCCATGGTTGAGAACCACTGAGCTGTAATGAGCCATCTCTTTTGGCATTTGGCCTATGAAATATCTTTGTTAAGGTAAGTTTTGCAAATATCCCATTTCACTTTGTTTTGCCATCACTATATGGAGATTCACTTTAATAGGCAACTATTAGCCTATTCATTATATTCATGCTTATGTTTTTATTGCCAACTAATACTATGAGTAATTAAGTTTTTTCTTTAATATACCTGGATTTAATAATGATCTATATTGTTTTGTTTGTAATAGAACTAGCTATTTCACTATATGTTCACAGAGTAATCTACTGTTGTCTACTATACAATTTATCACAAAGGAATCTTAGATTACTAATGCATTGTGTAAATAATTAATTATGTTAATAATTTATTTTTTAATTGGCCATTAGCTGTGACTGTACATCTAATAGACCTAACAGAACATTTATATATATTGCAATTAAAAATAACCTATTCCCTGCACTTACAGACTTCATCCTTTTGACTGGCAAATATGTCCCACTGGAACTACAGTAACCTTTCAGGCACTCAAAGGGTTTCTAGGCCTTTTTTTGCTTTTGTATACACGTCATATCAGCTCAGTATAATGCCTTAAAAATAATTTTGTTTACCTGACCTAAAACAAATGTACGAAAATTAAGTAGCAAAGAACATTCTAGGTAGACATCACTCATGGCATCTGTAATCCATACAGAGATACTAAAATGTTCCTGTGTTCAAATTGAGAAATGTCTGTTCCTTGTGGTTCCTAATGTTCCCTAATAGGGATAAACAGGCTTAAGTCGGCACCTGTAATACCAGAGTTATAGCAAAATATGGTAAGAGGTATAAGAGCAAAGAAAGTGTGTGAATTCCCTTACATAAAATTAAAAAAAAATAAGTAGTATATTTTATGTTTTTTGTCCTGTGTATTTTATTCTTAAATCTGGTTTGATTTTTGTCTTACGGTAAAAGTATTTCTGGTTAAATGAAACTTCTAGCCAGTAAAGAAATTCAGCAGCTTCACATAAAATTTGATTTATTGCCAGGAATACCACCATAACAAAGATATATATTCTGTTATTCTAAGAAAGTTTTTGTTCTTGTGTTATTCTCTGTGTAGTATTTGGGGATTTTTTGGTTTAATATATTCAGGTTTACATATTATGAAGGTGTTTTTCATAAAACAATTAGTACTTTTCTGAGTCTTCACTATTAAAACTGAGCTGTTAAACATTTTGTTCTTATGTTTCCTTTTGAGAATCTAAGCAGCAGTTATATAAATGCTTAAATTAGTAATAGATTGGAAAGTAGATTTGGAGAGAATCCTGTGTTCTAATTTTTTTTTTTTTTTTTAAAGATTTTTTATTTATTTGACAGAGAGAAACACAGCGAGAGAGGGAACACAAGCAGAGGGAATGGTAGCGGGAGAAGCAGGCTTCCTACAGAGCAGAGAGCCCGATGTGGGGCTCGATCCCAGGACCCTGGGATCTGACCTGGGCCGAAGGCAGAGGCTTAATGACTGAGCCACCCAGGCGCCCCTCCTGTGTTCTAATTTGATCAATGCTACTATTGTCCTGCTTTATTATTTGTTTAAATCTGTGTATTGAAAAGGAATTAATAGTCATAATGTTCTTCCTCTACTGTTAAAAGGATGGGATATTTGCAAAAGGAGGAAATTGCCTTTGTTTTGGGACTAAGGAAATAGGAAAACACATTATAAAACTATCTTTTAGGTTTATGTTATTCTTGGGACATTTCATTACTTTATTGCTATATCTCAGCCAAACGTAGACACTTTTAATAGTAAATGCAAGGATTAATTTATGTGCCCTGAAGGACGATGGTACTTTAATAATGATGATTGTTTTTTTTTTTTCCTTTTAGGAGAGAAGCCACAAGTCTTACCGTCCCTTAACAGTATTGACATTTCGCTTAAATTATCTGTTGAGTGAACTGAAACCAATGTCATATCATCTCCTAAATATGATTTTTCATGCTATGGTTAGTGTGATATTTCTTAAAGTCTGCAAACTTTTTCTGGACAACAGGAGTAGCATGATTGCTTCTTTACTTTTTGCAGTACACCCAATACACACAGAAGCAGTAAGTAAAACTGTAAATCAGTGTTCTTTTCTTTTCTTTTTTTTTTTTTAACAAAGCCTACATAGTGACTATAATGGTATATGTTTTTAAGAAAAAAATTTAACCCTGACCTTAATTAAAATATTTGAGGATTTTTAAATTAGTATAAGTCTTAACTTTCTAGTGTACAGAGTCTAACTTCCTACTATATAAAATTTTTAAATTAATTTATTTTTAAGATTTTATTTATTAGACAGCACACAAGCAGGGTAACCCACAGGCAAAGGGAGAGGGAGAAGAAGGCTCCTACTGAGCAGGGAGCCCAATGTGGGGCTAGATCCCAGGACCCCGGCATCATAATCTGAGCTGAAGGAAGACACTTAACTGACTGAGCCACCCAGGTGCCCCTAAAATTTTTAAATTTAAAACAAATTTTGAAACATAAACATTTATTTTTTAAAGACATAAGATATAATTGCTCAGGATGAGTAATGTAAAATATAAATGAACACAGCTCTTTGCTAATTGGTTTTTTATGAATATAGATTTAAAATATTTGTCAACTTTGCAGTGTGTTTTGAAGGACAGAAAATAATGAGACAAATTTAAGTAAAAGAATGAAAATATATGTAAACATATATTAAAATATACGTAAACAAACATTTCAAATGATGAAAATACTCAGTACTTTCATGTTGTCAGATGCCACGTTCCAAAATTGTGAACTGTCTGCTGTTTGCCAATATGTCTGCCAGACCCTACCTACCAAGACGTATTTAAATTATAACTTTTTCTTGATAACCTTGAAACCCCAAAATTACCTCTCAGCAGAGCAAAAAGAACTATTCAATTGCTTTGTTACAGGCTTTCAATTGTAAGGAAAAGTATGTTTAAACTCTTGTACTTGAATAGGCGTGTGTGTGTGTTGGAAGGGTTTGTGTGTCTCTCTCACTGTCTCGAAGCTTTTAATGTCTAGTTGAATAGATGTTTTTCCATGCACTTACAAAAATGATAGGGTGTTTTAAATTCTAGAGCGAGTTCAGAATAAAGGAAAAAGTTTGAGGGTTTTATATTTAAGTTTTTAGAATTAAAAAAAGGACAATGTTTATTTGAGATAGAGACAGACCACAAGCAGCCAGAGGGCAGAGGGAGGGAGAGACAAGCTGACTCCCTGCTGAGCAGGGAGCCCCGTGTGGGGCTTGATCCCCAAGACCCTGAGATGAAGACCTGAGCTGGAGTCAAGTCACTTTAACTGGCTGAGCCACCCAGGCACCCCAAAAAAGGACTTTTTAAAGTTTATTATCTTGAATTTACACTTTTATTATGAGATAGAACTTACTGAATTTATGAGTATTTTTATATTTTAAGAATACTTGTATTTTAAGAAAATGTGTAAGGTCTTAGGGGTTTTTTTTTTTAATTAAGAACTATTCTAGATACTTTAGTAATATTATGTAAGATGTTACTTTTGAGGGAAGCTGGGTAAATGGTACCCAGGACTTCTCTGTATCTATTTTTGCGACTTCCTGTGAGTCTATAATTATTTCAAAATAGTAATCAAAAAATTATTGTAGAGTCACTGGTAAATTTATTTTTATGGAAGATATACAAATTCACCACATGAGGGCACTCAGAGAATGTCTAAGAAACTGGAATGTGTGCTTGAAAAATTATGGCAATTTGATTTCTAAAGTGCTATAATTATATAGTTAAATTTTCAAGAGGGTCTTTGTTAATTTGAACCCCCCTCTTTCCCATTTTAGGTAACAGGTGTTGTAGGAAGAGCAGAACTTTTGTCCTCTATCTTTTTTCTAGCTGCATTTTTGTCATATACCAAATCAAAAGGACCAGATAATTCCATAGGTGAGTGTCTAACATTTAATTTTTTTCTCTATATCTATAAAACTTGATCAAGTAATGTTGATTTACTCCATTTCTTATAAAATATATGCCACACTTGGGCTTATCTTTATATATTGTACTACTTCAGCATGTATGGAAATATGAACATGATATGCAATACTGTCAATATTAAAAAATTTTTTGCATGTAGTTTATACTTTATCATGACTAACAGATTATGATTTAACTTAAAAATATTAAGTTAAAGGGTTTTAGAATCATTCTTAGTTCCATGTCCTGTTATCTATAAATAATACAAGTACTAATACTTAAGTTGTCTTTCCATAATAACACCTGTGAAGGCTGTGAATTGTATTGTTTAAGTAAAGTTGAAAGCTTATTAGAATATAACTTTCATTATGTGTTGATCATAGTTCAGCTACTTATTGAGTCCCTATCATGTGGCCCACTCTGGAAAATGCTTTGTACAAATTAATCCTGCTGATTGCCAGCTATTAGCAGAAAACAAGCTCCAGGCAATAAAAATGATTTTTTAGAAGTGTGGGAACAGTAGGCATGAAAGAGGTTTTATATAATGGTAACCTATATTTGGTTGATCTTAAAATTTAACTCTGAGTCTTTTTCCTACATATTTGGACAATTTTCTCACTGTAGACCCAAAGTAGTGATGATAAGGAGCCTAATTTTGTATTAATGTAAACTAAGGTTCAAGAAATAAGTGATTTAGTCAAACACTAGTAGTGTCTTAGATTTGTAATATGGGTAGGTTTCTGTCTCCATTTCCTAGAATGGTTCCTTATATACAGTAAGTGTTCATTATATATGTATTTAGCAAATGACCAAATGAACAATTAAACAATTCTGATTAAAAAGATGCTGACCCTGCTTTTGAACCTCTCTATCCTCTTAGCTCCCATAATACTTCATATTCCACAAATGTAATTTTATACTTGAGATCATAAAGTTTTGTCATCATCTTTGTATTCACTCTTTTATCTAATGTATGTTGTTCTGTGCAAAGGTTTTCAATTTGTAATTATTTGATCACTTTATATTCTAGGCTATTAATGACTCATCCATACCACCACCCCCCCTTTTTTTAAGCATGATCTACTTGAGGGCCTTTGTTCCTTTCCATTAGTTTAGGTTTTGCCCAAATGTCATCAGTACACTACTCGTTTTCCCCATTCCTTTCTGTTTCCTTTCACCTATTTTTCTTCATAACACTTAGGTCATCATTTGACAAATACATCTTTACTTTTTGACTTTTTTTTTTTAAAAGATTTTATTTATTTATTTGACAGAGAGAGAGAGAGAGAGAGATCACAAGCAGGCAGAGAAGGGGAAGCAGGCTCGCAACTGAGCAGAGAGCCCGATGTGGGGCTCGATCCCATGACCCTGAGATCATGACCTGAGCCAAAGGCAGAGGCTTTAACCCACTGAGCCACCCAGGCACCTCTTACTTTTTTACTATTATCCCCCCCACAAAATGTAGCAGTTATTTGGAATAACTGTTAGTGATTGCTGGAGGTTTATATCTTTACACATGTAAAATCAGTTTAGAAACTTATATTTTGAAGTTGGAATAGATTTTAATGATTGAAATTGAATCTATGCTTATACATGTATGTTTTTTTAAGTATTGTTAATGTATTTAGCAGGGGGACTTGTTTTGGACAGAATCACACATGGTAACTTTAACCACAGAGAGCTGTTTATAAAATCAAAATTTATGTTCACACAGTAATATAGTCATTGAAAGTTAAAGAACCAAAGTGACTGGTTTCAATAAAGCTCTTGCCATTATTTGAGCTAATAGTTGCTGAGATAGAATCCAACATTGCAGAAGGCAACTGTTTGCTTTCTCTGTCTTGGAATGGAATTACAAACTAGGAAAAAGCTCTGAATTTAATGTCAGAAGAACTAGTTGAAGTCATGATTTCTTTATTGTGCATGACTATTTTTTTAGACCTCCAAAATTCTTTCTTCATCTTAAAAATGGGTATAATTTTATATCTGCCCTCATATCCCTTTGGTATAATCTACTGTTTTCATAGTATTGATGATTTTGATCGAACTTAAATATGAGGGTTTTTTTGTTTTTTAGGTTTTTTTGAGGAAAAGAATACTATTATACAGAGTATCTCCAATAGTGTTTCAAAGTTTTTTGAGTTGTTTTCCTTTCAGTAATTTTAATCTATAGAGTATTTTAAAGTTGAAAGCAATTCAAAAATAAATGAATTTCCTTATTAAACCGAATGACAAAAGAAAATATATTAGATCCATAAATTGTTTTTTTATTTATACCTGGGATTAATTGAGTTTTTACTTTGATTAATGTTCTTAATCAATAAACCTAAGGTCACACAATCTTACTACAATATCTTTTTAAACTGGAAAAGAATTGGAGATCATGTTTTCCAGTAGGTAAACTGAAACTCAGAAAAGTTGCCCAAAGTCACAAAACAAGCTAGTAGTAGATCCAGAATTATTCTCACAATTCATTCTTCTTTAATCAAATTACTGCTAGTAGTAGGTGTTTGCTTAAAGTTGATGAAGTAGGTTTTCTGTTTAAATGGAACTTATAAATATTCTATTGCAAATTTTTTAAAAGAGTATTAAATTCTTACAATGAACCTGTTTCGGTTTTTATACTCTTTTTTTTTAGTAAACGTTAGTCTACTTTGCTTCATAGTTTTCAGTTTCAGGCTTTTAATAAAACATACAAATGTCTGTGTAGTAAAGTATTTGTCTTCATTTCAAACTGATAGTTCATTAATCATTTCATTAATCACAACACTCCAGCCTATAAGTTTTTCTCCTCCACAAAAAATTTTAGTACAAGTGATACATCTTGGTATTTTGTTTTGAGTATGTAAAGGAAAAATCACTTAAAACATTTAAATACATTTTAAAATATAAAGTATAGCTTAGTGGGAAATTACATAAATTTGAATATAGAATCACAAGTAAAGTCTATTAGTAATGTCTAGTAGTTGTCTAACTTAAAATTTCTATTTATGATATTATAAAATTGTTTTGTGTAGTTCTATATTTTTCTGTTCTTAAATTGCAGTATGGACTCCAATTGCCTTGACAGTGGTTTTAGTTGCTGTTGCAACCTTGTGTAAAGAACAAGGAATAACAGTTGTGGGAATTTGCTGTGTGTATGAAGTATTTATTGCACAAGGGGTAAGGAGAAATGTTTTTTTGTTGCTATCCTTTATCATACTTGAATTCTGTTATAATAAACTTGTTTTCTAAATACGTCATTATGTAAATTAATCTGTTTACCAAAAAATGATACCAAAAAATTTGCAAAAAACCTCCATTGAAAATTACTGAACATTTTATAACTCGTTCAGTTTTTTAAGGTCAACTGTTTGAATTCCAATAATGGAATCATTAGGCAATTTGGAAATGTATATGGTAATATTGTACAATGTAATTCAGTATTAGATATTATTTGGCTCAGTTTTATTCATTATCAGTTTCACAAATCAGTTTTAATCATTATCAGTTTCTCCATATTGATTTTGTAATTATAGTCAGTTTATATCTAATCTTGCATATTGAAAACATTATAGTATATTGTTATTTAAAACTTTTTTTTCCTTTTGCAGTATACTTTGCCACTATTATGGACTACTGCTAGACAGTTTTTCCGTGGAAAGAGTAATATTCCATTTTCTATGCTGCAGACACTAATAAAACTCATTGTTTTGATGTTCAGTACACTATTACTTGTTGTGATTAGAGTCCAGGTTATTCAGTCCCAACTTCCAGTATTCACCAGGTATGAAATTCTGTTTTTCTATTTTTTTCATTCTTTCTTTCTTTAACTCTTAATATTAAGTGATTATAAGTGTTTCAGAAAGTCTTTGATTTATATTGAGGTTTTTTAACAGCTTTATTGAGGTGTAGTATTTTTTTTAAAACCTGTATATATTTATAATGTACAAATTAGTAGCTTTTGACCTATGTGTATACTCATGAAACCACCAGAATGAAAATAATGATTTTAACTTAATGGTACAATGATTTTAACTTGATTGGTTAAGTGGTAAGTCTTTCATTTCTTAGTGATTTTTATCTACTTGTTCTAATAATTATTGAGAGGATGATGTTAAAATCTGTGACTATAATTATGTCTATTTCGCCTTGTAGTTTTATCAGTTTTTGCTTCATGTGAGTTAAAGCTCTGTTATTAGGTGCATAATATGTAGCCTTGTTTTTAAATGAGTTTCTTTATCCCTGATAATACTTTATCCCTGGTCTTTACTCAGAAACTTGCTTTATCTACTTTTTCTTAGTGTTACATTGTTTATCTTTTTCCATCCTTTAACTTTTTATCTGTTATATTATATTTATATTTAAAGTTGACTTCTTGTAGACTACATGAAGCTGGATCTTCCTTTCTTGTAATATTTTTAAATAATATTTTATTTTATTATTAAAATAATATTTTAAAATAATATTTTAAATGAGGTGTTTCAACTGTTTACATTCAATGTGATTTTCATCTTGTACCATGTTTCTTTGTGACTAAAGGACTTCCTTTAACATTTCTTGACTTGTAGGTCTGGTGGTGCTGAATCATTTTAGCTTTTATGTATAAAAATATCTTTATTGTACATTTGTTTTTGAAAAATATTTTGAATTCTGAGTGTAGGATTCCACATTGATTGTTGTGCATTCAGCACTCTATTAGTGTTACTCTATTATTTTCTAGCTTGCATTATTTTCCCTGGGAATCCTTGTCGTCTTTATTTTTACGCATCTGTGTGTAGTGTGTCTTTTTCTCTATGCCTACTTGTATTATTTTCTCTTTGTCATTGTTTCTCTATTTTTTTAAAATTGAGTCATAATTGATATATAACACTATTAGTTTTAGGTATACAGTGTAATGATTTGATACATATATATTGAGAAATGATTATCATAATAAGTTTACTTAATATCCATCTATCACCACACATAATTACAAAAAAATTTTTCTTATGATGAGAACTTTTAAGATATATTGTCTTTGGAATTTTCAAATATACAATACAGTATCATGAACTGTAGTCACCTGCTGCATATTACTACCCTAGGACATATTTATCTTATAACAAAATTTGGGTGAAGGTGGTCAAATAATACGAACTTCCAGTCACTTTTTTTTTTATTATGTGTCTTGTGGCTAGGTTAATTGAGCTTAGGATCCGTAAGACCTGGAGGTAAATCTATAGATTTACTTTATGTAAATTTTGGAAATTTTTTATCTATTACTTCTTGAAATATTTTTCTATTTATGAAAATATAATATTTTTCTATTATCTTCTCCTTTTCTGGGACCCTAATTACATATATATTAAGCCTTTTGAAATTGTCAGACTAATTCTCTTCTTATTCCCCTCCAAAAACTATTTTCTCCTTGTTTTCATCTTGGGTAGTTTCTTCTGCAATGTATTCAAGTTCGCTAATCTTTTTTCTGCAGTGTCTAATCTGCCTTTAATTTTTTTCTAGTTCTTTTTCATTTCAGATATTGTTTCCATTTTTAGAAATTCTCTTTAAGCTTTTTTATGTTTCATGATCTCTCCATGTTCTAGTGCTTTAATTTGTCTACTAATTTTATTGTATATCTCATTTCTTAAAATGTCAGTTTAGATTGAATAATTTTCTTCCTCATGGATTACATGTTTCTACTTCTTCACATGCCATGCAATTTTTTTAATAGTTGTCATGTATATGCACTTTACTTGAATATATTACTATAAATATTTCAGAGCTTTGTTCTGGGATGCATTTATTTGAGAAACTTGTGTGTATGTGTGTGTTAGTCACCATACAGTAAGTACATCATTGGTTTTTGATGCAGTGTTCCAAGATTCATTGTTTGCATATAACAGCCAGTGCTCCATGCAATCCGTGCCTTCCTTAATACCCACCACCAGGCTCACCCATCCCCCACCCCACACCTCTCTAAAACCCTCAGTTTGTTTCTCGGAGTCCACGGTTTCATCCCCCCCTCTGATTTCCACCCCCTTCATTTTTCCTTTCCTTCTAATTCCGTCCATGCTATCCCTTATGTTCTACAAGTAGGTGAAACCATATGATAATTGACCTTCTCACCTTGACTTACGTCACTCAGCATAATCTCCTCCAGTCCCATCCATGTTGATGCAAAAGTTGGGTATTCATCCTTTCCAATGGCTGAGTACTATTCCATTGTATATAGGGACCATATCTTCTTTATCCATTCGTCTGTTGAAGGGCATCTTGGCTCTTTCCACAGTTTGGCTATTGTGGGACATTGCTGCTATGAACATTGGGGTACATGTGGCCCTTCTTTTTACTACATCTGTATCTTTGGGGTAAATACCCAGTAGTGCAATTGCTGGATCATAGGGTAGCTCCATTTTGAATTTTGTGAGAAACCTTCACACTTTTCCAAAGTGGCTGCACTAATTTGCATTCCCACCAACAGTGTAAGAGGGTTCCCCTTTCTCCACAACTTCTCCAACATTTGTTGTTTCCTGCCTTGTTGATTTTTGCCATTCTAAGTGGTGTAAGTTGATACCTCAATGTGGTTTTGATTTGAATTTCCCTCATATCTTCTAGCCACACTTTTAATCTTTGATATATGAGACCACAGCAGCATTTACAATAGGGCTAATTTTCTTTCATTACTGACTCAGGACCCTTCTGACTACTCTATCTGATAGACTGTGATTTATGAGGATTTCATTCAATGAGGATCTCATTCTGGCTGCTGAGAAACTATTCCCACTTCTGTATGGTATTTGAGAATTTTTATCTAATCCTTTTTAGAGGTACTTACCTAACTGCATTATTTTTCCTAGGGCTGCTATAACAAATTACCAGAAACGAGGTAGCTTAAAGCAGCAGAAATTTATTCTGTCAGTGCTGGAGGCCAGAAGTCCAATATCAAGGTGTTAGGCACACAGTTGGTTCCTTCTGAAGACTCTCAGGAAGAATCTGTTCCATGGCTTCTTTCCTAGTTTTTCTAGTGGTTGCTAGCAATCTTTGGCATTCCTTCTTTCTTGTGTGTTTCTCTGTATTCTCTTTTTAAGAATGTCGGTCATTATATTTAGGGCTCACACTAATCCACTATGACCTCATCCTGACTTAATTAATTACATTGGCAAAAAAATGGGTTTCCAAATAATGTCACATTCTGGGGTTCTGGGTAGATATGAATAAGAGACATGGTTCAACCCGCTACACTGACCTAGAATATTTCCTCATATACATAGGCTGAACAGTTCTCATCAGTACTAAAAACTGGAAAGAGATGCTCTACAGATATGAGTTCTCTTTCTCAGTAGCTTTGTTCTATCTGGTATTCTGCCCACTGACCCTAATCCCCTTGGCCTCTAGGGCTCCCAGTTCTGTTTTGCAATCTAAGGAAACTACTAGGCTCCACTAGGTTCCCTCTCACTACTCCGCGGACTAAAAAACTATGTCTGGGTATTGAACTTTCCAGGTAGGGCTTCCCTTATTTGTTTTTTCTCTCTCAGGAATCATTGTCTTTTTTTGCCTAATGCTTAGTGTGTTAAGTTTTATATATCTTGTCTGGTTCTTTGCTTGTTTAAAGCTAAAAGCAAAAGTTATGTTGAATTTAACAATCTACATATCTTTTTTTCCTGCTTTAAAATTTAGCATGTTTCCATTTCACCTTACTCAGCTAAAATTTAAAATGAAATTTATACTAGTTCCTTATTCAGTTACATTAAAGTATCATTAAATGCAAGAAATTGTTTTGTTTCGTTTTGTTTTGTTTTAAAACAAAAGGCCAAATGTTGTCTGTGTGCTGTCCAGAATAGTGCATTGCTGGCCCTGGTTAGAATAAAACTTTATTCAGATAATTCTCTTACCTTAAACATTTTTCTTGTGTCATTTTCTGTATAATTATTTTAAGTAGCATTTTTTCTTTAAAGAATACTTTCTAATTTCATGAATTTTTACTTCTGAGTCTAGCCATGCTAAACTGAACAACTCATTTAAGTACTAAATTTGAGAAATAGATTGAATTGTAAATATATACTTTATATTTCCTTCTTTACCATCAGTTTCAGTGTTATCATTTTTATTATTCCTTTTAGAGAATTTCCATCGACTGTTTTTCATCTCCAGTTCTATAGTGTGAAAATGTGGTTTATAGGTATGAATGTATTTGTTTTGTGTATGTATGTGTGGATGGCTATATGGGATATGTTATATGTAAATATATATCTTCCAAATAAAAGCATTTAAAAATATGTGTATATGTACATTTTCTTCTATTACATTACCCTATGAAGGTGACTATAATATTGTTTGACTTGCTTTGACGTGTGTTCTTTCTCTAAAGTACAATTATTAAGTTAGCTATTCTACATAAATCATTAGTTATAAAAATGAACTCTGAGTAGTGTATAGGAAAAAAGCTTTGTATTCACTTCTTTTGGTTATTTGAGAATTCAAGTCCTGACTCAAGATTTGTTATTTTTCATACATGTAGATATTCAAATGTGAAGGTTTTTTAGATATTATTTGTTCAAATAGTATTTACTTTTTCTCAACCATTTGAATTTTTAAGAAGACCAAGTTAAACAAATATTAGGGGTTGATTTTTCATTAACTTACTCATTTTTAAATGAGAAATTGGGTTTTTATATATTAACTTAGCCAATAAAATTTTGAGCATAGCCTAAAAAAATAAAAATCTGAAGCTGTTCATTTGAAATATACTTTAAGAAGTGATTTGATTGTGATTTGACTTAGTTTGCAGGAAACAGACTAATGAAATGTACATGTAATATATCATGGCCTAGACAAATATCAATTAGGATATAAGTTTATATTAGTATGTATCAGGAGAAAAAGTAGGACACAGATAAAATGTTACATAGGCTGATACAGTTACCATTCTGTACTGGAAATTTGGTTTTTACCTTCCTAGAAGTCTTAAGCTAAAGGAAAAGCTCATAGGTGATACACTTTTCTCTGTCCACAACAAAAGAAAAACATAGTAATTTTTTCTAGGAAACATAATTTTTATTAGCATTTAGTGCTGAAAGAATCCATCTCATGCAGAAAAAAAAATTGGTTAGTGTTCTCAGAAACACTCATATACCACATATGACAATCTTTTAAAACTTTTCTTTTTACTTTTAATCAGAAGGTTATACTTCTGCAGAATACCATAATATTATAGTGATTTGTCTGAATTATTCTAATAAACTAGAAATAGATAACCTAGGTGCCCTTTAAACAGTTCTTCATAGTTTGTCTCAACTAGAAGTTTCTTAAAGGTTAGACAGTTTGAACTCTAGTGAGGACTGAAGTATTAGTAAAAACTATTTTTATTTTTAATGAAATTACGTGTAAAATATTGCTTTTGTTTTTCAGTATTTTATTTAAATATTATATATTTTTGTGTTTACAAAGTGTTTTAGTTTAAATGACTTTTTTTTTCATTCTTTATACAGGTTTGATAACCCGGCTGCTGTAAGCCCAACTCCTACAAGGCAGCTGACTTTTAACTATCTCCTTCCTTTGAATGCTTGGCTTCTATTAAATCCTTCAGAACTCTGCTGTGATTGGACCATGGGAACAATACCACTTATAGAGTCATTTCTAGATATTCGAAATCTTGCTACATTTACTTTCTTTTGCTTTTTGGGGGCGTTGGGAATATTCAGTCTTAGATACTCTGGTGATTCCTCCAAGACTGTTTTAATGGTAAGAAATTCCCTTAATTTTTCAGATGTGTAACATTCATTTGATTTGGAGACTGCCTTTAATTTGTCAAAGCATCTTCTTAGAAACAGCATCTTTCTTTGTTCAGCATCAGCTTAATTTATTAACTTTTTTTGGGCTTTCTTAAAATTTTACATCAGAATTCCATATGCAGGCATAATTTGACATTCAGCATGTAAAGTGAAAACTGGTTATGAATTTCCTTGATTTGGTAGGAACTCTGAAACCATGAAGCATGCCTTTGGTGTCATTTTCTTCTATTTCTTTACCCAAGTAGATTATATACTTTGAGGAAATAGATCATTGTTTTCTTGACACAGAGAAGAGTTTCGTGTAAGATAGACGCTAGAAATATATTGCCCTTTAATTCTCATTAGCAAGATTTTCATTACTCCCCAAGTTATTTTTTACTATGTTCAGAGAACTCTGATTATTTACACAGTCTTGTTTTTCTGAGGTTATTTCTTTGTAATTTTCTTACTCTGCTCTCACTTCTTACTTGTAGCAGTTTTGTTGTCTCTTTCTTTAAATTACTGAAGACAGTAATAATCTTTAACATTTTCTTGAGCATTTGTATATGCCAGAAAGTGTTCTTATTACTTTACAAATACATCATATCTGGGTGCAGCCACTAGGTTCATTTATTCATTCAGTAAAAAGGTTTTATTGTAGCCTATGTAGCACGCAGCTATTTAGGCACTAAGGATATGACAAAAGGAAATACAAGGCCCCAATTACCAGGGAACTAGCATTTGGAAAAATTTGAAGCTAATCTCTGAGATATAGAGAAGACTGAAAAAATACAGAGTTTGGGGGAAAGATCATATTTACTATTAGTTTTTAATCTCTTGAGTTTGATCCTAGTAGTGATTTTGAATAGCACTTGGTGCCTAGAGTTCAGAGGAGAGTCCTAAGCTCCACATAAAAATTTGATAGATTGACATAGAGATAGTAATTGAAACCAGGATATGAATAAGAAGGTCTAAGGAGAGGTTATATAGACAGCAGCCTTTCTCAACTGGGGTTTTGTGACTTTTCTCAAAGATGGTAGCCGGCTCTTACCATTCCAAATACAGAAAATAGAAGATAATTCATACACATAATGAATGCCTTAGAGTATTTGGTCTTAATTCTCCCTCAGAAAATAGTTGAAGGGGCTAGCTAGATAGAGTGATAAGAGAAGAAACCTACAACTAGGTCTTGAAAAAACTTCTATAGAGGTTATAGGAGTTATAGTATATATATATATACTATATACAGTATAGATACTGTATAGAGGAGAATGAACCTAAATAGAAGACAGACCAAATGGACAGAAAGGTAAGTATTTCAAGAAAGATGGAATGGCTGTCACTAACAGTTGCTGTTAGGTAGAAAAGCGAGATCAGGCATATTTGACCTATTTTAAGTGTAGTAGTTACTTAATGAAATTTATTTCTGTGGAGAGATTCAATTAGGAGATGAAGATATGAAGATTGTAGGGGTAACTCAACCTTGAATATTTCAGAGGAGACAAGCTTGAATTTATTACAAGCTAAGTAAGAGAAGACTATGCCAGCTTAAAGCATAACAAACTGCTGATCTCATGTAGAGCTTGGATGAAGCATAAAGATTTAGAATTAGTGAACCTTCAGAGGTAGGAGAATCACTTTCATTGGAGAACTCAGTTGGCTGACTTTTAGAAGGAAGCAGTAATAGGTTGACTTGCAAAAAAGTAATTAATTTGAAATATTGATTGGTTAAGTGGAGTTAAAACCAGCTATTTATTACCTTGGCTATAAAAGTGTTTTCCTAAGAATGTGGGAACTTGTTTTATACCTAAGGGACATAATGAATGGGTAGGGTAATTTAAAGATGTGTTGTCAAAGGAGATGTTTACAGTTGAAGAGACAAGAGCATATTTGAATATGGATAGGAACGATGTGGTTGATTAGAAAGTGGTCAAGTAAATGAAGGAATGGTTGTGAGATTTGTGAGGTGCAAGGGCAAAGTAGAGCTCAGATTTGACCTGAGAAAGATGGAAACGTACACTTCTTATGTCACGGAAAGGATGGAAATGACATCAGTATGGATGTTGGTAGATTTAGGAGCAAGGAATTGAAGAAATTCTTCTTTTATGGCTTTAGTTTTTCTCTAAGTTTGGAAGTATGGTCACCTGCAGAAAGTGACATGAATCAAAAGTCTAAGAAAAGTAATCAAGATTCGAAATAAGGGAAAGTGGAAGTGAGCCTATCAAGGAAACCTAGAAATTATGAGGAGTTTTAAGGATCAATTTGAAGTTGATAGTCATGAATTTATGATGATACTAATCTGTTTTACTTTGGGACTATCTCTAGTAGAGCTTTGCTGTTCAAGTAAATACAGACAAAGCAAACACATGGTAGAATACATCCAAAGCTGAGGTTCTGCTAAAAGAAAGGAAAAGTAAGTAAGAATGGGTGAATGTAAAGTTTGGCATATAAAATAATGATTTCTATAATATAAGCTGAATAAAAACAGAGAAGATAGTGCCAATGAAATAAGCAGAGATTTATATAAATTTTATTTTATCTATGTAAAAAAAGGAACAATTGTGGTCTTAGTTGTAACTTCTTTAAGATAGTCCTAAACATGCTATATTATATAGTGATGTTTTGTGAAGATCTTTGAAAGGGATAAGTAGATCAAAGGCGTACCTACAAAGTACCAGATAACCGTGTTAAGCACTTCTTAAATAAAATGTCCTGTGTATGCTGGTATGCTGACAATATAATGTAAGTAGTTATTAACCCCAATTTGCAAAGAAACACAAATTGGCAAGATGATTGATTAGTTTACTTTATATAACATAGGAAGTAAGAAATGAAACAGATTTGTTCCAAACTCTTTGCACTACCACCTTTCCTTTTAAGGAGTTTTATATCACTGAAGAAGGAACTTATGGTAGCCATAGTGAGCTAGGTTGGCATATATTAGCAGAGAATGTGTTAGAACCTTTGAATAAGTTAATCATTAGGGACATTCCTTTATCCAAGAACCAGGAGATTTTTTGTGAGATTGCTTTTTGTGTATATAGCTTTTACATCATTCCATGATACATCTCTGAATGAATTTAACACTTTTAATTATTTCAGATAAAATTGCTTTAGAGCAGCCATGAATTAATAAAAAATATATTTGCGCAATTGTTTTTAGAAAAGGACTGCAGGAATGTCTGGGTGACTCAGTTAAGCATCTGACTCCTGGTTTTGGCTCAGGTTTTGGCTTAGGTCATAATCTCATGGGTCATGAGATCAAGCCCCAACTGGGGCTCTGTGCTCAGTTAGAAGTCTGCTTGAAGATTCTTTCCCTCTGCCCCTCCCCTAACTCTCTCTCTGAAATAAATAAATCTTTAAAAATAAATAAAGGAAAGGACTACATATTTAGGAGTATCTCTGTTTCACAGCTAGCTGGTTGTTTTTATCAAGCACTCTTGGTAAATGGAAAGTTAAGTATGTATTCTTAATATTTTACCTTTTTGATCAAAAAGAAAACATTAAAATTTCAGATATATAAGTTAGTATGATACTTAGTAGTTGAGTAGTGCTTTTTCTTTAGACTCATTACAAGTCATTAATTTATCATATATGGTGAAAGTATTTTTTTCAATGTGTATACATCTTTACATCTATATAATAAAGAGAAAACAATCTTTCAAACTGTTAAAAGACTCTCAAACTTTGGAAGCTGAAGGAACAACTTGCATAGTTATTCAATTAAGTACTATAAAACAAATGAGGGTAACAAAATATGGAAGCAGATGTCCATAGAAACAGATGTATTAATAACAACCAACTTACTTCCTTTCATAGGTTATTTGTGTGCTAGTTGTTTGAATAGTACCTTTTTAATGGATTTATAGTCTGGAAACAATATGCTCTCTCATTTTCAAAATGACAAAAAAAATCTAAGCATTTTAATGATGTATTTCAATGATGTGTAGTGTTAGAAGTTTAGAAATTCTTATAGAATAAAAGACTACTGTTTAAAGGGGGCAGTTTTATTTTTATACTTCTACTAAGCCTCTATTAAATGTCTATGATTCATCAGAGTATTATGCAAAGGAATGCCGGAGTACAGACGTAGTAGTCTACTGTCTTATCTAAAGGAAATCTTATGTCATTTTTCAATTTCCAGTATGATATGAGTACTTATAATAATAAAAATATGAAAACTTGCATGATTGGCTGTTTTGTCACCCATTACAGTTTTGTTAAAACCTAACATCTCTGTCAGTGTATTTCTACCATACATAAATAAGTTGGATGTATAAAAATTGTTAATGTCTTACTTTAGATATGTTTTCAAAAAATACTTTTCTCATTGGACACGTCCTAATTATAAGTCCCAAGTTGGTCTCACCTTGGTGACATAACATCCTGATGTTTGTTGTTACTATCCCTAAATTGCCTTCTTTATGTTTAAATTAATATTGTTTATAGTATTAGTAAAACTGTCCACCAATACATTATTCAAATTAAATGATAAAATATTTGGGTTTAACTTCTTAAAATACCTTATTTTTCTTTGTAGGCACTTTGTTTGATGGCGTTACCATTTATTCCTGCGTCAAACCTTTTTTTCCCAGTTGGATTTGTTGTTGCTGAGCGAGTATTGTACGTTCCTAGCATGGGGTTCTGTATTTTGGTAGCCCATGGATGGCAGAAAATATCAAACAAAAGGTGAATTAAAATGTTAGTTCATTTAATGCTTACTAACTATAGAATTGTGATACATTTAAATACTTAAAATGTTTAGTTCAGTTATATAAGTCCTACTTTTATATATGTTTTTATTTTTCATCTTGATGGTCTCCTCATTTTTCTGTACTTCAGGTTAGGAAAGCTCCGTAGTACCCACCTCATCCTATGTTCTTCTTATTAACATAATTTTATTGTTCAGCCTGCAACATAACAAACTATGAGTCAGACCCAAATAAAAAAACAAGGATATTTTTGAGACTAGAGTTATAAATAACCACTGCTACTTCAATATGCAGTGACCTAAGATATAGTCTTCTTACTTAAGTGAGTCATATTGAATTTAATATGTAAGTGCATATAGTAAGCAATCTATAATATCTTGATATCATCACTATCTGCATCATAACCACCATGTCCTAGCTGCCTTAAACTAACAATTAAGGAACAGAATAGTCACGCTGTATGCAAGAAATGGCCACTGACTGCTTTCTCACTTTCCAGTCATTCTTCAACCCACAGCCTTCTGACTTGTCTCTACATCATTGCCTCCTAGTAGCTAAATCCAGTCAGTGCTTATATTTAAAATTTATTTCCCTGGCGTCTGTAGAAAGTCTCCCTCCTAATTCTATTGTATCTATTGTATCTATTTCATTAAGAGTTATTTTAATATGACTTGTAATAAATAATTCTAGCTTTAAAATATGGAAATATTTCAAGAATGTCATGATAATCTATGGTATAGATGCAATCTGTGTAAGCCAATTTTTTTTTGCCAATTTTTTTTAAATATAGCCAGTGACATGATTGACCCTTGATAAACACAAGAATATTCAAATTGTAAGTAAAGGCCCCCAAAAGCAAAAGTCACAGTTAAAAATTGGTTTGTCAGCTTTTTGTCATTATATGTAAACAGAGTTTTTGAAACAGAGGCAAATATTGGAATTTAATATAAAGATTGAAGTAAAAGGTAGTATGCATATTTAATTTTTTTGGTGTTGTTCCCTTTGAAGTAGATGATTATTAGAATGATCCTCATTCCTTAGAATAAGCTCAAAGATGATATTTGGGGATATTTAACATACTTCTTACCTTTATTCTAAAAGATAAAATGCTTCTGGTGATGTAGACAATGTTTTTTTTGTTTTGCTTTTTTCTCTTAAACAGTGTATTAAAAAAGTTATCCTGGGTTTGTCTGTCTATGGTGATATTCACTCATGCCTTAAAAACACTCCACAGAAATTGGGATTGGGAGTCTGAATATACATTGTTTATGTCAGCCTTGAAGGTAAAGTATTACCCAGAATGACAGGAAAGTATATCGTTAATGATTTTTTATAGTTATGTCTAAGATGTTTTTATATTTAATTAGACATGTTACTGTCAATTTTAAGTACTACTCCAAAAGATTAGTAAAAATAATTTGTTCTTTATGTAATATATACCATAACCAGTGCTTTGAATCATATTGAGTTGGTATGTCTATGGCATAAATGAGTAATTTTGTAAATGCCGTGTGTTGTTAGAACCTAACAATAAAATGATAATAAAATGTTTAAATAAGAATACTATATATAGTTCATAGTTCTGAAGGTGAACTTTTTTTTTAACCTTTTAATGTCTTTAAAATCAGGATAAATCTTACAGTGAGAGGCATCTTACAATTAATTAGTGGCTTTTTTTGTTTTCTTAATGGTGAGTCTTAGAATTAATGGCATCTTAGATTCAGTGAAGTAAAATACACAACAAAAAATAGCACCTTACTGTGTGGAAGATAACCAAGGTTACAATACTGTAGGAAAGATAGGAACTGGCAGAAAGTAGTGATAAAGCATTTCTATAGAATGGACAACATACCGGAATAAGGTCTTTTTAAAAATCATAAAATTTGGTTTCTGTACATTATAAGCAATGGGTTTTTTTCAGGTGCTTCTCTTCAAAACTCTAAATTCTTAACTTCCTTTGGCTATTTCGATACTCCCCATTGCTTGGCTTTCCTGGAGTACTGCCTCATTCCAATAGTCTATGTGACTTCTTGAGTTGGCATAACTTAAGATCATATGACTACCCTTTTGTCTCACTCAGTAACTGCACTCCCTCCTCTAGCTCAGAAGTCTGTAAATGAAAGAGACCTCGTTACTGTTCTTCTTAATCTACACTCCTGGAATACCAGTGGAGCCCTATAGTTTTCAAGAATTTTGCTTATTGTTATTCCTAAAGCAATCTCAAAACCATAGCCCCACTCACGGCTAGTTCCTTGGCCAGATACTGTCCTCTCCCTACAGGAACATGAGGCCCATCTAAAAGGCCTCCTAAAGGAAAATGAGGCCTATAAAGCACAGATTAATTTAGAACTTTAATCCCAGGTTTCCCATTACCATAATGGGCTATATAAATGGCTTTATAACAAGCCTAAAAATAAGTGATCAATGCTATGTTAAACATATTCTCGTGTTCAAATGCCTTCTCTTCCAAAAGAATACAGATAGTAGAGCTGAATTTTTCAAACAGCATAATGCATTTTTTCTCTTTTTTTAGTTAAGTTCTGTGCCCAGTATGGGGCTTAAACTCATGACCCCGAGATCGAGTTGCATACTCTACTGACTAAGCCAGCCAAGCATCCCATGATGCTTTGATCAAATAAAATTTTTAGTAAAATTCTAACTTACCAAATATATTAGAGACTGCTGTGGTTTTATTTTGTTTATGTTAAAAGGAAGGAGAATAAATTTGGGGAAACACTTTATTTGGCTCCTTTCTCATCTCCAGGGACACCTCCATGGAATAGTCCATTCCTCATAGTACACTAAACAAATATCTTTGTTACTTGGAGGTGTATAGACAAATTTTCCTGAGAGAAAATCTGAATTATTTTTAAAATTTTATTGAGGTATAGTTACATATAACTTTGTATTACTTTAAGGTATACAACATAAGGGTATCTGTATATATTATAAAATAATTACAATAAGTTAACTTCTGTCACCTCACATAGGTACAATTTTTTTCTTTTGATGAGAATTTTGAAGATCTATTCTCTTAGCAACTTTCACATATACATTACAGTATTGTTAATTATAGTTACCATGCTGTACATTGTATTCACAGAACTTACTTGTCTGATAACTGAAAGTTTGTGTCTTTGAGCACCTCACCCATTCATGGATACCTCTGTGGAACATTCCATTCCTATTTATTCCAAATAAATATCTGTGTTAATTAGGAGTTGTATTTTTTAATTTTAATTAATTTCTATCTATACTTATGTATTGAAGGTAAATAAAAATAATGCCAAATTATGGAATAATGTGGGTCATGCTCTTGAAAATGAAAAGAACTTTGAGAGAGCTTTGAAATACTTCTTACAGGCTACCCATGTTCAGCCAGGTAAGCATTATTAATAAAACTATTTGAATAGCTTCTTTTTAAAAACTTGATTATATTTGGGGATAATAAGGTAGAGTTTCATTTTTAATCTTCATTCCAGCTGATATGAATACTGTAGGTTTTGATGCTGGCTTATTTTAAATTAGATTATATATTAGAGCTACTTAAACATTTAGGAATTTTTTCTTTACTGTAACAGAGTTGGTGGTACTGATGAGTAATTTTGGTGGAATGATAGATGCAAAAGCCTGATAGGAGTATGTTGAGGGAAGGGGAAGAATAATTGGAGACAGTTGGTATTGTTAAAGAGTATCAGTAGGACATGGTGGTATTGCTGGAAATGGAGTCAAGAGAAGGTAAGTAGGATGATAGTGGTTTTTGTTTTCAGTTTTAAAGTGGGAGAAACAAAGCATATGTACAGCTAATCCACTGAGGCTGGGAAAAGTAATAATTCAAGAAAGGGGAACAAATTATGGATCATTGTCCTCAAAAAGATGAGAAGAGATAAATAGAATTTGGTACACCTGATAAGGACTTCATTCAGTCATAGAATTGTTAACGTATGATAATAAGGAAGGCAAAGTACGTAGATGTGGATATAGGCAGTCAAATAGATCACCTGGAGGAAGTTTCTGGAAATTGTCTTTTGTTTGCTTCTGTTTTCTTGTTGAAATAGAAAGCAGAGTCATCAGAGAGTGAGGAAGGGGTTGAAGTCCTAAAGATCTAAGAATAGGAGAGGAAGTGAAGTGGCTATCTAGGGCAGTGCTTCACAGACTGGAATGTGCCTGTGAATCACAGAGATATTACAGTGGATGTGCTGATGGATAGAGGTTTAGAATAGCCTGAAGTTCTGCAATTCTAATAAGTTCCCAGGTAATGCTTAGCCCATGGATCACACTTTTACAAAACAAGATATAGGAAAGAGTGGAGACTAGGAAAACGTATAATTGCCAAGTAGTTCTAACACCCAACTTGCGGTTGGGAATACTTTATTTAAAATTAAACTAGTTGATGTAGTTATATGCTTTTCTCTTATTACTTTACAGCTGAAATGGCACAGGCATGGAGAATTCTGTTAAATAGGATTAGGGCTTTTAAAATGTGTTATTACTAAACAAGAAACAGATAAGGGAATGATTATAATAGATGAAGAATCTAAGTTAAGAAGGGAGGTAAGGCAGGGTGATAGGATCAGTGATTTATAGATCTAAAGAATTGTTGGTGTCTGAGTAGGGTCTATCTACAGCATCAGTATTTTTCAAGAGGAATACTATTGGCATTTTGAGTGTATAGAACTGTATTTCAGGATATATACCAAACATGGTATACATCTGCCAAATGCCATCATTACTTTCCGTTTAGAATGATGACCAAAAGGTACCTCCCCACCCCTCAACACATATATATCCTCCACACCCTTGTCACATTTCTAAATATCCTCAGAGAAGCAGGGAGTGGCAAGCAATATCCACTATTTGTCTATTAGGTATTACTGTGGTCATTGAACTAACTAGTTAAGGAAGATGGAGGTGAAAATCATTGGAAGAAAGGATATCAAAGTCCAAGGCAAAGCCAAATTTCATTTAGAGAAAGGTGAAGAGAAAGTTGTAGAAATAAAATGGATAGTCTAGCTTTTCAATTTTATCGCCCCTACCTCTTCATGTAGTTAGGTTTTCTTTGCAGTATAGAGTACATATCCTTGGCTTCCTCATCTCTTTGCCTTTATGTTCTTCCTTGAGTCTAGAATTCCTCCCTTCTCCCTTGCCATCTACCTTCTACCATAGCCTATCCATCTCTTACAATCCATCTCATATGGCTTCTCTCTTTTTTTATTGTGTTATATTAGTCAACATGAAATACATCATTAGTTTTTGATGCAGTGTTCCAAGATTCATTGTTTATGTATGAAACCCAGTGCTCCATGCAATACGTACCTTCCTTAATACCCACTACCAGGTTCACCCATCCCCTCACCACTCTTCCCTCTAAAACCTTCAGTTTCTCGGAGTCCACAGTCTCTCATGGTTCAACTCCCCCTCCGATATCCCCCAATTCACTTTTCCTTTCCTTCTCCTGATGTTCTCCATGCTATTCCTAATACTTCACAAGTAAGTGAAACCATATGATGATTGACTTTCTCTGCTTGACTTATCTCACTCAGCATAATCTCCTCCAGTCCCATCCATGTTGGTGCAAAAGTTGGGTATTCATCCTTTCTGATGGCTGAGTAATATTAGTAATATTCCATTGTATATATGGACCATATCTTCTTTATCCATTCGTCTGTTGAAGGGCATCTTGGCTCTTTCCACAGTTTGGCTATTGTGAACGTTGCTGCTATGAACATTGGGGTACATATGGCCCTTCTTTTCACCATATCTGTATCTTTGGTGTAAATACCCAGTAGTGCAATTGCTGGATCATAGGGTAGCTCCATTTTGAATTTTGTGAGAAACCTTCACACTGTTTTCCAAAGTGGCTGCACCAACTTGCATTCCCACCAACAGTGTAAGTAAGAGGGTTCCCCTTTCTCCACATCGTCTCCAACATTTGTTGCTTCATGCCTTGTTAATCTTTGCCATTCTAACTGGTATAAGGTGGTATCTCAGTGTGATTTTGATTTGAATTTCCCTGATGGCTAATGATGATGAACATTTTTTTCATGTGTCTGTTAGCTATTTGTATGTCTTCCTTGTAAAAGTGTCTGTTCATGTCTGCTGCCCATTTTTTGACATGATTATCTGGTTTTGGGGTGTTGAGATTGAGGAGTTCTTTATAGATCTTGAATATCAGCCCTTTGTCTGTAGTGTCATTTGTGAATGTCTTCTCCCATTCCTTGGGTTGCCTCTTTGTTTTGTTGACTGTTTCCTTTACTGTGCAGAAGCTTTTTATCTTGATGAAGTCCCAAAAGTTTATTTTCACTTTTGTTTTCTTTGCCTTTGGAGACATGTTTTGAAAGAAGTTGCTGTGGCCGATGTTGAAAAGTTTACTGCCTATGTTCTCTAGGATTCTGATGGATTTCTGTCTCACATTGAGGTCTCAAACATTTTGAATTTATCTTTGTGTACTGTGTAAGAGAATGGTTAAATTTCATTCTTTTATACATAGCCATCCAGTTTTCCCAGCACCATTTATTGAAGAGACTGTCTTTTTTCCATTGGATATTTTTTCTGCTTTGTCGAAGATTATTTGACCATAGAGTTGAGGGTCCATATGTGGGCTCTTTTACTCTGTTCCGTTGGTCTGTGTGGTCTGTTTTTGTGCCAGTACCATGCTGTCTTGGTGATCACAGCTTTGTAATAAAGCTTGAAATCAGGCAACATGATGCCCCCAGCTTTGTTTTCTTTTTCAACATTTTTTATCAATTTTTGGGTCTTTTCTGATTCCATACAAATTTTAGGATTGTTTGTTCCAGCACTTTGAAAAATGCCACTGGTATTTTAATTGGGATGGCATTGAAAGTATAGATTGCTCTGGGCAGTATAGACATTTTAACGATATTTATTCTTCTGATACATGAGCATGGAATGTTTATCCATCTTTTTGTGTCTTCTTCAATTTCTTTCATGAGTGTTCTGTAGTTCCTCGAGTATAGATCCTTTACTTCTTTGGTTAGGTTTAGTCCAAGGTATCCTACAGTTTTTTGGTGCTATTGTAAATGAAATCGATTTTCTAATTGCCCTTTCTACAGTTTCATTGTTACTGTATAAGAAAGCAAGTGATTTCTGTGCATTGATTTTGTATCCTGCCACATTACTGAATTGCTATATGACTTGTAGTAATTTGGGGGTGGAGTCTTTTGGGTTTTCCATATAAAGTATTATGTCATATGCAAAGAGAGAGAGCTTGACTTCTTCATTGCCAATTTGAATACCTTTTATTTCTTTTTGTTTTCTGATTGCTGTTGCTAGGACTTCTAGTACTATTGGAACAGCAGTGGCAAGAGTGGGCATCCTTGTCTTGTTCCTGATCTCAAAGGGAAGGCTGTCAGCTTTTCCCCATTGAGAATGATACTCACTGTACATTTTTCGTAGTTGGATTTTATGAAGTTGAGGAATGTTCCCTCTATCCCTATACTTTGAAGAGTTTTAAGAAAGAATGCTATATTTTGTCAAATGCTTTTTCTGCGTCAAAGGAGAGACCATGTGGTTCTTCTCTCTTCTCCTACTGATTTGTTCTGTCACATTGATTGATTTGCAAATGTTGAATCCCAACATGTTGAAACCCAACCCAATCCCAACAAATGTTGAAACCCTTGCATCCCAGGGATAAATTCCACCTGGTCATGGTGGATAATCTTTTTAATATACTTACTGTTGGATCCTATTAGCTAGGATCTTGTTGAGAATCTTGGCATCCATATTCTTCAGGGATATTGATCTGAAATTCTCCTTTTTGATGGGGCCTTTGCCTGGTTTGGGGATCAAGGTAATGCTGGCTTCATATAGAGTCTGGAAGTTTTCCTTCTGTTTCTATTTTTGAAACAGCTTCAGGATACTAGGTATTATTTTTTCTTTGAATGTTTGGTAGAATTCCCCAGGGAATCCATCAGGTCCTGGACTCATGTTTTTTGGGAGGTTTTTGATCACTGCTTCAATCTTGTTACTAGATATCGGTCTATTCAGGTTTTCAATTTCTTCCTGTTTCAGTCTTGGAAGTTTATAGGTTTCCAGGAATGCATTCATTTCTTCTAGGTTGCTTAACTTATTAGCACTTGGCTTTTGATAATTTCTGATGAATATTTCTATTTCCTTGGTGTTAGTCATGATCTCTCCCCTTTCATTCATAATTTTATTAATTTGGGTCTTTCTCTTTTCTTTTGGATCCGTTTGGGCAGTGGTTTATTGATCTTATTCTTTCAGAGAACCAGCTTCTAGTTTCATTGATGTGTTCTATTTTATCTCTGGTTTCTAACTCATTGATCTCTGCTCTAATCTTAATTATTTCCCTTGTGATTGGCTTAATTTGTTGTTGATTCTCCAGTTCTTTAAGGTGTAAAGAGAGTTTGTGTATTCCGGATTTTTCAATTTTTTTTGAGTGAGGCTTGGATGGGTATGTATTTCTCCCTTAGGACCGCCTTTGCCGTATCCCATAGGTTTTGGACCGATCTGTCTTCATTCTCATTGATTTTCATTAATTGTTTAAATTCTTCTTTGATTTCCTGGTTGATCCAAACGTTCTTGAGCAGGATGGTCTTTAGCTTCCAAGTGTTTGAATTCCTTCCAAACTTTTTCTTGTGATTGTGTTCCAGTTTCAAAGCATTGTGGTTTGAGAATATACAGGGAATAATTTCAATCTTTTGGTATTGGTTGAGACCTGATTTGTGACCCAGTATGTGGTCTATTCTGGAGAAAGTTCATTGTGCGCTCCAGAAGAATGAGTATTCTGTTGTTTTAGGGTGGAATATTCTGTATATATCTTTGAGGTCCATCTGGTCCAATGTGTCATTCAAAGCTCTTGTTTCTTTGTTGATTTGCTGCTTAGATGATCTGTCTATTGCTGAGAGTGGTGTGCTAAGATCCTCTACAAATTAATATATTCTTATTACTATGACTCTTTATTTTGATTATCAGTTGGCTTATGTAGTTGGCTTCTCCCATGTTGGTGGCATAAATATTTACAGTTGTTAGATCTTCTTGGTCGATAGACCTTTTAAGAATGATGTAGTTTCATTCTGTGTATCTGACTACAGTCTTTAGCTTAAAATCTAATTTATCTGATAGAAGAATCACTACCCCAGCTTTCTTTTGAAGCCTGTTGGTATGAAAGATGGTTCTCCATCCCTTCACTTTCAGTCTGGATGTATCTTTTTTTTTTTTTTTTAGATTTTATTTATTTATTTATTTATTTGGCAGAGAGAGAGAGAGTGAGAGAGACCACAAGCAGGCAGAGAGAGAGGGGGAAGCAGACAACCTACTGAGCAGAGAGCCCAATGCAGAGCTCAATCCCAGGACCCAGAGATCATGACCCAAGTCGAAGACAGAGGCTTTAACCCAGGGGAGCCCAGGCACCCCTGGATGTATCTTTAGATTCAAAATGCATCTCTTGTAAACAGCATATAGATGGGTCCTGTCTCTTTATCCAGTCTGCAACCCTGTGCTGTTTTGGGAGCATTTAGGCCGTTCACATTGAGAGTGATTATTAAAATATAAGTTTTTATTATCATTATGTTGCCTGTGAAATCCTTGTTTCTATAGATTATCTCTGTAAATTTCTGTTCTATATCACTCTTGGGGTCTTTCTTCTTTTATAGAACCCCCCTTAATATTTCTTGTAGTGCGAGCTTGGTGGTCACATTATGTTTTAGTCTTTGCTGGTCTTGAAAGCTCTTTATCTCTCCGACCATTCTGAATGTCAGCCTTGCTGGATAAAGTATTATAGCTGCATGTTCTTCTCATTTAGTGCCCTGAATACATCTCGCCAGCCCTTTCTGGCTTGCCAAGTTTCTGTGGACAAGTATGACGTTATTCCGACGTTCCTCACTCTGTACATAAGGAATCTCCTCCCCTAGCTGCTCTTAAGACATCTCTGAATTTATGATTCACAAATTTCACAATTACATGTCTGGAGGTCTTTCTATCCTTCTTGATCTTGAGGGGTGTCCTCTCTGCTTCTAGGACATGAACACTTGTTCCATTCCCTGGATTAGGGAAATTCTCATCTAGGATTTGTTCAGCTGTATCTTCTAGTCCTCTCTCTCTCCACCCCCTCAGGGATCCCAATAATTCTGAGACTGGAACAAATTTATGGTGTCATTTATTTCCCTAATTCTGTTTTCCTGGCTTCTAAGTCATTTGTTCCAGACCTCCTCCTGATCCTTTTCTATCAGTTTGTCTTCTAGATCACTAATTTGATCTTCTGCCTCATTTACCTTAGCTGTTGGAGTATTTAGATTAGATTGGATCTCATTGATAGCATTTTTAAGTTCTGCTGGTTCAGATCAGCTCTCACTTCTGCCCTTAGAGATTCTATGTTGCCACTAATGGTCTTCCTAGATCTAACCTAGCCATTGTCTGGATAACTGTTACTCTGATTTCTATTTCCAGCATATTGTTATGTCCATATCCAGTAGTTTTGTGGCAGAGGTCACAGTCTGAATTTTTCCTCTGCTGGGTGTTCCTCCTCCTAGTCATTCTGGTGAGAAGAAGTTATGTCCATATCCAGTAGTTTTGTGGCGGAGGTCACAGTCTGAATTTTTCCTCTGCTGGGTGTTCCTCCTCCTAGTCATTCTGGTGAGAAGAAGTTATGTCCATATCCAGTAGTTTTGTGGCGGAGGTCACAGTCTGAATTTTTCCTCTGCTGGGTGTTCCTCCTCCTAGTCATTCTGGTGAGAAGTGGTTGAGGGGATGTATAGCTGAAAATATCAACCATTATCCAGGCAAGGTACACCCTGGAAAGTTTTGGAGCAATCAGAAGTCACCATCAAAAAGAAAGCGAAAAGAGAAAAAGACAAAAGGGGGGAAAAAAAAGCCCAGCCAAAATTAGCCCCAAGAGCAAGATTTATAAAGTTTAAAAACAAAAATGAACAAAAAGACTGACAAAGAAAAAGAAAAAAGAAGAAAAACCCAGCCAAAATTAACCCCAAGAATAAAATATATAAAGTACAAAAATAAAAACAAACACACAGAAACACTGACAAAAGAATAATACAAGAAGGTGGTTATAAACCGTCAGTGTGGGCAAGGAAGGTTATTTCAGCTCTTCCTGGGTGTATCTTGTTATCTTTGTTAAAGGACTCAACTTTCCAGAGATTCAGGGAAATTAAAACTGGTATGTATAAATAGGGGTAGTATTGAATAGGGAAAAAGGACTACCTTTAAGCTTATATCCGTATCTATATATCTATATAAGAAAAAGAAACAAAGGTATATGTATGAAAAAAGTTCAAGTTAAAAAGTTACTATGGAATATGTTGTATTAAACATCTAGTTGAGGGATGCCTGGGTGGCTTAGTGGGTTAAGCCTTTGCCTTGAGCTCAGGGTCCTGGGATCGAGCCCCACATCGTGCTCTCTGCTCAGCAAGGAGCCTGCTTCCCCTTCTCTCTCTGCCTGCCTCTCTGCCTACTTGTGATCTCTCTCTCTGTCAAATAAATAAAATCTTTTAAAAAATAAATTAAATGTCTCGTTGAAATGGTAAGTAGGTAAAAATAACAAGAATCATGAGAACTAATTAAAAAAAGTAAGAGAGAAAAGTTGTATTTATAAAATACAGGTTTTGAGGCAGTACTGGGAGCTTAATATATTGTTTTCTCCTGATGTTGGGGTTTTACAGTTTTATGGGGACCCTGTGGTTGTTGTCCTCTTGTTCTTTTGGCTTGTCTTCTGCGGGAGGGGCCTGAAGGGTTTTTTTAGTCAGTCTTGCTTGGGCTGAGTTGCCCTGTCCCCTGTCAAGGGGATGGGCTCTGTGGAAACTGTTTTTTCAGGATTTTGTCCTCTGGAGGTCTTTGTTCTTTGGCAGCTTTTTGCGACTTTTCAGAGGTTCAGAGCAAAGTAAACTGTCCACACCAAGACTTCCACTCAGAGAGAAGCCACAGTCTGCTCCCCTCTGAATGGTCCAGAACACACAGACTTCCCCTCTGCAAATTCCGTTGAACACCACAACCTCCCACAGGCGGTGCACATCCCCAGCCACCATCTCAGTGGTCACCTGAGGCCCTTGCTTGTCTCTGTACCCCAGTGCCACGAAAACTGTGAACAACACTCGTCCATGTGAGCCCGGTTTCAGCAGCTGCTGTTGCCGGAACTGCTGTCTGGAGCCCACGCCCACGCTGGGTGCCCTCAGTCTGGGTGGTGGTGGAGGCAGTGGAGGCGGCTATAGTGGCAACAGACCCAAGGACTGCTGACTAGAGCCCACACCAGGCTCTCTCAGGCATGAGCAGGTGCCGGCTGTGGCCATCCTGGGACCATGGGCTTAGGTCTGTGCCTTTGGCCACCCGATCCCAGTAATTGTCCCTTAAGTCCCTTTGTTCTTTTCGAGTGCTATTAATCAGTCTCCAAGCTAATGCTGGTCCTCAAAGCACAGGGCACTTTCACATTGGGGTATTACTTTCTAATGGGTCGCTTCTGGTGGCTCCCTTCCCCTTCTGTTTATCCTCTGATATCAGTCCATGCACTCCCAACTCCTCTGTACCTCTCCACTGGTGATCCTCTGCCCCCATAGAGATCCAGAAGTGTATAATCTTACATCTCAGGCTGATTTCATGGGTGTTCAGAGTGCTCTGGTAGATATTTAGGCCAACTCAGGGGAAAGTGCCCCTCCTATCATAAGGCTTCTCTTTAATGAACCTTGCTATCTCTCCAATTAGAAGCAAATATTGATAATCTTCAAAACCTCTTACAACCTCTCCATGTTTCCTATGACATTTATAACTTTCTGTTTAATACTTTATTTATTTGAATACTTATTAAAAATATGTATTTAAGCTAAGGAGCTCCCTGGAGACATGAGCATTTGATTTATCTTCATACCCTCTGAATCATCTAGCATGGTCTTATACACAGTCAGCATTCACTAATTTTATTTTATTTGAGGGAGAGAAAGGGTATGAGTGGGATGGGGTAGGGGAGAACAAAAGGAAGGGAGAGAATCTTTAGTAGGTTCCTTATGACCCTGAGATCATGACCTGAGCCAAAATCTAGAGTCAGATGCTTAACCAACCAAGCCACACAGACACCCCAGCATTCACTAATTTTAATTTATTACTTTCTAAAGCCTTTTAGGTTCATTCTAGCAGTCTTTTTTTATTATTATGATGTTCAGTTAGCCAGCATATAGTACATCAAATGAATCATTGAATACTACATCAAAATCTAGGAGTCTTTAGAGAAGCAGAGTCATCTTTGATATCAGAGGGACAGGGACTTTGAAACTTAAAAGACGTTATGTAAGCTTCTTCTGCCTTATTTTTCTCAATTTTAACTTGGAACAGTAGTTCCTACCTCATTGAATTGTTTTAAAGAGTAAATGATGTGTGTGTATGTGCATATTTAGTTTTGTCTAGTAAGTATTGTTACACAGGCTTTTTGCTAGGTAGGAGTACTCAGTTTCAAAATATTTTTCCCCCTCATTATCAGTTGTCACTTTTTGCTGTTTTTGATATACATGCTGAACTTTAGTATGACTTCCCTACTATACTTCTCTCAAAATTGCTTTTTCTCATAGGCCATGGACTAGGAAAACAGGTAAACCCATTTATTACAGTTTATTGTGGAAAAGTACATAAAGTTAGAAACATTGAATTTGGTATTCAGAGGCATCTTGGCTTGTTCTATGTTTTTTAGTCATGTTCTTCGTAGATTTGATATATGAAATGACATGTATGGAGGGACATCAAGAATCCCTTTTTTGTCACTGTTAGGCATACTCAGATTTATAAGACTGGAGATAAGGGAACTGGTCAGGACTAAAGGTAAAAATTTGGAGTAACGAGTATATAGGTATTTAAAAACTTGGAAAGCTTAGGAGCACAGAGAGTAGGGATTTATAACATTTTAAAGTTAATTAAAAAAAATAAAATAAAGCGTTCACTCTGGAGGTTTTTCTTCCTTAGCTAGAATAAGAATATAAACTATGCAGTGGTCTGACCAGGTGACATGCATGTTGTATTAAAAGAATAGTGGGGTTTTTTTTGATGATTTACAGGTGTTTAAAAAAATTCCAATTCACAAAGATAAAATGTTTGCACAGTTTCCATAAACATCATTACAAGATAAGGGTAGATTTTTGTTAAGGAACACCAGAATTCCACAAGGTTTGTTTTGCCTTAAAATCAGTGATTTCTTTTTATATCTAAGTCCAAAGTTTTGAATTTTTCTCATGGACCTCTAGTTCAACTTTGATGCTATCAATATGGAAATTATTTTTAAAGAGTTTTTAGGAGTTTTCAGATGTTTATAAATTTATCTTTTTAAATGAATTGACAGGTAATTTTGTAGATAGGAAATACTGGAAAGCAACATAGGTAAGTGCCTGGCCCATCAGTGTGAGAATGCTTCATTGGTGGTGGATAAAGAGTAATTAGGGACAGGGTTGCCTAGTATGTCCAGTCCTCATTTACATCGAATAAAAGACAGACTGCTGGATTCATGCTGCTCTATGTTTGGATAATACACTCATAAGAATAATTGTTGAAATTCTATAGATTTTTAGTCTTCTACATGTCTTTGGTTTTTATATCTTGCCTGCTTTTCTTACCCCTTTTTCCCCCCCTGAATTTAAATTACCTTATCCCAGTAATCATTACTTTCTTCTCTGGAATCTTAAAACTTTGTAACTTAGAAGAAATTGTTTAGAAATTATGTCTTTCACTTTGTTAGCTGTATTATATAGGCCTTTTTTTTTTTTTTTTTTAAAGATTTTATTTATTTGACAGCGAGAAACACAGCAAGAGAGGGAACACAAGCAGAGGGAATGGTAGTGGGAGAAGCAGGCTTCCTGCCGAGCAGAGAACCCGATGCGGGGCTCGATCCCAGGCCCCTGGGATCTGACCTGGGCGGAAGGCAGACGCTTAACGACTGAGCCACCCAGGCGCCCCTGTATAGGCCTTTTGATGCTTACAGTTATCTAATTGCTATCTTCTTAGTTCTTTGAGAAAGTAGGGCTGCCTTACTCTAATATCTGAAGTCTTCATTGATGATAATATCTCCTTGCCATAATTTTAAGAACCTGATTCCAGTGGATATTAATTTGCCTTGTTTTTCATCCAAGTAAATAACTTCTTTCTTTTCTAAGATTTGTTGGTGTTGATATCAGTGACATTTTAAATACTTTGCTGGTAATTTTATTTATCTAAATTTCTAATTTCTTTATTCTTTCCTTAGCTTAAATTTTTACTTTATAATTAATTTTTTCGGGTTCTTAGTTTTATCTAAGTAGCTTTCTGATCTTTATAATAAATGGTAAAGATTTGGGGCACCTGGGTGGCTCAGTCGTTAAGCGTCTGCCTTCGGCTCAGGTCATGATCCCAGGGTCATGGGATCGAGTCCCGCATCGGGCTCCTTGCTCGGCAGGAAGCCTGCTTCTCCCGCTTCCATTCCCTCTGCTTGTGTTCCCTTTCTCGCTGTGTTTCTCTCTGTCAAATAAATAAAATCTTTAAAAAAAAATAATAAATAAATGGTAAAGATTTACATGATGTAAAAAAAAAAATGAGCTGTGTAAGAGCAAAGACTGTCCACTGTTGCTGCACACTTGGTAATACAGTGAACTTCAGCCTTGGGTCTACATCAGAACTGCCTTTGAAACTTTTTAAAAACTTTTGCAGGTCCTATTTCTATGAATTTTATTTTGATAGAGCTAGGTGGCGCTAAGGTTATCTGAATTTTTAAAATTCTTAAGTATCCAGATTTGCAGCTAAGATTGGGAATGGTTTGCCTAAGCAATTTTTTTTCCTTTCTTCTTTTTTCCTTACCCTCTCCTGAAACCCATGAGACTCAGCAATATGTCAACAAAAAATAAACAAATCAAAAATCAAACAATCAACAACAACAAAAAAATCAACCCTTTTTTTCCTAAATTTGTCTCAGTTCTCTAACCAAACCTGTACTGCATGTGACAGTTTCTGTTCAGTACACGCAATTACCAGCCGGAAACATAATGTAGCAAGATTTTAGGCCTGTTACTGTCCTCCTAGGGCAGTGCCTAAGATACAATGCTTGGCTCTTGTGTGTCCTAGGATTTGCAGGCAGAGAATTATTCCACAGTTGCAAAATCACTGGTGTCACAGGCACGTGGTAATCGTGTCTTATATGTTAGAGATTCACATTAATAAAATTTGTGTGATTTTTTTTATAATATATTTTTTAAGATTTTATTTATTTATTCGACAGAGAGAGATCACAAATAGGCAGAGAGGCAAGCAGAGAAGGGGGGAAGCAGGCTCCCTGATGAGCAGAGAGCCCGATGCAGGGCTCGATCCCAGGACCCTGAGATCATGACCTGAGCCGAAGGCAGAGGCCTTAACCCACTGAGCCACCCAGGTGCCCCAAAATTTGTGTGATTTAAGATCTCCCATCTTTCTATCTTTATTCCAAATCCTTGAAATAGTTCCTAGGAAATGTGTCCTAAAAGTAGTGCTCAGTGAAACCTAATATTAACATCTTTCTTATTTAAATAGCATATTTTTCTGTCCCTGAAAAAATTTGCTGAGAATTTGGTTCTCCGTATCAGAAAATTACACAGAAGTCTCTGATATACTGTAGTAATACAATCTTTTTAAAAAGATTAAAAAAATATAAATGTTAGAATATGTAGGAATTTATCATTTAAGAGAGATGTGCTGCTGCATCTTAAGTAATAACGGGAGAATCCTGGTATTATATTTGCATTCCATCCATATTCACAAAAATTTTAAACAAAATCACAGGTGTGTTGTTTTTTTTTTTACAGCCTCTTTGTGTGTGTCCCACGATGGTGCGTATTTGTTAGTTTCAACACTGGAAATAGCTCTAGGAGTCTTGATGACCTTTTTCACTTGTAGATCTTTTCACTTTTAGAGTTGAGCTATATTTTTGAGTGAATTCCAGAGCTATGCAGTCAAGGAAATGGAAGCAAGCCTTAGTATAGTATAGTAAAATCTAGTGAAGAGAAATGATACAAATTTATTGCCTCTATATTTCTTGTCATGTCTTAACTTTTCAAGGATTCATTCAAATAGTTTTTTCATGTCATATGTGTATTTTCTGTCCTTACAGTACTTTATTAAATAATTTTCTATTGTAGCATTGATCATAAATTATAACAAACTGTGTTTGAAGAACTTTAAGGAGAATGCAGGATCTGTTGACTGCTTTTGCATTTTTTGTCTAGTGTTTTTGTTTCTAGAAACGTGTAGTTTATATTGAATACTATTTCATATTCAACAAATGATCTTTTTTTAATTTTAGATGATATTGGTGCCCACATGAATGTAGGAAGAACTTACAAAAATTTAAATAGAACCAAAGAAGCTGAAGAATCTTACATGATGGCTAAGTCACTGATGCCTCAAGTAAGTTGTCATAATACAGTCTTGTTGTGTTAAATCCAGTGTATGTCCACGCTGAATAGAATTACCTAGATGGAAAATCATTATCTTTTCTTTAATTTGTTGACATAAAAGTAATCCAGTAAACCAGTAAACCATTTATTACTACAAGTTTTTTTTAAGTTTTTATTTAAATTCCAGTTAACACTGTAATATTTACTTTCAGGTGTACAATATAGTGACTTAGCACTTAAGTACCAGTGTACTTCTTAATCCCCAATGCCTGTTTCACCCAACTCTCACCCCAGCCTCCCCTTTGGTAGCCATCAGTTTGTTCTCTATATCTAAGAGTCTGTTTCTTGGTTTGTCTTTTTTTCTCTTTTTTTTCCCTTTACTAGTTTGTTTTGTTTCTTAAATTCCACATATGAGTGAAATATGCTATTCATCTTTCTCTGACTGACTTACTTCACTTAGCATAATACTATAAATTTTATAAAGGATTACATTTACTTTATAACTCAATTAAAAAATTTTTCCATACAGTATGTTTAAAAAGTTTGATAAAGTTATAAATTTTAAATATCCTTGATTAGAAGTTATCATTGAATTAAATGACTTTAAAGAGAATTTTATATATCTACATTAAGCACTAAATTCAACATTATTCTTTTCAAAAGATAAATGAATAAAACAAAGTAATAAAATGAATGGATGACATCTCTGTTGCTATATGATATTCAGTTGTTGCAGTGACACATGCACAAGATTCATTGGTTACTATGGTATAGCCTGGAAGTTGGAAAGCCAGATCTTGGCCTTGACCAGCTATGCTTCATCAGAAAAGATAGCTTACCCTGCACTACAATTTTCTCCATGGTAGTATATATTAGTATTATGTTAATAATGTAATATTAAAATGATTGGGTGTAGTTTCATAAATGTTTCAAAAACAAAGTTTTATTTATTTCAGTCCTAAGATTCTAAAGTTAAATTGTGTTCGGTATCAATTTTTATCAGATGCAATTTATTAATTTCACTGAAAATTTGGGTCTATGTATATTTTATAACCTTTGCTTAACCTGAATAATCAGTTAATAAGAATTTTACTTACTAACTCTACCAGACAAGTAAGGCTTTAGTATAACTCTGAGTAAAATTAACTACCCTATCGTCACAACCAGAAATATTTTGCTGACGATATGAAAGTTGACGTGGTGTAACAAATACACTACACTGAAGGGAAGGACACTTGAGTTCTTTCTGTTCTGGGTCTGATGCAAATATATTAACAGACCTCAGCCTTGAGAGTTTGGATTTATAGGACTTTATAAAAGGATACATATAAATTAAAAGGTAACAATATTCTGTTGAGCTAGCATGAATGAAAAATATATACTGTAATGCCACAAAATATTAATTACTTTATTTACATTTTGTAAGTGTCATAGGTATTTTCACATTTTTATGACTTAGTTTGGCAATAAAACTAGTACCATAACCTTTATGTCATTTATATTTTAAGTAAGCCACTAGGAATACTTATTTTTATTTCTTTTTTTTTTTTTTTTTTTATTAACATATAATGTATTATTTGCCCCAGGGTACATGTCTGTGAATCTTCGGGCTTACACATTTCACAGCACTTAATAGCACATACCC
>CM053611.1:82855100-83011521 GCA_028646535.1 Procyon lotor
CTGGGTATTTACCCTAAAGATACAAATGTGATCCGAACAAGCACGTGCACCCGAATGTTTATAGCAGCAATGTCCACAATAGCCAAACTATGGAAAGACCCTAGATGCCCATCAACAGATGAATGGATAAAGAAGATGTGGTATACTTATTTTTATTTCTATTCAGTACTGAAATAATCAGATTGTGTTCTCCTAAACAGATTATTCCTGGTAAAAAATATGCAGCCAGAATTGCTCCTAACCACCTAAATGTTTATATTAATCTGGCCAATCTTATCCGAGCAAATGAGTCCCGGCTGGAAGAAGCAGATCAGCTGTACCGACAAGCAATAAGCATGAGACCCGACTTCAAACAGGCTTATATTAGCAGGTATTGTAGTACTCTTTAAGCTACCGTTATAGAAAATTGGAACTGCATCTGCATGTACATTTCACCATCTGAACTAAATTGGCTTTTTTTTCTTTTAGTAATCTTACTTAGCAACCAAGAATATAGAAACAGCCCTAGTTTAGACTTATGATGAAATTTAATTGATTTGATTTGAAATTGACAGTAGTCAATAACAAATACTGGCAAACTTAAATTTATACGAAAGAAAGGGTAGAAGCTCCTTTTTAGTTTCATTTGCTTCTGAAAGTCACATTCATTTTTACTTAAAATACCTGAAACTTACATTTTACAATAGTTATTTCTAATATCCAACTCCCAAGAGCTTTCTGACAATTGACTGGTTATTGATGCTTTTTACCAAAAGAAACTTTTTATTTGTCAATTAAAAAAAAAAAACTTTTTGCATCACATGTTAGAACTTAATATATTTTCCCATGTAAGGATCATCATTTGTATTATACGTGAGGACAGTTGTATATGTTAAACTTGGTTTTGTGGCCTGGCCCAGAAACCTAATCATAATTTACGACACTGCTTCTATGGGGAAAATGCCTTCAGAATTTAATGAGTTTTTGAGATACAATCTGTTCATAATTCAGAGGCTATCTTTGTTCAGCCTTATCCAGTAATTGTTGAAATTAGCTAAGTTTAGTGGGGTTGCCTATGTAAATAAAACCTGTCATGTGTTAATCTATAAAGAATTATTCAGTAATCTGCATTTTAAAAACGTTTTGGACAAATACTCATTCAGAAGTTGCTTTAATAAAAAATATTAGTGGTTCATTTGATTTCATTCCTATGCTAATACTTAAGGAAATACTAGGATCATAATAAAAGTAACTCTCCTATCACTACTCAAATTGATCTGCACATATGATTTTTTTAAGCTTTCTAAAAGAAAATAGAACCATGTTAGAAAGATTTATAAAATGGTTTTCAAAGTATGATCCTCAGTTCCAGATGTGTTCCTCATAGGTATGTGCTGGTCACACACATACCCTCCAACCCTTATCCAATCAACCTTTTAAATTCTTTTTCTGTTGTTTTGGGGAGTTTTTTGTGTTGTTTTAACGAATGGCCATTTTATAAGAATACGTTGTAGAAGACTGAATTTATATAAGAAAAGGCAAAACTTTCAAATGTTCTACTCTTTATAAATGAGACTTATAGCATAGATTTGAATACTGGAATTTCCCCATCACCACCGTATTGGTATTCATTCTTCAAATGCTATTACTTGGTCTTCTGAAAAATTGTTCTCCCATTCTTTTTACTGTCATTTTTCTGGTGTAGTCTAGTCTAGTGTGCCTTCTTTCAAGATGTCCATAAAGAATATATTTTCTCTGTCCCCCCCTTTATTGGAGACCTCCTCATAGTCTTTAAAGTTTATTCTCTAATAATATTTGAAAACATAACCAAATTTGCTAAACTAATGAGTTCAGGTTTGAGGACATATTCAAATAATTACTTTTGATAAAAAACTTTAAAAGCTTTGGTTAAAAGGAAAAAAGAAAGCTGTGAGTATGTGGAAAAGCTTAAAACTTGTGAAAAATAGTGTCTACAAATTGACATGGCAATGTGAGTAAAGCTTGTGTTTGATTTTTCCACAGAGGAGAATTGCTTTTAAAAATGAATAAACCTCTCAAAGCAAAAGAAGCATATCTTAAAGCACTAGAGCTGGACAGAAATAATGCAGATCTTTGGTACAACTTGGCAATTGTTCACATTGAACTTAAAGAACCAAATGAGGCCCTAAAAAATTTTAATCGTGCTTTAGAACTAAATCCAAAGCATAAACTAGCATTATTCAATTCTGCTATATTAATGCAAGAATCAGGTATGTTTTCTCAAAATGTTTCTATATTTAAAACATATTGTTTGAAATATAATAAAATCTGAACTTACATCACCTGAAGCAAATGTTTTATGAATGATAGTTTATATCAAAACTATACATAAATGATTTTATGAATATTTAAAATACTTGAAGTACTATTTTCAAGTAATATGCTGTAACAAAATTGTCAGTTCTTTGGATATATGTTAAGACTTATTTTTCAGACCATCTATTAAGCAGTGCCTTTTTAATCTATTTGTCATTTTATGTACAGAAATAATCTCTTATATATACATGCATATATACATATATTATACCATATCCAAATAATCAGAATTTCCAAAATTTTTTATATAATTATTTCTAGGGAAACAAGAGCATTATATATTTTAGGAAGAAAATGTATTTTCTCTTGATTCATGTGACCAGGTACTTTTGATATCATTTTATATCTAGATTTACTTTCTGAGATATTATTGTGATTTTCTCTAATTTAACAAAACTAAATTATTCATGACAATAAAGATCTTTGATATATGGGTATTTTAGTATTACAACAGAAAGTGATATATGTAATTTATAATCTTAATTTTTAGTTTGGAAAAAAAGTCGACATTTTGTAGGTAAATCTTAAATTTCAAATCAAATCTTAGATCTTAGTTTTTTCTGTAAAAAAAACTTTTACAGAAAACCGAAAAGAATCATAAAATCATAGTATTTGAGTTAAAGAGGGTATTTGAGTTTACTTTATAATATACTTTATAAATGGTCTTCTATTTGTATATAGAGGGTCAAATAGATCTAATAACTACCCAAAATTTCATGTGGCTAGTTTATTTATTTTTTTAAAGATTTTATTTATTTATTTGACAGAGAGAGAGAAATCACAAGTAAAGAGGCAGGCGGGGGTTGGGGGGTAGCAGGCTCCCGGCTGAGCAGAGAGCCTGATATGGGGCTCCATCCCAGGACTCTGGGATCATGACCTGAGCCGAAGGCAGAGGCTTTAACCCACTGAGCCACCCAGGCGCCCCTCATATGACTAGTTTAATAACTAGTTAAAGATAAGAACTTAAGTCAACTGACTTATAATTTTTTTTTATTTATCTTATTGTCAGATAAAAGACTAGAAGGAGATCTTTATGGCTGATATTCAAAACCTAAATTTACAGAAAGGCTAATAATTTTGTAAAGTTAGCTTAACCTTGGTAATCGTGAAAAATGCCCATTATTGAACACAAGATTGTATCCTAAGGTTTGTAGTTGTGGAACTTTAATTTTTTTTGTATTTATTTGCAATAGAAATTATCTCAAATATTTGTTTCTTGAATCCTAATTTATATTTAAATATATAAGCTTTATGTTTAATGGTATTTTTTTACCTTTGAAAGCCCTGAAAATTTTGAAGTAATATATAAAAAATCTGATTTTATAAGACTAAAGCATTTTGTTTATCCAATAATAGTTACTGTTTCCTGAGCCTTTTTTACATAGGTCTCATGTAATTCTTAGAAAATTCAGCAGGCTGGGGTGCCTGGGTCCTGAGATCAAGCCCTGCATTGGGCTCCCTGCTTAGCAGGCTGCTCTCCTTGCTTGTGTGTGCACACACATATGCTCTCTCTTTATCTCTCTCAGCAAATAAATAAATAAAATCTTGGAAGGAAGGAAGGAAGGAAGGAAGGAAGGAAGGAAGGAAGGAAGGAAGGAAGGAAGGAAGGGGGGAGGGAGGGAGGGAGGGAAGGAGGGAGAAAGGAAAGGAAAGGAAAGGAAAGGAAAAAGGAAAGGAAAGGAAAGGAAAGGAAAGGAAAGAGGGAAGGGAGGGAGGGAGGGAGGGAGGGAGGGAGGGAGGAAGGAAGGAAGGAAGGAAGGAAGGAAGGAAGGAAGGAAGGAAGGAATTCAGCAGGCTAAAAAAAGAAGGAAGGAAAACAAAAATTCAGCAGGCTAACCCAGAGAAGTTAAATGATTTATGCCTAAAGTCATAGTGTTAACAGAATCAAGATTGAAGCATGTAACATTGTTGGCAGATCCAGTACCTCTTCCTCTTAATTGCATAATCTTCTTCTGCTACTCTCATTTTGATTCTAAACTATAAAGAGATATTTTGCCCCTGCAGGTTTTTAAGGTATTCTTTCTGTCTTAAAAAAAGGAAATGAGCTATCATTTCAGTGTTTAAAGCACACTGTCTTTCCTGTGAAAACTGTTTTTTGCTTTCTACTTTTTGATTTAGGTAAAGAAATTAGTTGTTTTGATGCTGTCTTTTTCTAATCTAATTAGATGAATACTGAAATTGGCTTTTCGTTCCTCAGATTTAATTCATTTGTTAACAATATGTGTTTTTCCTTTTTAAAAAAATTATCCTTAGGTGAGGTTAAACTCAGGCCAGAAGCTAGAAAACGACTTCTAAGCTATATAAATGAAGAGCCACAAGATGCTAATGGTTATTTCAATTTGGGAATGCTTGCCATGGACGACAAAAAGGACAGTGAAGCAGAAATGTGGATGAAGAAAGCCATAAAATTACAGGCTGATTTCAGAAGTGCTTTGTTTAATCTGGCTCTCCTGTATTCTCAGACAGCAAAGGAATTAATGGCTTTGCCAATTTTGGAAGAGTTACTCAGACACTATCCTGATCATATCAAGGGTCTTATTTTGAAGGGAGACATTCTGATGAATCAAAAGAAAGATATACTTGGAGCAAAAAAATGTTTTGAAAAGATTTTGGAGATGGATCCAAGCAATGTGCAAGGAAAACACAATCTTTGTGTTGTTTATTTTGAAGAAAAGGACTTACTAAAAGCTGAAAGATGCCTAGTTGAAACACTGGCATTAGCACCACATGAAGAATATATTCAACGCCATTTGAATATAGTCAGGGATAAAATTTCCTCATCTAGTTTTGCAGAACAGACAATATCTCCAGCTGGTAAGACTTCAGGTGTAGAAGGAGACAAAATTCCAACTGAAAATGTAAAAGAAGTAAGAAGTGAACCTAGACCTACACAGATCACAAAACCGAGTGATAATAAAAGTCAATCTAAATCCAACAAACTGTTAGGAAAAAATACAGACAAAGAGACCCCCCACAAAACAACAAAGGAAATCAAAGAAATTGAGAAGAAAAGAGTTGCTGCTTTAAAAAGACTAGAAGAGATTGAACGTATTTTAAATGGTGAATAGCATTATTTATCATGTCACAATGTCCTCAAAGAAGTTCAGTCTGTCTAATGTGATTGCTTATTCTGGGAGCATTGAAAAATAGCAAGTATACACGTTAACAGTCTATCATGAGCTGCCTCTACATAGGATCAAAATGCGATTTTCATTAAAGACCTGTCTTACCCCAGGGTATGTATTGTATAAGATATGATAGTTTTCTGAGTTTTGGTGATTATGGCAGAAATACTAAATTACAGTTTGCAAATTTATATCTTTTATATGGAAGGAAGATTTCTTCTGGAGAGTAATCTTGACTACTCACAATTAAAAATAATCTGAAACCTGAATGATAGTCCCTGGTGGGCAAATTCAACATATGCTGGTTTATTCTATAAATTTGCATTTATTATTTGGCTTCATTACCTTCTTTTGGAATCTGATCATGGATTGAAAACGTTGTTTTCATGAATTTCATTGTTGTTTGATGAAAACATCAAAACATTGAATTTCTTGAACACATTCTTTTTTCTTTGGTAATTTCTGTTTAACTGAGAGATTTCACACCACAAAAGAATACTGGCTTCCTTTATGTTGTATCCTTATGTTGATTTTTAGAAGGAATACCAGATGAAACTTATTTAAAATAAGTCCTGTGACATGTTAGCTTAAGAATGTATTTTCATAGTTGTGTGCTTTGTCCTTAACTTTACTCTGAAACGCAATTTTTAATCAGGTAAAGTTTTAAGTATAAATATACATATACACACGCACATTTCTAATGGTGCTCATATATACTCTATTTGTATTTTTTTTTACATACTAAGCGTTTCACAGCATGAACCACATAATCGTGACTATCCTTGAGTTTTTACCCCCCAAACTATTCATGTTTATTAGGATCTTTCAGTCATACTGAAAAGGTCCCAATAACTGTAACTTTAAACCTTTGAGTTGAAATGTACCTTCTCTTTTGTCTTTAGTGTTATCTCTCTAGTGTTATTTGAATTTTAATTGTTCCAAAAACACACCTTAATCATTCTTAGATACCTTAAGCAACTAAATTGAGTTCTGTTTAACTGAAGGCAAAACAGTATGACAAAGTTTATTTTTAAACACTAAGTTCTTGCTATCTTCCTATGGTGTATATTTTTATTAAATATTTATTTTGACTACTGAGCTTTCATAAAAATTTTAAAGCTGTTTAAACTCCATCAACTATGGAAAACAAATTGCTATTGCATTTTCCTATATATGCATCTGTTAAAATTTATCCAAAATTTCATCATTTTGGCCTGCTATCTAGCTATAAAAGGTAATTAGCCTTATATAGGATTAATAGTTGGTTTTAGCAAATTTAAATCTGAAAACTGTTAAGTTGAAGACATAAATCAAATTTATTAATTTATATCTGATTTTTCTTGAGTTAAATTACATTTCAGATGAGTTTTATCATACCTGATAAGTTGGTTTTAATTTAAAATCTTAAAGCTCAAAAAAAATAAAATGTTAAAGCTCAAGCTATCATCCTGGGATAGGAACTAATTTTTGATTATGTAGAATTTCAAAAACTGAGAAAACTAATTTCTAAATATGTATATTTCAAAAATCTATTACTGTAAGTTTTTATAAAGAAATATTTTATAAACAGATCATAAGCAAACATGGTCTATATTAAAGACCCACTCTTACTAGATTCCCTGAGGTTGTGTCAGAAATTATTTTTTAGGCAATTTAAATCAAGCTGACACCAATCATAGTTCATTTTTGATTCAGAGATTCTGTTCAGTATTAAAGCAATATCCAGTTTGTTTTTAAATTATGGCTTTGTGACTCTAGATATAAGGTGGAGATACCTCATATACTATGACTTGAAAAACAAAATCTATGTTAATCTTGTATTCTGTCTACGTATCTTTTTTTTTTTTTTTTTTTTTTTTCTGTCTACGTATCTTGAGAAAAAGTTTGAGTTTGATCTCTTCTGTTACAGTATCAAGTGAAGAGAAGTCAGAAAAGTAGAAGGGAATCTTTCATGACAGCAGATGGTAATAAGAGCTTTGAGTAATATTTTAATAAAATTATGTAACTATTCAGAAGTTAAAAAATATATTGTTATCCAATGATTTTTATAGAAAAAGGAATCCCTACTTATTTGCACTTAGAACAATGCCTATCGTGTAGGAAGTGCTTATATTTCAATTTTAAATAATTTATTTAAGTCAAATCCACCCTAATTACTAATTTTTCTAAATTGATGTTCCTCAACCCTCATTTCATATTAGAATCATCTGGAGGACTCTTTAATATGGACCCCAATCCACAGCAATTTAATCTGAATTTCTTAGGAAGGGAGCCATGCTTCCATTTTCTTAAAGTTCTCAGAGTGATCCTAATTTGTAGTCAGGGTTAATGATGACTGCTCTAAATTAGTTTGAGGAAATCCTCTTATCTTTCCTGTACTAACTTTTTAAATTAGTGTCATAACCCAGTTAAGTTTTGATATTTTAATGAACATGCTCTTCTGATAACTAGTATTTATTTCATCTTAAGTAACCTTGTTTATGTGAAATTGATTATTTTCTTTAACCTCATAGTAGAAATTTTATTCAAGCTGTTCAAGTGAAAAAAGGTAATAGATTTTTCCCCCATCTTTGGAACTGTCTTTTTGAGGAAATGGATGGTAGAGATATTTTAACCCAGCTCACTAACCTACAGTTCAGAGTTGTGAGCATCTGTATGTTTGGAAAAGAAAGCATATCATAGATTTGTGTGCTGGTGAAGGGATGTAGTTTTACTTCTCACTGTTTACAAAAGAATCTTTTCCCTAGGAGTTCTGGGAAAGCTTTGACAATCCCCAAGGGGCAATTATATTACTTTTCACTACTTCTCAAAATGAAGAATTAAGTTTTTCTCATATTGCTCCTATATGTATTTCCTTATTAACATTCAGAATTGGGAATTTTATCTTGTGATTATCCCAGTAATTTCATGAAGCTAATGACTCAGAGTATAAAACAATTATGTTTGCAATTTTGTGTTTACTTTTATGTAAATATTTAGTATGTGAATTATACAATTCTAATAAAACCTCATGCTTTTTCATTACATCTAATTTGAGCTCTCAACTTCCTGTTACAGAATACTTCTTTGAAGATGCTTTAATGAAAACTATTATGAAAATACATAGATTTGTATGTCAGTTTCTACTTCAGAAATCCATATATTTATCATATTTATTTTTTAAAAAAACCTAATTGTTTGCATGACTAAATGGTGTTTAAAATTAACCACCCCAAAATATCTGGTACCTTTGTCCAAAATTTTGTTTGTTAGGAGCTGTCAGCCATCCATGTTAAGGGTTTATAAGAAAATAGTTTAAAATTATATGCATTTTTATTATTTTCGTGTCTGTGTGTACCATATTTCTAAATAGTATAAAATTGATACTTCTTAAAACCTTCACCTGAATTGCCTTTTAGTGTTCAGATGAAAAAGTAAGATAGTGTGTCAAGAGATTTCTGCCTCCTTAAAAGACAGAAGAGCTGGTGTGTAGGTTTATTAGCAATGATCTGAGAAAGACATGTGTTAAATTAGTTCCAACAGTGATACATTTTCAATCCTTAGTGACAGAAACTAAAGAAAATAAAACAATTCATACATGGAATTTTATATACATAAGTAGAAGTCAGTATAGTGAAATAATTAGGAGTCTAAGTTATGGATCTGCTTGTATTCAAATCTGGTTCCACCCTTACTAGTATAACTTAGGGAAATTGTTTAACCTGTAATTCCTTGGGGGGGAGGCGTGTGTGTGTGTGTGTGTGTGTGTATACACACACACACACACAAATTGTGTATATTGTATATATAATGTATATTATATATATACACACACACGAGATATATATATATATATCTTCTATTGTATAAACTGGCAGGTATCTTTGTAACTATAAATAGCACATGCTCAACCATGTACATTGTAAATAGCCTTTACCAAATATGTTTGACAAGGAGTTAGTTAACATCACTTAGTAAATTGTGATAAACAAAAGTCATGATTTATTTGATGTAACTGGCTTAATTTTTTTTCATGTGGCACCAAGAACTAAACGATTTGCAGCTATAACCAAGCCATAGTACTGATCTATCCATCCAGTGTTGTCTTTATTTTAGATTGTGGTTTGGTAATATTTCATTGTCAGATTGGAAAACTTAAAAAAACATTGGTTTTCATTTTGCTGAAGACTGACCTTATTGAGGGATAGCTTTCCTACCAAGTGATTATTAACTTTTATCAGGTGTTAAAATCTATTTCAGAACATGGTAGTATGTTTACATGTCCCAAGTTTTATTTAACTCTATGACATTTCTAAATTGATTTGTTTAAATAAATTCAAATGGAAAATATATATTTATATTAAATAAACTAATATACTTAAATTGTTTAAAATAGTTCTTGCTATATAGTAAATGATAGATATTGATTATTAATGTTATCATAGGGGTTTGGTATGTGGTAAATAATAGGTGTTAATGTAATCATAAAGCTTAGGCTTGCATTTGATTTGCTTTATATATCTGTTAGCAGAGATTATGTCAGTGATGGTCATATAGCAGACAAATTATTAGATATTTAGTATTAATTCTTGTTCCTTAGCCATCTAAGCCAATAGGTATATAGGTAAAATAATATTAAAATAATCTATTAAATACTAAATTTATAAATTAAATATAATAAATTTTTAAATGCAGAAATGAGAATTCAGACACCTTAAAATTATAGTACCTTATCCTTTTGCTATTCACTGCCATCAGGGAGGTAGCCTAAGATAAAATATTAATGCCTAAAAGTCTCTTAGGACTTGATCTCAGGTAAATTCATGTCCTTTGGAATCTACTTTCTTCATGACTAACATTTCTGTGACTATACCAATGGATAGCATATTTCCATTCAAGCAGTATTTTTATTCTTTTTTTTTTTTTTTAATTTTCATTAACATATAATGTATTATTTGCCCCGGGGTACATGTCTGTGAATCATCAGGCTTACACATTTCACAGCACTTAACAGCACATACCCTCCCCAATGTCCACAACCCAGCCACCCTATCCCTAACCCCCCCCCCCGCATTCCCAGCCACCCTCAGTTCGTTTCGTGAGTCTATGAGTCTCTTATGGTTTGTCGCAGTATTTTTATTCTATAAGAACCTGATAACTTCAATTTTTACCTTAAGCAAAATACTCCTCACCAAACCATTCTAGTTTGCCCTTTCTTAAAGATTTTCATGGTTAAAATTTATTCTTTACTCCTTCCTTCCCCCATTGCTTTAATTTCTGATATTAGGAAAGTCATCTGATTAATACTAAACTGTGAATGATAGGTGATGGATCTTATTAGTCATCTCAACAGTTAATTCAAGTGCACCTCTTTGTATGTTTCAGGCAGTATAGTGGGAGTTATTTGAGGGATGTAGAGTTTCTCCACCATTCTGCCTATCTAAGCAAAGAATTGAGAGAGACTACAAAAAGGATTTGTAACTGCCTTTGGGGAGTGGAAATCAGAGTAATCAGACTGTCAGCAGAATTGGACTTATGCCCGATAGTGATATCTGTAAAATTAATACCTGGGCAGTGAATATACAGATCTGCTTGATTTACAATGGGGTTACATACCAATAAATCCATTGTAAGTTGAAAATACTATAAGTTGAAAATGTATTTAATGCACCTAACATACTGATCCTGGGATCAAGTCCCACTTGGGCTCCCTCCTCAGTGGGGAGTCTGCTTCTCTCTCTGTCCCTCCTCCCACTTGTTCTCTCAATCTCTCTCAAGCAAATAAAATCTTTCAAAAATTAAAGGACTAATATATAGCATTAGTTAAAATGAATGTATAATAAATTAAACCTAATAAACAAGCTCTCAGAGTTCTATTTTTTATGTTTTAGTTATATCAAGTTTTATATAATATTTACTTACATTGAATTATAAATATAAGGTCCAAAAACATTATCTATGAAACACTTGTGTATAGAAAAGTCAAAAAAAGTCAAAAAGTCTTAAGCAATCTGGGGTAGCAATTTTAATATATGAAAAAATGGAATTCATTTTTTTCAAAAGAAAAGGGAAAATGAATGATGAATACTAGTAAAAGGAATAATAGAATAAGAAGAGATGTCCATCATTTTTTTTTAAGATTTTATTTATTTGACTGTACAAGCAGGGGGAACAGCAGAGGGAGAGAGAGAAAGAGTTTCCCCGATGAGCAGGGACCTCAATGTCGGGCTCCATCTCAGAACCCTGGGATCATGACCTGAGCTGAAGGCAGATGCTTTACCAACCAGGCGCCCCAGAAGAGATGTCCATCATAAACACATGTCAAAGATACAATCTAAAAATAAACAAATATTCTTCAGCAATTAAAAAAAAGTGTACCTTTGAGCAAAAAGAAGCCATACACAAAAGAGTACACTACATATGATTTCATTTATATAAACTCCCAGAACAGACTAATCTATCATGAGTATCTTTGCAAAAACAAATGAAGCCAAGGGAACTTTTTAGGGTGATAGAAATACTCATGTCCCAGTAATTCTGCTCTGAGGTGTATTGACAAAAGAAGTACATTTACAGGTGCACTAAAAGATATAAGAATGTTCTTAGGGTTAATTGTGTAAGCCCCAACCGTGAAGTAATCAAAATACTCATGAAATTGGGACACCTGGGTGGTTAGGTCGGTTAAGCATCTGCCTTTGGCTTAGGTCATGATCCCAGGGTCCTGGGATTGAGCCCTGCATCAGGCTCCCTGGTCAGTGGAGAATCTGCTTCTTCTCCCTCTGCCTGTCCCCCTGGCTTGTGCTCTTTCTCTCAAATAAATAAATAAAATCTTTAAAAAAAAAAATTCAAGAAAAATAGACAAGATATTTGTTATAGTCATACAATGAAATGTTACGACTATATAATGAATATGCATGAGCCACTACTACATGAAGCAATATAGATGGATCTCACAAATATAATATTGAATAAAGCCAAACACAAAAGATACAACTCTTAAAATTCTATTAATATAAAGCTCAAAAATGGCAGGATGAATTTGTGCTATTATGAGTCAGGACAGTGGTTACCCTAGGAAAGGGAATAGGATGTTTATTGGAAAGGAATGTGAGGATGGGCATCTGTGTTCTGGTATTGTTCCCTTTATCTGGGTTATATTTGCACAAATAGGTTCAGTTTTTGGCAATTCAGGATGTATGCCTTTTTCCAGATGTATTTAATAAACTTCAAGAAAGTATAATATTAAAAGATCTATTTAAGGAAATGGAAGAATAAAAATTTATGCAGTCCAGGGGCACAGGTGAAAGAATTCTACAATCACAATTTAGTGGTAACTATCAAATACAGAGAATGGGAGAATGTACAATAGGATATTTTTTAAAAACCTTTTTGAGATATAATTGACATAAGGAACTGCTCTTATATAAAGTGTACAGTTTGTTAAATTTTGACACACATACACTCCTGTGAAACCATCACCATACTTGTGATAGTGAACATATACACTTATCAAAGTTTCCTCATGCCCTTTGTAGTCCCTCCAGTCCCACCACTCCTTTCCAGCCCTGCCCCTAAAACCGTTGATGGGCTTTTCTGCTTCTATAGTTTACCTTTTCTCCAGTTTTGTATAATGGCATCATACATTATAGGTTTAGATAAGGTCATAACAGTGGGGCCCCCAGGATGCAATTAGTGTTTTGTATAAGAAGAGGAAGAGAGATCAGAGTTCTCTCTCTCCCCACCATATAAGATGGCCATCTGCATGCCAGGGAGAGTTCTCACTGTGAGAGAGTACCTCTGGCACTTCATTCTTGGACTTCTCAGCCTCCAGAACTATCAGAAATGTCTATTGTTTAAGCCACCTAGTCTATGGTGTTTTGTTATAGCAACCCAAACTGAGACACACTCAGAATAATTAGTTTCATTTACCAAGAGTTTATTACCAAGTAGTATTACATTATGTGGATATACCATGGTCTTTATCCATTGGTTGATGGGCATACAAATGCAATTTTTTACCTGGACCAGTGATTTTTATTTTCTCCTGTAGGCATTATGTATTTTTCAAATACAAATAAATAAAAATGTTTTAATTCTATTTGTAATGCACATTTTCTGTCTATATTGTTTACTCCACTTCTACTAATGGTTATTTAGGGATTTAGTCTTTCCTCATAATTAGCTCATATGTTTTTGGAGGTGTGGAGAACAGAGCATAGGGCTTAGACCGGTCATTAATCACTTGATATTAATCCATCTACTGTGATTCATTTAGGAATGAGAATGTGACCAAATCAAAGCCAATGAAATGACCTGTGATTGTGCTAACACTTCATTGACTTAAAATGAGAAAGAATGTAAGTTTAACATTGTGGCAACCATTTTCTCACCATAAGGAGAGAGCCTATATGAGAATAGAGCCAGGATAGAGTAGCAGGTCATAGAGGCAAAAAATTAGGGCACAGAAGGCATTATTCTAATTAGAGACCTGGTCAAGCTACATCTGGAAAGACGATAAAGTGGAAGCAGCTTGAGCCAAATTTGAGTGGTTGTGCCAATTTTTGAAAGGAACTGTACTTTGTTATGTAATCTGGCTAAGTTCATGAAGGGCAATGTGGGTCTCAATCCCAAACTTGAAAACAGTTTTGATTAAGTGTAAGCAAAATAACTGGTTAAATTGTCCACCGTGTGTCTTGTGCTGAAGAAGGCAACAGGACAGGGAATTTTTTTTTGAAAAATGTAGCATGGTAAAGCCTTCAGTAAGGTCAAATAAGAATGAGAAGATTTGGGGGCATCTGGGTGGCTCAGTGGGTTAAAGCCATTGCCTTCGGCTCAGGTCATGATCTCAGGGTCCTGGGATTGAGCCCAGCATCAGACTCTCTGCTCAGCAGGGAGCCTGCTTCCCTCTCTGCCTGTCTCTCTGCCTACTTGTGATCTCTCTCTCTCTCTGTCAAATAAATAAAACCTTTAAAAAAAAAAAAATGAGAAGGTTTTAAGTTGGATCTGTTCCATCTGAAAACAAATCAGAGAATATTGTTTTGTATAAGGGTCCTTCACCTGCGGTCTGAAATCTGCGATAGCTACAAATATAATAATAGGGTTGGAAAAGCCAAGATTTTTGCCCCAGGCTACCATTGGCTCAAGCAAAATCAGAGGTGTGAGATTTAGCAAGAATGTTAGTTGAAAAAAGATTCTAGTATCTCAGGCCTCTCCCACATACTTCCATTTAAGCAGTCGTTGTCCAAGAAGGGGATGAATTACTCCCATTGAAAATATGCAGTCCAGGGGACAGATACAAAAAACAAACAAAAAAAACAACTAAAACCATTCAGCTCAGGGCTAAAGTGATTGGCAGTGCATTGTGGCTGTATTAATGTCCTAGGACTATAATAAGAGTACCACAAACTTGGATGGTTTAAAACAAATTAATTGTCTCATAGTTCTGGAGGCTGGAAGTCTAAAATCAGAGTGTTAACAGTGTTGGTTCCTTCTGGGAGCACTGAAAGAGAATGTGTTCCACGACTTTATAGCTTCTTTATAGCTTCTGGCAGTTGTTAACAATTTTTTTTATGTTCTTTGGCTTGTAAATGTATCATTTTAATCTGCCTTCATTCATACGGCATTCTCTGTGTGTGTGTGTGTCTCTCTTCTCACCTCTTATAAGGAGACCAGTAAGCCTGGATTTAAAGCCCACTCTTTCATGACCTCATTTTAACTAATTATATCTGCAATGGCCGTAATTGCAAATAAGGTCGCATTCTGAGGTACTAGAAGTTAGAACTTCAACATATTTTTTATGAGGACATAATTAAAGCCAAATAGTGGCCATAGTCAATTTCTAGAAGACAGGAAATTCAAGGGTGATTTTCAGATTTAAACATAGATTCTTTATATCTTTCTTTGTTTACTACCCAATGATGCAGAGCAAATGAAAGTAGATTAAAAGTAAACCAAGAGTTTAAATAAATTTTACTATTTGAGAAATCTCATTCTATACAAACAAGAAGCTCAAACCTGAGAACAATCATTAGGCTCCAGAACTGGAGGTTAAACAGAGTATACTGATAATTACATTATTCATCTCAGGTATGGTCATGGAAAACAATTGTGTTAAGTTAGTCAATTGAATTATCAAAGCAGATCCACTAAAATCATACACCTTACCTTATATCAAACTTTACTAATAATTCAAAGTATACGAACAAATTCCAGATACAGGCAAGATCCATAAATCTCAGATTTTCCTATAATAAGAAAAATAGATGGATCAGAGATATCCTGTTTTGTAGACAGGGAATCCTATGTGCAAAAAGAAAGAAATCATTCTTTCCCCATTATCCCCATCGGGAAAGAAGTGGTTTATTAACTTGTCATTAATCATTTCCTTCTCAACAATGAAAGAAAGATCTTTCTAGAGGGCAGAGTTAGAACAACCAGACTTGTTGAACAAGGAACAACATTTCACTTTTAGATTGAGGTATTTGCCTTCTCTGTCATACAAGATATGATGAGTTATGTACCAGCAAATGCTATATGTTGTATCTCTTCCACAATGGCAGGTTAGCAAGAAAATGTGTATTGAATGTTTTAGTATTTATTAAACTTACTACTTATTTAGCATTAGTTCTCTGGGCCAAGAGGAGTTATGGATGGGTCTGACTGAGAAGACTGTGCACTGAGCAGATATTTTGGACTTAACAGCACTATTTGTAGCCATTATGTGATATAATCAGAATTAGTAACATTCTGGAACTTCCTAGAATCTCTTGTTCTTTTTCCATTGGATTTGGAGAACAATCCATGTCTGGAGTGAGAACAGCCACCTCAAAGAGAAGGCATGAAATCTGACAGTAAAGGAGCATGATAAACAGAATCTAAGTCCAAGTAACATTGCAGTAAAAGCCAAAGAATGGCTTTTTAAAAGTTGTCATGGAAGTATAGTTGACACACAATGTTGCATTAGTTTCAAGTGTATAACATAGTGATCCAACAAATATATGCATTCTGCTGTGCTCACCACCAGCATAGGCACGATGTGTCACTATACAATGCTATTACAGTACAATTGACTACAATTCCTGTGCTGTAACTTTTGACCCTGTGACTTAACTCATTCTGTAACCAGAAACCAGTATCTTCCACTCCCCTTTACCCATCAAATAATTAATTTTTTAGATACGTGAAGCACTTACTTTCCTTTTATTCTTAAACCCTTTTGGATTCAGGGTTTATGAAATTAAATAAAACCTACTGACACATAATTTTTTATTATTATGTTCAATTAGTCAACATATAATACATCATTAGTTTTTGATGTAGTGTTCAACAATTCATTAGTTGCACACAACACATAATTTTTAAGCATTTAAATTTTCAATGCTTTGTAATACGAGAAGAACTTTTTTGAAGCAACATATTGTTTTTCCGAAGTCAGTCTGACATTAATGAAAGACAGATTGGAACTGATAAAATTGCACAACAGGAGGGAATATCGGGAACTTTTTTTCACATTTTCTGGGTTTTGTATTCTCTTTCAAAAAATCTGCAAGAAATAACATAAACCTAGTCAATGTGCTTTTAAAAATCCTACATGATGCTTCTTAGCTCCTACCTCTCTCGTCTCATCCATTTCACTCCATCCCAACTAGCCTCCTTGCTGAGCTGCTATGTCAGGGTCTTTGTGCATCCCATTCTCTTCCCAGAACACTCTTCTATCAGGTAGCCACATGGGTTCCTAAACTCATTTAGATTACTTGTCAAAATTGAACACCAAGTAAGGGTAAAGAGCTGAGAAGGAGGTAACAATTGGCTATAGGTCAGAACATTTATAATAAATGGAAAATCAATAATTGAAGGAGGATTATTAAAAATTTAAAAAGGAACTAAATAAACTACCACGGAGACCATGTCTTCAAGTCCATTGTTCAGGGCACTGCCATCCTAGAATGAATATACCTAGTGTCAGCAACAAACAAAGGTAACTAAGGAAGGTTGTGGAGATCTCAGGGAGTGAAGTAAGGGTATGATTCCATACAATGTGTTCTTTTAATTGTTTTCTCCTGTGTGTGTGGTGCTCTCTTCCTTTTAATATGTTTTCTTTTGATAATAATTTCTTTTCCCTTAGTTAACTCCCTTCGTAGGTGGTTTATATATGGGATCACATCCACAAGCACTCCTCTGAAGGTTTTTGAAAATCTCAAATAGTAGATTGTAGCCAAGATGTAGCTCAGAGGACACAGTCTGTGAGGTAGACGGCATTTTACTTGTTACCTTAATGCATAGTTGGAATAATGCAGCATTGAAATGCAGCCTGAATTTCCATGCAGGTGCAAGTAGGAAAGGAGCAGACAGTCTCTTTTCATGTCTTCAAGCAGAAAAGGGCAATTCACACGTAGTATAGGGCTAGGACATGGGATGAGCAACAGAGGTAGCCCCTAACATATGCAGACACATTATAAGAATAGATTCTTTTACCTTTTGTAGTCACCTCAGCTCCTGATATGAATTGGATCAAGGATGTACAGGAGCAAAATAGAACTTTAACTCAAGAAGGAACTCAGATACCTTTGAAGTGACTTGACAAGTTTACCAAATTAAAGGTTTGGTGGAAATAGAGAAGTTGAGTCAATCAAGCTACAGTTGTTGAGTGGAGGAATATTTAGTCATTCATCTGCAGAGCCTGTTATATTTTCCGGTCTCAGAAGCCCTGGAATAATAAGATGACTATGCTGTTACTAACGTTAAGAACTGTGTTATTAATGGGCGCCGGAGTGGTTCAGCTGGTTAAGCATCTGCCTTCTGCTCAGGTCCCCATCCCAAGGTCCTGGGATTGAGTCCTATGTCAGGCTTCCCTGCTTAGTGGGGAGTCTGTTTCTCCCTTCTGTTCTGCCCCGCCAACACTCACTTGTGCTCTCTCTTTCTGTCTCAAATAAATAAAATCTTAAAAAAAAAAACTATGCTGCTAGTATTTCCTTGTATCCTTGTAAATACCATCTTTGAAGGTACATGAGCATTTGTGCATGTGAGCATACACGAGACCCTAAACAGCCTGACGAGTACTAGTATTGAAAATGTATTCAGGGAGCCTTTGGGTGGCTCAATCAGGTAAGAATCTGCCTTCGGCTCAGATCATGATCCCAGATCCCTGAGTCTGGCTCCCTGTTCTGGGGAGCCTGCTTCTCCCTCTCCTCCCTGCTCCTGATCTCTCTCACTCTCTCTCTCAAATAAATAAACAAAATATTTAAAAAAAAAAAAAATGCATTCAGTAACAAGCAATTTGTAATGGGCCAGGGATCTTTTAAGTTTATATACTTCAGAAACCTGGTGATCAGATGGAATTCAAATAATTCATTTGTTTCTATCTATAATCCCATATTTTTTATTCAGGAAGTTATTTTCTAAATATATTTAAATTAAGAAAATATTTATTTACATGCTAATAATTACCATTTATTGCCAGAAATTATTCTAGGAGTCTAAGTACATCTCATTTGATCCTCACATCTAAAAGGGTCAAAATTATAATTTCCATTTTAAAAATGATAAAATTGAGTTTTAGAGAGGTTAGATAAAATATCCAAGGAAACACTTAATGGAAAATTTGGGATTTGAACTCAGATGTATCTGACTTTGAAATCTGTTTATTCCACTAGGCATTATTATATGTTGCCAGTTTATTCATGAGCCCTCATTTTTTTATTTTTTTATTTTTTTTTAAGATTTTATTTATTTGACAGAGAGATCACAAGTAGGCAGAGAGGCAGGTAGAGAGAGAGGGAGAAGCAGGCTCCCTACTGAGCAGAGAGCCCGATGCGGGGCTCCATCCCAGGACCCTGAGATCATGACCTGAGCCAAAGGCAGAGGCTAAATTTAACCCACTGAGCCACCCAGGTGCCCCTAGCACTCATTTTTTTTAAACAAATATTTATTTGCCTAATAATAATAGCTATCATATATTGAGTACTGACTACATGCTTGGTATTGTGGGAAGCTAATGTTCTTGCCAGCTTTACTTAATAGTGTAAAAACAGATATGATAATTGATATTTGTAAATATAATGATATTTGTAATAATTTATAAAATATATTTGTATTTGTTAAATTTGTTAATATTAAAATGTATTATTTGTATTATATATATTATATATAATGATATTTATATAATTTATAAAATATATTACAAATATAAAAGTATATTTGTAATATTTGTAAATGGTAATTGTAATAATATCTGAAAGAGTACATATATTTACGCAGTTGATCTCAGCAGGCTCATGCTTTGAGTGGCATGAGGAAATTGAGGCTTAACAAGAAAGAGGAGATTCCAGTAACTCATTACTTACTTACTCTTTCACATGTCCATTGGATGGGATGACAGGTAGCAGGGCATATATTTTGACACTATTTCTCTTTCTTTCCTCAAGCATGCAATTTAGTTCAAGTAGTTTCAATGTGACTAGAATGGAATTCCAGTGTACTACAAACATGCAACAGTGAGTGTTGAATGTATCCCTCTGCAGTAAAGACTCACTTTTTAGCACAATGCCCACAGCACTCTTGTATGATGGAGTGGGAACTGCTCTTTATACACTTTGTCATTTAATCCTCAGAACATCCCTATTATGAAAGTAGGCGTTTGTTCCATTTTATAGGTGAGGGACCCAGGGTGCAGAGAACTGGCACTTGCCCAAATGTGCATCCATACAGTGAACCATTTTTATAAAAGAAGGAGGTTAGATATAAGTAAAGAAGTTTATGAATCAGCTGAGTGACTTCTCTAGTTAGTTATGAGTCCCATGGTATAGTGACGGTGGTAGGCTGAATGATGGGCCTTCAAAAGATGTCCATATCCTAATCTTGGGAATCTTTAAATATGTTAGCTTATATGGCAAAGGGTTCTTACAAATGGGTTAAGTTAAGGATATTCAGATGGAAGTTTATCCTAGATTATCTGGGTGGATCAAGTGTAATCAGTAGGGCCCTTACAGGAGGAAGACAGGAATGTCAGAAACAGAAGATTAGCAATGAAAGCAGAGGTTGTGATGTGCTGTGGAATGGATAAATGAACTGTGAGCCATCTCTGGGCAGATCGACCCCTGAAACACTTTGATAATGGGAATTTAAGAGTTTCAGGACTGTATGAACTTTCTTTTTTTACCTTTTCATTTCTTGATTCCTGTCTCTTGTTGCAGGGTCTATTTTCTTGGATAACATCCTAAAATGATGTTTTTCTTCATAATCAAGTTCTATATAAACTCATTTTGATAAATTAAAACACCTTTTAGTCATTAGCTACTTCAACATAAAAAGATTGGATTATGGTTCATTTTAATGAGCCAGTAGATAAAATCACTTAAGCTCTAAGTTTGTTCTCGTGGTTGAATAAGCAATGTTTCTTACTATTACTGTAGTTAGGCTACCAGCTTATACTAATGAGCAATTTTAAGAATAAGAAATTTGGGAAGTTATTTGGCTGGGGTTTTTAAAAACAAGATGTCATGTTAGGGCTTGTTAAAAGTTCCTCCATGACAAATTCCAAGATACACAATATTATCAACTGTGTCTTGGCAGCTCATTTTCTTCTTTTATAAACAGTCAAAAAGGTTGCTCTGGTTTATTTAATTCCACGAAAAGAAGAATTGGAACCATTTCGCCTGCTTAATATCAAAACCTACCTGACCCAGAGAAGAATCAGGAGGAATTTCACAGAACACTTTATTTTAGTTACATCACCCCATACACAAACTCTGACTGCAAATAAAACAGAATTTTTTGTGCTCGCTTCGGCAGCACATATACTAAAACAGAATTTTTTAAAAGCTCTAATGCAAATTTTATAAGGTTCATTTTTTTTCCTATTATTTCTCCTCCTCTTATTTTTTTTCTGCCACCCTTTAGAGATTTCCAGGAATTAATCCCTTGTACTTTGCTCCTTTCCCTTAGCATTTATCTCTTTCAGAAGGTACTCTATTCTCATGTTATGAATTTTCAATTTTGTATGGATTGATTGCTAAATGTTTAAGTCCCAAACTCTTGGTGATTATATGTAAATCAATATGTATCTAAATCAATACATATATGTATGTAGATCATGCTCATAGCAAATGCTAAACTGTTGTCTTTCTTTCCAGAAACTGATACCTCTCAAAAAAGTATTCGTGCACTCATGCTCCATCGTATTATTACCTATATTACTCTCATGTGGATGTTTTACCAGGACCTCTAGACTTCATAAGTGATAAAGCTCAGGTCACTTCTTAAACTACTCACCATGCCTGTCTTAACTTTTCTTCATTTCATTTCAGCTATTCTTTTAGGGCCCTGAAGAATTGGACCACGTGGCAGGTAAATTTTGAGTAGCCATCAGTAACATGAGAAGATAATGAGAATTATGATTTTAGAAGGTTACTTTGGTTGTAGTGTAGACAGTGGGTTGGAACATAACCTAAAAGGTGAGTGTAATTCTTCAGTGAAGTTAGGAAAGAAGGAGGAGAAGAAAATGTGGGGCATAATTACATCTTAGCATCTGATAATGACTTTCTATGTTATCTTTTCCAGAGAACAATCATATTTTAAAAGGCCCAAAACTGAAGAAAAGGAAGGAGGAAGAAAGGAAAATACTTAACACTGGAATGCATGCAATCTGGTGTGTGGAATTCAATACATATTTTCTGGTTAGATTAATGGCTGACAGGTCAAATTAATGGTGAAAATTTGAGTCATCTTGAAGGGCAGGTAGGGGACATAGTTTTTCTCTGAAAGTGGTTTTCTCAGCACATCTCCATTTACATGGTCCACCTGGCAACCTGATTTATTTCTGGATATGGCTGCCCATCTCTTATCTTCCCTGATTAATCACATTTTATTCCTGTCAGTCTTCTTTGTCATTTTAATATTGTGTGCTCCTTGATAATTGTCATGTAGTAATTCTACATGTTTTCACTTATGCTTATCTAGATTCCTAGAGAGTATTTAGACTCCTTAATGTCAGAGACCAGATTTTCTGAAAAATCTCACAGTAACTAACAGAGCGCTCGGCACGGTAGAGATCTAAACATGCTTGGTGCCTTTTTCTAGAGTATTAATTAAATATGTTAACAAATATCATGTTAGCATAGAAAATATCAGAGTATTCTATGTTATAGGAATTTCATTTTGAGTATGGTAAGTTATTTTGTTTTAATCAATTCTGTTTTCATATTTAAATCATAACATTTCTCACTTTAGAAGAAAATTGCCTTTAGTTTCCAGGAAGCCACATTTCCAGAAAATGAATCATTTATTCCTTTTTTTCCCATTATCCCATCTCTTCTCATGATGTAAATTTCCAGTTGTTGATGTATTTTTTTCCATTTTTGCTTGTGAATCTTTATATTTGGTTGTATTCATACACAAAAGTCCTAAAAATTGGAATATATTTAGTACACATCCCCAAACAGCTTTATAAGTCCCTTCTTAAAGCCTTGATAAGAATGTTTGATCATCTGGGATTTAGCTATGACTGGTATAGACTCTGAGACCTAGAAAAAAATTATTTGGCAGCTCCTTTGTGAGAAGAGATATTGCATATTATTTTTAAAATTTACATAAGATTAATTCTTTGATATCATGAAAGCACTTTCAATATTTTCCAGTTTTACTGAAATTTAATTGAGATACAACATCATATTAGTTTAAGGTATGCAACATAATAATTTGATATAAGTATATTGTGAAAGATTACCACAGTAAGTTTAGTTAACATCCATCATTTGATATCATTACAGTTTTTTTCCTGTGATAAAAACTTTTAAGATCTACTCTCTTAGCAACTTTCAGATAAACAGTACAGTATTGTTAACTATAGTCAACATGCTATACATTACATTCCCAGAACTTGCTTGTCTTATAACTGGAAGTTTCTTTTTAATTTTAGAGTTTATTTGTCATGAAGATAGCTATTTGCCTTCTTGTGAGTAAAAAGTTGGTGTACAGTTATTAACCCCTAGACTTGTCATATGAAATACTGAAAAAATTTAATTACTTATTCTCTCTATGATAGAAAATATTTTCATCAAGATAATTTTTATTTTAACACAGTTGAAATGCTAAAGAAGTGCTTAGATTATAAAATTTATTGAAGTTTGTGTTAGTTTTCTATGGCTGCCATAATAAATCACCACCAACCTAATATCAAAAAACAACAGAAATTTATTATAGTTCTGTGAATCAGAAGTCAGACATACAATCTCACTGGGGTAAAATCAAGGTATTGGCCAGGACTCTGTTCCTTTTTGGAGGTTACAGAGAAAATTTGGTTTCTTTGCCTTTTCCAGATTTTAGAGGCCACCTACGTTCTTTGTGTTGTGCTTCTAGTCCTCTGTCTCCAAAGCCAGCAATAGGCCAAGTCCTTCTAATGCTACATCTCACTGATCATTTCTCTGTTACATTTCTCTTTCTGATGACAGCTATAAAAGGTTTTCCGCTGGGAAGGACTAGTGTGATTAGATTGGGCCCAAAACTCTAAGACACCAGCATGATTTCCACATATGAAAAATTTAAAATTATAACTTAGTGCACTAAAAAGTCTCTGCCTTCAGTCTGTATCAGGCATGAAGAAGGTAGTAAATTCAGGCTCAAACCAGATCCCTTTTCTTGAAATGTTTAAAGCCTCTCTTATCTGTAACTACCTTTTAATCATTTTCTCCTTGCAAATAACTGAGAAGACAAAGTACTTTATTAAAGATAATGAGGTGGAAAATCTGGAATAAACAAAATATTGTTTCTCTATACCCAGAGAAAATTTTCAGGGTATAAATGTGGCTATTAATTGAAGGTATGAAAGAGTAAAAATGCGTGAATTCTTACTTATTTTAACCATATGGAAAATGGTTAAAATAAAATGTGTTTGTATGTAAATGCAGTATTATTTATTTAGGTAGAGTTTTATGCAGCTGCAGAGCTCATCTCTTTTCCTCCTACTGAAATTTTTAGTATATGTTATTTGAAAAATTATGCTAATGTTGATTCTGTCTGTTGCCATGCTCAACTTAGAATGAGGAAGAAAAGATTTAAGCAAGAGAATTACTTTAGTAACTCCATGATAGTATTAATGGAGAGACAGAAACAGAGAGACAAAGAGAGACAAGGAAGTAAATAGATATATTATTATATATTATTAATCAACTAATGTATTAATATAATTATATTATATATAATTGATATAATATTAATTAATAATATATATTAATATATATCAGAGGCTGATTTAAGGGATATTTGACTGGCTTGAAAAATGATTGAAACAGATTTTAACATTTATAATTTTCTTTTTGCTGTTCAAGTTTCAGATTTAGAACTTAAACGTATTTGATTTTAATGAAGGACCAGTACATGCATTGTTCCAGGTTTTCTCAGCTGGGTTTGAGATCCTTGAGCACCTCAAGCAAATGCCAAATCATGATACCATACATTTGATCCCTGGTCATTGTCTCTAGTAGAAATTTGCCTGTAGTTCTGAAGATACACTTATGCTAAGAACCCAAAGAAGACCAAAGGGAAAGAGAGAATAGAGTCTGGAAGAAACCAGGTGAAGTGTCAGTTTGTAACCTCAACACTTTGTGACACTCAGAAGTTAAGCTCAACTGTAAATTTTACTCTTGTTTCTCCTAGCATAGATCTAACCCTTTCAACATCACAGGGGAGCTCGGTGGATAACTTTGAGCAACCACACTAGTAGAAATGTCTCTACAATGTGGAAGGCAGGTAGAGTAGAATAGGAATAGGTGACTTCAAAAATGAAAGTTTAGAATCTGGTCCTACTTTCTGTTTCTGGCTTCATCTTCTGCCAGAGCCTCTTCAAATTGCTGACTCATATTATATGCCATATAATACACTCATACGCGATAGTGTATATTTACAATGTTTACTATACACATCCTATATAAAAATGGTAAAAGTAATGCTGTTATAAAACATAGAACTCTTCAGGAATACAAAATATTATGATGGGTAGCCAAATTTTAAAACTACCATAGACCACTGTGTTTGTGTGAGCTATTAGATTAAGTACTTAGTATTACCCACAAAATCCTTCTCTTAGGCACTAGTTGCCCTTGCTTTACAAAGGAGGAAGCCAAGGCAACTTTTCCTAAGTCACACAGCTAATGGGTGACAGAGCCCAAATTGATTCCAGGTTTACTTAACTGAAATCTTTTGTTTTACACATTAATCAGTGTGGTACCGTTTATTAATTAAACTCCCCATGCCATATTATTCCAAGTTTGATTTCTAGGTTAACTGGAACACTTCCTAAGTTCTAATTTTTTTGTCACTGTAGTCTTTCCAGTTTACTCTTTGGTCTATACTGAAATGTTAGTTCAAAATCATTTGATGTGAGCAAAACTTCTGGGTTTTTTTTTATTTTTCTGAGAAATATATGTGCTGCCGAAGCGAGCACTTATTTTTCTGAGAAATAGAAGAAAACTTTTAATTAAATATTATAGATGAATTCATGTTTCCCCTTTTTTCTTTCAAAACGATGTAAATGAGTAGTTGTGTATAAAATAGAAGGGGAAAAATGGATAGAAAATGATAGTATATAAAAGAGGTCAACACATTTTTGAAGAGGGAAACTGATGGATGAATAGGTAACTGATTTAAGCAAAGAAGAAAAAGTGGGTATCTAAGTTTTGTAGAGAGAGGTGTCAGTGACACAAGAGGATAAGTGTCACAGAACTATAAAGACTCGAGAATCTCAGGCATTAGGTACCCAGGCAGGTAGAAAGATTGTTTGAAAATCTGTTTTAAGAAGCAGTTAGGCAGGGTACCTGGGTGGCTCATGGGTTAAGTGTCTGCCTTCAGCTCAGGTCATGATCTGAGTCCTGGGATTGAGCCCCGCATCAGGCTGGAGCCTGCTTCTCCCTCTGCCTCCTCCCCCCAGCTCATGCTGTGTCCCTGTCTCTCTCTTTCTTTCAAATAAATAAGTAAAAGCTTAAAAAAATGAAAATAAAAAAGAATCAGTTAGGCAGGGCCACCTGGGTGGCACAATCTGTTAGGCATCTGACTCTTGATTTCGGCTCAGGCCATGATCTTAGGATCTTGAGAGCAAGTCCCGCATTGGGCTTCATGCTGAGTGTGGAGCATGCTTAAGATTCTCTCTCTCCCTTTCCCCCTCACTGCCTGCCTCTCTCTCTCTCTCTCTCTCTCTCTCTCCAAAAAAAAATAAAATAAAATAAAGGCTGTCAGACATCTTAATTCCATCCTTACCTTTTGCTAGTGTCTACCTTCCTGCATCCTGGTAGTATAAAAGAAATTCGTTCTCTGGAGAAATTGAGTCAGACTGGCACTAGACTTAGAGACAAATACTGAAGACTTGATTAATTGAAAGTATGAGTGAACTAGGAGACCCCAACCCTCTTCCCATATTCAGCTTTGAGAGTACTGAGAGCTAAGCCTATGCCACCCATCAAGTGCATTCCTTAGTAAAGATTGGAGCAGTGTTCCCTGTAGAAACAAACCAGTCTAAAAGGAAAATTCTACAAATTCTCTAATTTGGAGGTCCCAAAATAAGCATCTGTGTCCCCATTCAATCACCACACAGTTTTAACCCCCCAACCCACACGTCTTACCTCTGAACATGCAGTGTCCGGTCAACATTTTAGTGCCCCATTCTTCAAAATGAGTGAAGAGCCAAGAAGACTCGTGGTTTCCCATGACTCTTTAGTGTATACATATCATGTTTCTGTATTTCAAAATGATGTCATGCATAGCATTTATTTTACCAAAGTCTCAAAACAAAATACCACCAAGCACACCTACTTCAGACTGAATGCCTGCCTGAAAGTTGATTATCTGTCTCATTCTCCACTATCCTTCAAAGAATTGCTTCCTGCACCTTCTTCCACTAACCACCACCCACTGTTAAGTTGACTCTTCTCCCCTTGGTGAGTATCATAAATGTTTGTTACCTTAAATTTCACCTACAAACAATATATATTTATTTTCAGATTGTTATAGTTTAGTTATATAAACACACTAATTTGCTCATCTGATACATTCTGTGAAAATCACTTGGGTATTTTGCATTCAGAAAGAAATATGTCAACATTTTTTCCCTTTAAAATTAATGGAACTATTTTCTTAACAACTTTTAAATTAGCAGCAGCATTCTCGGAAATAAACTAAAACTGTTACTTGAGGGATAAGTGTATAATAAAGACATTTTCAGATACCCAAGATCTTTCATCTGTAAACAACAACAACACAACTCTTTTCACGAGACTGCTATGCTCCAGAAAATAATGAGTATGAAAACAAATATGGGATTCAAAAAATAGTGTTGCAACTGAGGAATAGTGAAAGAAATTCCCAGATGACGGGAAGAAAGTTCTAGAATCGCTGTGGGGGAGGCCAGGCTGGCATCTGGTCCCAATTAAAAGCAACTTCCAATGCTAGTCTAATAGTGTAAGTAATGTTACTTAGAAAATGATGCCTATTATCCCAGCCAGATTTTGACGGCACTCCCTAGATGACTTGTTTTCTGGCTGGGTGTAGACCCATGAGGCTCTTCCATGTCCTCTGATTCTCAAACCCTCTGTCAGGAATCTGTAGGGCTTCTTCCCGTAAGCCCTACAGCCAATCTCTCTATACTCAACACTCATTCATATCATTTAAGTCTTGGAAGCAGCTTGGCAAAGTTAATCACTAAAGTCTCTCTTTCTTGTCTCATAGAACATCAGGGAAGTATGGCCAAGCCCCAGGTTAGCAGAGGAGCATCACATAAGGTGAACTCTTCCTACATCTTAAATAGGATATTGGAGAACAGTCACACTATCTCCCCACGTTACCTTCACTTTTTCCTTTCTCTGAAAATAACCTGGGAAGGGGGAGGGAAGGTTGTCATACACTCACCTCACGCTTTTTTTTTTTTTTTCTGTCACTTCCTAGTCTCCCCTGGGACCAGAAGATGGGCTTTTTGTTTGTTTTCCTTTCTGTGCATCATATCTCCCTTCTGCCATTGAGCAGAAGCAAACTTGGGTATTTTTCTGTCATAGATTAAAAAGTATCTCTGTACTACAGGAGAGCTATAAGATGGGTCCTTCAAACCCTTGATATTTGAATGCAGGAAATGAAGTAATCTGAACAGTTTTTTCTTTGGCTGTCTGTAGCCTTGCTTCTTGGTTACCGCAGAGCTCTATTTGGCAAGTGAGTTGCTGAATGTGACCACTTCACTTCTTGTATTTCTCTAGTAAGAAGTTCTTATCTCTTTCCTGTTAAATAGATATTTCAAGATGACTTGGAAAAAGAAAGGAAAAGAGAAAAATACATTAATAATTTAAAAACTGTTACCTGATATCATTGATTTCTATAAATTCTTTTCTTCAAGATTCTATTATAACACACACAGAAAATGCATATTTTGAATTTTTCAAGTGTTTAAGTTCTTTTTGCCAGCAACATGAACATTTTAAAGAAGAAAATAAGGATAAGGTTATGTGAAAAAAGAGTAAAAATATAGAGAGATTTTAAAAAGAATATTTATTTTCTAGTTTGTCTATGTAACATATAAGGGGAAATACGCACCAGCTTGAGTAACACAAATTCAATGTATATGTGAGGGAGTGCTTGTCTGGCTTAGTCAGACAGGAATGAGGCACTTTGGAACATCATTTGTGTAGTCAGTTGGGCTGCCCAAGTTATCCTGTGTTATAGTGTCAGGTTGCTAAATGTTAAGACCACCAGACTTAATTATATGGAATAATAATAATAAAAACTACCATTTATTGAAAATCTGTTCTGTACTAGACATTTAAATGCATATATAATTAATTTCTTACTTTAACATTTCTAGTTAAGTAGGTATTACCTCCATTTTTTGAATGAGGAAATTAGGGTACAACTCAAAGAGGTTATATCATAGCACAAGTTTCCACTATTAGTGTAGGTCCTGGTATGGAATTTAAGTCTTCTTTTCTTGGCTAAACTCCAGAGACTGTGCTGTTCCTTTTTTTTTTAAGATTTTATTTATTTATTTGAGAAAGAAAGAGAGCACAAGTAGTTGGAGGGGCAGAGGGAGAAGGGGAAGCTGACTCCCCGCTGAGCAGGGAGCCCGTCATGGGGTTCAATCCCAGGACCCTGGGACCATGAACTAAGCTGAAGGCAGACGCTTAACAGACTAAGGCACCCCATTGCTGTTCCTTTTATATGCTAGAAAGCCCCCCTGTGAACTGGGAATACTGTCTTTTCTTCCTCTGCTAACACAGATTCACCATTATTAGTATACTCATTTATCTGAAATACTTCAAAATTCTGAAGGTAACTTAATCAAGTATACTAACTGTAGTTTACTGTTATCGACAAGAGATAAGTATCAAGGATTGTTACTGAGAAACATAAGTTACCCAAAGGTGAAGTCCAGGTTAGGCAGCATAGTGTTGGATCAGAGTTCCAGGGAAAAGTTCATGTAGGCTGAAAGAGGAGTTTTAGAGTTAGATTGATAAGCCTGAATGTCATATAATGCTCAAGATTCCAGAGTGAGAAAGTGGTTGAAGTAATTGGTATCTTTATTGCTGCCATGGCAATGACATGAATATAGCCTCTTTCCTTTATTTCCTCTTCCCAATTGCTATATATTCAGGTCTGTGGCAGATGGAAGAACTTTCGCTGGAGGTTTGGGAGTCAATGGAGAAGGGCCATCAACTAACACTTATGTAACATTAAGCAAAAGAAGGCCCTGTTTTTAAAAATTTGGTAGCTATGCCACCCCATAAAACTTCTCAATGTGCTCCCCTTACGTGTGATAACCTGGACTCTCAATATTTTCCTGGCTCCTTTTCCTTCTTTCTTCCTCCTCACCTTTTTCCTCATCTCTCCCAGTAGGAAATGTGCCATCCACTCCATCCTATTCCAGTTTTTTCTCATTCTATCATGTAGAGCAATTTAGCTTTCTTCAGACTTTCCTAAATCCAACATTCCACAGCTGTATCCAGAACCCACAGGGATGCAGCTGGAAAAGGGCACCAATGCTAGCAAGACTCTACACTCCTTTGATCATATATCACTAACAACAAAATGATTTTTCATACAGTCTCAATATATAGCAATTCATTTATAAATTATATACACTACTGTCAATTCATATTTTAAATCTGAATGTGTTTTACTTCTTTCTGTATGAAAGCAACATGGTAAGTAGAGGTAAATGAATATTTTCTTCCCATTCCCCAATGGATTGCTTTGCACAACTACTAGAATGTGACCATCTCATTTTTCAGACTACTGACTTACCATAATTTTGTCAACAGAAAGGACCAGAAAGGACCCAGGATTATCTTTCCTTTAACGACAACAACAACAACAACAACAACAAAGCCCTTTCACAAAAGGAATACCTTCCTTTATCTAGAAAAGTAGTACTTGAGGCAAATGGTAAATAATTGATAGAAAAGAATATAAGAAACATATTTTTCTTTTGATACTGGAATGATACTCTTAGCAAGAACATTTATTCTCTTAAAAATACCCAGGAAATCAACACACGTTATGGAGGGGGGATACCTTTTTTTCACTAATGAGAGAACATTAATTTTTGCTTGGTTTGGTTAGCTTGATACTCAAATACGTGTTTTAAAAGATAGTTCTGTTTCTCATTATTTGCCCTTATGACATAAAAATAGTTGGCTGTGAAAGATGATTGTTCCATTTATCCTCAAAAATATTTTTTATGGATACAATAAGTTTCATTTTGTTCTCTACAAAGATATTTAAACATGAGTCTGGGTCAGAATCTATTAGAATCCAAGTAAAGGCTTAATTCTCTAAAAATTCTGATCTTTAAGATATTGATTGCAAAGAAAAACTAACAGTAACACAAGCCCCTGCAATTTGGAATATGATATACATCTCTTTTCTACACATTACCAATGATTTAGTTTTTAAATCTATAGATGACACTTAGAAAGGTAGATTAATTCAAATGACCTGTCAATTCATTAAATTAGCTTGCTTCAAAAATTATCTTACCCTCACTAATGGCTTGTTTTAAGTTCATTAAGTCATCTTATTAATTTTATAGAGACACACTCAGAATCTTCAACCAATAATCTGAGGCAAATGCTTATTCTGAAGCCACAGGACAAAAATCATAGTATTTTTAGTAAAAGCACACCTTCAACATATTGGGGACAATAATTTCTGATTTTTGTTAAAATATTGACATTAAATATCAAATGATAATTTTTAAAACAAGTCACTCTAAATAAAATAAATAAAGTGTTTTATAAATGTGCCACAATGATATTTGTGGTAAATACAAGAAAAGATTTGGTTAATATCCTAGCCAACTTCATGTAACCTTGATTGTCGGCTAGAATTACTTTGAGAGCTTTTTGAAAAATACTGATATCTAGAACCCATCCTAGAGCAATTAAATCATAATCTCTGAGGGTGGTTCCTGGACTTTATTGTTTTGTTAATGATTCCCATGGACATTCAGAGTTGAGAATATCTAATCTAAATAAGTATTTGTAGTGGAAGACATATTGTACCTTGTACCACATAGCACTAAACAGGGCTTGATGCTTGATGGCCCTTATGGATTTTGGAGACAACATATACCTTATTTGAATGTATTAATTGAAACCATTTAGCGAATAATCCATAAAGATCCTGATGTTGACTGGGACCAGAGCAAGAGAAAGCTGTTCAGCAAGTTAAGGTTTCAATATAGGCTGCTCTGCTCTTTGGGCCTTATGACCTAGCAGATCCAATGATACTCAGAGTATTTATTGCAAATACTGATGTACTGTCAAGTCACTTTCAAGTACCAATAGGAGAATATCAAACCCCCAGAATTTGGGGGTAAACAATTATTTCTCTTTTGAGAAATATATCCTAACTTCTTACTGGATGCTGGTAGAGACTGAATGCCTAGCCATGGGACATCAAGCGACCACGTGGCCTGAGCTTTCCATCATGAATTGGGTGTTTCTGACCCACCAGGCCATGAAGCTGGGCATATACAGCAGTATTTTGTTATTAAGTGGAAGTGGTATAGGCTCAGGCTCCTTTGACAAAGACTCCTGTGGCACTGTCTCATCTCTTTCAGCACACAACTATGATTATAGAGAGCTCCTTATGACCAGTCAGCTGAGGAGGGGCAAAAAGGCCTGGTTTATAGATAGTGATGAACAATTTGCCAGCACCAACAATATGTGCATTTCTATAACATTATAGTCTCACTCAGGGGTGATCTGGAGGGAAAGAGTGAATGGAAATCATCCTAGTAGACAGAACAGTGAGTGGGACATTCTATTATCTACCTCGTCTGCACAAAGGGATGACCAGAAGAATGGATCCACATTGACTTGTGGGAAATTGCTGTTGGTTTGGTTTTATGATCAGGGACTCAAGAAGAATAGGGCTGAACGCGTAGTGGCAAGGAGGTCTGGAAAAAAATGCATGTGGATGGACTTCTGAAGCTTGACATATACTGTGAAACTAATTGTGTTTTGCACCTGTTCACCAAATGGCATCTACTGTAGAAAAGTCTTTCAACAATTAGGTATACTAAAGGACGTGTTCTCTAAATGTCAGATGCCTCTTTCACCATCTAGTACTTGTTCAATGAGCTCATAGCCAGAGTGGCCATGGTGACAGAGATAGGTTATACGTGGTCTTAACAATCTGAACTTCCGGGGTGTTCAGATTGTTAAGACCATGTATAACCTATCTCTGGGTGGCTCAGTGGGTTAAAGCCTCTGCCTTCGGCTCAGGTCATGATCCCAGGGTCCTGGGATCGAGCCCTGCATCGGGCTCTCTGCTCAGCAGGGAGCCTGCTTCCTCCTCTCTCTGCCTACTTGTGATCTCTCTCTCTCTCAAATAAATAAAATCTTTAAAAAAAAAAACCAATCTGAACTTCCTCTTACCAGGGCTGATCTGGCTGCTGTTTCATAGTAGTTCCTGCCTATCAACAGCAAGCAGAATCACCACACTCTTGATATGGCCATATCTACATCTATAATAAAGGATGTCAGTCCTGCAGTACATATAAGTTTTATAAATTTTTTTTTCATCCTCTGTGACTTGCCTGTTGTTTTAATGATGTCTTTTAATGAGTAAATTTTTTTTTAATGAATTCTGTTGTTTTTTTGTTTTATGGCTCTTGCCTTCTCTTATCTGAGAAATCTTTGGCTACTTCCAGGTCACAAAGACTTTCCTATATTTCATTCTAAAAATTTATAATGTTAACTTTTGGATTAGGTCTATGATCTGTCTCAAATTAGTTTCTGTATATGGTATGTACATTAGGAGTGAGAATTTGGTTTCATGTGAATTTATATTTATTTCAGCACCATTTGCTGAAAAAGCTTTCATTTCTCATTGGATTATTTTGGAGTCTTTATCAAAAACCAAATAACTAAATAAGTGTAAGTCAAAATTTGAGCCTTCTAATCTGTTTTGTTGGTCTGTTTATCTGTATGCCAGACCCACACTGATTAATTATTATAGTTTTATATCCAGTCTTGAAAGCAGGTAATATAAACTTTCCAGCTATAGTCTTCTTTCTCATAACTTTGGGTTATTCTGGGTTCTCGCATGTCCATATACATTTAAAAATTAGCTTGTCAATTTCTATAAAAAAGCCTGCTGGGATTGAGATTGGACCTGATGCTATCTTTGTTGTCCTACTGATAGAGAAGTGTTTCACTTTTCCTAATAAGATTATTATTTAAATAGTGAACATTACAAGATTTTGTCAAATTAAACGTCTATGCTGAATTAGTCATCCTTTCAGGTGCTGAGGACATGATGCTGGCACTGATAGTGTTGTCTTCTGTGTGTGGCCTGGCCTGAAAAGATCAATGTAATCCTAAAGTAATTCTTTATCTTCTGTACCTAGCCAAAAACTTCATCATTTCCATCTAAATAAACACCAGAAAAAACACTACAAGAAGGAAATGATAATAAATGTGCTAGAAACAAATGGCTATAAACACAAAAAAAGAAAACCATATTACTGGTTAGTCTAATGATTACCATCTATTAATGACAATTGGTCCTGTCCCATAAGTGAGATGGATTTTTGAAAGCAGCTTCATTTGGGATATTTCAGAGTCAAACCACATCAGCAGAATTCAGGACTCCTTGTTGTCAGACACTATATAATCACAATACATTATTTTATTCTTTCAATGCTTATAAGTGAACTCCTTTAACAATTCAATCAGAAGCCCGTTGAAACCCTTTATTGGGCACCGAGAAAAGCCTGATCTATCACTCAACATTCTTCAGTAGCTGCTCACAGTATTTTTGTTTCTTAATAGTTGACTTGTTTCCAGATGGATCATATAGACCTTAAAGAAAATATAGTTTAAAAACTTGATCCAGGCATATGATCTATCAGATAATACATTTCGTAATTTATTTCCATAGCTGTATAAAGGCACCAAATTCTGTGACTTGCTTAAAGTCCCTTAACAGAAGGGAGGTCTGTTTAATTTAAGTCAGTAGATACTTTGTCTTTTGGCTAAACATAATCCACCGAGAATTTTGAAAATGAAGATGTACGTGGAGCATGATCTAAGAAACCAAAGAGAAATAAACTGAATATAGAAATTTTATGGCTAAAAATGTTGTTTGTGGCAGCAGCTAATAAAATTCATGGTCATTTTTCTTTCTTTTTTCTTTTAAAAGATTTTATTTATTTGAGAGAGAACACGATGGGGTGAGGGGCAAAAGGAGAAGCAGACTCCTTGCTGAGCAGGGAGTCCGATGCAGGGCTCAATTCTGGGACTCCAGGATCATGACCTGAGCTGAAGGCAGATGTTTAACTGACTGAGCCACCTAGGCACCCCTCATGGTCACTTTTCACTGGCTGCATATGCACCATTCCACCAAACCATATTTAATAAGTGACCACTCAGTTTTAGGCACTGTATTAAGCACTGGAGATAAATATACTAATAAAATGCTGTCCATGCCTCAGATAATTTCACAGCTAGTAGGAAAGGAATAAGTAACAACAACTAACTCTAATAATAAATTATGACAGAGTTATGTACAAAGTGTTCTAAGAGCCCATATGGAGGACAGTGAGTACTGCTGGAGAAAGTGTCTGTATTTGCAGACAGAGGTCAAAGACAGCTTCACCAAGGAGATGGTATTTGAAATAAGACTTAAATAATTGAGTAGACATGACTAGTAAATCTGAAATTGGATGAAAACAAAGTGTGCCTTAAGTCTAGAATAAATTTTAGAATGTGTTAAATTCTTAGTTCCAACACTAAGTTAGTATTTTATTAAAGTGCTTTTTAAAATATTCTGAATCTGTATCTTTTAGAATTACACTAAATATTGGCCATTTTTTTAAATATTGGCCATTTTTATTGCTACTTATTAGGGAACCAGGAATGTTGTCATTGACAGTGTAGGTACTCAAACATTTTAGCTTATTGGCAATCCAAATTATTGTATAGGGTTTTCTCCTATCTATCAACTGGTAGCAACGTCTGTAAAATGGTTGTTGTAGGAACTCTTTGCACACCTTGGTAAGAAGCAGTTATACTGAAGCACTGTTCTCTGACAGCTGAGCTTCCCTAGCCATTTGGGACATCTGAATATTAGCAATTCTTTTGTATTTATTGGATTATATAATTGCCTTTAATAAAAGCTTAAAGGGTTACTTTACTTGGAGCTTTATAAAAATAATGTAAAGCTATTTTGAAAATAACTAAATATATACTAAAAGTTAAGAAAATAATGCATTACTATGCAATCACCTTAACAATAACTAAAAATACAGCCTGCTCTTAAGAATGCAGTCTTTAGGAACCTGGATTCTCTGGTGAAATACTTGGCATATGTGGCTAAGGAACATCTCTAAAGATACTAGCTCAGTTCTATTTGATTTCTTCCTTTTTTAAAATTTATTTTTAATTTAATTTAATTTTTTCAGTGTTCCAAGATTTATAGTTTATGCATCACACCCAGTGCTCCATGCAATACATGCCCTCTTTAATACCTACCACCAGGATCACCCACCTCCCACCCCCCTCCTTTCCAAAACCCTCAGTTTGTTTTTCAGAAGCAAACCACCAGGGTCACCCATCCTCCCACCCCCATAGTCTCTCATGGTTCATCTCTCCCTCCAATTTGCCCCAAATCACTTTTCCTTTCCTTCTCCTAATGTCCTCCATGGTATTCCTTATGCTCCACAAATAAGTGAAACCATATGATAATTGACTCTCTGCTTGACTTATTTCACTCAGCATAATCTCCTCCAGTCCCATCCGTGTTGATACAAAAGTTGAATATTCATCTTTTTTGATGGAGGCATAATATTCCATTGTTTATATGGACCATATCTGCTTTATTCATTCGTCTGTTGAAGGGTATCTTGGCTCTTTCCACAGTTTGGCGATTGTAGCCATTGCTACTATGAACATTGGGCTACATATGGCCCTTCTTTTCACTACATCTGTACCTTTGGAGTAAATACCCAGTAGTGCAATTGCAGGGTCATAGAGTAGCTCTATTTTTAATTTCTTAAGGAATCTCCACACTGTTTTCCAAAGTGGCTCTATCAACTTGCATTCCCACCAACAGTTTAAGAGGGCTCCCCTTTCTCCACATCCTCTCCAACACTTGTTGTTTCCTGTCCTGTTAATTTTGGCCATTCTAACTGGTGGTATCTCACTGTGGTTTTGATTTGTATTTCCCTGATGGCTAATGATGATGAACACTTTTCATGTGTCTGTTAGCCATTTGTATGTCTTCTTTGGAGAAGTATCTGTTCATGTCTTCTGTCCATTTTTTGACTTGATTATCTGTTTTTTGGGTGTTGAGTTTGAGGAGTTCCTTATAGATCTTGGATATCACCCCTTTTTCTGTAGTGCCATTTGTGAATATCTTCTCCCATTCCGTGGGTTGCCTCTTTGTTTTGTTGACTGTTTCCTTTGCTGTGCAGAAGCTTTTTATCTTGATGAAGTCTCAAAAGTTCATTTTCACTTTTGTTTCCTTTGCCTTTGGAGATGTGTTTTGAAATAAGTTGCTATGGGTTATGTCGAAGAGGTTACTGCCTATGTTCTCCTCTAGGATTTTGATAGATTCCTGCCTCTTGCTTTCTCTTTTTACTTAATCATTAAATTCATTTCTTCTTAAGTCTGTGTCTATTCTTGTCTGAATTGGAATAGCCACTTCACTTGTATCAGGGAAGTGTGTCAAGGCTTTCAAATCAATTGCTGAGTACTCTGAATGTCTCCATCTAAAATCGTTCAGCATTTAGACTTAAAAATAGAGAGTCAGCATCATTTGTTGCTCAGTGATATTTATCTCAGAGATACAGGTGAAAGTAGATTCAAGATTGTCTCCCTTCTATAAAGTCTTGAAAGCAACTTTTTATTGCCCCTCAATATTTTTCATTTAGGGTCTCTCTTTCTTCCCTTTTTCCTCTGCATGGCTCAACATTGCCACAACTAAGATTTTCTCAAACACTGCATTTCCTGTAATCTTATTCTTTTTAGTAAATATTGTTTTTCACAGTCTCATTACTTTAGCTTCAGAGAGTGGCTAATGATATGAAGTAGATGCTGCATGGATACACAGTGAGGTCACCATACAGGGATGGAGCTTTTTATGGGAAGAAAAAGGAATCTTTCTCCTGGATTTATCTTCCTTAGTAGAATGTTATGATTGGATTGGCAATTTTTTCTTGGAAAAAGCCTCTGTGATTGAGGACTAATACTTCTTATAGGAGTATAAAATAGCCTGAGAGTACCTCATCTCTGGATGGCCTTTTGGAGCCCACATAGAATCAAGGGAAAAGGGACCAAGGGGAGATAGACTAGCTGTGCACTAAACTCTAAGAAACAGATTTAAAAGTGAGAAAAATTTTTCATGTTTATTACTTTTCCAGCCGAAGTCATTATAGCAGAGAGTTGGGAAAGGAACCCTATGTACATACATGAAGTGTAGCTAGTGTCATATAGCTCAACCATCTTAGTGGCAAGCCATCCAATAGAGTATAGATGCATTGCTGGAATGGAGCTTTAATATCTTAGAAACTTCACTAACAAAGGCCATTAGTTCAATAGAGATACTGGAATGTAATAAAGGATCTCAAAGAAATAATCTTTTGTCAGCATGTCTACATAAATTCTCTCTTCTTCCACCTCCACTCCCCAAATTGTTTTTATAGACAATGAGTACATTTTCTATATTCATTGATAATACTCTAAATATATGAAATACTTTCTTAGGACAAGCTAAATGGCTCTCATCTCTATCTTTATTTTACTATTTATATTTTACTATTTATATTTTATTTACTCATTTAAAAAGGTGTTGTAAATCGATTAGCACATTTCAGAGCTGTCTTCATTAAGAAACAGATAAGCTAAGTTACTAATTCATCTTTTCTGAAGACATAGTCCAATATAAATGAAGAAATTCTAAGATTCATGAACATAATGAGGATGTCTTACTTCCATATTTAGTAGTTAATATAATGTTAGTACTTAATACAATGTCTGCTGAATGTAGGTGTGAATGACTGAAGAGCTTAGAGATTTGGACTTCATCAACATGGACAAAAAGGCACAACAGTGCTTTTAAAAAAATAACATTTAAGCTTATAATTCCTAATCATTTACTAAAAGACCGTTCTCTTGACTCCAGAAGTTCCTGCCAGCTTGACTCTGATTTAGAAATGGAGAAATCTCTGTTTCTGATGGCTCTAGCTGCCTAACCTGCATATTTGGAAGTATACTGACCAAAATGAGAAGAATGGAAGTGTCTTCCATTAGAGATTTATTAAACGTAATACTAGTATTAAAATATTTTAGTAAATTGAAAATCTCCTCTTTAATCAAATGCTTACTGAACTAGTTTATCATTTGGGGGGAAAATAACTGTTTAGCTTACTAACACCCAACAAAGGATGTCCAGTTATGTTGTCTGGGGCACATCGTGAGGAGTGCGTGCAGAGGGAAGGGCAATGGCTCAGACGTCCCAGGAAGGCACAGCCGTTGCCACTTCTCATCTCTGGAGATGAAATCACTTCAAAGTTGGAAAACATAAGAATGTGATTCCTTATTTTCCAGACGAGAAAGCCAAAAGGTAAAATAGTTTAAGAAGTCCCATTTTGTCTAGCACAGAGGAAAAGAAAACACAGCCTTGCGGATTTTCAATGACTAGACCATTGAGATGGGAGATCGAAGTATTCATAGTTAAGGCTTTAGTTTAACTGATCAAAGTGAAATAAACAAGGAAAGCATTCTTTTTTTTTTTTTTTTTTTTAGATTTTATTTATTTATTTGACAGAGAAGAGAAAGATCACAAGTAGGCAGAGAGGCAGGGAGAGAGAGAGGGGGAAGCAGGCTCCCCAATGAGCAGAGAGCCTGATGCGGGGCTCAATCCCAGGACCCTGAGATCATGACCTGAGCTGAAGGCAGAGGCTTTAACCCACTGAGCCACCCAGGCACCCCAACAAGGGAAGCATTCTTTCAACTTATTCTGATGGTGTTATTTTTACCTTCCTCTTCAGTTCTGATGAAAGGGGCATAAAAACCTTGACTTTTATTCCTATTGCTTAGTGACAATGTTCAGAGAAAAGTGGCATTTTTGCCATCATTTTGGGTAAACTTGGTTATTTTTGTATGGCCATCTGTCCCTCAGCTAGATTATTAAGGATATTCTTAACTGTTCTTTCAATGTAAAAACAGAGAAGAAAAAAAAAAACAAAACACTGAAATGTTTTTCTATGCAATACCTATGTGGGTGGAAAGGGATAGAGGAAGAAAAAAACACATAGGGATATGCTTTAAGTATTACTGAATTATAAGATAGGAATTAATAATTTAACTTTTACAAAGTTTAGTGCTACTTAAAGAACATGGCACTCCTAATTTTTTTTCTGTCAAATCTTCTGAACTATGTATAGAGTTCCTATGATTTGCCTCTATAAATATTGTACTTTTTATTCTTACTGATACATGCAATGGTGGTCTGACTTAGAAAAAATACTTCTTTACTATGAATAATTACCTAGTAATATCCTGCCACAAAAGCTATACATGTTCACAAGTGGATGTAGACACTACAGACAAGAAAAAAAGAGATAAAATTTGCATGCAATTTCACCATCTAGAGGTGTTTCTCTTATAAGTTAGTATAGATCTTTGCTGTTAAAAGGGATGTTTGAGAGGTCTGTGTAACAACTTCTCAATGAATTTAACAACATTTGAAAACATGAACAACATTCATGACATATGAAGTGAAAATAATCGTACTTTAAAAACACAGTTCTTGATCAAGTAGGCATACTCGCCTCCATTTCTCTTGCTAAATACAATTAAATACAACAATCTCCTACTCTCTCTAGTCAAAGGACCAGGAAAGGGGTAACCTAGCAAAACAGAAAACTTTTAGACAATAACTGCCACACTTCACTCAAACACCACAGAAAATTAAACAAAACAATGCTCCAGGGGCACTTGGGTGGCTCAGTCATCTGCCTTTGGCTCAGGTGATGATTCCAAGATCCTGGGCTCGAGCCCCTCATTGGGCTCCCTGCTCTATGGGAAGCCTGCTTCTCCCTCTCCCACTCCCCCTGCTTATGTTCCCTTTCTCACTCACTCTCTCTCTCTCTCTCTCTGTCAAATAAATAAATAAAATCTTTAAAACAAAACACAGCACAACACTTCTCCATTTTCATCCTCGTGAGCAAAAGCCTAAAGTGGGGTCTAGATCTCCACCCATGAGGACTCTCAACTTCTTCACCGTGGTGGTATCAGAGAAGGTTGAGTAGGGAGCTCGGACTTCCACTTCTGTCAGGTAGGAGGCATTGCCCCCATGGTTTCAGTGGAAGCCACATGAAAATCCTGGGTTTCTATTGCCATTTAACCATAGTACGTACTTTCCTTCTTCCCACCAGTGTCAGAGGAGACAAAGCAGGAAGCCAGAACATTCAACATGATCTAGAGTAAGGAGCCCTCCAACTGCAGTATCAGTGGAAGTCATGTAGGAAGTTTGTGATTTTTTTTTAATATCCTGCACATGTTGTGTATTATGTTATGAGACTCTAAACCTTATTGAAATTTCTGTTTTAGCAGACATCTTCTGATGTGTGGCAATGAGAGTCTTGGTTGCTTGCTCAACCTTCTTTGACATCCTAAGGGAGGAAAACCGAGTTACAGATAAGCAGAGGTGTTATTTCATGTTCTCCACCAAGTGTCTGATGGCACTGCTCTGCCTGGAAGAGGGAAAAGCATCTCCCAAAGCAAAAACCAGGAAATCTCAACTTGTATTAGAAAAGATAATAGGTGATAACCCTGAAAAGAAACCAATGTGGAGATTAACTGATAAAGATTTCAAAGCAGCCATCATAAAAATACTTCGGTGAGCATTATGAATAGGCTTGAAACATGAAAAATTAGAAAATCTCAAGAAAAAAATATAATAGAAGATACCATGTAGAAATTTTAAAACTGAAGATATAATAACTGAAATGAAATACTCAATGGATTGGCTCAATAGCAGAAAGATGTAGACAGAGGAAGGAATACATAAACTTGAAGACACTACAATAAAAATTATCCAATCCAAACAAAAGAGAAAAAATAGACTGAAGAAGAACAAAACCCAGGAACCTGAAGGACTATAATAAAAAATCTAAAATTGTAGTCCAGAAGGAGAGTAGAAATAGAATGGGGCTAAAAAGTGTCTGAAGTAGTGGCTGAAAATGTCTCAAATTTGGGGAAAAAAAAAAATAACCTTCAAATTCAACAAGCTAAGTGAATTCCAAACAGGCTAGACCCAAAGAAAAGTTGTACAGATGTGGCTTAGCCTTAACTATAATAAATGTTCTCCTTTTGTTGGTTGCTTTTAGGAGATTATTTTTAACTTTGACTAAATTACGGTGCCTCTACAAATAGAAATTATGCAGCTATTCTTGTGGATCAAATATGGACCCAAATTTCTCATTCTCTCCATTGAGAGGTGGAGTTTATTTTACCTCCCCTTAATTAAAGTCCTGTGACTGCTTATCACATGGAACTCAATGGAGGCATTTGCGTTAATTCTAGGTCTAGCTGTTAAAAGGAATGGCAGTTTCAGTTTCCTCTCTCTTGGAATGCTCACTATAGGGACATTCTCTGTCAGAACAAAGCCGCCATGCTGTGAAAAACCCAAGCCCCATGGAGAGGCCACAGTGCCTGATGATCTGCATCAACTGTCAGCCACGTGAGTGAGCTCCTTTGGACAAATTCCAACCCAAATGATCCCTCAGATCACTGCATCCCCAGTCAACGCGATGTAGTAAATCAGAACTACCTAGCTGAGCCTGGTCAACCACAGAATTATGAGGTATAATAAAATAGTTGTTTTGTTTTGTTTTGTTTTGTTTTTTAGATTTTATTTATTTGACACAGAGATCACAAGTAGGCAGAGGCAGGCAGAGAGAGAAGGGGAAGCAGGCTCCCTGCTGAGCAGAGAGCCAGATGTGGGTCTGGATCCCAGGGTCCTGGGATCATGACCTGAGCTGAAGGCAGAGGCTTTAACAGAGGCTTTAACCCACTGAACCACCCAAGTGTCCCAAAATAGTTGTTTTAAGCCATAAGCTTTGAGTTCCTTGTTATGCAGTAACAGATACCTGAAAAAAACTAATAAAAGCTGTTAGAAATAAAAATAAAACTTAGAAAATAAAAACTATTAGAAAATAGACTTTGACGATGTGGGAAAATGTTGATTTTAATATTAAATGCAAAAAGAGACAAAGTGTGATTGATATTGTTTAAAAGCTTATGATACAGATGACATAAGTTAGTACTTCAGTTATATGTGTCTGATATAATCATCTTGGTTTTTTATAATTGTATAACTAGAAGGAAATACATATATAAATATACATGTACTATACATAAACATAAAAATGTATTAATATAATTAATATAGAGATAAATATACTAATATATATGTTACATATTGTATACATATATGTGTACATATGTACATACATATAAATATATATTTATATATGATATAATCATCTTGGCCTTTCATAATTTTATGACTAGAAGGAAATACAATGTTGCCAGTAGTTGAATAGTTAATTTCCCAAATCTCTATACTTTTTAAAATTAGCAAGCAATACTAGATGTAAGAGAAAACACTTTCAGTATTTTCTCTATCAATTAACAGACAGAATAAATCTGATAGTATGGGGAAAAAGTATGTGTAATAATTAGATCTCAGTTTGGAAGAGATATTAAGAGTAGTATTTATATATTATTACTCTGATATATATATACACATATATATATAATTTAGATAAAAATTATTAGGAGTGTTAACCCAGTTGTAAGAAACACCAGTTCTAATTTAGCTTTGCTCTGATGACCAAATAATTATTTAGAGTGTCAGAAGGTCAATAAGCATTGCCTCTTACTAGCAAGGTATATTTTACAGTTCTAATTTATGATCAAATGACCTCTCTTTTAAAGTTAAAATTATTTTTATAGACAGTTTTATATAAAAGTATTTAGAAGTGTATTATCTCTCTGATATACTAATTAGAGTTTGTAAGATATATATATATATCATAAAGAGTAAGACATGAAAGGGGACTTTGTTAACCTCTATGTAGTTAACCTTTCAATTTTGAGAGAGATAAATGTAAGCTAAGGCACGGATCAGATTTATGATGCAAAACAGAAACCGTAAAGAGAGTAGTAGGGAGAGTAAATTTGGCAATCCACATTGGGTCATGAGACATTATACAGCCTTCCAGGGGCGGGGGTATTGGGGGTGAGTAGGGGTGAGATACAGATAATCACCCTAAGGAGGAGTTTCAGTTAGAGGCAAAGTAAAGTTCTGAGAAGTAGCAATATGTATATTTTTGCTTATAGTAAGTCATCATTTGGAAAACCAATTTATGTAACTTTGGAGGAGAATTCTGAGTGTTACATTATGTTATACAGCATGCCCAAATTAAGTGGGTGATATGATATTTTAGAAAGTGAGAACTCTAAATTTTTCCACAAATGGCATATTATCTTCTTGAACACTCCAAGGGTTTTTATAGAATTAAAATAAAATTCATTAGTTCTCTACTATCAGCCAACCATATTCAAACACAGTATTCTGCTAGAGGGTGATATCCTGCCATTCAACAACAATCTCTACTAGGGAAGACAATCATTCATTCACTTAGTCACATATTTTTTATTGGGGACATTAATATTCCAGTCATTTTAACATGGTCTGAGATACACTAGTAAATAAAATAAAATACCTACTCTCATGGAACTTATATTAAAGAGAGGAAAAAAGCACACAAAGAAATAATAAAGTATTAGTAATGAGTGTTATAAACAAAAATAAAGTAAGAAAATGAGACTATTTTAAATAGAATGATTTAGGAAAACCTTTCTGAGAAGCTTATATTTGAGCAAAAACAAATGAAGTGAGAAACATAACAAACAAATACATAAATAAATATTTATTTAAAAGTATTGGGGTATAAGCAAAGTGAAGGATATACAAATCACATCACATTTATTTGACATACAAATATTTCCAAAGATTTATATCATTTAGCCAACATTAGTAACTAACTCTAGTGCCAGTCCTTTCTCAATTAGAGAAAATCTTCCTGTGCAAGTTAAGCAAATATTTTCATGTAAGGTGAATTTTTTTTACATTTACTAATGCTTGTGTACCTTGCTTAATGAGATATCTATGTTATTTACTATTTATTAATTATAAATTAATATGTTCTCCCTGAAATAACACTTAGACAATTAGAAATGCTACCACGGAGAAATATTCACCCAACTCTGTAAAAAAGATATAGCATAATTTTATAAATCATACAAAAGGAAACTGTTTCATGGTAAAAATTACTACTTTTTACTTTTTCACATTTCTTTTTATTTTTGACTTTTAAAATAAGAATAGTAGTACTAGAAAAATTAAAAATTTTCCAAATAAAAGTAACATTCCCAGACTGCTTTACTCTGGAGAGGACTTCAAATTGGAAGAAGAAACAAAAAAATTTGCACTTTTTTTGGAATATTTTCTAAGAAATTAAATAATCTTGTCAATACACTTCTATATCCCAGCTAAGGATATGTTTAAAATCCTCAAGACAAAAACTGTGATGTATCATCTGTGTATTATTTACTACCTTTGAATCTGTGTTTTGTATTAAAACATTTTTTTGTTCTCAGTTTGTTTGAGATAACTCTCCACATTTTGTTGCTTTTCCTGGTTCTTTTTTCCAGTTGAATTTTTTTCCTTAATACACAATTAAAGTAAATATTTTCAGGTGTTTTTGTGAAAGCAAATATATTGTTGAAGTAATTTGTTGAAACTCAGTGATTTATAATGTTTTCATAAGGATTTAAAAAAAAAGTCAAGATTTCAAAAGGCCATTCTCGAAAACTATTGTTTCCTATCAGATTTTTTGAAAAATTACTCTAAAAAGCCCAGAGAGTAGGTCAATAAGAATCAAAACAAATTTTAACTTTGACCATATGGGTAAATTACTCAAATCTGTGAATTCAAGTAAGTGTGCCCCAAATAAAGTTAAAATCCTTGAAAAATGATAATTTCTGACTTTCTTTTTTTTTAATAGTTTACTGAAGATGTTTTCCAAACATACTTGCTCTCTTACTTACAGAAGAAAATGAAATTCTTGCCAAAGCATTTTTTTCCTTTCTAGACATAACCATTAATTTTATATTTTATAAAACAGGTGTGGTATGCTTGGATAATGGCACTTGAGAGCTAAAGATATACTAAAAATGTGAGAAAACTCGGGGCGCCTGGGTGGCTCAGTCGTTGAGCATCTGCCTTCGGCTTGGGTCATGATCCCGGGGTCCCGGGATGGAGCCCCGCATGGGGCTCCCTGCTCGGCAGGAAGTCTGCTTCTCCCGCTACCATTCCCTCTGCTTGTGTTCCCTCTCTCGCCGTGTTTCTCTGTCAAATAAATAAAAAATCTTTAAAAAAAAAAATGTGAGAAAACTCAATGCCAGTGATTTCACTGATGTAACTCTTTCAGTTAGAAAATGATATAAACTTGGAAAGGAGCTCTAGAATTCCTAGGTTTGCTTTTTCCCACTGTCTTATATTAGGAAACTGGACTGAAGAAATGTAATCATCATCAACATTTTGTTGAGGACTTACTTTGTTCCAGAACTTGGTGTCACGGCATCATTTTATTCCGTCATTTAATCCCACAAGAATTCCATAAGGTAAGTTGCTGTCATTGTTACAATCTCATGAAGGCTCCAGGAGATTAAATTTCCATTTCCTAAGGGGCAGAGCTAAATACCTCTATTGCCTACATGTATTTGGTGTCAGAGCTCTAATTAGAATTTATAACCATTTTTTTCTCCCTCTTATCCCATTGTTTAGTTTGTTGTCATTGAATTATAAATATTTTTTCTCCTTAAATCCAACATGTTTGAATTTATCATGTCAGTCATACTTAGTTTTAGCATTGGTTTGTCTTCTTTTGTTTCCTTTCTGACTCCCAAAGTTTCAGAGCTCAGCACTTAATTTTTTTGTTGGTTTTAGTTGATTTTTATTTTGAGATGACAACTGGCTTATCCAAGAAACTCTTATCTAACACATTTAAATATTTTTATCTTTAATACTCAGGATGCTGAGGAAGACTAGTGAAACAGTTCTAACTTTTGACATTTCTTAAACGCTTTTTCTTTTAGCTTATCTGACTCCAGAAATTCTAGAGATCTGCTACTAATTGTAATGGAATTTTGTTTATCTCTTATATAACATTGAACTAAAATTTAACTAAAGCACATTTAGGAACATTTACCAAACAGAGAAATTTTGAGAAATAAATGATAGCAATTATTTTTAAAACACTCAAAAAAACAAGTTGTTCTAAATGTTTAAAGTGGAACTTTATTTAATGCAGCCTACCAACCCTATAAATACCCCAGATCACATTTTTTCTCTCCTTTCTTTTTCTCTTCTCTTTTAAACTTTTAGAGAGAATAGACTATACCCACTCTTTCTAATATGCCTTGTTTTTCTTTTGCTACTAACCAACTGCTATCTACTTCCTTCAGCTTTGAAACACTGAAACTGTTGCCATCACCAACATTTAAGAGCCAAATCTAGAGGGAACATTTTTCTTTTTCTGTTGGTGTCTTTTACTACTTTTTTGATCTTCAACATTGTTGAGCACCCAAATCCTTGAAAGACCCCATTTTCTCAAAGTCTGTAATATCAGTCTTTCCAGGATTTTTTTCTACATAGACCTCTTGTCTCCTTGAGGTCTTTTCCTATTTTACTTAATAAATGTGAGTGTTTTACACAGCAGCATCCTGTGCTTTTATTATTTTCTCTTTTTTTATACTCTCCTTCTGATAATTCATCCATATCTATACATTTTATTAATGTTTATGAACCAGTAACTTCCAAATCTGTATCTTTAACTCAGATTCAATTGCTGAGCTTCAAAGAATTAGTCTAGACCTCTCACTTAGAAAATTTTCAAAACAGAATTTAGCTTTTCTTCCAGATCTTCTCTTCTCCTGAATCTGTTTTGTTGAGATATCTACATATACCTACTCTTTAACCCAAATACCTGGGATTTTTCTTAGTGTACTTATTCAACACATTCAAACAAGAGTCTGTGTTTTTTCTCTTCACCTTTTTTAATATCTTCCCAATTGCTCCAAACTCTCTATTACTACTAATATTGCCTTAATTCAGAACGATCAGAGCTTATAAAACACTCTCTCAAATCAGGAGAAAAATTTTGAAAACAAAATGGCATATGAAAGCCTATATATAACAGATAAAAGCATATTTATTCTGACCAAGCAGAAGTGGAAGACTCAAAGTGCTATCCATTTTATATCTGTCTTTCCTCCTGTTGGGACTTCTGTGATACCTCTATATTCTCTGATCCTTAGCAGAAGTACATTAAAATACTGCCTTCATTTTGCTAAGCGAAAGAAACTAGACCCAAAAAGGCTACACCTGTATGATTCCATTATATGGCGTTCTGGAAAAAGACAACTATAGGAATAGACAACAGATCATTAGTTGCTGGAGATTAGGAAAAAAAGGAGGAAGTGGCTATATAGGAGCCACGCAGTGGGATTTTTAAGGTTATAGAACTGTTCTGCATGGTACTGCTGCTGTGGATTTGTTTTCTCACTATCAAAAAAGGAATTTACAAATAAACCAGTAGGGGGAAGACTAGAATGAACTTTGTGGTGCTGGGTTAGAGTAGGAGATAATAGCAAAAACTCATGTCTACTTCATGATACATACAGATAGATACAGAGGTAAACATTGATAAATGTGCATAGGTCGGTAATATAGAAATACATATTTCCTAGTTCTGTCTGCTGAGAAGACCTATGAGCAGTGACATCTACTTGCAGTGAATATACTTAGTGCCTGGATCTTGGTTTCTCAATACAGTTCTCCAATAAAAGGAGTTTGGGTTCCTTAGACAAATGGTTGATACTAGGGCTGGTCAGGAAAAATGTAAAATTAGTGTAAAGCATTCTGTTATACTAGAAAGTGAGGGAAGTTCAGAGAGAGAGATGTAGAGCTGGAGTAATATCAAAAGAACAAAGGAGCCTAGCTGAAGGAGTCCCCAGTGACCAGTGCTAGAACAATCTGAACAAAGTAAGTAACAATATTGGATTATACACACCTCCCCGATATATAAATCTATACTGATACAAGTGAATGATTGAGTAAATAAATAAATGGAGGAGAGGGAAGAGATGCATCTTCCTTACAGAAAAATATCAACTTAAAGATGAAGAAGAAGTGAGGGAAATAGAAAATCACCATTAGAACATCACAGTAATATTTCTTATGTCTTCTAGACAAGACCCACTGATGAGTGTTATACTTGGTGGGCAAAATTTAAGGAAAAACAGGATATGTGCATAGACTCAAATGATTCTGTAAAATGTTACAGAAATTTTTGGTGGCCTATGAATGGGTTTCTTAAGAATATTTTCCAAGATGTGAGTGTTATTTGTACTGACATTTAGGGTTTTTTTTTTTATTAACATATAATGTATTATTTGCCCCAGGGTACATGTCTGTGAATCTGAATCGTCAGGCTTACACATTTCACAGCACTCACCATAGCACATACCCTCCCCAATCTGACATTTAGTTTTATACGTATAGCTTCTTGATTGTGACTTGTACTACATAGACTACTGGATATTAAGGCTTCTTACGTAATAGTGAAAAATCAAAAAAATACAGAGTTTCATCATGTTTTGTTTAAAAAATAAGTATATAAACCATTTTAAAAAACCACTTTTTTTGCCAAAACTATTTAATGATACTTGGAAATGACTATGATAAAATAAGTATATAAAAGCAAGATACAAACTATGTATGTACTATGAAAACAATGTTATTTTTTAAGTATGCATACAAATAAGTAAATAGAAAAAAGATTAGGAAGAAACCTATCAACAGGTTAATAGTGTTTATCTTGAGTAGTAGAGCTGCAAGTGGTTTTTCTCTTCTTTTTATACGTTATTCCAACAAACATTTGTATTTCCAGAAAAAAATAAATAACAATAAAACAAAAGTAACTACCATGATTGACATCCAAATCCTTGCTCATGTGGATCCATATTAGGCTGCCCTGGGTGCCAACTAATCCTGGCACTGGGAGTGGGTCCCAAAAGGCCAAAACTAGGAAGAATCGTCATATCAGAGATAGTTTAGAGTGGGAAGTGACATATACCCAGGGTTGGGTATATGTAAAAAATTATATTAAGTAGAATTAATAATCAAAAGGTAGGGAGACTGAATATAGACACCCAAATCCAAAAAGTAAAATATATAATTTCAATTTAGAACCAAGGCCGCGTCAGAGCCAGACAGAAAAAAAGGTGAGAATATGAGCAAGTTGAGGAATTAGGGGATTCCCCAAAGGACCTGGGGTTTATTTTCATTTGGGTTTTTGGCTCTCAGGAGGTCAGGCTGACTTAGCTGCATAGCGTTAAAGTAGCAAGGAGAGAAAAAAATTATTTAAAATATACCATTACAAAATTTTAGAATATTTAATGTACTTTGAGAAACACCCACCTTTCTGGTCCTTTTCTTTCTGCCGCATCCTCATCTGTCAAAACTCATTATGATCTAGCTCAAGTTCAACTTTCTCTTTGACATCTTATTCAGTCCTCCAATTGGATGCGAGTTTTCTTTCCTTTAAAATCATGCGGGTTTTGTTTACACTGCTTGTAAAGAACACAAGTTTGTCAGCGCAGTGAAACAGCAAAGTGGTCTTTAAAGTTGGAAAAGTTTCAGAGCTGGGTTGACATATATTATGCTCCTTTAGGGGACACATCGTGTGAAACTCTTAGTGAACTAGCTAAATGACAAAGTGCTGTAAGTGTACACATATCTATTGAGAGAGAAATGATAAGGAAGGTTGTCACCCAGTACCAGTACTCTCCTCTTAGAAGCTATGTTTTATCTTAGTAGCTAATACTTTCACTTATCTGCTAGGTACTTTCCTGCTTGCTTTTGAGTCATAAATTGTTCTTTAAAAGCTGAGATAGTTCCCACCGTGAGAGTTTACACATTAAATTTTAATCTAGAACACTTCCTTTACATAGCCTGATAAGATTTAAATTAGGCCTCCAAGCCACTGACATTTTCTAGTTAATCATCCTTTCATTAATGCTGTTGAGATTAAGACAGAAGAGGAAAAACGGGAAATGGGACAAATTGTCGTACTTTCATTTTAAAGAAATCAAGATGCCAATGCATTATTATCACTGCTGCTATTTCTCATATTTTACACATTTTCAAATTTTATTACTTCAATATTTCTGATTCCTAAACTTTTTCTTCTGGGATGTGATAGTCTTTTTATGTAATAGACTATTGCTCTTTATGATTATCTTGTGTTGCCTCTAATAATCTGCAAATTGACTTTCTTTTCTTATTGGTTTATGATCAATTTATGACATACTCTGAAATGAACTTTTGGCATCTCACATAACGAGGCTGTAACTCTTCTGATAACTTCTTACTTGACTTCTCCATTAGGGACCCCCACAGATGCCTGAAGCTCAAAACCCAAAATCATATTGCTCACCCATTCTATCCCTTCTTTTGTAGAGATTTTCTTCTAAAATTTGGGGTCATTTTGGGTTCTCTGTCCCTTACCTCCCACATCCAACCAATACTAGTTCTTCTCAGAACACACAAAAAATAATTACAAATAGGATACAAATTACTAGGATTTTAGGTGACATATCCATAGTCCCCCCCTATTCTTTGCCTAGTGCAGAGCCAATTGAAAAACAGGGTGTCAGCAGACATTATAGTAGTGTGTTAATTGTTGCTAAATGCTTGAAGTCAGTCTTAGGAGAGTTAAATTCCTAGAATGTCATGTCATAGTAGCCCTGGGTTCTCTCATACCTCCCATCTGTGTCTTTAGAAAGCTCTGTGGGTAAATTTAGCGTTGAAAGTGAACTTAAGATTTTTGTTCTCACTGTTCTGGTAGAGAGAGAAGAAAAGACAATGACATTCTCAGAGAGAGCAGATAATTGACATGAAATGCAGACCAATGACTTGCATTGTTTATCTTTTAGAACTTACCATATGCCAATAATTGTTTATACCTCTTTTTAAAATGTAATTGTTTATAACTCTTTTTCCCTCCATGAGAGTAGGAACTCTGAAAGCAAACATTGTATCTGCAAAATAAATGACCAGTACATTTTTGCTTCAGGATGTTTATCACTACACGAATATCAAAAATACAAAAAACAAATATTTAGGTTGGGAATAACCTAATATCCATTAGATGAACAGATTTGATAAATTGTGTTATAACCACAATGGAATATTACACATATTTTAAAAGTCATGTTTTTAAAAGTACATTGAGTAATAATAAATTTAAAAATCCTGATATCATAGGTGGTTAAATTAAAGTTGCAAAATAGTTTATAAAAATTATATGTCAGTATTTAAAATTTACCTACATATGTTTATCTGTAAAAAACACATAATTTTTAGTAGGAAATATACAAAAATATTAACCACATTTATTATGGGTGATTTTATATTTTCTTTATGCTTTTTTACTTTTTCCAAATAATAAATATTAGAAAAAATATTGTAAAACAAAATAATTCTGTGAACTATGGTTCACTGACTTTCTACCTTCGGTGCACAGTGTTCTTCACAGTATTGACATTCAGTAAATCTTGGTGAATTGCTAGGAATATTGGGGCCACTGGTTTGTTGACATCTTTTTTAAAGCTTTCAATCATTATGTTCCTAAAAATGCTCTGGTGAGTTTATCTGAAAATGTGTATTTAAAATTATTTCCCCATCTTTTCAAGTAAGGTACCAGTGTATCATTATTATTAGCTTTACCTATCCATTCTTTGTCTTGGGGGAAGAAAAAACACATTCAAGAGAGCTTCCTGTTATCTGAGAAATGATTCTTCAGGGTGACTAGTAGGGTAGACCATCTTCCAATCCCTAAGTAAAACATGCTATTTTGATTTTAACATACCCAAATTGGATATTTAAGTTGTTCTTCCAATGTCTGTTAATTTTCTTTTTCTATGTTTATGTCTCAGATACTCTACCCATCCCATACGCCTTTCTTTCTGGGTTTCTGTATTTGTATTCATAGTTCATTAAGAAGATTAAATTTCTAAATATAGTGATTTTTATGTTTTTATTAAAGAATTTGGTTATTCTCTTGTTTTTCATATGAAGAGGTATAATTAGCCAGTTTCCTATAGAGCTAAAAGAGACCCAGAGCTCTTGAAATCATTTGTCTCAAAATATTTTGTTTTTATATTACTGTAAGTTATTTAAGTTATTGAATTTTTTTCTGTGTACCTCTCTTGTAAGAATACTTTGTTTAAATTATGTCATTTTTTTTACACTTTTCTTGTATTGACAAGAATTTCTTTTATAAGTCTCTCTACATTGCCAGTATCTTTACTTAGTTTTTTGTACTGATAACCACAAGTAACAAGGGGCAGCTACTTATTGTAGAGGGTAAGTAGGCATACATTTAGAATTTGTACAAAAATCTATGGCCTACTGTATGTTTGATACAAATGTTTGGCATAAATTCTAAATGTTTGGCATAAATTCTTAATGTTTGCCAATAATAATCTGCCTTAGCAGATGAACCACTTTTCCTCTTGGTTTATAAAACCATAATCATAAATGCTTTTTTACCCAAAGTCTCTTTTCAGTTTTGGTGTTTCTTTATTGTACTTTATGACTTTCTTCTATTTCCTGAATATCAAAATATACCTGTATTTCCAATACTAAAGGTATCACAGATCTGGGTTTCCTTGAGGTCAAATGCAGACTCTAAGAGAGCTCCCAATGATTCTTGCTTTCTGGGTGTTATACCCTGAATAATTCTTTCCACTTAAATGTAGATTAGACTTAGTGACTCCTTTCTAGTTAGTGGAATATAGCAGAGACGATGGGATGTCACTTACAAGATTAGGTTGCAAGAAGACTGTGACTTCTGTCTTGGCAGTCTCTCTCTAGACATTATCCAGCATAGAACTGAGGCCATCACTTCAACAGCACATGAGGAACTAAATCCTAACAACACCGATGTTGAGGGAGGTTGAAAGTGGATCATCTCCCAGTTGGGCCTTCAAGTGAGATCACAGTCTTAGCCAGCACCCAAAATACAACCCCATGAAAAAACCTTGAGGCAGAGACATCAAGGTAAGACACACTTAAATTCCTGAACCACAGAGATAGTGAAATTAATGTTCATTTTTTAAGGTGCTAAATTTTGGAAGAATATGTTGTAAAGCAATAGATAACTAAAACACCCAGCCACATTCCTTTTCTGATATTCTTATATAAGGGGAGTTTTACAAGTATAATTTTATAATTATTTTACCTTAAGGAGGGTGGGATTCAAGAATTGCAAAATGTTGGACTATGTTTAAACTCAGAATATACAATCTTGGTTAAAATAGATAGGTATGGGGGCACCTGGGCGGCTCAGTGGGTTAAAGCCTCTGCCGTCAGCTCAGGTCATGATCTCAGGGTCCTGGGATTGAGCCCCGCATTGGGCTCTCTGCTCAGCAGGGAGCCTGCTTCCCCCCTCTCTCTGCCTGCCTCTCTGCCCGCTTGTGATCTCTCTCTCTGTGTGTCAAATAAATAAATAAAATCTCTAACAACAACAAAAAAAACAACCTTTAAAAAAAAAGAGAGGTATGATCTTACATTTTCTAGCATATTATATTGCGATATTGTCTATTCCTTAGTGTAAGCAATGATCGGAGAAGATGCAGTCCTCCACGTCTAAAGAGCTAAACACCGAATTGCTGAACTCTATGAGAAATCAGCTGTCAGTTCTTATGGAGCAAACTTGAGAAAGATGAAGCAAAGAAAACGTGGTTACTGTTCCTATCAACAGAAGCTGGAGGAAAGGGAAAGAGAGAGGAACTCTGATATCAAATTCTCATCATAGGCCAGGGCTGTAGGATTTGGCATTTTACATTCTGCCTATTCAAATCAATTTAATATCTGTAACTCTACTTCTTGTTTTAGTCCCAGAGCAAACACAGCTGTGGTCAAGCCACATTCTGAGAGGTGCACCAGCATCCACTTTTACCTCAAGAGAACATTGTTCTGACCGTAGGATAACCCGTTACAATGATACAAACTGGAGCAACATCTTCATTTTCAGTTTGTACCCTGTGGCTGTGCTGATGTCACCACCCTCTGCCCCCAAAACACTTGTCTGGCTAATTTATCAAGGACAGAGATGCCTAATCTAAGTTGTGCAAATCCAGTTCTTTTTCTTGGAAACATGAAACTTGAACAGAACCCCACAAAGAATAAAGGTTACTAGCACAGAGATAACTAGTATCAACACTCAAGAGAAGGTTCAACAATTTCTGATATTGAAGACCCAGAGCAGACGTTGTCCTGAGACTGTGTCAAGGCAAGATAGCGGTTCAATATATTTTTCACTTCTGTGTGCTATCTTAGTAATCTAATAAATTTAACTTTCTTGCTTAAGTTAGCCAGAGTAATTTTCAGTTATTTAAGAGTTATGCCTTGACCTATCTTATTTATATACTACATCCCTATTAAATAAACTTATGCTTAAAGATGTTGGCCTGTTACAAGTCTGTAATTTAGTCTTTCCACACAGGTGAGTTAAGAAAAAGACAAATGAACTGTTTTTATCATTAAATTGGTTATGATTTTTTTATTAAATAAGTTTAAATTTATTATAATCATAAATTGATGAAAACAAGAATATGTGGGATATGTAGATAAATAATTAAGGCATTTCTACGTGGTATCTTTTTGGTTAGTTTTTATATAGTTCCAATTACTTTCTTCCTACTTATTTTTCTTATTTATTTTGATTTGACTTCTAATACATTTTTGCATACACGTAATTATAGATATGGAGTGATATATACCCATCTCATGATTTTACTTCTGTGAAGTATCTAAAATAGTCAGACTCATAGGAGCAGAAAATGGAACAGTGGTTGCAAGAGGCTCAGGCAAGGGAAAGTGAAGAGTTGCTGTTCAGTGGGTATAAAGTTTCAGTCACGCAAAATGAAAAATTCCTAGAGATCTGCTGTGCACCACAGTGCCTGTGGTTGACAATACTGTATTGTACACTTAAACTATCTAGAAATTAACATTAATGAAGACTGTAGGTCTAGTGTTATGTATTTTTACCACAATTTTTTGAAAGATACTTTCAGAGTGGTACTAGCAAATGTCTAGCCAAAATAAGATGCAGTTATGACTTTTGATCAGCTTGCATCTTAAAAACAAATATTGAATTTAAGATGTGGGAAATATCCTTAGAGGGCAAGGCCATAAAATCTTTTTTTTTTTTTTTTTAAAGATTTTATGGCCTCGGGGCGCCTGGGTGGCTCAGTGGGTTGGGGCCTCTGCCTTCGGCTCAGGTCATGATCTTGGGGTCCTGGGATAGAGCCCCACATCAGGTTCTCTGCTCAGCAGGGAGCCTGCTTCCCCTTCTCTCCCTCTGCCTGCCTCTCTGCCTATTTGTGATCTCTCTCTCTCTCTCTGTCAAATAAATATTTATTTGACCTGAGCCAAAGGCAGAGGCCCCAACCCACTGAGCCACCCAGGTGCCCCAAGGCCATAAAATCTTAAGTCCGTTCTAAAATATAGTGGAACCCTGTGACCTCTTGTTTGGAAGATACAGCTTGAGACCAGATCTTGGTAAGGTCGCATACTGACTTTCTGTGAGTCTCATGTAGCTTTTATGCAGTCTCTCAGGAAGTATTTCGAATCACTAAGTCTTTGATTAAAATGGTGTTGGGGAAGTTCTCTTATTACTCTAATTAGTTTAGAGCCATCTGGAAGAGGAAGATCGTATTTTAGTCTAATGTTATCTTCCAAGTCTATTAATTCAATTTAGTCATTGGAAAGGTTACTTGCATCCTCCTTAGAAAAAGACACAGTACAGTACAGTACAATGTTTAAAATTGTGAGATTTCAAGTTATTTCAAATCTTAAGTCTACCGGATTTCAGCTGTTCCTCCATTTTAAAGAGTCTGCTCAGATCATCCTGGCAAATTTCCATATCAGTGTAATACTCTAAGGATTTCTGCTTGATAGATGAACATTTAGGCCCATTTGGTCAACTCTCTTCTGTGGCTGAGCAGCTGTGTCCTCCTGGTTATGAAACTTGGTTGGGTTAAATTAAAATGACATTGCCATTTTGTTTCTCCTTCCATTGCTTCTGTTATGTGGGAAGGGAAAACAACTTCAGGCATTTATTCAACAAATATTTATTCAACCTTATTAGATGTCAGAAACTGAAGATAAGATTGTTAACAGTAATAACAAAAAACATTACAGCTCCTGACTTCACAGAGCTCGTAGTCTAGGGTATTCAAAATACTATACAAAATCCACACTCCTGCAACACATCCAAACCGCAAGGGTCCAATCTCCAAGTAAAGGATTTTTAGGGATATTGCTTACCTTCTTCCCTGAAACAGCACCCTACTCTTAATTATGGGATATATGTGCCAAAGGTGAGCATCTTCCTCTTATTTAGATCAAATATTATTAAAAATGGCAAATATATTTTAGATTCTGCAGTAAGGGATTTTGGTAATTTACTAATATTTTTATAAATAGAGATTTCTTTTATTGTTTCCTGTTGTGCTTATTGCTTTGGCCAATGCGATATGCAGACATGGAGTCATATACCATCATCTTTTCTGGAAGTCTAATTTGATTCAGGATTGCATATTGAAAAAGTGACAAACATTTCTCTAATCTTTGTCATCTAGATCACTATTTAAATTGCTTTTCAAAAATGATTCAGATGAATACAGACTCAGATTTAAAATTTTATGAATAAGCTTAACTTTTTTTGCAATCAAACTTTATTTTGTTTAAAATATTTTATTTACTTATTTTAGAGAAAGAGAAAGTGTGTGACTGGGGGAGGGGCAGTGGGAGAGGGAAAGGGAGAGAATCTCAAGCAGACTCCTGGCTGAGCACGGAACCTGACTGGGGGCTCCATCTCACCATCCAAGAGATCATGACCTGAGCCAAAATAATGAGTCAGACACTTAAGTCAGACACTTAACCAACAGAGCCACACAGGCACACCTTAATATTTTTATATACATCTTTCCAAAATGTCTCATAGTTGTATACACACAGGCACACCCATGATTTTGCCCACCCCTTTTAATTTAAATAAGTAAAATAATCTAATGCTATAAGTCCACTTTGTAATCAGCTTTTATCACAGAAAATATATCATGGACATATTTAGATTTCAAAAAATATAGATCTATAACATTTTTTAATGGTTGCACTATAGTCCATTTCATGCCATAATTTATTTACTCAACCTTCACATTTAGTTTTCTCTGATTTGTTTTTGTTTTTAGGGAATTTCATTCAGGTACTGTCTAGTTCCTTGTCATAAATTTTTATTTATTTGCATCCATTTAATATTTCATAATGACTCATTTCACCCATTATAATTCCTAAAATTAGAAATAATTATACACAGTATTATATTATGAAGCAACATTGATTTCATACTTTTTCTTTTCTCTATGCAACAAACATTGGTAATATGGGTTTAGCATTTTTTTCTGGCCACTTTCCATTAGTTTCAAACTGTTCTCCTTCCAAATTTAGTAATGTTTATTCCAGAATGAATGTATTAAATTTGAACTGTTTCATGAAAGCAGCCAACCCCCAAAGTAAGAATAAAGAGAAAGACAAACATACCATCCATCCAGGAGCTAGGGCATTACCAAGATAATTCTATCATCTGTCTCTTCCACAATGTGAGATTTTACGTTCTTGTCTACTGGTTTCCTAGGCTGCAGCCAGGAGAAGGAAAGAAGAAAGGTATCTTCCTTACCCCCTAAACACATTCAAGCAAGCACAAATGAAATCAGAACTATTGTGAATTTGTTACTGAGTCACATCTGGCCCTTGCCTCCCACTCCTTGGCATTTGATTATGGTATTCCTGGTTTAGAGGGACAGGAGAAGAAAACAAGGGAGGCCTCATGAACTCTCCTTGAGATAAAGCAGGTAATAATAATAACTAACATTTATTTAGTATTTTCGTAGTACCAGGAATTGGTCTAAGTCTTTTATATGTGCTAATTATTATACCAGTACGATGAAGAAATTATCATTATTATTTGCAGTTTATAGATGAGGAAATGGAACAGAGAAATTTAGAAACAAAAATCAAGCATCTAGCAAATGACAGAATGGGCTTTAAACTCAGTTTAGTCTTATTTTACAACCTGCCTTCCCAATCAATTTCCTGTCTCTATCTATAGCTTTATCAAGCTAATTAAATGAAATAAATGCTTGGCAGCCCAGGCATCTAAATTTCTGACGGGATTTATCTACCAAACTCAGATTAAGATTAATCATTAGAATCAGACAACATAAAAAAAATTATTGTTAGTCCCCAGAGACACTGTTCTAGCTTTATGATGACCTCAAAGTATGTTGCCATTGCTGAATATGAGGACATCCTTCTAGACCCTGATAATCCATATCTTCAAAACTCTTAGCTGGTGGTCTTGTAATTGCCAATTCCATTGCACACTGTCACGAACCCTCTTTAGCTGCCATTTTATCCCATTGACATAAATATCATTACCACCACCACACCTTGTCCAGACTCCAGGTGCCAGGTCACTGGGTGGGCCCAGTGAGACCAGAGTGTCACTTGTACACTTCCTGAAGCAAAGCTTTCTCTACCTTTGGAGCCGGGGCTTCATGTCGGGGCCACTTCTCCAATTTCCCCTTGAATGGTCATGACACTTCTCCCTTGGAGAGGATTTCACTTTTAGCCACTGAGAAACTCCATCTTCATTTTTCATTCTTAGTTCCTAAAAGTAAATCTCATCCCAGTCTCAAGTTCCACAACTAGTCTTTCATCTCCTACTTTGTATTTTGGTTTCCCTATTGTCTTACTGAAGAAGAGGAGATTTTTGTTTATTAGTTTTATATCCACATTACCTAAGCTGTATTGTTAGGTCCTTTTCCTAACTTTTGTGTTAGGGTTCCAAACATTCATTTAACATATTTAACTTATAAACTTCACTTCATAATGTTGCTGACATTATCTCTAGTTAAGATTTCTATCATACCGCTTTACATTAAGTTGAATAAATACAGTTTAGTAATCCACTCCTTTGGGGAGAGGTATGGTTAATTAATTGTAAAGTCTATATTCAGTAATTACTTGTACTGTCTGATTTGCGAGAAGCATGTACTATAAAAAAAAATCCTTTCTGCAAAATGTATTTTAAGTGATTCTCAGTACCATTCAATAGTAGCAAGCAAGTCATGATTTCCATTTTCAAGGTTGAGAGGCAAAATAAGAGAGGAATTGTTGCAGTATAGCATTAAAAATACCTAGAAACTTATGTGAACAATGTGCTTATTGGAGTAGTAAAAAAATTGCATTAAAAATTTAAAATGTTTGAAAATCGAATAACTATTTAAAGAAATATTTATATAATAGTGGTATTTTAAAATGAGATAATTAACATTATTTAGAGGCACCTCGGTGGCTCAGTTGATTAAGCACCTGCCTTCAGCTCAGGTCATGGTCCCAGGGTCCTGGGATCAAGCTCCAAGTCGGGCTCCCAGCTCAGTAGGGAACCTGCTTCTCCTTCTCCCCCCTGCTCATGCTGTCTCTCTCTTTCAAATAAATAAATAAAATATTTAAAAAATTAATTAACAGTATATAAATAACAGTTAGGAACAAATAAATAATAAATAGCTGTGGCCCTGGGAAAATTTTAGTTTATAGACGCTACCACTAAGCAAAAGCCAATTTATGCTATTTCTACTTTTCTCTAATCATTCTCTTATAAAATATGAAGGTACTAAATAGGAGTTTTACTGATCAGCAATTGCTGCAATAATGCTACATAACAAATAATCCCCAAATCTCAAATATATATATGTATATATGGGTCTGGGGTCTCTATATATATGGGTCTCTGGGTCAGCCGGGCTTGGCTGCAGGCTGCAGTTTGATTTCAGATATATTCCATATGTCTTATTCTTGAGCCATGAGTTTCTTGAAGGCCCTCCCTTTTCATGGAAATGACAGAAGTACAAGTATACAAAGCAAACTGCGCAGTCATATTTAAAACTTCAGCTCATGGGGCGCCTGGGTGGCTCAGTCGTTAAGCGTCTGCCTTCGGCCCAGGTCATGATCCCAGGGTCCTGGGATCGAGCCCCGCATCGGGCTCTCTGCTCGGCAGGAGGCCTGCTTCTCCCGCTACCATTCCCTCTGCTTGTGTTCCCTCTCTCGCTGTGTTTCTCTCTGTCAAATAAATAAAATCTTTAAAAAAAAAAAATAAATAAAATAAAACTTCAGCTCATGTTATTTCTATTAGCATCCACTGGCTGAAGCAGGTTATTGATATTGAATATCAATAATGCAAGGAGATATACTCTGTTTACTCTAATGGGAGCACTCCAACATTAAATCAAAGGTTAGGGACATATATCTCTTTTTTTTTTTTTTTTAAAGATTTTATTTATTTATTTGACAGACAGAGACACAGCGAGAGAGGGAACACAAGCAGGGAAAGCGGGAGAAGGAGAAGCAGGCTTCCCACGGAGCAGGTAGCCTGATGCAGGGCTCGATCCCAGAACGCTGGGATCATGGCCTGAGCTGAAGGCAGACACTTAATGACTAAGCCACCCAGGCACCCCGGACATATATTTCTATTACAGAGAAGAAGTGAAGAATTGGAGGAAGTAGTCTAATTTACCACTGAAGGAAATAGAACTGTTCTAAAGTTCTAGAGTTGTCAGGGAAGTAAAGAAGTTAATATTTCATATAAGTCCAACATACCAAAAAAAAAAAAAGAAGTCCAACATACAAATTGTAATCTCTAGAATAACCAAGAAAGTATAGTAGAAGCATGTAGATGGCCTTAAAAGTCAAAACTATTATCTTCTAAAAAGCGATGAATCCTGGGTGGGGGTGGGGCGGGGCTTAAGTATATAAAATCTGAGGCAATTCTGAGTTTACAAGCCATAAGAGAAGCTCTGGAATTTGGATAACCTCAAACATACCAAGTTACTTAAGTCAATTTCAATATGACATTTGTATTAGGCCCCGCCACTTCTAGGTTTAAGGATAAACTACCTGGAATCTTCTTGTTGATAGAACATCCATTTACCCTTTAAAGGAACTAGTCCTCTTTCAAAAGAAAAATAAATATAATTGTGATACAAGGAGATTCGCGTGCTTAGACAAACTTGAACATGAATGTTTTCCCTTAGTATCTCATGCAATTTCTTGCATGAAATTCAGAAAAAAAGGTCGTGTATAGCCAACAACAAAATAAGCCCATTCATATCAAGCAGTGAAGATTTGTCCTCTGCTACATTTCTGTTGGCACTTCTCTTTCCTTAAAGAGTCAAGGGACAAAGGAATAAAATAGCTGTCTGTGTGTTTTGCTATTCATTAGAGATTCTCCATCTGCATTTAGTGTTCATTGGAGCAAGATCAGCAAAAGGTCAGTTAGTATGCGTCATATTATCTAGTACTCAGGAAACTAGTGAAGGACCAAGAGGACTAAAACATAAGTTTGGCTATGTTCAATCAGAAGTCATAATGTGAATGTGTTTTTATTTAGGGAATGGGTGAAAACAGCACTCTTTAAGGATGTCATTGAACTGAAAAGTCAAGAATAAGTAACTATTTTGTATCTTTAGATTTTTCTTTCTTTTTTTTTTTTTTAAAGATTTTTATTTATTTATTTGTCAGAGAGAGAGAGCACAGGCAGGCAGAGAGGCAGGCAGAGGCAGAGGGAGAAGCAGGCTCCCCGCTGAGCAAGGAGCCTGATGTGGGACTCGATTCCAGTACCCTGGGATCATGACCCGAGCCGACGGCAGCTGCTTAACCAACTGAGCCACCCAGGCGCCCCTCTTTAGATTTTTCTAAGGTGAATTTCACCTTTCTAAAATGGATAAAGTAACACAAGATGATCTAGTACAGCAGTTTGCTAACTGTTACTAATGACATTTTAATGACCAGTAGAGTTTGTTTTAGTCTGTCTGGTTTCTTTCAGCCAAGAATGCACTTCAGTCTCTCACACATAGGTATTTAACCAAACCTAACATATTTCCAAGTTCCAGAGATGTTAGTACATGTATTATTAGCTTGTTCCAAAACTTTGTGAACTTTCTGATTGTGGCTTTCCAAAGAGGAACTGAATTCCACCTTTTTAGAAAAATCCAGTCATTTACTGTCTTCTCTCTTGCTGTAGAGCATTAAACAACTATAAGTTTAGAGTGTTTAATCTCATTTTGACTTTGATTCCATGCTAAACCTTTCACTTGTATTTGGCAAATTTTCCTCCTTGTTTCTAATTTCTTCTGGTCTCCCCAATCCCTAGTCACTCTCTTAACCTCAGCTTGACCTCACCCTGAACTCAGCAGGTTAACAATGTTTCTACTTAGAGGAAGGAGAGTTGATTAGAAAACCCCTTCCACTTCCTCACTATTTCTGGGATTCTAGCTGACCTTTAAACAACATGGTATGAAGGTGGGTGGCTCTACTTACACACAGAGTTTTTTCAGTAAGTACAGAACAGTGCTGTAAATGTATTTTCTCTTATTTTTTTTTTAAGATTTTATTATTTATTTGAAAGAGAGAGACAAAGCGAGAGAGGGAACACAAGCAGGGGGAGTGAGAGAGGGAGAAGCAGGCTTCTGGTGGAGCAGGGAGCCCAATGCAGGGCTCGATCTCAGGACCCTGGGATCATGACCTGAGCTGAAGGTAGATCCTTAATGACTGAGCCACCCAGGCACCCCCTCTTATGATTTTCTTAATAGCATTTTCTTTTCTCTAGTTACCTTACTTTAAGAATACAGCGTATAATAGACATAACCTACAAAAGATGTGTTAGTTCGTTATTCATGTTATTGGTAAGGCTTCTAGTCAACAGTAGGCTATTACTAGTAGTTAAATTTTTGGAGACTCAAAAGATAAGCATGGATTTGCAACTATGCAGAAAGGAGGCACCTCTAACCTCTGCATTGTTCAAGGATTAACTGTATACCACTTCTATACTTAGAGCAGGAAGAAACTTCTCCCTATGTACTGGATCTTACATTGAAAAATCAACCATTTCAAATGTCCTCTTTTCATTTCTTTGATATCTTTAAAGATACCCAGAAATTATATTTGTGAAGTAGATCACTTTTTCTTTTCCAAAATGTTTTCTTGCTCCTAAAACTACTTGTCTACTGAATGCTTCCTCTAAGGCAATGATGTTGAAAGAGCAGAGCAAGGCTAACTCCGTTTTGTGCTACACCTGCCATCTTGTGTATAACCCCCATGTCAGAATATTGCCCAGCCTGACCAGAGTGATAGGCTAGCTCAAACAGCTACCATAGGGTAAACTGTAATTCAGTTGGCCACCTGTGTGTGGCCTAACATGACTATGCAACTTTCTGTGTGTGTTACAATCTCATTGGCCACTGGCCCCTATAAAACTGTGGCGCTTTTCGAAACTCCCTCTTTCTCTACATCACGCCGCTGTATCCCTGAGTGTGGGAGACTGAGCTCAAGCTAGCTCGAATAAAGGCGCTTTTGCTTTTGCATCGGACTCGGCTCCCTGGTGGTCTTGGGGGATTTCAAAATCTGGGCATAACAATGTCACTTAGGCATCAAGTTGAAAATCTCAGTCTTCCTGATTCTTACATCTCTGTCTCTGACCCCTGTTATTTTACCGTCTACACAAACTCACTCTTATAGTAGCCAAACCTTATGAATTCTACCTCAAAATGCTTTTCAATTTTGTCTTCACCACTTTGTTTCTACTGTCACTGCTTTTTTCCTACATGAGTATTATTATTTATTTAAATCAGCAACTATCTCCTAACTGGGTCCCATCAATGTCTCCTTTTACTCCAGTTCACTTTCTACATAGTAGTGGAGGAAGGGAAGGAAGGAAAAGAGAAAGAGAAGGAACATTTTATCCATGTCCTTCTTCTTCATAAAAAGTTATTTTGGATCCCTTCCTGCAGGAAAAAAGTGCAGTTTTTTTGGCTTTCTTCAAATCACCTTTCATATTCTGTAGCTAATCTCTCATTCTGGTGTTATTTACATCACTCCCTGATATATACCCTCCTGTTCTTAGGAAAAATCTTAGTGTTTCCTGCTCAAGCTAGACTTTTTGACAAATTTATGGCTTCTGATATGTTGTTCCTTGTGTCACCCCATCTGAATTTTTTACCTGGCATGGCCTACTCAACTTTCCACCTCAGGTCAAATATCACCTTTCCTGGGAAGACTTCTCTGACTTCTTTAGTGTTTTGAAGCCCTTTATGGTCCCACATATTCATACATCTATTGTTATACTCAACTTTGAATTGCAAATAATTTGCCTTTCAATAATCAATTATTTTTCATAGCATGCTGTTTATACCTCCTTCGTATCTATTAAACTATACTGTAATAGCTTCTTTATACTTCTTTACCAAGCACAGTCTCTCAACCAGAAACTGACTAGATCACAACCGATTTTAGAGTCATTGAAATATTATTAATTTACTCAACCAGAACTTGACTAGATTAGAATTATATGTTCTCACCCCATTTCTGAGTCATGTTAGGTGCAACAAATTCTATGAGCACTTAATTTTGAAAGCAATGCATGGCAAAGCAATTGTTATACCTAGAAGAGGTTAAACAATAAGAGAAAAAGGAGAGGAGAATTAAGTCATTAACACACATTTGATTAATTGTTCCAGTTAATCAAAGGATTAACTGGAGGTCTCCCCTCAATAGCCAGACATTTGAGTTGCCTGAGTTTGGCAGAGTAACATGGTCTGATACTGCCATATGGCATCAAATGGAACCAGCTCATTAGAAAAATATGACCCACTTAAGCTGTAGCTTGTGCAACACTGTGAGAAATAAATTTTTTTTCCCCTTTTAAATAGCTTGGGAAATTTTCTTCCCCCTTTCTTTTAACGTGGCTTGATTTCTTTAAAACAAAACAAAACAAAACAAAATCTCCAATATATCTTGTGTATTTGCAGGCTAATTATTTCTAACAACCAGTATGTCCTGTTGGATGTTTACCATGTACCCACTGCTGTAGAAAGATTCTAAAACAATGCCATATAAAACTTAGTCCCTGACCTCCTCCAAGGGGAGCTGATAGTTTTGTTGAAGACACAACGTCTTGCCATAGAACTTTTATTTCCCCTTCCTTCCCTCTTCCCTCTCTTCTGCCTTTACATTTTTCTTTCTCTTGCTTTCTTCCCTCCCTTCCCTCCCCCTTCTTCTCTCCCTCCTTCACTCCCTCCTTCCTTCCCTCCTTTTTCCTCCCTTCCTTCCCTTTTTTCCCCTCTCTCTCTCTTTTATCCACCCCCCTTTCTTCTCTTTCCTAAATAGAAAACTGTTTGTGTTTTAACATGTGCTTATCCTCAGGACAGCAGAGTAATTTACTTTAACTCCTTTACTTTTTTCAGTTCCAGGAAGGAAATGAATTGCCATCTAAGTAAATCTATTCTTTCCCATGGGTCCTATAGGCAAGTTAGAATATCCTATCCCAATAAAAAATTGACTATCTCTCTATTCATGGTTAAATATGGTCTAACTGGGAGATGAAAGTAAGGAAAGTAGATATAAAGAGACAAAAGTGTACTTTTTGTGTGGAATTTCTTAATTGAAATAAAAATGGTTAAAAAAATTATAGATTTTCTAAGAAAGAGTGTCAGTAATGTTTGCCTTAGGGTGAATCAGCCTAACAAGAGTTACTTCCTCTAGTCCACAACTTTTTTTTTAATTTTTAAAGTATAGTTGACATATTATATTAATTTCAGGTACACAACATAGTGATTCAATAATTATATACATTATGAAATGCTCACCAGAGTAACTATAGTAACCATCAGTTACTGTACAAAGTTATTACAGTATTGCTGACCACATTCCCCAAGCTATTCCCCACACCATTCTTAACTATGCTGTCTTCACATGATGATGTAGTGATTGGTTGAGAATATCACAACTTTATTACCAGTAGTGAATGATACTACTGATATATACTATCAGTATACTGATATATAGTATCTATATATAGTATATATAGATACATAGTATACTACTGATAATAATGGTCTTACCTGATGCTAATAATATATTTTAAAAACTAGAGGTGATTCCATTTTTTTTCCTCTTAGGCTGATACCCTTTTCAGACTTCTGCATCCTGTAATTGTTTCTTGAGAGAAGAAGGAAGAGTTGAGGCTCTCATGCTCAGAATGCCCATGGGAACACACTGCAGATGTGAACTTGAACTGCTAGATGAAAATGCCTTAAGTCACAAGCGGAAATCCTTAAACTCTGAAGAAAAATTAGGAAAGTTATTTTGGAACATGGGGCAGTGCCTGAGCGAGGCAAGTTGCGGTATTAAAATTGATGTCTGGAAAAAAGCAAAAGCAGAAAGAAGTACCAAAAAAAAAGGAATGGGAGGACTTTGAAAGCAAACTTCATGTATTTGACAATTTTAATTAAAACTGAACTTGTAATGTCTGTTCAGGCCAAGTTAAGAAAATTGACTAATTCTCACAGTACAACTGCTTTGTAGAACAGTGGAGTGTTTTGTTTTCTTCAGTTATACAGAACTATTTGGATAGTTACCTCAACTCATTATCTTCCTCATGTGAATGTAGCCTTTAAAGTCACTGAAATCCCATCTTTCTTCTTCTCACACCTCTTACATTCCATTTCCTACCCAACTAAGCAGAAATCAACTTAATTTATCTTTTACTTTCTTCTTCTCCTTTTTGAGCCAAAAGCATGTGTTTCAATAGTTATAGCACAAATTTTGCTAATTAGCATTACATACTTGAGGCATTGTGATAAAAATCATTACTTGTCCTAACATAAATAACTAGCTTCAAATATCTGGGATTATCAGTGAATCTTCATTTTAACTCACTGGTTTAACCTCAGCTGTGTAGCTTCACCGATACTTTAGACATGAGATTTGACTTAAAGGATATCCTGCTGCACATAGAGCTGTTGAGGTAAAAAAAAAAAAATGTGATAAACTCTTTATATCTTGCATATGTTATTCACTTGAATTCCTTTAAACAATTAAACTGATAGATGTTGTCCTCCAGATGCATCTTAACTCCTCAGAAATATTTCAACAGAAAATAGACTGTGAAATAATACAATTCCTTTCATTTAGGAGGCCCAGCACTTCTAGCTTAATTTTAAGAAGTTTTACCCCCAGTGGGGAGAGATAGAACAAATCTGGGGGAGGCCTAGTATTGTCTAATCAAGCACCTCCCTTATTTAAGGGTTCTCTCACGACACCATTTTTACTGTATTCCACCAGTTATATGGAGTATTTTTTGTTGTCAGATACTTTAATCTATTAATCATAATCAGCTCTTTATTTTCCAGTTCATTTTTCTGAATTATATTCCTATAAGAAATTGTTCATTTCTTTAATCCAAGTTTTCAAATTTACTGGTTTAAAGTTGTTGATAAAATAGTCTTATTCTCATTTATTTTTGCATTTATTGATGGTTTTGATTTATACATTTATTTGCATCTTCTAGTTTTTCTCTTGATTAACCACACCAGAAGCTTATCTACTTGGTCGGTTTGTATTGTTTTCAATTTTGCTTATTTCTGCCCTTTATCTCTTGCCTTCCTACTTCTTTCTTGGGTTTATTGAGTTCTCTTTTTAAAACATACTTAATTGCATATGTAGCTCCTTTCGGGATTTCTATTCTAATAGAAACACCAAAGTTACTATTCTTCTCAGAACACCATTTTCCCTACATTCCACAATTTTAAATATGAAATATTTTTGTTATATTTCAGTTTAAAAATCTTTATAATTTTCATAATGATTTCTTTTTTAACCATGAGTTATCTGGAAGTATAAAATGTTCAAATACGTATATTTCATTAATTTATACTTTTAACCTCTAACATAATTGAATTGTGGTCAGAGAATTTACATTATAGAATACCTTTACTGTGAAATGTGTTAAGATTTACTTTATAACCAATCTATGTAAAGTTTTGAAGTCTATTTGAAATACTAAAATTTACACTTTTTTTCTCCCAAATATGTTTATTTTTTCAGTGTTACAAGATTAATTGTTCATGCACCATACCCAGTGCTCCATGCAATACGTGCCCTCCTCAATACCCACCACCAGGCTCACCCATCCCCCACCCCCCTCCAAAACCCTCAGTTTGTTGCTTAGAGTCCACAGTCTCTCATGGTTCATCTCCCTCTCTGATTTCCCCCCATTCACCCTTCCCTTCCTTCTCACAATGCCCTCCATGTTTTTCCTTATGTTCCACACGTAAGTGAGACCATAAGATAATGAAATACTAAAATTTGTACTTTTTGAACAGAACTTTTGACCAGTACTCCCATTTCATTAATTATTGTTGATCTATAATATTTCCTAACATATTTGGGGGAAAAAAAACTTATAATATTTCCTATTTTTAGTCAGACCAATTCTGATCATTTGTATTTTTTCCAAAAAATTTCCTCTGGATTTCAACATGCCAATACCATTTGTGGAAGGATAGATTATAAGAGATAAGGAATCTCTGGTGTGTCCTGGCAGGAAAGTTGTAGATGAGATCCCTAGGTTTCTTCTAGAGCAAGTCCATACCTTTTATAACATAAAAGGAGAACCTTACTTAACATTTCTTTGGTAACTCTTGCCATGATACTGGGGATCATAGGATAGGAAGTCATGAGGCAACTCCTTCTCATCTGACCCATCAAGTCGTACGTTTGGGCAGGCATGGCAACAATCCATTAAACTATGGAAATGGTCTCTTTGGGGTAGGGCCTGAGCAATCAGGTAGCCAGTCTGTCACCCATCCTGCAGCAGTATGTCTCCTTCAGGTTAGTCACCCCTCTGGGTTTCCTCATAAACAGATAAGGAAGGGAAAATTCCAGATCCTTGTCTTTTTCTAAATTTTATGACAATGTTTATTAGAATTTTAGTGTCACAATGACTTTTCCCCCCCAATTTTATTGAGATATAATTGATTGTATAAGTTCAAGGTATACAGACTAATGAGTTGATGTAGGCCTATATTGTGAAATATTACCACAGTAAGTAGTGAGCATTCATCACCTCACATAGCTACAAGTTTTTTTTTTCCTTGTGATGAGATTTTTAAGGTCTACTTAGATCTTGCTAAGTAGATACTTGCTACTCTCTTAGCAAGTTTCAAATATATACTATTATTACCTATAATCACCATGCTGTACATTATGTCTCTAAGACTAACTTACTTTATAACTAGAAGTTTGTAACCTTTGGGGCCCCTGGGTGGCTTAGTCATTAAGTGTCTGCCTTCCACTCAGGTTATGCTCCCAGGTCTTGGGATCGAGTCCTGCATGGAGGCCAACATGGATCCCCGAGTGGAGCCTTGCATTGGAGCCCCACATTGGGCTTCCTGCTCGGCAGGAGGCCTGCTTCTCCCTCTCTCACTCCCCCTGCTTGTGTTCCCTCTCTCTCTGTCTTTCTGTCAAATAAATAGATAAAATCTTAAAAAAAAAAAAAAGAAGTCTGTACCCTTTGACAAGTTGCTCCCATTTTGCCCACCTCCCAACTCCTGCCTCTGGCAACCACAAATATGATCTCTGTTTCCATGAGTTTGTGGGTTTTTTTTTTTTTTTAGATTCATAACTGAAATCATATAGTATTTGTATTTCTCTGAATTATTTCACTTAGCATAATGCAAATCAAATCAAATACAAACGCAAATCAAAACTACAATGAGATATTATCTCACATCTGTTAGAATGGCAATCATTTAAAATTTCTTTTTGTTTTGATATATATTTAAATGTAAAGTCAAAGATGTATCCTACTAAACTTAATATAATCAGGTTTAAAAAATAATAATGGTTGGAGTACATATCAAATGCCTTTTTGACCTCTGTGAAAATGATTAACACTTTTTTCTTTTAACCTATTATTAAGGAAATGATATTAATAAAGATAGAGGTTAACGTGGGTGGGAAAGGGATTATATGTATTACATCTCTTTATTTGTACACCTGTACTGTTTAGCTATGTAAATGCTTAATAATTGGTTTTTGAGTGATTTTGCTTTTATAGCTTGCCAGGAAATTTTATGGTATTATGTGTGTGACTATGTGGTAAAGAATAATAAGAGTTTTAGAGACAGAGAAATCACTTTAGAAGCAACTAAAATATTCTAGTGAGAAAGTAATAAACACTGATTTGATATAAAAATCATTTTAGTTGTTCTGTAGAATTTTCTACATTCTAGGCGGTAGGAATGTTTCCTCATGTTATTTCCTAACTTTTCTTTAATACCCCAATGTTTCCAGAGAATTTAGACTTAAGGCTTGATTAGATTCAAATTCTTTTTTTGTTGTTCTGTTTTTGTAAGTAGGACGTCTTCAAACATCATTCTGTGCTGATTATAGCCCCTTCATATCAGGAAGAATTTACTTTGTGGCTTTTCATGAAGCTGGAATTGTTCACTCAGTTCAAAGGGTGAAAGCTTGATCTCTTCACTTCAGATTTCCTCATGAATTTTTCATTTATTTTTTGTTTTGACTAATCATTGATGACCTTTGCCTGAGTCATTTGCTTCTAAAAGGATTGCAAAAATGAGAACTTTCTAATTATATCATTTGCCTGCTCGTATTAGGTGGAATTTTTCAGTGGAAAAATACTTCCTTCATCTTCGAGGGCTATTTGCTTTCTGTATTCTACAGTTCATACAGAAAGGACAATGGCTGGACATTTTTCTCTTATTATCAATTTACAGAGAAATAGTTGGTGCCCCAGTAACCCCCAGTGGTAAGTGGTTTATTTCTGTTATTTTTGAATATGTTTGACATATAACATTGTGTGAGTTTAAGGTGTACAATTTGTTAATTTGGTGCATTTATATATTGCAATGCTGATGCCACTATAGTGATGTTTATCATCTCTATCACATCTCATAATTACCTTTTCTTTTTAGTGGTTTTACTAAGTTTTAGTGTCTTTGGCAAATTGGATCATCGTAAGCAAAATATTGTTATCTATATTCTTTATACTATGCGTTAGATCTCTATGGCCTATTTACTACTCTTGGCAGGTTTGTACCCTGAAACAACATTAGTCTTATCCCCTAACACCCTATCGCTGGTGACCACCATTTTACTCTGTTTTTAATGGGTTTGATTTTTTAGATTCCACATATAAGTGATACAATACAGAACTTGTCTTTCTCTGACTTATCACACTTAGCCTAACACTCAATGTCCATCAATGTTGTTACAAATGACAGGATATCCTTTTTTCTCATGGCTGAGAAATAGTCCATTGTATTTGTGTTTGTATCTATGAATACAATATACATATATATTATATATACATACCATATGTATATATAGTATGGTTGTTTCCGTATCTTGGTAAATGGTTTTTAAATTCTCTTCATGGAAGATGAAGATGAAGATGTGGGGAACATTTGTTTATCCATTTTTCTTTTTATTCTTAACAATCGGGTTGTAAAGATTTTCAAAAAATGATCTCAAACTCTGTATTCAGTTTTGTAAATCTATTTAAAATATTGTTTATACATATCTTTGTGTTTCATTGTTCACCATTAATAATTTCAGTGTTCACCATTAATAATTTCAAGCAGTGATTTCTACATTGCTGATTTTTTCATTTGATTTCACCCATTAATAATTTCAGTGTTCACCATTTATAATTCAGTGTTCACCATTAATAATTTCAAGCAGTGATTTCTACATTGCTGATTTCTTCATTTGATTTCACCCATTAATAATTTCAGTGTTCACCATTTATAATTCAGTGTTCACCATTAATAATTTCAAGCAGTGATTTCTACATTGCTGATTTCTTCATTTGATTTCACCCATTGTGTTCAGACATAAATGATATTTAGACTGTACATTTTCTGTTCCTATATGTCACACACACACACACACACACACAAATATACTATACAACCTCAACTTTACTGTTCATAAAATTCTTCATTTTTTAAAATTTTAATTCAATTAGGCAACACATAGTACATCATTAGTTTTGGATGTAGTGTTCAATAATTTATTAGCTGCATAAAGCACCCAGGGCTCATAAAATTCTTCATTTAATAATTTTTTCCTTTAAATAAAAGATTCACCAACCTGATGCTTCCTATCCACTGATGCTCTTTTTTCTCCATATTTTTCTTTCCTATTATAAAACTTTTTATTTTGAAATGAATTGCACATGACACATATGAACTACTTAAAATGATAGTAATGTAAATGTCCATGTGAACCTATGTGAATAATGTGAATATTAAGAAGTAGAACACTTCATATTATTGAAGCTCCAGTGTTCTCCTCACAATGATTCTCTCTCCCTTTCTAGAGGTAACCAAAAGCCTGAATGTTGTTACTTCCCTATATTTCTTTGTAGCTTTAACGAATGTATATGTAATCACAAAACATTACATTATTTAAATTTGCCTATTTTAAGCTTTATATTAAATTTACAATGCATAAATTTTTCTTGATACTTTAATTTTCTTATTTCTATGGATTTTAGAAGTCATCCATGTGACAACAACAACAACAAAAACAAGCCACCCAATTTAAAAATTGGCTAAAGACATGAATACATATTTTTCCAGAAAGGACATACAGATGGCCAATAAGCATATGAAAAGATGATCAACATCACTAATCATAGGGAAAATGCAAACCAAGGCCACAGTGAGATATCAGCTCATACTTGTCAAGATGGTCACCATAGAAAAACAAAGACAAAAACAAACACAGAAAATAAAAAATGTTAGAAAGAACATAGAAAAACTGGAACACTAGTGCGCTGTTCATGGGAATGTAAAATGGTGTAGCCACTATAGAGAATAGTACGGCAGTTTTTTTTTAATTAAAAATAGAACTACCATATATTCCAGCAATTCCACTTCTAGGTCTGTACTTAAAAGAGTTGAAAGCAAAAAATCTCAAGGAGGTATTTGTACACACATGTTCAAGGCAAAATTATTCACAATAGTCAAAGGTAGCAGCAACTCAAGAGTCCATAGATGGATGAATGGATAAACAAAATGTGGTATATACATACAATGGGATACTGTTTAGCCTTAAAAAGGAAGAAAATTCTGACACATGTAACATGGATGAACTTTGGGGACATTATGCTTAGCCAAATAAGCCAGTCACAAAGAGACAAATACTGCATGATTCCATTTATACAAAGTACCTAATATAGTCAAATTTATACAAACAGGAAGTAGAATGGTGGTTGCCAGGGGCTGAGGGAGGGAGGATGGAGAGTTTTGTTATTTAATAGCTATAGAGTACCAGTTTTGCAAGATGAAAAGGGTTCTGAAATTTGATTGCACAACAATATTATGCACTTAATGTGACTAAGCTATATACTCCAAAATGGTCAAAATGGTAAATTATATGTTGTGTGTATTTTACCACAGGTGAAAAATTTTAAAAAGTCATACACATGAATGTATATGCAATATCTTCATTACATTTTTAAGAATGAAATTATTTATCCTTGGGAGTATTTTAAAGATCAAGATCTTGCTGTTACTTGTCTTTTTACTCTCTTTATGGATCTTTTGTTGAAATTAGTTGTTAATTTTAGTGTAGTCACATTTATCAATCTTTATCTTTATGATTGGCATTTTAGAAATCTTTTTAAAGGGTGCCTGAGTGGTTTAGTTGGTTAAGTATCTTCCTTTGGCTCAGGTCATGATCCCAGGGTTCTGGTATTGAGCCCTGTATCAGGCTCCCTGCATAGTGGGGAACCTGCTTCTCCCTCTCCCGCTGCTGATCCCCCTGCTTGTGCTGTCCCGCTCTCTGTTTGTCAAATAAATAAATAAAATATTTTTAAAATCTTGCTTAATATATCTTTCCCTACCTTGAAATATTCTTCTTATTAAATGTTTTAAAGGTTTCTACCCTATTTAAGTCTTTTATCCATCTAAAATTGATTTTGTGAAGCAGGATATTTATATACTTTTTCCCCCATATAGATAACAAAATGTCTCTATAGCATTTACTGAATAGTATTTTCTTTCCCACTGATTTGCATTTACAGCTCTGTCATAAATCAAGGTTCTAGATTTCTTTGAGTCTCTCTCTCTCTCTCTCAAATAAATAAATAAATAAAATCTTCAGAAAATAAATTAAATTACTTCTATTCCTAGTTTGCTGAGTTATTTACATGGTTTTATGTTGACTTACAGCTGATGCTAATTTGGTTAAAATAATTGGCTAAAGTAGTTGTATGATTTTTCTCCTTTAATCTGTTAAAGGGGATACTTTATGCTGAGTTGTATTGATAGATTCTCTAAGGTTAAACAAACTTGGTCATTATACATTATTTTTTACATACATTTGTGGAGTTGGTTTATTATGTTTTCTTAAGATAATTCATTAATTACATTGGTTTGCAATGTTCCTTTTTTCACTGTCCTTGTTTGGTCATGCTGTCAAAGTTTCACTAGCCGTTTAAAATTTGTGGTGAAAAAAAGTAAAATAAGTAAAATGTGTGGTGATATTTTCTCTTTATTCTCTGAAAGAATTTGTGTAAAATTAAAGTTAGATGTTATGGTATTTTCTTTGAATCGAGTTTCACTTTCACTTTCACTAAATGATTCACTTTCTTTAATGTTTATAGGTATTTTTCCTATCCATTTGTGTCATGACCTTGAAGTTTTTTTGATAGATATTACTAGAGGCTTCTTCTGGTTGGTATTTATGTTGTTCATGCTACGTTCTTTTAAATTTTCTACAAGCTTAATACTCTCTTTTCTTACATGTTATTGTTAACTTATATTGTTTTTATGTTTTTTTAATGCATTAAGTCTATTATTTATTTTATTCTTTCCAGTCTCTTTATTGGGTCTTTTGTTAAAAAAAAATGCTTGCTCATTTTTTGGTTCTTTTTTTGCAGGTGTGAGAAAGGGTTACACTTAATCACACTTTGAGGTTAAAGTGTGGCCACCTGACTTGCACTGGCCAGTGAAACATGAGGATTTGTGATTCGCGCCATCCCCAGATGTGCAAATCTTCATGATCTCTCTCACTGCTGTGACACATGCAGTAGCCTCTTGTTGAGAGAGAGGAGGTTGTGGGACCTCTGTCAGCCTGAGATGCTGAGTGGCTCCAATGAGTAAGAACCTGTCTGTTGACTCCTAGTGATATAAGGTATAAGTTAGAAATAATGTTATGTTACTTTTAGTCACTGATATCTTGATATTTGGTTCATAGCATATCTAGCTTATCTTGACCCTTAATACCATGTAGTAGCATTTGTTGTAACTCATAACATTGCTTGGGTTTCTATTATATTATTTTATATGTTTTTCTGTATGTTTGGAATATTTTCTGTATGTTTGAAGTATTTAAAATTTAAGTTAAAAATAATGGTAAAAGAATATTGTTTTCATGTTCGTATATATTTATTTTAAGGAATAGGGTTTTATAGGCTTGAATTGAACAACATGTTCCTAGGTCAAAATTGCAAAGCATATCCCCACATATATAATTCAAATTCCCATGATAATAGCACATTAAAACACTTCTATTTTCTTTACTTGAATTTCAATTTCTCTATGTGCTTTAATTTGGAGGGTTACTAATTAGTGTGCTTGGTTTCTGGTCTCAGGTTCCTTGCCCTGGGCCATATTCTGGGAGAGACACTGTTACCCTGTTATAATCCCTGCAACAAAACACTTGGGAAATGTTTAGGTATCATTGCTTTGAAAACTGATTTTCATATAGTAGTAATCTATTCATTCATTAGTTCATTCTTATCTCCATATTCCAGGAATTATGATAGAAAGTCCCTACCATCAGGAAGCTTATAGATCAGTGAATAATAGATAATGGGCCATATCCTCTATGTATTCTAGAGTTTCACTGACTCTAAATCAGTTTTCATGTTACTCTCTAAGTTTTGAGAATCTCCATGCTAAGTAGGCACTAGAAATAGGGACTTTTAAAAATTTCTCACTGAAAACTTTTGTATTCTTCCCCAGAGTCCAACCAGAAATAAGCTTATCAGAAACAACCAGAAATTCTCATCTCTTCCCTGACCTACTGGGGAGATTTTCATGAATCTTTTCTTTTTCAAATCTTTTTTTTTTTTGAGTCATCCTTAGCTGAGTACAGGCTCTATGTAATACTTTCTGTTGTGATGTATGAAATACTGTCCCTTTTTTATATATAGAGTGTTCCAAGAAATGAGGAACAAAAACTCAATAGAAAGCTCAATAGAAAGATGGGCAAAGGACAAAAATAAAGAGTTCAGAGAACAATTAATATGAAAGATTCTTAAATGTATGGAAAGGTACGCATCTCCATGCATAATAGAATAAAGTGTGAGATGCCATTTTCCATCTAGAAGATGAGAAAAAATTTCAAAATTTTGACATGGGCTTCATGCATTAGCTTGCAGAAGAGATGTGCTTTACAACACTGGTCAGACTGTCAAATGGTAGAATCTCTACAAAGGAAAATCTATCAATCTCTCTCTCTCAAAATAAAACACGAATTTTTTCTATGACCCAAGGAAGCCTCTTCTAGGAATTAGTCCTACCAATATATTTACAAATATACATTATGATGTAATTACATGTTTATATACTGCAGAAACCCATGTCCATCAATAAACAATTATTTTCTACATAAATGAATACTCTCTGGTGTTTTAAAAGATGACACCCACTATGGCTCAATGGGTTAAGCCTCTGCCTTTGGGTCAGGTCATGATCTCAGGGTCTTGGGATTGAGCCCCGCATCGGGCTCTCTGCTCAGCAAGGAGTCTGCTTCTCCCTCTCTCTCTGCCTGCCTCTCTGCCTAGTTATGATTTGTCTCTCTCTGTCAAATAAATAAATAAAATCTTAAAAAAAAAAGACAAAGAAAATTTCCATGTATGGATATGGAAATAGCTCCAAGATACACTGTTTACTGAAAACAACATCAAATCTCTTAAGATTGTACACAAAAGGTAGGCTACATTTTGGGTATAAAGGAAGAACAGCTACTTATATTGCCTAGGAAACACAAAGAATCATAACTAATAAAATACGTTATTTATAGGGAGGAAGAGAATTGATGGGTAGAGAGGGGGTAAAACTTACATAGTTTTTATTTTTGAACCATGTGGATGCATCATCCATTCAAAAATGAAGTATAAAATAATAACAACAAACTATAGTTCTTAGTTGTTCAAGCCTCTAAAAGGTCAAAGATTCCTTTGGGCAGCTCAGGTGCTTATAACTTGGGCTTTAAATTTTCTCTTTCTGAAAGCCGACAGGTTTTAGGGTTTTTTTCCCTCACTTTTTTCTTGTGAGCTCACCTATGCATTTAAAACTCAAAAAAGGGGGCGCTCCAGTGATTCAGTTGATTGAGTCCAATTCTTGATTTCAGCTCAGGTCATGATCTCAGAGTCATGAGATTGACGCCCACTTTGGACTCTGTACTCAGTGGGGAGTCTGCTTGAGATTCTCTCCCTGTCTCTCAGTCCCTTCCCCCTGTGCTTGTGCATGCACACCCACATGCACACACTCTCTCTCTCAAATAAATAAATCTTAAAAGAAACAAACCTTAAAAAAATGTCTTAATCAATGTTATCATGATTGCATCAGGAAAGGTCTCTAGTTAGTTGGCTTCCAGGTTGCTAGAGGACCAGGATTTGTTCATAGAGTTAAGCAGCCACAGGAATTCCTCAAAAGTCAAGGAACAGAAGGATTGTTTTTCCTCTTTTTTCTTTTTCTTTTTTTTTTTTTTCCAGGGGAAAGCATGAACGCAGTCCCCCACTACCACAAATTATGCAGTCGAGTTTCCCACATTTGGGGAAATTGCAGGGGTCAGCACATCCGGAGTGCAATGCATAAGCCTCGCCCTGGGAAAACCACCTTCGTGATCATGGTATCTCCCCTGCCAGGTAAGTATTCAAAGAACAGAAGGATTTCAACTACAAACTCACACAAGGCTTACCTATGTGGTTGTGTAGGAGACAGCATAATTGGTTCTTTGTGATCATCCCTTCTTGAAAAGCTAAGAAAGATGAAAGTCAATATTGGCTTGTATATATCATGATATTTCTGAAGTATAATGTTATGGTTATTTTCTCTTATTAACAGAGTGTGTGTTTAGTTTCAGACAATGAGTACTGTTGACCCTTGGACAACATGGGTTTGAACTGCATGGGTCCACTTATACATGGATGTTTTTATAATGCAGTATTACAAATGTATTTTCTCTTCCTTATGATTTTCCTAATAACATTTTCTTTTCTTAAAGTAGCTTACTTTATTATAAGAATACAGTATATAATATATAAAGCATACAAAATATGTGTTAATCAACTGTTTATGTTCTCAGTAAGGCTTTCTGTCAACAGTAGGCTATCAGTAGTTAAATTTTGGAGGAGTCCAAAGTTATACATGGATTTTTGACTGTGCAGGGAGTTGACACCCCTAACCACCCACATTGCTCAAAGATCAACTGTATATTTAAATACACTAATCAGAGATCAGTTGTTCCATGTAGCAAGTTTTAGTCATAAAGATGTTTTAATTCCTGAGTATTATCATCCTAAATTATATAAAGTTGCACCAAGGGTAATTAGGTCTTTCACTCTTCAGTTTGCTTCCATTTCTGATATGGAGGATGTGTGGAGGATGGAGAGGAGCTCTGTAAGAGGCTTTGAGGCCTGTCAGAAATTGTGATTGATGTTAGATCAACACTGCTAATTCAGCTGTTACACCATCCCCATACAATCCCTTATGGAACAAGCAATTTAAAGTGGAAGATCTAAAAAACATCTAGTTGTGCATTAAATTATGTCCCACAAAAGAGATATGTTGATACCCTACCCCCGGTACCCATGAATGTGACCTTATTTGGAGTAGGCTTTTTCAGGTGTCATCAAGGTTTTAGACACAGGCTTTTTGCAGATGTAAGGTTAAGATGAAGTTATACTGAATTAGGATGGGTCTTAATCCTATCTGACTGTTATGAGAAGAGAAGAGACAGACACAATGGAGAAAACCATGTAAAGATGGAAACGGGGATTAGAACAATACAGCTACAAGCCGAAAAATGCCAAATATCCACCCTTAGAGACTTTAGGGAAAGCATGGCCCTATCAGCACCTACCTCAACTTTGGACTTCTAAATCCAGAACCGTGAGAGAATAAATGTTTGTTCTTTTAAGCCATTCAGCTTGTAATAATTTGTTGTAGCAGCCCTAGGAAACATAAGACACAAGTCAAGTTCAAAAGATGTCATTTATGTGATTTCCATTTTCAATAACGGTCATTCCCTGCTTTCATGGAATCAAGATTGGAAGAACAGTAGGATAGGAAATTCATGCTTCTATATCCTTCTTACATTACTATATCCATTAAAAAGACCTCCTTTCCATTTTTAGGGACTTGGTGTTTAGGAGTGCTTACTTTTATCAAACTCTGGTCATTTGATGGAAAGTGTAGGCTAAATTTATTATAAAAATAATATGATTAACACTGTAAAACATTGCTGATGTTTATATGTGAAAAGCTTCCTTCTCTCTTCCTAGTTCTATCATATTCTTCAGAGAAAAGCGCTGTAAACATAATACAACAGTTGCTATGTTTTACACAATATTCTATGCCATATTTTCTTTAATATATTGTAGGTATTTTTTTAAATAGTGACTTTTATAGAATCCACCTCATATTTTAAAAATCACAGTATTCTATTGCAAGGGTGTAATAACTAATATACCAAATGTCTATTTATGGGCACTTAAACTGTTCCAATGTATTAATTGTGTTGCAATAAATGTGCTTGCATGTATATCTTTAAGGATTTGTACAAATAATCTAAGGACAAATTCAAAGGAGCAAAAATGCCAAGGCATGTACAATTAAAAATTTGGTATCTACAATCAAATAACTCCTAATGAGAAATGTTGATACATTTCTATATCACCCAATTTCCACAAATTCAAGAGCACTTGAAACTATTAAATAGTAAAATCACAACAAGATTGATTTGGATAAGTTTTACTATCAAGGATATACTCAATTTTAAATCAAATTAAGTAATCATAAAGTATTGTAGGGTTGGAGAAGGGAAAGTCTTTTCTACACTCTTGACCTTAATGTTCTGTGTCCATCAATAATCAAAATTGTCTTTAAGCCACTTTTCTAGGGAGGCACTGAGAAGTTATTTTGTTAAAGATATTTTCTAGAAAACGACTCAGAAGAAAGTGAACCTAGTGAAATATTTCTATTTGCAAATATCTATGTTTTAGCAAAGAAATAAAGACACAACTAAACTAAAGCAAGAGAACTACCATTAATGAAGTAAGTTTTTTTTTTTAATTTATTTTTTTTATTAACATATAATGTATTATCTGCCCCAGGGTACATGTCTGTGAATCGTCAGGTTATTTCTTTTTTTTAATTTATTTTTTATTAGCATATAATGTATTATAATGAAGTAAGTTTTTACCCTTTAATTTGAACAATTAGGTTAACTTAGAGACATAGAAATATTTATGATTTGTATTGCCTGTAGTAAAATGAATTGGCCAGTCCAGGATGGATTATTTCTGTGACTAATGTGAGAAGTAAAAGAGAAGCAGTGGATAACTAAGGGTATCACCAATTATCCTTAGGAGAAGTTGATTACTGACACCAGAATCATAATGTTTGAGCTCTAAGTTATTAGTATTTTGTGATTAGTATTGATGTGAATTTATGCCCAAGTTCTAGGTGTTTATTAAACAACATATTAAACAACAAATAACACATTAAACATACATATAGAGAATACGTTGTTTAAGAAACAACATATTTAATAAACAACATATTCTCTATATGTAATTGTATGGTCACCCTACATTTAACAGACCAATATATATTAATGTCTCTCTTATTCTCCTAAAATTAATTCTGTAATACGAGTTGCACTTTTCACTGATAAAACTGTGTCTTTACTAAATCTACAGACAGAGAAGAGGACTTAAGATGGTGGAGTAGTAGAAGGACATTATGCTTGCCTCTCCCTCGAACACAACTAGATAATTATCAGATCATTCTGAACACCCAGGAAATGGATATGAGGACTGAAAGAACAAACTGCACAACTGAAGGGATAAAAGAGGCACATGGTGGAAGGCTGGAGGGGCAGTGTTGTGATTTGGGGGAGAAAAGAATGACAGGTGCTGCAGAAAGGAGAGAGCCCTGATTCTGGAAAGAGGAGAGAAAGAGAGAGTGAGAGACAGACAGGGCAATATGCAGCAGGTTGTACAAGAAAAACATTTTCCCAGAACTATTGACTGAGAAAATGAGAGGGGCCAATTATCACAATATTAAAAGCAGCAGAGCTGAAGGTCTGAAGTTTTAGAAGTCTCTGCCACCTCTGAGTGGAGTCTTGTGGGCATTGTGGTGTTACTGTGGAGAAGGAGGGCAGAGGCCTGGGAGGGGTCAATGTGCTCTGAAGATCACCTGGGTTGCACCAGGAGAGATAGTTCCCCTTCTTGGAATACATTTGGGAGACATGGCACTGCATCTCTGGGGACAAAAGACATGGCAGTTTCCAATGAACTGTCCCATTCATTAGCACAGAAGCAGAGATGCCTGCTGAGTGCAGCTAATCTAGATGCTGGCTTTTTGCTAATGCTTTACCATAAATTCCATGCCCCTGCACATTCATGTGACTGCCCTTCTGGGAAAAACCTGCAGCAGCCACAATATGGCAAGTCCCTCCCCCAGAGGATCAGCGTGGGTCTGTGCTGTGCTGGGTCCCTAAAATTTGGAGTTTTGGAACCCAACTGCTCTCCTGAGGTAAAACACAGGGGCACTGTGCTGCCAGGTGGGCAGATAGCTCAGACACAGACAGGGTGAAGGCAGGGATCTGATGGAATCCTGGACACAACAGGGGAAATTGCTCTTCTGTTAGTGGTAGGCATGAACTCCCCTCTCTAGGGAAGAAAGTAAGGTGGTGCCATTTTCACCCCTCCCATCACCACAAGCTGACTTCAGTGAGGTGCACAGTGCACACAGTGGAGGCTTGAGCTGCTTACACCAAGCCCTGCCCCCCTGTGCTCTGCAGGTGCCTTTTTTTTAATAGGGCAAGTGTGACTGAGAGTCAGAGCACAGGCCCCTACCCAAGAAAACCAGCATAAACCCCACAAACGCAAGAAGTGTGATCATGAAGTGTGCTAATTTTCAGTCCTTGTGGTACTAGGACTATGCACGGGCTTTCTCAACACACAAAAGATAGAGACCTAGACAAAATGCCAAGACAGTGGAATTCATCCTGAAAGAAAGAATAAGAAGAAGCCATGGTCAGGGAGCTAATCAAAAGAGATATAATTAATATGCCTGAACCAGAATTGAAAACAACAATCATAAGGGTACTAGCTGGGCTTAAGAAAAGCAAAGAAGAAACCAGAGAAACCCTTATTGCAGAGACAAAAGACCTAAAAACTGATCAGGCCAAAATAAAAAATGCTATAACTGAGATGCAAAACCAACTGGATGTAATAACCATAACAATGGAAGAAACACAGGAAGAAATAAATGATACAGAAGACAAGATTATGAAAAATCATGAACCTGAAAAGAAGAGGGAAAGAAAAATATTGGATCATATTGGATTGTGAAAGTAGACTTAGGAAATTCAGTGACTCCATAAAGCATATCATTCATATCATAGGAGCCCCCAGAAGAAGAAGAAAAGGGGAAACGGGACTGAAGGTTTATTTGAGGAAATTGTATATGAAAACTTCCCTAATTTGGGAAGAGAAAGAGTCATACAAATCCAGGAGGCACAGAGAATACTCATCAAAATCAACAAAAGCCAGCCAACATCAAGAAATGTTGTAGTAAAATTTGCAAAATACAGGAATAAGGAAAGAATCCCGCGAGCAGCAAAAGAAAGAAATTCCTACCCACAAGAGAAAAAAGATCAGTTTAGCAGTGTATCTATCCACAGAAACTTGACAGGCCAGAAGAAAATGGCATGATGTATTTAACATGCTGCATGGGAAAAATATGAAGCCAAGATTACTTTATCCAGCAAGGCTATCATTCAGAATAGAAGGAGAAAAAAAAAAAAAAAAGAGTTTCCCAGACAGACAAAAACTAAAGGAGTTCATGACCACTAAACCAGCCCTGCAAGAAACAGTAAAGGGGACTCTTTGAGTGAGAAAGACCAAAAGTAACAAAGACTGGAAAGGAAAAGAGAAAATCTCCAGAAACAATGATTTTACAGGTAATACAATGGCACTAAATTCATATCTATCAAAAATCGCTCTGACTGTAAATGGACTAAATGTTCCAATCAAAAGACATAGGGTGTTAGAATGGATAAAAAAGGCCCATCTATTTGATGTCTACAAGAGACTTATTTTAGACCTAAAGACACCTCCAAATTGAAAGTGAGGGGATAGAGAACCATCTATCATGCTAATGGATGTCAAAAGAAAGCTGAGGTAGCCCTACTTATATCAGACAAACTAGATTTTAAACCAAAGACTGCAAGAAGAGATGAAGAAGAATACTCTATCATAATAAAGGGATATATTCAACAGGAATATCTAACAATTGTAAATATTTATGCCCCCAACTTGGGAGGACCAATTGTAAATATTTATGCCCCCAACTCGGGAGGAACCAAATATATAAAACGGTTTATAACAAACATAAACTCATTGATAATAATATAATAATGGTAGGGGATTTTAATCCCCCACCCTTACAGCAATGGACGTATCTGAGTGAAAAATTAACAAAGAAACTATGACTTTGAATGACAAACTGGAGCAGATAGATTTAAAAGATATATTCAGAACATTTCATCCTAAAGCAGTGGAGTACACATTCTTTTCAAGTACACATGGAACATTCTCCAGAATAGATCATATTATGGGTCACAAATAGGCCTCAACAAGTACAAGAAGTTTGAGATTATACCATGCATATTTTCTGACTACGATACAATGAAATTTGAAGTCAACCATGAGAAAAAATTTAGAAAGACCACAAAAACATGGAGATTAAAGAACAGCCTCTAAAAAATGAATGGGCCAACCGGGAAATGAAAGAAAAAATTAAAAAAAAAATACATGGAAGCAAATTAAAATGAAACGTGACACTCCAGAACCTTTGGTTTGCAGCAAAGGTGGTCATAAGAGGGAAGTATATAGAAATACAGGCCTACCTCAAGAAGCAAGAAAAATCTCAAATACAACCTAGCCTTACAACTAAAGGAGCTAGAAGAGGAACAGTAAATAAAGCCTAAAGCTAGCACAAGGGAAATAATAAAGATTAGAGCAGAAATAAATGACATAGAAACAAAAAACCCAGGAGAACAGATCAACAAACTAAGAGCTGGTTCTTTGAAAGAATTAATAACATCAACACACTCCTAGCCAGACTTATCAAAAAAGAAAAGAGAAAGGACTCAAATAAATGCATTCATGAATGAAAGAGGAGAGATCACAACCAACACCATAGAAATACAATTATAGAGGGTGCCTGGGTGGCTCAGTGGGTTAAAGCCTCTGCCTTCAGTTTAGGTCATGATCTCGGGATCCTGGGATTGAGTCCCGCATTGGCTCTCTGCTCAGCAGGGAGCCTGCTTCCCCGTCTCTCTCTGCCTGCCTCTTGGCCTACTTGTGATCTCTCTCTCTCTCTGTCAAATAAATAAATAAAAATTTTAAAAAATGATTTAAAAAATATAATTATAGGACAATATTATGAAAAATCAAATGCCAAAAAATTATGCAATATGGAAGAAATGAATAAATTCCTAGAAACATATAAACTACCAAAACAGAAATAGGAAGAAATAGAAAATTGGGATAGACACATAGCTAGCAAAGAAATTGAATAAGTAATCAAAACTCTCCTAAAAAACAAATGTCCCCGGCCAGATGGCTTCCCAGGGGAATTCTACCAGGCATTTAAAAAAGAATTAATACTTCTTCTTCTCAAACTGCTCCAAAAAATAGAAATGGAAGGAACACTTCCAAACTCATTCTATGAGGCTAGCATTACCTTGATTCTGAAACCAGACAATGACCTCACTAAAAAGGAGAATTACAGGCCTGTAATTCTGTATCATTCCCTGATGAACATGGAGTGGATGCAAAATTTCTCAACAAGATAATAGCAAATCAAATCCAACAGTACATTACAGAATTAGTCACCACAACAAAATCAAGCAAGATTCATTCCTGGGCTACAGGTATGGTTTAATATTCATAAATCAGTCAATGTGACATACCACATTAATAAAAGAAAGGATAAGAACCATATGACTCTTTCAATAGATGCAGAAAAAGCATTTGACAAAGTACAGTATCAATTCTTGATAAAAACCCTCAACAAAGCAGGGTTAGAGGGAACAAATCTCAGCAGCATAAAGGCCGTACATGAAAGACCCACAGCTAATATCACCCTCAATGAGGAGAAACTGAGAGCTTTTCCCCTAAGATCAGGGACAGGACAGCGGTGTCCACTCTTAATATTGTTATTTAACATTGTACTGGAAGTCTTAGCCTCAGCAATCAGACAACAACAAAAAGTAAAAGGTATCCAAATTGGCATGGAAGAAGTCAAACTTCCACTATTTGCAGATGACATGATACTTGGTAGAAAACCCAGAAGACCACCAAAAAATTGCTAGAACTGATACATGAATTCAGCAAAGTTGCAGAATTAACAACAATTTATAAAAATCTATATTTTTATACACAGATAATGAAGAAGCAGAAAGAGAAATCAAGAAATTGATCCCATTTACAATTGCACCAAAAACCATAAGATACCTAAGAATAAACCTAACCAAAGAGGTAAAAGATCTGTACTCCAAAAACTATAGAACACTGATGAAAGAAATTGAAAAGAACAAAAGGAATGGGAGAACATTCCATGCTCATGGATTGGAAGAACAAATATTGTTAAAATATTTATACTACCTAAAGCAATCTACATATTTAATGCAATCCCTCTCAAAATGCTAATAACATTTTTCACAGAGCTAGAATAAACAATCCTAAAATTTGTATGGAACCACAATAGACCCCAAATAGCCAAAGCAATCTTTAAAAACAAAACTGGAGGCATTATGATTCCAGATTTCAAGCTATATTATTACAAAGCTGTAGTGAACAAGACAGAATGGTACTGTCACAAAAACAGACACATAGATCAATGGAACAGATAAGAGAACCCAGAAATGAGCCCACAACTGTATGATATAAACTAATATCTGACAAAGCAGGAAACAATATTCAATGGAAAAAAGACAGTCTCTTCAACAAATGGTGTTGGGAGGACTAGACAGCCACATGCAGAAGAACAAAACCAGACCACTTTCTTACACCATACACAAAAACAAATTCGAAATGGGTGAAAGACCTAAATGCAAGACAGGAAGCCATCAAAAACTTTGAGGAGAACACAGGCAGCAATCTCTTTGACCTTGGCCCTAGTAACTTCTTACTAGACATGTCTCCAGAGGCAAGGGAAGCAGATGCAAAAATGAACTATTAGAAGTTCATCAAGATAAAAAGCTTCTGCACAGCAAAGGAAACAATCAACAAAACTAAAAAGCACCTTTCAGAATGGGAGAAGATATTTACAAATGACATATCTGATAAAGGATTAGTATCCAAAATCTAAAAAGAACTTAACAAAATCAACACCCAAAACCCAAATAATCCAATTAGGAAATAGGCAGAAGACATGAATAAACATTTTTCCGGAGAAGATATCCAGATGGCTCGAAGACACATGAAAAGATGTTCAACATCACTTATCAACAGGGAAATACAAATCAAAATTATAATGAGATACCACCTCACACTAGTCAGAATGGCTAAAATTAATAAGTCAGGAAACAATAGATGTTGGCGAGGATGTGGAGAAAGGAGTACTCTTTTACGCTATTGGTAGGAATGCAAACTTGTGCAGCCACTCTGGAAAATAGTATGATGATTCCTTAAAAAGCTAGAACTACCCTGTGACCCAGCAATTGCGCTGTTTGGTATTTACCCAAAGGATGCAAGCATACTGTTTCTAAGGTGCACCTGCACCCCAATGTTTATAGAAGCATTATCAACAATAACCAAATTATGGAAAGACCCAAATGTCCATTGATAAGATGTGAGGTGTGTGGGAGAGAAATGAAACAAGATGGGATCAGGAAGGAGACAAACCATAAGAGACTCCTAAACTCACAAAACAAACTGAGGGTGGCTGGGGGTGTGGGGGTAGGGATAGGGTGTCTGGGTTATGGACATTGGGGAGGGTATGTGCTATGGTAAGTGCTGTGAAATGTATAAGCCTGATGATGCACAGCCATGTACCCTGGGGCAAAGAATACATTATATGTTAATTAAAAAAAAGATGTGGGGTGTGCGCTCGTGTATGTACTGGAATATTACTAGGTCATCAAAAGAATGAAATCTTGCTATTTGCAAAGTGGATGGAGCTACAGTGTATTATGCTAAACAAAATATAGTTAGTTAGAGATATCATACCATATGATTCTACCATATGTGGATTTAAGAAAGAAAACAGGTGAACATGAGGGAAGGAAAAAAAGAGAAGGAAGAAAAGCATAAGAGACCTTCACTGTAGAGAACAAACTGAGGGTTGATTGAGGGGAGATGGGTGGGGGATGGACTAAATGATTGATGGGTATTAAGGAGGGCACCTGTTGTCTTGAGCATTGGGTGTTATATGTAATTGATGAATTACTAAATTCTACTCCTGAAACCAATATTATCAATGTGTTAACTATCTAGAATTTAAATAAAAATTTGAAAAAATAATCAAATAAAACATTTTAAAAATAAATCTATAAAAATCCCCTTTCAGCTATTGTTCAGAGCAAAATATTCAAAGAATATCCAATGGAGATTTGCAGTCCTCTTAAGTATCAGCTTTTAAACTGTTATAAGAATCGGATTTCCTTATAAAACAACACGTGTACAAGATTTGTATTGGGAAGGCCATCAAGCTACCTGAATTGGTTTGCTCCTCTCCTGAAATTGTGAAAAGATGGGCACATTTCTGCAAAATATGTTTCCCTGTTTATATGTGTGTATAATGGTGATGGTGGGGGTTGGGGGGGTGAGGTAGGTTCTCTTGTGCTGGGGCCAACTCACTATCAGGGTTCTTTGCTTTGCTAACACTGAACACTGGTGGTGAGAAGACACAATGTTGGACTCAACCAGCTAGCTTGAATTGTGTCCATTTGCACTTGTCCTGTGGTTATTTCCTCAGAGCTGGAACCCATTCTGTTCTCACATGTCTTATTTTCAAGCAGAATTCCTAGCTCTGCAACTCACTTTATGTCCCCTAAGTTCTTTCCATCTGGCTCATAAATAGCCTGTATCTACTTGTGTTTCCTTGGAGACTGTCTCACTGTTGCCTCCTCTTCACTATTAGGGCTACAGCTTTAATCCTTGTTTCACCCACTAACTCACACGAATTGTACTACAGCAAACATGACCCTTTCCTAGCAGGCTTTATGGCCATCAGAGCATTAATGGTGTAGCATTCTGCTGGGAGCTAGAGTTCACCTATACATCAAAGAGGTAAGATCCCTAGCATTTTCAGGTGGTAGGGTAGGGAATAAACCCTAAAACTTACTTTCAATATCCTTCTATCTGGAAGCCTCTGTTTCCCAAAATAATTAATAATAGATTCCAGCTTTCAAAACAAAAAGTTTCAAATGGTAAATTATTATATAACATGCAGGAATGATGATTCAAGTATTTTAGTTTTGTAAACAGTTATGGTGCATTATAATAAAGCAGAAAGATTGTTAAAAGCAGTGTAACTTTTACTTTGCCAAACTCTGTCTTGCAGCAAAAGGTAGAATAACAAAGATCTGGAAATGTTGTCTTTGGCACAATTTATTTATCTTTTTATTTTGGTTAAAAATTTGCATAAAGACAGTATTCAAAATGTGTATGTCCATTGCTTACATATGTTAAAGATTCATCATGGTGTGCTGGAAAAGCCAGGGACTCTAGTCACACAGATCTGAGGTAAAAATTTAGGGATAAAAATTTAGCTGTGACATTAAACAGCTTGCTTGACTTTTCTGAGGCTCATTTTTATCTCATCTGTATTAATGATGTCCTCTCTTTCAAAAGTCCTTTTTGTCCTCTCTTTGAAAAGTCAAAATGTCCTCTCTTTTAAAAGTTTAAATAGGAAAAAAATACATCAAGGCACTTAGCACACAACTGGTCAGTGTAGATATTTAGAATGCATTAGTTATTTTTCCAATCTGTTTCAAACAAACAATTCTTGGGGTTCCTGGGTGGTTCAGTCAGTTAAGCATCTGCCTTCCACTCAAGTCATGATTCTGGGTCCTGGGATCGAGCCCAATGGCAGGCTCTGTGCTCTGTGGGGAGTCAAGTTCTCCCACACCCTCTGCCCCTCCCTCCAGCTCCCCCACACCCTCTGCCCCTCCCTCCAGCTCCTGCTCTCTCTCCCTCCCAAATTTACTTTATTTTATTTTATTTTCTCCCAAATTAATTTAAAAATAAAAAAATTCTTCATTCAGATGGAAAATTATACATAAACAAATCCATAGATGCCTTCAAACTTCACTACTTTTCTTCTTTTTTACTTCTGCAATACAACTCTTGGCAGCAACATGTGATGAGGACACATGAGTGACATCAAAGAAATCTGGGGACTTCAAGACCAGCAAATTACAGAAGATGCTTATGAATAAAACAAGTGAATAACTATGTAACTCACCAGTAATGGAATTGATTCTTAATGTCTTCTAATAAGAAAAAAAAGCTAATAAATGAATGAAGCAAAAATGTCTCCACCTAGACCTTTCATTTAAATAGCATTTGGCTGGTTGTTCCCAGTGCTTTCTCCCTTTCTTCCCACTGAAAGATGTATGAAGACAATGATAGAAAAATGTTACAAAAACAACACTGAACACTAAGGTTGATAGGCCACCTAAACTCAGATTTTGCAGAGCCTTTGGTAAGGACCAAAGTAAGTGAGAGTTCGTATGATTAGAAAAAACAAAAACTTTCTGAAGGTCACCTCGTAGGTGATCCAGATTTCACCTCATAAATAGAGATGCTACTTTGCACCTGTCCCACTGAAGCTTCAGTGATTAGATCCCTGACATCAATAGCAAGCAGAATATTAAGTCACTATCCTATCATGCATCTATTGTTTTGGGACAGACAGAATACTGTGGCTACATTTCCATCTTTTTGCCTCCTGACTCCTATTCTTTGTTTACCTAGTCAAAGAAAGAAAATCCCAGAAAGTCAGTGGGACAGGGCAGGTCTAATAATGAAGCATTCTTGCCAAAGAGACATAGTTTCCACAAATAAAACACTACAGCAAGAACTGAACACTATCAGAAATTCCTAGAAGAAATATGTCCTGAAAATTGCAGTCATTTATACAGCTTATCATTCAGAACAGGAAATTTACTGTAGGATCAATAGCAGCCACAGTGGTATAGAGCTGAACTAGGCATATTCTTGCAAGAAACTGAGAATTGATTCAGGAGCTGTTTATATCAACTTCTCTCCAGCTATAGATGTGTAAGAGATGTAACCATTATCTAAGAATATATGAATTGGGCCAAGGGCAATCCACACAATTTTTCTGTTGACCAATACAAAAACTGAATAAGATTTGGCTTCATTCAATGATGACCAAAGAACAAGAGAGAAATGTGAAAATACTGTAGAGTAAGGGAAAAGAAACAGCAACTAAAGACTCAAAGGAAGACAATAATTCTGAAAATAGCCTAATATATAGTCTATTCTAAGGTTTAGAAAATAAGTAGACATTCTTAATAGAATGCAAGAAATCTTAGCCTCTTTGAAACAGGAGCAGAAAATGGTAAGGGGGAAACATGATTAGCTAAAAGGAGAGCATAAAAAGATAAAAAGAGAGAGGACTAAATAAAGATTTCAAGACAGTACGAAAAAAATAGCATGGTTAAAATTCATTGCAGAAGCAAAGAAGCAGAAATAATATTACATAAAGTTAAATCAGTGATATAAAGTAGATTCCAAAGCTTTTCCAGACACAGTGAGGAAGAACAAGGATGAGAAAATTATAATGGAGAAGATGAAAACACGGAATAAAAATAGAGAACCAATACAGATTTGAGAGAAAAAAAAGAAATCCCAGGCAAATCAGAATATTAATGGTGAAAATGTAAGTAAAAAACAGTTTCCCAAACTGAAAAAGCACCTGCTTATGTGTCTGAAGAGCTTATCACATTCCAGGAAAAAGCAAAAATAAAGAAATAAACATTTAGATATATTCTGGTGTAATGTTTGAGTTGTAATAATGGATTAAAAATCCTCATTCTGTCCAGGATACAGAAAACAAACAAATAAGCAGCTGAATCTTGACCTCAGGACAAAAATGAAAATTAAGATACATTCAGACTGTTGATATATAAGCAACATCTGATAATAATCATATTTATTATTCAATTGAGTGCCTGCTACATACAGCATGCTTGTACATTTTATCTCATTAATTAAAGCAACAGCCCTAGGAGATGCGGTATTTATCTCCATTTGGGGAAACTGAGATTCAGACAATTAGCATGACCAAGATTCTATAGCCAGAAAATTGTGGAATTAAAATCTAACCTACATTTCTTTTATTTACCTAAAACATGTGCTCTTTTTATTGTAATATGCAACCTCTATAATACTTAGGGGAAAATACCTTTGATCTAAAATTTAGTACCCAGTTAAGTTGTTTTTAGCAATGTTCTTGTCAGAAAGAGGAATCTATTTAACCTTATGGAAAGGAAGCTAAGCTGGATAGATGTTTTGAAAAGAATCTCACCGTGGCCTTTGTATTTCTAAATGCAGGACTGCTTCTTAGGTACAGAAAGACCCCTTGGTCTGTCATGTCATTTTTGTAATAGACTAGGAATAGAGTCAGGCTACACCCTTTTACCTCTAGCTTATTTCCTACGAGTCAGCCTGCAAAGCAGCAGTGGTTCCCCACCACTGCTCCTGAAATAGAATCATGTCATTTTCCCCTTGAACATAAAGAGTTTCATATAAAGAGATGGAAGACACTGATGTTACATTTTTGTGAACTATACCAACATCAGCAGGGCACCATTCACTTATTTAGATGACCCAGGGAAAGGAGTCCAGTGATAGACCAGTGGAATATACAATGAGCAATTGTGTGATCGAATGAAATGCTACGAAATGAAAATATGTAACATTGAATGAAAGATTGAGAATACTCTGAAATATTTTTTTTTAAAGATTTTATTTATTTATTTGAGAGAGAGAGAAAGTGAGAGGATGAGAGGAGCGAAGGTCAGAGAGAGAAGCAGACTCCCCGTGGAGCTGGGAGCCCGATGTGGGACTCCATCCCAGGACTCCAGGATCATGACCTGGGCCAAAGGCAGCTGCCCAACCAACTGAGCCACCCAGGCGCCCTGAAATATTTTTTAAAATGAAAGAAAGACACTTTTTCAGATTATCTTTGAAGAGATATTTGGATTCAGTTTGCTTTTGTTCATTTTTAGTAAGCATTGTTTTCACAGATTGACTTGAGTGAAGAGAATATAATCTTCACATTTCCCTACTCTGAGAGAATTTAATTGTCAAATTATTTCCTCTGTGTTAATGTTTTTGAACTTGACAATGAATAAAAAAGAAGTACATGCTAATGTCACACCAAATGAGACTGCAGCTGAGTAGAACCTTATTCCTTGGCTCTCTAGGTGGAAGAAATAAGGTAGGTGAAAACAACAAATGAGACTAACATGCTTCTTGATATTAAAGAAAGGAAGGAGCACCTGGGTGGATCAGTTTCAGCTCAGGTCATGATCCTAGGGTTGTGAGATGGAACCCGTGTTTAGCTTCATGCTCAGCGTGGAATCTGCTTGAGTTTCTTTCTCTTCCTCTCCCTCCGCCCTTCCCCTCACCTTGCATTGCTCTATCTCTAAAATAAATACATTAATTTTAATAAATAGATAAATGAATGTAAAGAAAAGTATAGCTGAGAAAGAGTAATGGCTGAGAGAGTGAAAGAGGGCTCTGGTTGCCAAGAAATTGACTCACAAAGAAAAACTAAAAATAATAAAAATGAGATTTGCATTGAGTGAGAACAAAAATGGAGAAAACTGATGATGAGAAAGTGGAGGATAACTCAAAGAATATTGAGAGGACTGTACTGAGTACAAATATTTAAAAGCAGTACCATTACTGGGTTCTAATGAGTTTTTCAGTTTGTTTCTAAGACATGGCTTAGAATGCCTTTGGAATAGAAGACATAGATGGAAATATACATGCAAATAATAGTGCGACACAGAGGAGTAAGTTCTCAGCATCTGGACATTTACAGATATAATCGACTGAAGTGGAGTGGTTTGAGGGGATTTAGACTTTCTAGGATAGTCCATTGTTCAATGTTATTTAACCGATCAATCTTTTATAAGGCTTTGTCAGAAAAGGTAGATCATGATACCTATAGATTACTGTAATAGTTGAGAAAATGTGAACGAGGACAGTTGAAGAAACAGAAACCTGCCGAAGGCTTACTCAGATATGTGTACATTTCATTACACACAGCATGAGTATATCATCACCATTAAAAAATCATCACCATTAAAAAGTGCTTCAAAAAGTTAATGTTAAAATGTCGTAAGGACTTAAGAAAACATATGCAGATGGTTCCATAGGATAAATTATTTGATTACCTTTAAATTGGCTGGTACCTATTAATTTGCTAAATGTTGTCCCAATTGGATATTTGCAATAAAAATAATGATAAAAAATATACTGATATAATAGCTTAAACTCCTGATTAGCTCCACTAAATCTGATAATTCTATATATGTGATGAGAGAAATTGTTGGAAAGATTTGGTTGGCTCAGTTTCTCTTGTTCAGCAAACTAGCACTTAATTTGGAAAATCTTGAGTAATGCATTTGGCAAGAGCCTCTTTCTCATTTCTAAAGAGCCTCACCACCATATTATGCATAATAAAGCTCATAAAGTAAGCCAGCTAGTTATAAAGCCATCTCGATAGAGAAAGGAGATCAAACAGACTGGAATGTTTTCTCAGATTTTGCCATAAATATTTTCTTGAGATAGATCATTGAGTAGTCATTAATATTTTGAATTATGAAGCCTCTTTTCATTTTATTTTTTTAATTTTATTTTTTCATCGTTCCAAGATTCATTGTTTATGCACCATCATGTTGCCTGATTTCGAGCTTTACTACAAAGCTGTTATCACCAAGACAGCATGGTACTGGCACAAAAACAAATACATAGACCAATGGAATAGAGCAGAGAGCCCAGATATGGACCCTTAACTCTATGGTCAAATAATCTCTTTTCACTTTAATCCTATCAGCTCTCTGTTCAGGACAAATGCATATGTGTTCAAGAAACATTCTCACATGTCTTTGAGCCCATTCTTGGGCCTCTGGGGTTTTCTTGGATGACAATTAAGAATCTTTATGGTGGAATAATATCTGAAATATTACTTTTCTGTGATCATTAGATCGCTAAGCTTCACTGTTATATCTCCCTTCTTATCTTCATTAACTCCCCTTCCCACCCCTTCACAGGAACAGAGCTATTCTTTTTTGTTTATTGAATTTTAAAGCACAACATAAATGTGTTCAGACATCTAATTGATTTTAATGCTTAAAAATTCTCAAATATTCACATAGGCCTGAGTTCTTTCTTGAGTGTCACTAAATTGAATTTGTTTCCGATTTGTTTCCGATTCATGCTTCAGAAGTATCACAGGTGTTTAAATTCTATGGAATCTGATCCATGGTTAACATCTGGTGGGATACTTGATGCAGTGAAGAATCTTAGATGTGTATTCAAATTCTCAGGTCAAGCTAAATTAGCACACTTACTCTTTATTGCCATATGAATTTTAATTTTAGGAACATGAAAGGCCAAAAACTGTTAAAGGATTTGGTTAATCTGGTTAAATGTTTTATTGAGGTATAATTGACACCCAACTACTACACATAAGTTAAATGTATGATTTGAGGCTTTCTCATATGTATACCCCCACTAAACCATGACCATAATCAAAATAATAAACATATCTACTTTCCCCAAAAGTGTTCTCATGCCCCTTTGTAAGATCTCCCTCTAGACATTTAATATTCGTTTTATCTCCCCACCCCATCATCCTCAGGCAATCACTAATTTGATTTCTATTATTAAAGATTAGTTGGTAATTTCTAGAATTTTTAAATTAAATCATAGTAGTACATGTATTCATTGTGGTTTGGTTTTTGTCATTCAGCAGGATTATTATTATTTTAGGACTTACCCATGTTTTTGATGTGACCAGGAGTTCATTTATTTTTTATTGTTGTGTAGTATTTCCTTATATGGATATACTACAATGTATTTATTCATTGTTCATGAACCAAAGAATGTGGAGAGCCTCTAGGAGCTGGAAAAGGAAAGAAAAATGGATTCTTTCCTGGGACCTCCAGAAGTAACACAGCTCTGCCAACCTATATTAAACTTCTGATCTCCAGAACTATAAGATAATATGTTTAATAAATAAAAATTTATGTTGCTGTAAGCCATCAACTTTGTGACACTTATTATAGTAGCAATAGACAACTGATGTAATGCTTTTTATCAGATTGAAGAAGTTCCCTTATGTTTCTAGTTTGCTGACAGCTTTTATAAGAGTCAGTATGAGATTTTTGTTAAATATTTTGTCTGCCTCTGAGATGATAATATAGCTTTAATTTTTAATTTTTGTCGATATGATACATTAATTTCTATGTTAAAACCAAATATGCATTTATAGGATTAAATATAGGATCAATTAAATATGGAACAGAATAGAAAACCCAGAAATGAACCCACAACTATATGGTCAATTAATCTTCGACAAAGTAGGAAAGAATATCTACGGGAAAAAAGAAAGTCTCTTCAGCAAGTGGTGTCGGGAAATCTATACACCTGAAAATGGTATTATACTCTATGTTAACTAACTGGAATTTAAATAAAAACTTTTTTAAAATCCCTAAATATTTAATGTTAAACCAACCATGTATTTATAGGACTAAATATCCCATTTGATCATGGCATATTTTCTTTTTATTTATTGTCCAATTTGTGTTGATAAGATTTTATTAAGAACTTGAGGATGGGGTGCCTGGGTGGCTCAGTCAGTTAAGTCGCTGCCTTTGGCTTGGGTCATGATCCTGGGGTCCTGGGATGGAGCCCCACATTGGGCTCCCTGCTGATTAGGGAGGCTGTTTCTTCCTCTCCCTCTGCTATTCCCCCTGCTTGTGCTCCCTCTCTCTGTCAAATAAATAAATAAAATCTTAAAAAAAAAAAAAGAACATGAAGATAATGGTTTGTTGTTTTCTTTTCTACTAATGTTTTTGGTTGTAATATCAGATTTCCTTACCTTCAATTTTCTGGATGAGTTTGTATAGAATCACAATTATCTTTTCCTAAATGATTGGTAGAATTCTAGTGAAATTATCTGGGCCTAGAATATTTTATGTGAGAATTATATAAACTACAAGTTCAATTCCTTTAGTAGATATATTGTTCAGATTTTCTCTTCTCCAGTGAGTTTGATAGACTGTGTTTTTCAAGGAATTTTTCATTTTGTCTAACTTGTCAGATTTACTAACAAAGGAATTGTTCATATTCTTATTTCCTTTTCACATCATAAAAGTTTTAGTGATGTCATTTCCCTCATTCTTGATATTGGTAATCTGTTCATTCTCCCCCGCCCCCCTGTAACTCTGGTTATATAAGTTGTTACATAAGACATTATTGATCTTCTCAAAAAAGCAGTTTTTCATTTCATTTATTGCTTCTCTTTTTATTTCATTGAGTCACTGATACACATACTGATTTTTATTTTTCTTTCTTCTTCCCACATAAGGTTTTATCTGCATCTATTGAGATAGCCTTGTAATTTTAATTAAATAATTTTTAATACATTGAGGTATATTCATTCTTTATAGGTATATCATAAAGTAGAAGTTGGATCCTTTCATTTAAGATCTTTTCATTTCCAATCTAGACATTTATTACTATAAATTTCCTTCTAAGTACTGCTGTAGCTATAAAAAAAAATTGACCTATTGTATTTTCATTTTCACTCAGTTCAAACTAGTTTATTGGATTTTTTTCAAACTAGTTTGTTGGATTGCTGTTTAGTTTACAAACATTTGGGGATTTTAAACAAGTTTTTATTTAAATTCCAGTTAGTTAACATGGAGTATAATACCATTTTCAGGTGTATAGATTTCCCAACACCACTTGTTGAAGAGATTGTCTTTTTTCCCTTGGATATTTTTTCCTGCTTTGTCAAAGATTAATTGACATATAGTTGTGGATTCATTTCTGGGTTTTCTATTCTGTTCCATTGTCTATGTATCTTTTTGTGCCAGTACCATACTATTTTGATGACTACAGCTTTGTAATAGAACTTGAAGTCTACAACTGTGAGGCTTCCAGCTTTGATTTTCTTTTTCAAGATTGTTTTGGTTATTCAGGGTCTTTTGTGGTTCCATACAAATTTTAGGATTGTTAGTTCTAGCTCTGTGAAAATTGTTGTTAGTATTTCAATAGGGATTGCATTAAATGATAGATTCCTTTAGGTTGTATAGACATTATAACAATCTTCGTTCTTCCAATCCATGAGCATAGAATGTCTTTCCATTTCTTTGTGTCATCTTTAACTCCTTCCTTCTTTCCTTCCTTTCTCTCTCTCTTTCTTTTCCTCTCTCTTCCTTCCTCCCTTTCTCCCTCTCTTTCTCTCTCTTTCTTCCTCCCTCCCTCTCTTCCTTTTTTCCTCTCTTTTTCTTTTTCTTCCTCTCTCGTTTCCTTCCTTCCTTCCTTCCGTCCTTCCTTCCTTCCTTCCTTCCTTCCCTCTCCCTCTCGCTCTCTCTCGCTCTCTTTCTCTTCTCTCTCTCTCTCTCCCTCTATTTTCTTTTGGATGGGGTAGGGTAGGGGCAGAGAAAGAGGGAGAGAGAGAATCCCAAGCAGGCTCCATGCACAGTGTAGAATCCAAAGCAGGACTCAATCCTACAGCCCTGAGATCATGACCTGAGCCAAAATCAAGAGTCACACTCAACCGACTGAGCCACCCAGGCATCCTTCAATTTCTTTCATCAGTGTTTTATAGTTTTCGGTCAATTGTGTCACGTTGCTCAATACTATTATTTTAGTCTTCTACATCCTTGTTAATTTCATCTTGACTTGTTTAATTCATTATAAGAAGAAGATCTAAATTTACAGAAATTCATTGTCTCATATTTCTGAAGGCCAGAAGTGCTAAATCAAGGTCTCAGCAGGGCCATGTTCCTTTCATAACGCTAGAGAAGAAACTGTTCCATCCCTCTCTCCTAGCTTCTGGAAGCCTCAAGCATTCCTTGGCTTGCAGATGAATCATCACTTCAATTTTCTGCCTTCAAGTGGCATTTTTTCTGTCTTCACATTGTCTTCTCTCTGTGAATGTCTGCCCTTTGTTGTCCCTCCAAATGTCCTCTATGAAAAAGGACACCCATCAAATGACCTCATATTAACTTAATTATCACTATAAATATCATTTTTTCTAAATAAAATCACATTCTGAGATAGATAGAACTTCAGTATGACTTTTTTGAGGAGACATAATGCAACTCATAACATGGGTCTTTCTTTTTTAAATATCCAAACTGACAATGAATACCTTTTCATTGGGATGATTTGACTATATGCAATGTGATTATTGAGATGATTGAGTTTAAATCTATAATCTTGTTATTTTTTTCTATTTGTTTCATGTTATTGTCCTCTTCCCATTTTTCTGCCTTCTTCTGGATTACTTTAGTATTGATTTTATTTTATCTCCTTTGTTGCCTTGTTACCGATAACTCTTTGTTGTGTTAATGAGTTGCTGTATGGATTAGAGTATAATTTTTTTAATTATAGTCTACCTTCAAATACCATGGCATATTTCCATTTCTCTCTTCTGGGACTTTGTGTTACTGTTATCATGTATTTTAATTTACATTTGTTAGAAAGTCCATGCTACATTGTTATTATTTTTGTTTTAAACAAATGATTATTTTGGGGGCACCAGGGTGGCTCAGTGGGTTGAAGCCTCTGCCTTCGGCTCAGGTCGTGATCTCGAGGTCCTGGAATCGAGCCCCGCATTGGGCTCTCTGCTCAGCAGGGAGCCTGCTTCCTCCTCTCTCTCCACCTGCCTCTCTGCCTACTTGTGATCTCTCTCTCTCTGCCAAATAAATAAATAAATAAAAGATTTTAAATAAATAAATAAATAAACGACATTATTTTTAAAGAGAATTTATGTAACAAGAAAAATGTTTTATATTTGCCCATGTATTTACCATGTCTACTCTTTATTCTTTTTGTGGATCCAGATTTTATTTATAATATAAGAAATTAATTAGATAAATAAGAGATCTGTAACCATCTAAAAGTAAGTGAGAATAAGAAAACATGACCTCTGTCTCTTAAGCTTGTGTGAAGGATTTTTATATTTTAATATCAACAATAATTGAGTCACAAAATTTTTTTGCAATTGGTATTATACTGGCACTATACTTATTTAAAAAAATGATAATTATACTATTTGATTAATAATAGTGGGAACATGAAAAACTTGACAATGTAATTATTGAGTAAGAATTCCTTTGATTAATTTTTTAAAACAGGCCAGTGCTTTACAATCATTTTCATATTATAATAGAGAATATGATCATATTACTGTGACATACTGAAGTATACTGATGAGGCTATTTCATGGCCTTGGCTCGTTAAAGTCCTTTAAAAGGTGTAAGTATAAATATCAGTATAATTCTGATCTATTGAGAAACTTCACAGTAAGCCATAGTACTTCAGTTGGTTACTCCATTGGCCATCCAGTCTTATTCTAGCTTCACTTAACATGTCCTTATGATTATTTTTTTCATGTTAGAAGGTAGGGAATAGCAACAAAGCCTAACCTATAACACAATTGTTATTAAACTTTGGCAGTATTGATACTCCAACCACAATTACCATAAAAAAATGCTAGGCAAATGGGAATAATGACCAAAGGCAGAACATAATTTGTCATAGGGTCAATACCTGATAATTTCTGGGAATCATGCATATCTTTATGTCCATGATTGCATCTGACCAAAAAGTGGATTTATAACTGAATGGAAGAGATAAAAATCATAAGCCTAGAGAGTACTATTGTCTTTTTTTCTTTTCTCAATTCATTGAAAGTAGAAAAATTCTCTTTCTAAAAGAGGCAGAAAGAGAACTAAAAATGATAGGGCAACAATGAATAACAGCATCTGGAAAGAAGACTAGAAATACTTAACAGATAAATTTGCCTGTCTTTATATTCAGGTTGATCAAATGTTACTGACTATAGCTCCTAATAATACTGAACAATGAATGGTTCCAGCTGCTGGATTAAAATTGTAGCCCATCATTTCCCTTCTGAGCTTTTTATAAGGTTTTATCTAAAGAAGCAATAGCCATTGTTGGCAAAGACTCATGCTCCTTGCAAAGAAGTGCTTTGGTCAACAATAATGTCAACAAGGATATTAGTCTTCTCCTTCTAAATTCAATATTATCACAGTCTCCTAGAAGTAATAAAAATAAAGTATGATACTTGGGTTCATACAATGAAGCTGTTGTGTTTGAATACTGAGAGTAGCCAGAGTGCTGCTGAGAGAAAACTTAACCTAATAAATCACTGGCCTCTATCCCAAGTGTAAAATCCTTCCTAAATGAAAAAGAGAAATGTTTGAGCTTGAGCTGCAGTCCTTTTTTTTTTTATTGAGGTATAATTGACATACCATATTACATTTCACATTTTTTAAGACTAATCTTTCCTGTGTCAGCTTTGATTTCATGGCACCAATCAATTTTAGTGCCAGCCATATGTCAGTTCTCAATGAACTAAATAGTTATGTATTCATTTGTTGTACTGATATTTGGGTTCTTTGAGTTTTTTTGCACTGAATCCCAAAATCAGCACTTAAACTTTATCTAATTGAATCCTAAAAAATGGGGAGATCATTCTTTATTCTTTACTTTAATTCTTTGTTATAATTTATAAATGAGGATGTTGCGTTCAAGAATTGAAGCACCTATGCTTAATTTCATCTAGTACAAGTGTCCCTCAGCTCTGCCTTTTCACAGCCATTCTCATAAAGTGTCTTAAAAATTTAGGGGCACCTGGGTGGTTCAATCTGAGCCTCTGGCTCAGGTCATGATCTCAGGGTCCTGGGATTGAGCCCCCACATCAGCAGCTCCTCGCTCAGCAGGGAGTCTGTTTCCTCCCTCCTCCCGCCCCCATTGTTTGTGTTCTCTCTTGCTCTGCTTCCCTCTCTCAAATAAATAAGTAAAATCCTTTAAAAAATTTAGAAATTATATCTTTACAAGGATGTCATACACGTCTTTACACTTGTTTTATGCTGTTGAAGCACATTTATAGCTATATTTTTCATGCAAACACTTATTCATTAACATTTATTCACAAATGTGCATTTTTAAAATACTTACCATGTAGCTTACCTTTTGCAGAAAATGGGAAAACTGGTGAAAAGTCATGGTCTCTGTTCTCTACAACTTTTTGGTTTTTCTGGGGGGCTACATATTTAAAATGCTAATTACGATTATGTAGCAAGTATACTTATAAAGGTATATTTTATGAACAAGTGAAAAGAACTATGTGAATGAAGTTTAGAATCATAATATTGAGTGAAAAAAGTAAATCTCAGTAAACAACTTAAACTATGACAATATATTTGTAAAACTCAAAAAAAAAAAAAAACCCAAGCAAAATCAAATATTTAGAGATACCTCTGAAACAATAAAATCACTACAATGATGATGATGACAATGATGAAAATTTTAAGGAATAATAAAAAATCAAGATGATGGCTAAAAGAGAAGAGATCAGGGAGGAACACCAGCTAGATAAAACACTATTTTTATTGTAAGCTATGTTGGGTAGTGGAGTCAAGTGTGTTCATCTCATTATTATAATTTATAGCATGAATATGTTTTTATGTATGTATGATATTGTTGAAATGTTTACTTTTTAACAAGGAAAATTTCTATCATATACAAAAGTAGGGAGACTAGTACAATGTATTCATGTTCTTATCATTCAGGATCAATGAGGATCAACCTATGAACAATTATATTTAATCTAATGTCCCACCTACATTATTCCCCATAATTTTGAAGCAAATCTTGGACACCATAAAATTTCATCTGTTTAATATTTTGGTATGTATATCTAAAAGAAAAAGATTATTTAAAAAAGTAACCACAACCCCATTATCATACCTAAAAAAATTAAACCTAATTCCTCAGAATTATCAAAAATCCAGTGTTTAAATTTAAACTTCTCCTGTTATTTCATTAGTTTTAAAAGTTTTTACATATTTGTTTTCTTACTCAGGATCCAAATAAGGAACAACCATATATTTAATCTGTAGGTTCTCTTTCATATTTTTTAATTTTATTTTTTAAAATGGGCTTTATTTTTAAAGTCATTTGGGATACACAGCAATACTGAGCAGAAGGTACAGAAATTTCCCATATACTCTCTGCTCCCACACATGCATTATCCCATATTATCTCCTATTATCAACACGTCCGACCAGAATAGTACATTTGTTATGACTTGTAAAAATAACTTGACCCATCATAATCACCCAATCCATAGTTTATATTAGGGTCCACACTTGGTGTTGTACATTCAATAGGATTGGATGAATATATAATGATATGTATCTACCATAATAGTGCCAAACAGAATATTTTCACTTCCCTAAAATTCTTCTCTGGGCTGCCTATTCATGCCTCCTTCCCTCGTAACTCCTGGCAGTCACTGGTTTTTTGTTTTTGTTTTTGTTTTTACCATCTCTATAGTTTTGCTTTTTCTAGAATGTCATATGTTTAGAATCATACAATATGTAGCCTTTTCATATTGGCTTCTTTCACTTTGTAATATTCATTTAAGTTTCCTCCATGTCTTTTTCTGGCTTGATAGATCATTTCTCCTTAGTATTGAATAATATTCCATTGTTTGGATGTACCACAGTTTATTTATTCATTCAACTAATGAGGGACATCTTGATTGCTTCTAAGTTTTGGCCATTACACACAAAGCTGCTTGAACTATCTCTACACACATTTTTATATGGACAAAACCTTTCAATCTTTGGGGCAAATATCAAGAAGTGTAACTGCTGATCACCTGTGAGGTGGTATAGTACTATTTGAAAATAGACTTAGATTCATTGTATATTGCAAACTCCAAGGCAAATACTAAAAGAAATTTAAAAAGTATAATTGATATGTTATATCATATACTTTTATGTTATAACATATAAGTAATATGTTAAAATAGAAGTATAATTGATATGTTCATAAACAGTGAGAATACCTTATAATAAAACAATCCTAATTCCTTCCTCCTGTCCCTTATATTATTGCTGTCATTCATTTCACTTACATAAGAATAAGCATATACATGAAGTTGACACTTTATTTTTTAAGTTTTTATTATGTTTATATGTTTTATATTATGTTTAGTTAGCCAGCATATAGTACATCATAAGTTTTTGTTGTAATGTTCAATGATTCATTAGTTTCATATAACACGCAGTACTCATCACTACACGTACCCTCCTTTTTTTTTAAATTTAATTTTATTTTTTCAATGTTCCAAGATTCATTGTTTATGCACCACATGCAATGCTCCATGCAATACATGCCCCCCTTATTACCCACCACCAGGCTCACCCATACCCTCACCCCCTCCCATCCAAAATCCTCACTGTTTCTCAGAGTCCACAGATTTGTGCCCTCCTTAATATCCATCATCTGGTTACCTCATCCCCCCACCCCTTTCCCTTCTGTAGCCCTCAGTTTGTTTCCTGGAATCCAGAATCTCTCATGGTTTGTCTCCCTCTCTTATTTCTTCCCATTCAGTTTTCCCTCCCTTCCCCTGTGGTCCTCAGCGCTATTCCTTATGTCCACATATGAGTGAAACAATCTAATTGTCTTTCTCTGCTTGACTTATTTCACTTAGCATAATCCTCTCCAGTTCCATCCATGTTGATGTAAATGGTGGGTATTCATCCTTTCTGATGGTTGAGTAATATTCCATTGTATATATGGACACATCTTCTTTATCCATTCGTCTGTTGAAGGGCATCTCAGCTCCTTCCACAATTTGGCTATTGTGGACATTGCTGCTATGAACATTGGGGTGCATGTGCCCCTTCTTTTCACTATATCTGTATCTTTGGGGTAAATACCTTATAGTGCAATTACACTTTAAATCTTTCAATCACGCTCTTCTTGCTTGCATGGTTTCTAAGAAGTGAGATATAAATCTTACCATTGCTGCTCTATAGTTAGATACCTTTTCCTCTGGCTTTCAGGATTTTTCCTTTATCTTTGATTTTCTGTAGTTTGAAAATGATATGCCTCAGCTAAGGTTTTTTGGTTTGTTTTGTTTTGCCATTTATACTACTTGGTGTTCTCTGAGCTTACTAGATTTGTGGTTTTGTGTCTGACATTAATTTGAGGACATAGTCATTTTTGTCTCAATATTGTTTAAATTTATTTTGTTCATTTCTCTCTCTATTCTCCATTTAGAATTCCCATTACACATATGTTATGCCTTTTGTAGGTTTTCCACAATTCCGGATATCTCATTCTGGTTTTTAATCTTTTTTCTCTTTGCTTTTCAAAGCAAAGTTCTTTACTGGGATATCCTTCCTGGAGGTCCTTATTGAGATATCCTTAAGCTCAGAGATTCTTTCCTCAGCTGTGTCCTATTTACTAATAAGCCCATGAAAGGCATTCTTTGTTTCTGTTACAGTGTTTTTGATCTCTAGTATTTCTTTTTGGTTCTGTCTTTGAATTTCTATTCTCTGCTTATATAGTTCATTTTCTTACATGCTGTCTATTTTATCCTTACAGCCCTTAGCATCCTTTTCCCAGTCTTATGAAGAAATATTTGATGTAAAACATTGTATAAGTTTAGTGTGTACAATGAGATAACTGCTATATATTTTGTGAAATGATTATCACAATAAGGTTAGTTAACCTATCCATCACCTCACATAATTACCATTTTTTATTATTGTGCTGGTTTGGTCAACATTTAAGATTTACTCTTTTATACACCTGAAACTAGTGTAACATTGTGTGTCAAACTTCAAAACAGTTTACTCTTTTACCAGCTTTCAAGAATACAACACAGTATTGTTAACTATAGTCATCATGCTGTACATTAGATTCCCAGAAGTTATTCCTCCTGTAGCTGGAAGTTGGTATTCTTTGACCAACATCTCTTCCTTTCCCGCCACCCCCAACTCCTGATATCTGCCAACCTACTCTGTTTCTATAAACTTGAGTCCTTAGCATCTTAATCATTAAATTAAATTAAACTCCAATCTGTAAATTCAAACATATCTGCCATCTGAATCCTTCAGATGCTTGCTCTGTTTCTTTAAATTGGCTTTTGCTTTCCACAACGTTTTATAACTTTTCCTGGTAGCTGAAAAGGATATACTGGGTAAAAGGAACTGCTGTAAATAAGCCTTTAGGGATGTGGTAAGGTGTGAGGTGAAGGAAAGCTTTCTATAGTCCCACGAGTAGGTCTCAGTCTTTTAGTGGATTTGTACCTCTGGGCTGTGAACCTCACACTGGTTTCTCATTTTCCAACCCCTTCTTCTTAAGTAGGATAGAGTGATTAGAGGCAGCTGGAGTTTTATTTCTCTTCCCCCAGGTCTAATAAACACCCCAGCAGGTAAGGCTCCAGTTAAATACTTCCTCCTGTGGGCAGACACCCTATTAAGTGTGCTCTGGCATATTTCAAAATGGCTGCTTTTCCTCTTTCCCAGCCAGAGACAGAAGGCGTTTTCTCCCATAAGCCAGTGTGAGAACCTAGTTGAACTATTGGAGGTAAAATTCACAAAAGCGTGCAGTCCTCCCTATGACTGGGTGTTCCTTTTGTTTTTATTTCTCAGATGTGTCTGTGTTGAGCCTCTAGAGTTCTTCAGTTGAATTCAGATTTCCCTGCGTTGGCGCCGGTTCCTGCAGATATTTGTGTTCCCAGGTATTTGGTTTGGTAAGTTGTGATTTTTTTATATTTGTCTGTTGGTCTCTCCAAATTTTGGGGACATTGGTTTGTCCTATGACCTCATTCTCTTATGAAGCTAAGAAGAGTTGTTGATTTTTCACTTTGTTTACTTTTCTACTTTTTGTTAGGACAGTGTGGTGACTTCTAGCTTCTTCTATGCCAGACTGGAAAACAAACCAGAAGTCTCTTTTTTCTTACTTAGTTTGTTATAGAGTCCTGTGTTATCTATCTGCATTTTACTGAATTTCACCGGTTCTGTTCTTACAGCATCAATGACTATATTTCTCTATATTCCACAAATTGGTAATTAGAGGTAGAGGCTTGATCTGATTCAGTTTTACACTTTGACAAGATTGCTTACAGATGGTACATAAACTTTGTTAAGGAGGTATATGGTATCTGGATAGCTCTATTTTTGTGATTTTAACCACCATTGATAATTGCATGGATTCACTATTTCACTTGGGGTTGCAAAATAATATTCTATTGCCTTTTGTGTTTATTTGATTTGCTCTCTAAAAGTAACCTCCCCTTATCAGTGATTTGGTGACCATAAAATGCAGTTGATATAGGAAAGGCAGGGAAAAACCTTGATTGATTGTTTCCTTTTATTTACCAGTTTTCAAGAATATAAGCTGGTTCTTAAGCATTCTGCAAAGATGTACAAGTTTTACCTATCACTATGAACTTAGGTACACGCAATGTGATTTAATTTATTTCAGTTATCTTCAGTGAAATTCAGTTTTTCCCATCTTGGGCCAGGAGAGTTTGGGCTTTTTTTTTTTTTTTTTTTTTACATAATAGCCTTTGATGGTATCCTTGTATCCTTGTTGTCTGGTATATCAAGTTATTTCATGTTCATCTTACACATTTCTTGGGAATCACCCATTTTACTAAGCCTTGCTTATTTTCATGAGAAATATATTTTCAGATCACGATTCGGATACTGGAAATATTCACCACTCAACTTTGAGATAAACAGGTTATCTGGGAATTGTTTCCGGGCATTTTCACTGGAAAAGTTAGACTATCTGCATATTGATAAAATTATAATGCCCTCTCTTTGGGGACAGTTCTATTGTCATTACTCCCTACCTTAAGACAACAACTGTACAGAAGTTGATCTATATCCAGACCATGTTTTTAAACTGAGTTTAAATCCTAGCTTTGTCACTTAACTATGTGGCCTAGGGAGAGTTACTTGACCTCTCTTTGGATTGTTGACTGAGAACAGAGGCAGAACTGAAGTAAAATAAAAGCATTTATTTGGGGTCTTAGAATTGCAATTTGGGGAGCACAGATTTGCATAACAACTTAAATTGTTGTATTTCCAGGGAACAAAAATCAGAGATCCTTAAAGACAAAAAGAGAATGCTTGTAGTTTTTATTTACAAATTTTGATTGGTATTGTTTGCGGAAAACTAATCTTGGCTAAAAATAACTGGTTGCTATGTCTATCATTAAGCAAAAGTCCATTACTGTAGCAAGCTATAGGTGTTGGTAGAGTCCTTGGAATATTTGAGGTTTGGCCCAGTTCAGAAGTTTATTGTTCCACTCAGTAAGGTCATGCATGAGGCCCATCTTAATGGCCTCCTAGTTCCATTTTAAAATCTCTTAACATAAATGTCCCCCATTTTATTTTACCTTTCACAGGATCAAGTTTATTATATATTAAAGAGGATTATTATACTAGTATACCAATCTCAAAAGTTTCTTGTAAATATATACTTAGTATATAAAATGTGCTTAGAAGGGGGCCTGGGATATGAGAACAATATTTTTTTAGCCATCATTATTGTTAATCATCCAAAAGCAATATATAGATTTGCATAAAATTTAGCATAAAATGTTGAAACTTTCTTTTTTCATTCAATATATTGGGTTTCATATGCTATCCATGTTGATATTTAAAGAATGGTTCATTCACTCTGGAATATGTGGTAATATATATATTTATATATAAAATAATATATAATAAGCTTTACAGTAATAATATGTGTGTATGTATATTTAGTTTTCAAGATCATCATTCTCATAATTTCAGTTATAACATACAAGTTGAAAGCTATAAAATTTGTTTTTAATCTCAGCTTTCTCCTAAACTCCAAATCCTGTGCCTCGTTATGGTAGATTGAAATTAATGGCCATCATATTTTTCTTCTCCTTTCATCAAGAGACTGAATCTAATTTTCCTGTTCTTGAATCTGGGATGACCTATGTTAACCAATAAAATGTGGTGGAAATTATAGTGTACAACCATAGCACTTGTAGTTAGCAATTTCACTCTCTTGGGAATATTACTTTGTAAGAAATCCTGTTTAGCCTATTGGTAGATGAAAGGACACATAGAGGTATACCAGGTGCTGAAAATAAAAGGTGGAAGGAACCAACTTCTAGTCCTGTGAGTAAGGCCATTTTGCTCTCTCCACCCTGGTTGAGCTATTAGAATGGCTACAGCTACATGGGTGGCCAAGTATATATAACCCATGGACTAAATCCATCCCACTGCTTGTTTTTTCATTTCCCTTCATTGCTTTTGTACCACAACAGGAGTTGAATAATGTGACAGAGACTTATGACCCACAGTTAAAACAGTTACTCTGGTCCTTTTACAGAAAAAGTTGGCTGACTCATTATTTTAAGCCAATTGTTTGTTTGTCTGTTTGTTTTACACAGCCCTATATAGCCAATATACTCTACTATTCTCTCGGCTCAAATCTGTCCTTTCTACTGCATTTATTAGCTCTAACAATATTATCCCTATTCATTTACCCAAACTAAAACATCAGAGAGCATGTAAGTATTTCTCCCTTCTTTCTCTTTCATATCTCCCCAATTTATCACCAAATTTTATATAATATATATTTTATATCTGTTTAGTTCATCTCTTTTACAATGCTGTCCCTCAAGATCCTATAAGATATTTCCTGGATAATTATAGTTGTCTCATTTATTCATTATTTTCTTATAACATAAAACCTTGTTTATCCTAGATCCTGGACATAAGTGGATTAATAATCACATTCCATATGATCAACCATAAGATAGTGAAATGAAAATGCCAAATTTATAGGAGCTGATAGAGATAAATGAATAATCTTATGGAAGCACAGCTGAGAGGCATCTAATTCAGTCCAGTTAAATAAGTCAGGGAGGAGCCTTCTAGTTAAGGTAATACTCTAAATAATATGGAGAATAAAGGGAATTCTATAGAGAGAAGACACTGTAGTTAAATTTACAGTGGTGAGAAACAATAGAATTTGTGGAAAACACTGAAAGTAGTTTGACATTGTTGGAGCAGGGAGGAATGGCAGTGTGGAGAAGTAGGCACAAGCTAAATCATAATGGGAGATGTTTTATCCTGGGAGATGTTTTATCCTGAAGATACACAAACACTTTGACTAGGGACACCCAGACATATTTTGTTTCAAATACAAAATTGTGTTGTTTTTTTCCTCTCTTCCCCTCTGTTTTGTTTCTTAAATTCCACATATCGGTGAAATCCTATGATAATTGTCTTTCTCTAATTGACTATTTCACTGAACACAATACCCTCTAGCCACATTCATGTTGTTCATTGCAAATGGCAAGATTTCATTTTTTTTGATGGCTGAGTAGCATACCATATATTCTTTATCCATTCATATGTCTGATGGACATCTGGGCTCTTTCCATAAGTTTGGCTATTGTGGACATTGCTGCTAAATATTAGGGTGCAGGTGCCCCTTCGGATGACTATGTTTGTATCTTTGGGGTAAATATCCGGTAGTGCAATTGCTGGGTCATAGGGTATCTCTATTTTCAACTTTTTTGAGTAACTTCCAAACCAGAGAGGGAGACAAACCATAAGAGACTCTTAACTATAGGAAACAAATTGAAGTTTGCTGGAGGGGAGTGGGTGGGGGCATGGGGTACCTGGGTGATAGACATTAAAGAAGGGCACATGATGTAATGAGTAGTAGGTGTTACATAAGACCAATGAATCACTGACCGCTACCTCTGAAAGTAATACTATATGTTAATTAATTTAATTTAAATTTTAAAAATAAAATTTAAAAACATAAAGTAAATAAAAAAATTAATAGTAAAAAATAATTTAAAAATGATAATAAAAAAATAAACACCACTGGGGAGTGACTCTTTAACCAGTACATTCTCTAGCTGGCTACTGCTGATGTTCAAAAGAAAGTTATTTTTGTACAATCTTTTGGTTACTATACACCTTACTAAATTTATTGTTTCTAAAGTTGTTAATTGTCATTGTTATTTTGCATCATAAGATCATATGATAATATAACTTTCCCCCTTAAAAAAAACCCAAAAAACAAAAAACCAAATACATTAATTCTGATATCTTTGATTTCTCCATTTGTTAAAATTGATCAGTCTGGGAATGGTTTGCCATTAAATTATTCACGTCAGTTCTTATTTCCTATCTCCCTTCACAATCACACTTAACCTGCTGGGACACAAAGAGAAGGAAAGAAAGAATAGCGTGGGTCAGCTATCATTTTATTGCTTCTTCACTCCATCTTCAATTTTGATTAGCCCGCTTGTGATCCTAGAGTTCAATCTTTTACACATTTCTTTTTTTGCCAGTAGAGGGCTGTGGAGTAAGACTACAGGAGTTAGGGGCTTGTCTTCTAGATTCAGGTGCCCCGACCTATTCCGAGTGCTGCTACAGGGCTTTGCAGTTGGCTGCATACAGGACACGCAGTGGTGCTCACCTTCAAGTGGGCCGGGCCCAGCATGTATTTTTTTGTCTCTCAGCCTTGACCTAGTGAGCATGGGCCAACTCTGGCCCTTGACAATTCTGCTATCTTTATCACCATCCAGTCGGCTGAAACTATTCTCTCTCCAAAGAGGTTTGAATCCCAGCTCTAGGAAAGGTGCCTTGTTTCATGTTTATTCCTTCTGTTGGTACCCTCTCACAGTCCTACAGTATTCTGTAAAATTCTTTCATTTTTTAGTAACTAATTTCCTGTAAATAGTTAATATTTCTTTCTCCTGTTATAGCTTTTCAAATTACTGAGTGTTTGTTTTTTTTTTTTCCTCCTGGTTGGATTCTGAATGATACAGAACACTGTTTAAGCATCCAAAATATTTATATAGCACATCCTTGTGAAGAATAAAACCTTCAGTGTGCCAACAAAGGAGAAAAGGTGCAGTATTGGGAAGCACAAAGCCTAGTTATGTTAATATTAATCCAAGGTGATGTCTCAGGCCTTTTCCTGTCCCATATAACTTTTGCTAGGAAAGTCATGTGAAATGAAAAGCAGAGTGTTTTAGTCTATGTTGAGATTTTCTGTATTAAGATATATTCAAGAGTGGGGAAGTGATATTTCCATGTTTGGTCATGATAGACTAACAGGAAGCAGAAATCACCAGTACCACCAAAACTAAACAAAACCCAAAAACCAAAAAGCCAAAATGACCCCCCCAAACCAAAACAAAAGAAACAATAGTTTTCATACATTGGGCAAAATGTAGTACAGGACAGTGATAGAGATTCCTTCAGAAGAGGAAACAAATGAACAATAGAATTGTCCTATCTTATTGTCCGGATTTTCAGGCCATAGAACAAGTAAGGGGTACCCAAACAGAGCCTCCTAACACACAAAATATTAGAGTCCTCAGAAGAGTATTACCTCATACAAAGATAGTGAGGCCAAAGTATCCCTAGACTGAAGATGGAATGCCTAACAAAGCTTACAAACATGTCCTAAGATGATCAAACTTTCTAAGAAACTTAACTGTCTCTCAGAAAACAAAAACAAAACCTAAACCATTGCTCAAACAAAATAAAATCCAACACCAAACATAATAGTCATAGTATGTAGAATCCAATAAAAAGTTAAACTTGCAAAGAAACATGAAAGTTATGTCTCAGAATGAAGAGGATAGACAATACAGAAACAAAATGAATCATATTAGAACCCAGATATTAGAAAGTGGGTAAATGTTTCAAGGAATCATATTAAATCATTCATTGTGTCAGAAAATAAGTGTGGTATTTTCTAGAAAAAAGTAGAGCTGAATTTGTTGGTTGCTTTGACCATTAGGATTAGATTTGACAATTCATTTATATGGTATTCATTTTTCGATAATGAAGTTGATCTACAATTAGAATGTTTAGACAAAAATTAAATTTAAAAATGCAGAAATAGTGTTGACACACATATATTTATATTAATATCAGTTACTTCATGTATTTGGGTGTTCCCATGTTGGGTGTATAAATATCAATAATTGTTATATCTTTTTGTTGGAGTGTCCTTCTTTGTCTCTTGTTATGGTCTTGGTTTTAAAGTCTATTTTGTCTGATATAAGTATTGCTACCCTGGCTTTCTTTTCATTTCCATTTGCTGATAAATACTTTTCCATCCCTTCACTTTCAATCTGCATGTGTCTAAGTCTGAAATGAGTCTCTTTTAGGCAGCAAATAGATGGGTTTTTATCCATTCTATCATCTTATGTCTTTTGATAGGAGCCCCTTTTTTTTATCCATTCTATCATCTTATGTCTTATGTCTTATGTTTTTTGATAGGAGCTTTTAGTCCATTTATATTCTTAGTAATTATTGATGGGAATATACTTCTTGCCATTTTGTTACTTGTTTTGTGGCTGTTTTTGTAGTTCCTTTTCTTCTCTTGCTCTCTTCTCTCATGGCTTACTAGCTTTTTTAGTGAGACACTTGGATTCCTTTCTCTTTATTTTTTTGCATATCTATTACCGGTTTTTGGTCTGTGGTTACCATTAGGTTTATATAACATCTTATGCATATAGCAGTCTATATAAAGTTGATGGTCACTTAAATTTGAACCATTATAAAAGTGCTAAATTTTTACTCCTCCTCACCACGTTTTAAGTATATGGTGTCATACTTTACATTCTTTTATTTTGTGAATCCCTTGATTGATTTCTCCCCCATACTGATTTTTATAGGTACATTTATTTTTACTGCTTTAGTGCTTCCTACTTTTCTTACTCTTGCTTATGGTTTTTCCTTTCCACTTGGAGAGTCCCCTTGAACATTGCTTGTAAGGCTGGTTTAGTGATTATGAATTCCTTTAACTTTGTTTGTCTGAGAAACCTTACCTATTCTATCACTCTGAATGATGGCCTTGCTGGATGGAGTATTCTTGGCTTCACGAGGCGAGAACAGATTTGGGGGAAAAACATCAGTTTTCCTACCATATATGCATAATTGGATTCAAGACAAGATAGTACATCACCTCTTTATCCCTTCAACAAGTATCTGGCTATTTGTTCTCACCTTCCAAAACTATCTCTAAATTTAATTTCACAGAACTAATTCTTTCATGCATTTTTATAAGTGTCCTGCCTTTGTTCATAGAACTACTATTGACTAGAATGTTCTCCTCTCAATTTTGTTTCTTTTCAGTAAATTGCTGACATCTTTTTCTCCAATAAGGGATGGATGTAGTTGGGACTTGCATATTGATTTTCTTGAGTCAAATGTAGCAGATTACAGGGATGAGTTTTCTGAGGGATGAGTCTGGGTAAGGGAAAAATGAATAGAGTATTATTTAATACAGAGTTAGGCTACCTTTTTATGAATTTGGTGCTTAATGAGGTGACAGTTATTTCCAATAAAATGGACAGTGAATGGAAATCAGAGCTTAGAGATATAGGAATTTGTGAGGTGTTTATTTTTCTCCCCCTGTTTTTTCCTCTCTCTTTGGTCACCCATATACTGAATCTCGTATTTGATTACTATGTTGTTCCTTGTTTGTTATTGCTTTTCATATATTATTTAGTTTCTCTATTATTGGGGATTGCTTTAAGAAAGGAAAAATAGCTAGCAATATAACCATACATTCTTGTACTTTTTCCCTAAAAGCCACTAAAATTGCTTTCTAAGCAATCTTTTCATTTGTATTTTTTCTTCCATGGTTCAGTGACTTTTGGCTGAAAAGAACTTCCAATTTTACAGTTAATAGTTTAGATTTCTAGCTTCTCTGTTTGTATGAACTCTCTGTATTAACTGGCATCCACTTTTACGACTTTAATCTCTTATTTGATTTACTGCCAACGTGGTTTCGAGCACATTTTATTAGGAAAAGAACTAACAGTCTTTCTCAACTGGTGTTCTTTGAGAGGATTGAATACTACAGAACAATTATTGGAGTAACTATTTTCAATTCTCCCAGAGGTGGTACATAGCTAGTTCCATCCTAAATGCTTAGAAGATGAGTTAATTCATTGCATGTGACAGAAGTCTTAGGTTATTTGGGCTCAATTTTTTCCCAGTTCTGGAGTGTGGCCACGGGATTAAAAAATTTTTCTTGGGAAAGGCATATCCTACTGAAATAGAACCATGAGATTTTTATCTTGACTTTTAATGATAGAAGCAGGCAGATGTGAACCGAAGGGTTTATTTTGGGATTTCAAATGCATGAGATTTCCTCTTTTCTGTTTAACTGCATCATGGGCAATAGTTTTAACATTACTTTCAGAAGTGTAGAATTCCAATGAAGAGAAATATTTTTAAAAAACTGGTAGTACTGGAAAGTTAAATATAACAGACCTTCGGGAATAAGGACAAAAATACTTTTTTAAATATTTAGAATTAGAAGTTTGTTTGTTGCCAGAGTTTTGGGCCATCCCTGTCTCTCTCTTTTTTTAACTTCTAAGAGCAGATAAACACTAATATCCTTTATTTTATGTATATATGAATTTTACAAAATCATTGCAGCTCAAATGCTTCATATCTGGTATGAACACAATGCCTGTTACGTAGAAAGAAATTACGAAATTGTAATCTTATACATAAAAGGATTTTTAAGAGATATGGAAGGCCAGAAAATGTAGCTTTTCTAGAATTGCTGGGAAAGCCTATTACAACCCCAAGACATCTAAATATATATGTTTTTGTCCCAGCTACTAGAACATACTAGGTTTTTTCCAAGGTAATACCTGTCATAAATTATGTTGGGCTTTACATCACATGTTTGAATCCTTTGGTTTAGATTTGTTCTAGCAGTTCTATGTGCTACTATACCTTAATTAATGCTTAAAGATAGTTGGAAGATGGGGCGCCTGGGTGGCTCAGTCGTTAAGCATCTGCCTTTGGCTCAGGTCATGATTCCAGGGTCCTGGGATCGAGCCCCACATCGGGCTCCTTGCTCAGCAGAGAGCCTGCTTCACCTGCTACCATTCCCTCTGCTTGTGTTCCCTCTCTAGCTGTGTTTCTCTCTGTCAAATAAATAAAATCTTTAAAAAAAAAAAAAAATGGAAGAAAATTGAAAGAGGTGTGACATTTTCTGTGATTAGAGTATGAAGAAAACTTAAGAAGACACAGATTCTTCTATTTAATGAAGATTGGGGGGAAGGGACCAATATTTACCAGGTGCCTACTCTGTACAGACATTTTGCTTTATAGCAATTGTCTCATTGAATTCTCAAGATTATTTTTTTAAAGAAAAGACTATTTTTAAAGCTGTTTTAGGTTCACAGCAAACAAAGATATAGAGATTTCTCCTATGTTCCCTGTCCCTGCACATGCATAGCCTCCTCCCTCACCAATATGGCTCATCAGATTTGTACATTTCTTACAGTTGAACTTACATTAACCCATCAAAGTTATCCAAAGTTCATAGTTTACATTAGGGTTTGTAGTTGGTGTTGTATATTCTATGAGTGTAGACAAATGTATAATGTTCATTATAGTATCATACAGAATATTTCCACTACTCCAAAACTCTTCTGTGCTCCACTTATTTACATCTTCCCCTCCTCGTCCTTGGAAACCACTGATCTTTTTACTATCTCCATAGTTTTGCCTTTCTCAGAATGTCCTATTGTTAGAACCATACAGTATGTAGTCTTTTCAGACTGTCTTCTTTCATTTCATAATACACGTTTGAAGTTCCTCCATGTCTTTTCCTGCCTTGGAACATAGATCATTTCTCTTTAGCACTGCTAATATTTTATTGTCTGGATGTACCACAGATTATCCATTTGCCTACTGAAGGGCATCTTGTTTCCTTCCAGGGTTTGGCAAATATGAATAAAGCTGCTGTAAACATCCTTTACAGATTTTTGTGTGGACATATGTTTTCAATTCTTTTGGGTAAATATTAAGGAGCATGGTTTCTGGGTCATATAGTAAGATTGTGTTAAGTTTTATAAGAAACTGCCAAACTGTTTTCCAAAGTGGTTATATCATTTTGCATTCCCACTAGAAATGTATAAGCGTTTCTGTAGTTAGACATTTTCAGTGTTCCAGCATTTAGTGTTGTCAGTATTCTGGATTTTGGCCATTCTAGTAGTTGTGTAGTGCTATCTTATTGTTGTTTTAATTTTCATTCCCTAATGATATATATATATATATATACTTGGAGCATACTTTCAAATGCTTATTTGCCATCTGTATATCTTCTCTGTTGAGGTGTCTATTAATGTTTTTAGGTCACTTTAAAATTGAATTGTCTGTTTTCTTATTGTTGAGTTCCAAAAATTCTTTGTATATTTTGGATAGTAGTCTTTTATCAGATGTGTCTTTTGCAAATATTTTCTCCTAGTCTGTGGCTTGTCTTCCCTTTCTCTTGATAGTGTCTTTCCCAGAACTGAAGTTTTTAATTTTAATGGATCTAGCTTATTGATTTATTTTTTAATGGTCATGCCTTTGTTGTTATAACTAAGTAGTCCCCAGACACTCCTATACTATTGTCTAGGAGTTTGATGGTTTTACCTTTTATATTAAGGTCTGTGACCCATTTCAAATAAATTTTTGTGAAGGGTGAAAGGTCTGTGTCTAGCTTCATTTTTTCTTTTTTTTGCATATGGATGTCCAATTGTTCCAGCACCATCTTTGCTTTATTGTATTGCCTTTGTTCCTTTGTCAAAAACCAGTTGACTATACTTATATGGATCTATTTTTGCACACTGTCTTCTGTTTCATCAGTCTACTTGCCCATTCTTTTGCCAATACTGCAATGTTTTGATCTGGATCTCCAGCAGCTCTCTTGGGCTATAAAGTTGAGTTTTAGGATGCAAGCCATATTTTGTAGAGCAAAAGATAAAAGGAGCCTGGGTCTCTAACACTGTAAAGCTTTCATATTTCCCTGGAAAGCATATCCCTGGATTTACTATATATGAATGAGAAATAAACATGTGTAAGTCACTGTTCTTGAGATCTTTATTTTTACTACAGAACCTCATCCTCTCTTGTTCAAAGCACTATATCTGCTTATAATTACTTATAAGGTGGGGCCTTTTGCTGGGATTTTGATTGGGACTGCATTGAGTCACTAGATTCAGTCACCAGTTTGGGAAGAACTGACATCTTAGTAATATCCTGACAACATTGAAAATGTTTGTGATATTTTGATGTGTATTCCATTATCCACTGTTACAGAGTTACCTAAGAATAGTACATAACATACTTAAAGTCTACATACGTAAAGTCTAAGGTTACTGACAGTGCCAGGATTTAAACCTTGATTTGTCTAATTCCGATGTTGTTTATACTAAATTCTCTTATAAATGACAAATAAAAAGAAAAATACAAAACAAAACTTTTTGGGGCAAAACTGTATGCTAGGCCTTCTGAAAAATGCCTTATATACACCTTTTCCCAACACTTCCCAAACCTCATTCATCCACCATTAAAATTTTTGCCACTGTGACCAACATTTTGCCCAATTTTTTTTAAGGCAAAACAAAACAAACCAAAACTCTCAGCAATGTGCATGGAAGTTGAGTATATAAAAACCTTCTCTAATGGTACAAATCACATCTGTTATTAAGACTTCTGAAGAGTTATTCTCAATGTTGTTTTTCAAGGTTTGAAATATTTATAGGTATGCTCAAACACTATGCCTGCAATTTGTGCTGTCTAAATTGGATTCCCATAGGCCTACCCGTTTAACTCCAACTTACATAATGGCATATTTCATGTATAAAACCACATTTTAAAATAAAAATTATTATAAATATGTGTAATTATATAACATAATACACATATAAATATGTGTAAAAATTGAAAAGATTCCCATAGAAACTCTCTCAAATATACATGAGGTTAACTAAACATCTCAATTTACACAGAACTGGGGGATTTTCAGTGCTAAAATTGGGACAGTTACAGATGAACCAGGAGGTTTGGTTACCCTACATGTATACAATATATTGAAAAAACATGGCATTATCTCATCTAACATTCATTCTACCATTTAGTTAGATATAATTATTACTCTTCTAAGATGGGTAAATATTACATGGGTAAATCCAGGCAGTGTATCTGGTGAAGTAGTAACTATTAAATTAAATATCAAAATCCATTTAACTGGCTTTAAAATATATTTTCTAAATACTACATTTTTCACCCAGCACATTACCTTAGCAGGAAAATAATGCTGACAAATATTCTATCTAATTCAGACTCTAGCCAGAATAATTTGGGTGTTCTAACCACACCTCACATTTCTCTCAACTGGTTTAGGTAGGAAATTCACTAAGTGTCTTGCATCAACTCAGAACTTGATCTAGGCCACCATTATGATGTCACCCTGTCTTCCTCTTTCCCTTCTCTGTTCCTAGTCTGTGCTGTCACTGCTGCCTGTTTCCCTTTTGATTCCCTTCCTAAGCCACCATGGTCCCCTTCTATTTAACCCCTACTCCTGTGGTCCTCTCTCAGTTGTTATGTGTTCTCATTATCTTGCAGAGATTTTGTTGGGAAACAGTTTTATTTTGTGTGAAATCTTCTCATGCTACGTACCTTATAGGAAAAGATGGAAAGGTCAGGGCCAGACAGTAAAAGAAGCAGATATATTCATATTGCTTTAGACTAAATATCTGTCTCCTCCTACAAACTTTTGTGTTGAAAGAAAGCTCAGTATGATGGTGTTAGGAGGTAGGGCCTTTGGAAAGTGATTGGGTCATTGGGTGGAATGTTCATGAGTGGGATTAGGGAACTTATGAGACCCCACAGAACTACCTTGGTCCTTCTGCCATGTGAAGTTATAATGAGAAAGCACATTTATAAACCAGGAAGTGGGCTTTCACTAGACAACTGAATCTGCCAGAGCCGTGATCTTTGACTTTCCAGCCTCTAGAACTGTGAGAAATAAATTTCATTGTTTATAAGCCACTCAGTCTATGGTATTTCTGTTATAGCAGCCTGAAGAAAGACAATCTATTTTTTTAACATTCTTTTTTTAAATTTAAATTCAATTAGTCAACACATAGTACATCATTAGTTTCTGATGTAGTGTTAAATATTTGATTCATCAGTTTCATATTGACACCCAGTGCTCATCACATCACATGCCCTCTTTAATGCCCATCACCCAGTTACTCCATCCTTCCATCCACCTCCTCTTCCAAAACCCTCAGTTCGCTTTCCAGAGTCAAGAGTCTCTCATGGTTTGTCTTCCTCTCTGATTTCTTCCCATTCAGTTTTTCCTCTCTTCCATTATGATCCTCTGTGCTATTTCTTATATTCCACATCTGAGTAAAACCATATGATAATTGTCTTTCACCAATTGACTTATTTCACTTGACATAATCTCCTCCAGTTCCATCTATAATATTCCATTATATATATGGACCACATCTTTATCCATTCTTCTGTTGAAGGACATCTTAGCTCCTTCTACAGTTTGGTTATTTTGGACATTGCTGCTATGAACATTGGGGTTCATGTGCCCCTTATTTCACTATATCTGTATCTTTGGGGTAAATACCCAGTAGTGCAATTGCTGGATCATAGGATAGCTCTATTTTTAACTTCTTGAGGAACCTCCATGCTTTTCCAGAGTGGCTGTACCAGCTTCCATTCCCATTAACCATGTAAGAACGTTCCCCTTTCTCCACATCCTTGCCAACATTTGTTGTTTCCTGTCTTGTTAATTTTAGCCATTCTAACTGGTGTAAAGTGGTATCTCATTGTGGTTTTGATTTGATTTTAATTTCCCTGATGCCAAGTGACATGGAGCATTTTTTCATGTGTCTTTTGGCCATTTTTGTATGTCTTCTTTGGAGAAATATTTTCAAATCTTTTCTTCTGTCTCACTCAAAGCAATGATCTTGAACTAAAGTGTCTTTTCAATCTTCTTGTCTAAGATAAATTCTGTCCTTCTAAGATATTTCTTCACATACATGAACTTCTGACAGATCTACTTCACTGGCTCTCCAAATTTTGCAAGGTTAATGGCAATTAAGAACTTGAAATGCTTGTAGTCCAAATTGAGATGTGCTGGAGTTGTAGAAGATACATAAGATTTTGAAGACTTAGTATGGGGAAAAAAGTAAAATCTCATTAAAATATTTTATATTGATTACATGATAAAATTATCTTTTGATTACTTTTAATTAAACAATATTAAAATTTCACTTGTTCTTATTTTTTAATGTGGCTGTGAAAAACTTTAAAATGACATATTTGGGGGCACCTGGGTGGCTCAGTCGTTAAGCGTCTGCCTTCGGCTCAGGTCATGATCCCGGGGTCCTGGGATCGAGCCCCGCATCGGGCTCTCTGCTCAGCAGGGAGCCTGCTTCTCCCGCTACCATTCCCCCTGCTCATGTTCCCTCTCTCGCTACAGTTTCTCTCTGTCAAATAAAGAAAAATCTTTAAAAATAAACAAACAAACAAACAAACAAATAAATAAATAAAATGACATATTTGGCCCATATTCTTATTGGATAATTTGTTCTATAGTATTATGATACCCTCACATAGTTAGAGTTAGAGGACATATCTACGGGGAGAGACCTCATCCATCCCTCCACCCATCCATCTATCTGATCATCCATTCATCCATTTATTTAACATATGCTTGCTAGGTTTCATAGATATAATGATGGGAAAGTAGACATGGCCATACTCTTCATGTATCATAGTTTAGTGAAGGAAAAATTCATTAACTATTCTAGTTAATGTATAATTAGAACCTGTGTTAAGTTGAAAAGGTGTATGGGTTATGAACGTCACACAGAGGGAATGAAGCTTAGGCTGGGGTGAGAGAGAAAGGCCTACTTAAGGGATTGGACATTTGGCCTCACAGCCAAATAAACTAGGACAGAGTTTGATGGGAAGAGAAGAAAGATGATACCAGATAGTCCTTTCAGGGCCTTGGAGCAGGATTGCTTATGACACCAAAACAGAACAAGAAGCATTCTTCAAGATGAGACTGAAGAGATAGGTACAGATCAAAACAAAAGCTCATAAGGAGACCAGTGGCTGAGAGGAGAGCACATCAGCAATGGCTCTTGCAAAGTTGTATTGACACATTAGAAGCTGGGGGACAATTTTTGTTAGGGTGAGGAGCCTCTGTAAAGGTCATTTTTTGTTATATTATTTGCTTTTGGTCTTCTAGCACCACTTATAGATTTGGAATCATGGTAGCTTTTATGCCAGATCTTTTCTTTCTTTCTTTTTTTTTTTTTTGGAGTTTAATTGCAAAACATTTTATGACCGGGTTATTCTGATTTAGTCAGATCAAAACAAGCAAGGTCATAAGAACATGGAGGGAAGAATACCTTGGAAATTACATGTAATCATTCTCCTTCCTGTCGTGACAGCCAGATTGCAGTCCTACCGAAAGAACCAAAAACAACAACAGTGTTCTTAAGGGGAAGGAAGAGATAATTTTTTGGTCATTCCTTTCTCATCAGAAAATTTTTCTATCTAAGCTATTTGCCCAAATCTTGGTGGATTGGGGGACTTTTTTTAAGAAGCAGATTCTTTCTTTACTTGATCATCACTAAATACTGGCACTGGTTCTGAGTATGATTGTGGTAATACACCCAAATGCATAATTTAAGTTACACACTGTGTGTAAAAGTTATTTCTGTGGCCCTTAATCAGTAAGGATCATAGTTTCCCACTCAAATGCTAACTGTATTATTGAAGTCGTGTGTGTGTGTGTGTATTTTTTTTTTTTTTACTTACAGGTGCCAGGGTGGCTTAGTGGGTTAAAGTCTCTGCCTTTGGCTCAGGTCATGATCTCAGGGTCCTGGGATTGAGCCCCACATCAGGCTCTCTGCTCAGTGGGGAGCCTGCTTCCCCCTCTCTCTCTGCTGCCTCTCTGCCTACTTGTGATCTCTCTCTCTCTCTTTCTGTAAAATAAATAAATAAAATAAAATAAAAAAACAAAAAAAATCTATATATATTTTTTTACTTAAATAGATGAGAAAAAAAAGGAGGGAAAAAAAAAAAAACCTCACAGTAAAGGATACTAAAAGCAACTTCCCATAGCTTTAAACTTTGTTCACTTTAACTATAAATTATTCTGGGAAAAGATCTATAAATAACCGTGAAGCTGAGGAATGCATGGGAAATTAAAGTTAATGCAGAATGCACTGCTTGTTTCTTTGGTTTTCAAATAAACTGCTCTCTGCTTTGTTTATTCAACAACACATGATTAACTTGCTTGGGATGTTACATAACAGAGGGGAGACTGATCTATTTTTTGATCCTCTATGCAAATTATGTTCAAAGTATGTTTGAACATATGTGATGCTGTGCTTTATAATAAGAAATACGTATTTGGTCTTCTTGTTAGGCCCAGAGCTTCTAAAACCCTTGGAGTTTCCTGAGTGGTGAGAGTGATACAGGTGTCTGATTAATGAGGTGACTTGGACCTCACCTGAGGATGGGGGCTGGTTTCCAGGAGGACCAAAGGTGTGATTAGAGGATTGGAACTTCCATTCTCCCCTCAACCTACTTTTAGCACTTTTAATGGTACTTATCCCAGTCTGAAATGCAGAGTCACCTGGTATGCATTCTTCCTGTCAGCTAAAGGAGCTCATCAAGCTGTAAACTAGCCAACAGAGCCATATGTAATTCTTGATAATTAGTTAGCTCCAAAAGTTATACATCTAAGGATTTCAAATAGCCAGCCATGGACAAATGAACTGTTACCAAAATACTTTTCATTCTGTACTATAGTGTCCATTTTGGATGAGTATTTGATTGTTTATCATGTTAATTAGTAGAAACAATCAAAAGAGGGTCCCAATCATTCAGCTACTTTTTACTGATGCTCTGCTCTGTACAAGGGTAAATGGCATTCGTTAAATGAAAATCCATGTCTTTTCTTAATTTCTGTGTACAGCCTAATGGGCTACAAACTGAATTGTCCTAATTTTGCCACTTTATTAAAGCTTCCATTGTCTTAAAAAAAAAAAAAAAGCCAGTTTAAGAAATAGATTCAACTGGAATAATCCACCTACGTTTATTATTTTAAAAAGAGCTTTGCTAATACATATTCTGATTTATTCTTTTCAGTTTTGGGGTTTTTCAGTTTTTGTGGTTTTATTCTGATTTATTTTCAGTTTTGGGGGGTTTTGAGTCTTTTAACTTAAGATGTAGCTTCAGACTTTACAATACCTAAATACCTATCGCACAGTAGTGCTGTGTTAAGTGGCAATTAGGCAGAATATGTATTATATAAGAGAAGGTGATGTTTTGGGAAGTTTATCAAATAAGATGATGCTGATTTTATATTTCATGAATTAGCATCCATTTTTAAGACTCCAAGTTTTTTTTCTAACTTTCACCGCATGTTTTTCTTCAGATTTCTAAGGAAAAAAAAGTAAAGTTTTAACCAGTCTGTGATATTTAAGCCTATTTGTAATATGTGTACTATGTTAAACATATGTTATTCTCCAATTTAGCTTATTCCTTTGTCTTGTCTTTGTGCCTAATTGGATTTTAATATGACAAATGTAGTGGGAGGTTTTCTGATATTTCCTTGAAAATATACAGCTCTGCCTGGAAGTGCCCTTGAGAAACTTGGAAAGGTTTTTATTGACATTAAATACTTGAAGATGGTAATTAATATAATAATAATGTTTATACTCTACCATAGCACTGCAACTTCTTCAAAAATCTCTTTTGGCCTGACGAATTCTCCTACAATATCTGATTTGCTTCTAATCTGAAAAGAAAATCTTTCCCATAGCTAATTACTTTCCAGAGCCAGAAAACAGAGCTACCACTCTTAGTCTGCAAAGGAAAATTTAACACCTTATTTAACAATGCACAAGAAAGTAATAATCAATTTGGATCAATTTTCGAGGTAAATTATTGTTTACTCCCCAGTGGGTTCAGCTTATCAAGATGCTTTTTCAATGAACCAATTCCTAGAAAATCTTTTGGAATTTTGTTAATGACACATACATCCATGGAAAAGGAAGTATTTGTGTAAGTAAACCTTTGAGCCAAGGTCAATAAATGATTCTCTGTTTTACTCAATTTGGGGGCTTAATTGATCGATTTCTATTAAAATGAATTATAATAGACCCCCAAATTGCACTCCCTTTCCCTGTGAACTCCAATTGCATTCATCTGTTGACATTTCACATATACTCCTTTTCTCCTGCCTCTGTATTCTCTAAACAATCTCATCAACACACATTGCTATATAAATATGACCTCTGGTCAGAAATTTTTTTTTTTTTTTTTTTAAGATTTTATTTTATTTTTTTAAAGATTTTATTTATCTATTTGACAGAGAGAACAGAAGTAGTTAGAGCAGGAAGCAGAGGGAGAGGGAGAAGCAGGCTGTCTGCTGAGCAAGGAGCCCAATGAGGGACTCGATCCCAGGATCCTGGGATCATGACTTGAGCCGAAGGCAGTTGCTTAACTGACTGAACCACCCAGGCACCCTTAAGATTTTATTTTATTTTATTTTTTAAAAGATTTTATTTATTTATTTGACAGAGATCACAAGTGGGCAGAGAGGCAGAGAGACAGAGAGAAGTAGACTCCCCGCTGAGCAGAGAGCCCAATGTGGGGCTCGATCCCAGGACCCTGAGATCATGACCTGAGCCGAAGGCAGAGGCTTTAACCCACTGAGCCACCCAGGCTCCCCAAGATTTTATTTTTAAGTAATCTTTTCATCCAACGAGGCTCAAATCCACAATTTGGAGATCAACAGTTACATGCTCCACCAACTGAGCCACCTAGGCACCCCTCTACTCAGAAATCTCATTTAGCTCTAAACTAGTATGTTTAAGTGTCATCCTGATATTTGAACACTGTTTCATAAGGCTCTTAAACTTAACATGTCCAAACCAAGTCTTCCCCATCTTCAAGTACTCCAGTTCCTATCCAAATCCAGTTTTCCCACTGAACGGCACTATTTGTCATTAGCCAAGTGAAAAAAATGGGCATATTTTCTTCCCAATCCCCTTGCCCAACTCTGGTATTAAGACCTTTACCAACCCTGATTAATTTTATCTCCAAAGCGTATGTTCTGTCCTCCTGACCACCATACTAATCCATATTATTATCATCTCTTGATTAGACCACCACCTGTGTCACAATTCTTACTTCGAGAAGGCCAACTTACTCGCCTCTTTAATCTTCCTCATTTCCATTCCTCTCACTGCAACCAGAATGACGGTTTAGGAATCTTTCTCTAATCACATCACCTCACTCCCCCTAAAATCCTTCAGAAGATTCTCACTGGGCTTAGAATAAAGACCAAAATATTGAGTATAATCTGCAAAGCCTTGCAAAATTCAGGCTCTGCCTGTTTTCCAACTACATCCCCTGCCCTTTATTCACTATTTTCCAGTCACATTGGCCTCTGCTGAGTTCTGCAACACAACGAACTCTTTGCTCCCTCATGGCTCTTGCTTCTACTTGCACAACTTTCCCCTCCCGCTTCACCTCACTGGTGCCTCACTTAGATATTCATGGGTGCCATCTCCTGTTCTAAAATAGATCTTCTTCACTGGGGAGGGTATGTGCTATGGTAAGAGCTGTGAAACGTGTAAGCCTGACGATTCACAGACATGTACCCTGGGGCAAATAATACATTATATGTTAAAATAAATAAATAAGTAAGTAAGTAACATCTTTCTTATTCTCTCCCATGATCACATCCTCTTTTCCTTCAAAGAAACAATATATTTACTATTTAATCATTACTTCTTTTACTTCCATAAACCTTATGCTCTATGAAAGTGGGGGTTAGGACTGATTTTTTTACAACTCTATATCCAGCACCAAATAGCATGCCTAATACATAGAAAGACTCAGTGAGTATTTTTTTTTTTTTTAAGATTTTATTTATTTGACAGAGAGAAACACAGTGAGAGAGGGAACACAAGCAGAGGGAATGGTAGCAGGAGAAGCAGGCCTCCTGCTGAGCAGGGAGCTCGATCCCAGGACCCTGGGATCATGACCTGAGCCGAAGACAGATGCTTAATGACTGAGCCACCCAGGTGCCCCCTCAGTGAGTGTTTTTAAATGAATAAATATCGAGACCAAAAAAAGCAGGTAAAATCTTATTCCATGGAATCAAGTGTGTCGAGAATGCCATATTTCTTTCTTTCTTCCTTCCTTCCTTCCTTCTATCCTTCCTTTCTTTCTTCGTTTCTCTTTCTTCTCCTTTCTTCCCCTTTCTTCCTCTTCTTTCTCTTTCTTTCTTTCTTTCTTTCTTTCTTTCTTTCTTTCTTTCTTTCTTTCTTTCTTTCTTTCTTTCTCTCTTTCTCTCTTTCTCTCTTTCTCTCTTTCTCTCTTTCTCTCTTTCTCTCTTTCTTTCCCTCTCTCTCTTCCTTCCTTCCTTCTTTCCTTCCTTTCTCTCTTTCTTCCTTTCTCTTTCTTCTCCTTTCTTCCCCTTTCTTCCTCTTCTTTCTTCCTTTCTTCCTTTCTTCCTTCTTCCCTCCTTTCTTTCTTCTTCCTTCCTTTCTTCTTTTCTTCCTTTGGGTCTATTGAAATGTCTTTTTTTTTTTTTTTTTAGGAGATTGTATTTATTTGTCAGAGACCAGGAAAGCACAAGCAGGGAGAGCAGCAGGCAGAGAGAGAAGCAGGCTTCCTGCTGAGCAGAGAGCCTGGTGCTGGACTCAATCCCAGGACCCTGAGATCATGACCTGAGCCAAAGGCAGACGCTTAACTGACTGAACCACCCAGATGCCCCGAAATGTCTATCTATATTTAGGGTTTTATGGATTAGTCTGGGGGTGGTAATAACGAGTAAGAAAAGTTAAATGAAAAATACTCATAAAAAATGAGAATTATACTGGAAAGAATCTTAAAAGATATAAGGGTCTAACAGTCTAGTATTCTAAGTCAGGAAAGAGCAACTTTGGAGGCAGAATGTCAAAGGTAGTTTGAGGGCAGAGATCTCATCTTCCTCATTTATGTTATATTTTTATTTTTTTAACAACTTATTTATTTGAGAGAGAAAGAGATAGAGCATGAAGGAGAGGGGCAGAGGGCGAGAGAGTCTTAAGCAGACTCCAGGCTGAGTAGAGAGCCTGATTCAGAGATTGATCTCATGATCCTGAAATCACTACTTGAGCTGAAACGAGAAGTTGGACCCTTAACTGGCTGTGCCACCCAAGTACCCCTTCCTTGTTTTTGTTTTTTGTTTTTAGATATTCATGTAATGTGATAGCAGTGCTAATTATTGCTACAATGACAATCCTATTACAATATGTAAGTGTAACAAATGAACATGTTGTACACCTTAAGTTTATACAATATTATATGTCAAAATTATTTTAACTAAGAATGAAACGGGGGGGCCACCTGGGTGGCTCAGTGGGTTAAAGCCTCTGCCTTCAGTTCAGGTCATGATCTCAGGGTCCTGGGATCGAGCCCTGCATTGTGCTCTCTGCTCAGCAGGGAGCCTGCTTCACTCCCCCTCTCTCTGCCTGCCTTTCTGCCCACTTGTGAGATCTCTCTCTCTCTCTCTCTCTCTCTCTGTATTAAATGAATAAATAAAATCTTTAAAAAAAAAAAAAGAATGAAACAGGGGCACCTGGGTGGCTCAGTTGGTTAAGTGGCTGCCTTCGGCTCAGGTCATGATCCCAGGGTCCGGGGATCAAGTCCTGCATTGGGCTCCCTGCTCAGTGGGAAGCGTGCTTCTCCTACTCCCACTCCCCATGCTTATGTTCCCTATCTTTCTGTCTCTCTCTTTCTCTCTCTGAAATAAATAAAATCTTAAAAAAAAACAGAGAGACAAAACAAATGGCCTCTTCTTGGGCAAAACATTCATATTTGCTTTTACTGAATAAAATCTGTTGCTGAGATCTCAAATCTTAGGAAATTCAAACTCCTATATTGTTGAAGGGAGTAGTCTCTTATCTCTAGAAACACATGGAGATCTTTGAAGTTCATGCAGTACCCATAAAAACAGGGGAAGTACCTTTATCTTCTGCTCTTAATTACAGTTGTCTTTACTGTCCTGCCTGTACTGCCCCTTGAAGAGAGGCTGCTCTGTGGCTCTCAGGCTAAGCTTGAGCAAAGGAATCTTTGCTGATTCTTTGAGCCTCAATGGTGAGGGTCCAGCCTTTTCATGGACTTGTAGTAACTGCCTTTTGAAAATTTGTCTTTTCCTAGATTACTAGATTTCCTAGATTATTTCCTAGATTACTCTTTCTCTTTGTCATCATATTCTAAGCTCTGAACTTTGGCTATAATTAAAATTTGGGTCCAAGTTTTTTTTATACTTAATGTTCTTTCTGTACCAGATTTTTTAATTTATCAGTGAACAATCTTCATTACAGAGGGGGAATTCAGAGAGGGGAAATCAGCAGCCTACTACTCCCAAGGCCAACTTTGCCATGCAGTGGCCATACCCACCCCTGGAGCCTTAAGTATATCTGTTGAAAAGTTTCTGTGAGTGTATGTCTCACTACCACAATCAGAAAGCACTAAAGATCAGCACCCCAACAAGACGACATCTGTAGTTTTTATAAAACAAAACCCAAACAAGCTCTAGAAGTGAGATCCATAACACAATATGAAACAATACCCATATGGGGTTTGTTAATTTATGATATTACAAAGATAACAAATTATTATTGTAAATGATGGGTCCAGCTATATGGAACTGGAGTTACTGACATTTTGCTATACTGTTAATAGAAACAAACATTTATAGTCTAACAAAAATAATATATGGTGGAGATCTGATATAACCTTCTATTCCAACTGGGATTTGTGGAAACTCTTAGAGAATTCCTTTATGCAAACTCTTTCTCTCTTTCTCTCTCCCTCTCTCCCCCCAAATTCTGTTGACCTTTTTATTTGTGCCCCATGCAGTTATATATTTAAATTACTTCCTTATATCAAGATTCTTAAAATGCATAACATTTTTTATTTTTATTTTTTTATTTTTCGAAAGTGCATAACATTTTTTAAAATAAGAGAGCTCATCAATTGGTTATTTCACTTTTTTTCTACAAAATACATTTGTTTTAGAATACTTGAAAAATACTGAAAGATAAAATGAAAAAATTAAATAGTACTATAATAACAACAATCAAATGCCATTAAATCCTTATTATAATGGCTTAATATGCTCAGGTCTTCAAAATGCTTTCTGTCAATTATGTATTAGTCAGGAATGATCTTGTCCTCTGAATATGTAGAGCTTTACTGCTTTCTGACACTTGCTACACACCCTCTGGCTGTTGTCCCTGTTTTTCACTGACCCTGAGGTAGTAGGTTGGATTGTGTCTCAACTTCTTTTGGAAGAAAGACCGACTTCCAGTTTGATTCCCACCAACAAAAAGATATCTATTGGAGAACCTCAAAGATGTCTTTGTACTTTGTGGTTGATATTATTAAATGCTACCTCTGACGACGATTGCTGTATGATTTTTTAAACATTTTATCTCCATTCCTATAGACTGACACATAAAGTATAGAAATGATAATTAATAAAGTAGAGGCAATTTTGTATATCAGCATGCATAGTAAGTAGCTAAAAGTCATGGTTCTATGACTCTAAGTGGTTCTGATAGTGCTATCTACTTCTGACCTCAAATGACATAGGTGTGTAGCATGAGTGAGAAATACATCTTTGTTATATAAGCCACAGAGATTTAGGGGATTTTTATTACTGCATCGTAATCTAGATTTTCCTGACTGATACAACTGCTCTGCCACAGAAATCTTCAAGAGTATAAATAGAGAGTGCCAAGTCCCAGGAGAGAGCAGCTGCTAAGGGTATCTTTCTTCATCTTACAAGATCATCAGGAAGTTTCATGCCACGTGCCAATGTTAACTTGCTAACATTGAACTTGACATGACAACTGCCTACTCACCCCTAGCTTTTTGGACACGGCAAAAAATAAAATGCTTTTAAACCTGATCTAGCACACCAGCATTCTTTCCTCTAAGAGATGGCATGAAGGAATGAGGAGGGAGGGGTAGAGTAGGACTAGGATTCCCCCTGGCGTATCTGGCTTATATTCAATCAAATAGGAGGAAATACATATTCAATGATACAAAGTACAAAACATCAAATGATGGATGTTAGATAAAAACACTGTTACATAAAAGTACAGTTGCAACACTTTATCTGGAAATGAATAAATCAAATTATAAATTGGAATGAAAGGATAAGAGGTGTTTTTTTAAAGTACAGAATCTTAGGGAAATGAAATGTTTTTTTAAATTTTTCAAACATTAGGACAGCAGAAACTCTATTATGAATTGTTGGATATTTAGGAGAGCTATGTAGAATCCAATGTGGAATTTAAAACTATTATATGTTTTCCCTAGATAGACCATTAGAAAAAAAAAATTCTCATGATTCATAAATCACTAAAGTCTTTTATTTTTTCCTTAAATAGTGTTTTCCTGAAAACCTACAAGATGCCCAGAATTTTACCAATTGCCTTTGAAATAAAAAGTTTTTTTTACAGAAGCAAATTTTAACCATATATAATTTAGGAATATTTTATTTAATTTTTTATTTAAATTCAGGTTAGTTAACATATAGTGTAGTATTGGTTTCAGGAGTAGAATTTAGTGATTCTTCACTTACATAGGACACCTAGTGCTCATCCCAACAATGCTCTCCTTAATGTGCATCACCCATTTAGTGACTCCCTCCACCTTCCCCTCCAGCAACCCTTTTATTGTTCTCTATAGTTAAGAGTGTCTTATGGTTTGCCTCCCTCTCTGTTTTTATCTCATTTCATTTTCCCTTCCCTTCCACTATGTTCATCTGTTTTGTTTCTTAACTTCCTCATATTAGTGAAATCATATAATATTTATCTTTTTCCGACTGACTTAGTTTGCTTAGCATAATATACTCTAGTTTCATCCACGTTGTTGCAAACAGTAAAATTACATTCTTTTTGATGGTTAACTTTTTAACCATTGCTGACAGTACATCCAAGATCTGAATACTTTTGGTGAAACATGACCACATACTTGTATCTTGATACACCAAATACACTTTTAAGATTGAGATATCTTAAAGCCTTTGTTGAAAGTAAATATTATGGAAATGCACATTTGGCAGTTACTTTGAAAATACATTTTGATACAATTTTAATCTTATTGAACATTTTATGGTGTGATTTCCATGGCTCTTATCCTAAATATTACTACTGTGTGAATTTGTTTTCAAAGACAAATGCACTGTTTTTAATTTTCATCAGCCTTTAAGCTAAAGAAACTGTAATTCTAGTCTGTGTAACTTGCTCAGAGAGAGTCTGCAAAACATTTTCATAAACTGATAATCTTCTAGTACATGTTTATTCATTGGGTTGCGGTGACTATATTTTTACAAAATTCTTCTTGAATTTCTTAAGGACTTTAAACTGTGTCTACATTTTTCTGTCATTTCCTTTTAGTTTCCATGGACCTCTTAAGCATTTCACTTAGCAAGGTCTGCAAGTTATCTTTCAAAAAATAAAACAAAGTTAAAATAACATTGCTCCAGAGACACTGATCCAATCCCTTAGTTCTGTAGCTTTAACCTTTTTTGTCCTTGTATACCTTTTGTAGTGAAATTGAACGCAGCAGGATTTCCACAAGGTCTACTTATATTCTGCAGATGATGATGTATATGTGTGTTTGAATATGTTCTGGGGGCAGTTTTTCTAAAATGTATTTATAGAATGCCCCAGAGTCTGTCCTTAGGAGAATAGGAGATTAAACTACACCATCTGAGGATGTAACTATTTGTAAGCGAATACATTATACAATTGACATTTTACAGTCCAACATTATATAACATTATATAACAGTGATAAAACCACTGTGTTTATTCAGCAAAGGCTAAGTAAACTCGTCTACCTTTAGAAATCCTCAAGGAGGGGTGCCTGGGTGGCTCAGTCGTTAAGCATCTGCCTTCGGCTCATCCAGTCCTGCATTGGGCTCCCTGCTCTGTGCGAAATCTGCTTCACCTCCCACTCCCTCTGCTTGTTTTCCCTCTCTCGCTGTGTCTCTGTCAAACAAATAAATAAAAATCTTAAAAAAAAAAAAATCTTCAAGGGGTCTGTAACTGGATGGTACCACTTTCAGTAAGTTGAAAAATCATTACAACTATTTGTGTAAATTACTCTCAATCTGAGACGTTTTAAATATGCCTTCGTTGTGCCATTGTTCTTAATAAGAAAGCTACTTAAAATATATTTATAGATGTATTCACAATTGCTACAAAAATAAAAAATAGATCAATTGATTGTATCTCAACTGACAAATTTTAACCTAATAACAAAGTTTAGGGATTTGTTAAGTTTGTCAAAGTGTTAAAGTAGATATATTTATTTTGGGGGCTGGTTGTTTTTAATTTCACTTTTAATAAAAGCAGCATAAGGAATAAATTGTCAGTGAGGCTGAGTTGTTTTTTTTTTTTTTTTTTTTTCTATTTCATGCAGTGATATAAAATGCAAACTTGCCTAGCTTCTGTTGTGTAGAACTTTCAAGCATTGGCTTTTAAATTAATCTAGACGTGATTAGATGCCTGATGTGAGTAGCTTGCCAGAGTCAAAGATTTGGAGTTCTGGCCTTGATTCTGTCACAAGTTGGTTTTGCATGGGAGCTTCTTTCACTCCATCTCTCTGAGGCTGTCTCAATATCTGCAAAAGGATTTGAGTGAGGGGCGCCTGGGTGGCTCAGTTGGTGAAGTGTCCAGGGTCCTGGGATCAAGCTCCATACTGGGCTCCCTGCTCAATGGGGCAGAGAGCCTTCTCCTTCTCCCTCTGCTGTTTCCCCTCCTTGTGCTTGCTCTCTCTCTGTTAAAAGAAGAAGAAAAGAAAAAGAAAGAAGGAAAGAAAGAAAGAAAAAGCAGTTGGTCAGAGACTCTGAGGTTTGTTCCAGCTTTGTGTTCTTTAGTCCGTAATATAGCTTTCTTTTTAAGTTGCTCATGTGAGTTCTTAACATTCTTAAACATAAAATTTGTTTTATTTTTAAAAGTTGGTTTCTTTAAAAAGTTATTCAACATTTTAGATTCTAGATGTGTGCTTTTCAATCTAAGCATGGGAAGATGTTATATACCATAATTACTACATCTAATGACTCAGTCTCTACTTTCTTTACCCGCATGCCAGTCATGAGCCTGCCTGCCCTTAGATCCCTTCGTCCTCCTCCCCCTCCTCCTGCTTGGATCTGAGTTTTAGGGTTCGAAATTAGCAATCTGTGTTTCCAGGCTCCCTTGTGGGAGCAGCCATGGAGGATAAGATGCCCATACCTGCCTTCAAGAGAGGATCTAACATAGGGGGTACGGGAAGCTGAGAGCATCCAACCATAGTGCCTTCAGGGCGTGCCTCAGTCTTGGAGTCTTTCCTGAAGCTCTGTGATGGTCTGACACCTCACTGCCCAGTGCTCTGATCTGCCTCTCCTTTCACAGGCCTTACATTAGCCCTGGATCTGAAGGCTTTCTCTGCTGCCTTCTCCACAGCTGTTAGCGCCAACAAATCTCTTGCACATCGAAATCCATCTTGACCTCTACTTCCCACAGGCCATAATCTTACTCCTTTGTCAATTACTTTTGATTCCACTCAGCCAATGGGAGAGACTGGAGAGCAGCTAGAGGAAGGAAGAGAGAACCGGGGTATGTGTCCCATGTCTCCACTTCAGGGGGCATCCATGGTGCCAGCCCGTCATGGGGCTCCTCTTTGTATGGGTCTCAGTTTCTGTCAAACTCACTGGTTTCTAGGCTCCAGTTATACCACCTGCTCCCATCCGCTTCAGGAGTAATAGTAGTTTTCCTTTATTTTTAACATCTTGGTTGCCTCCCCGTTCTTTATCCCTGAAATAACCATCTGGCACTAGGTAATTACCAAGCACTGTCTTTTGCAGAATACTCTGTATCTTCCTATTGCCTGTCTGAGATCTGGGTCACTGAGGGAATGTTAGTTCCCTAGTTCTCTAATAGTTTCTTTTCAGACTGCTTCCTGAAATTGGTTTTTTTGAGCCTTGCTTGCTCTTCTGGTAACAGATTGCCTCCCTATTTTGTTCTAGAAATTGTTCCTTCTCTATCTAATAGTGCCCCAAGTTAAGGCATGTCCCAATTCCTCTCTAACAGTAGGGTTCAGGCATGAAACCCTGTCTTGGTCAATCTGAATCCTTTTTCTGGAATGACCAGGGGTGCTGGAGAGATTGGAATCTTTTTTTGAATTTGTGTCGCTGAAAGTCTATGTAACCTTATCCCTGCTGGGGGCCATTTTGTGGAAGAGGCCTGTCTATGAGTGGAGCCAACATCAAAGGAAACCAACCTAAAAGATAGAGACCTCACAACATTTTTTAAAGCTTTCAGGGGGTGCCTTGGTGGTACAGTCAGTTAAGTGTCTGACTCAGTTTAGGCTCAGGTCGTGATCTCAGTGTAGTGAGATCGAGCCCAGCATTGGGTTTTGTGCTTAGCATGGAGTCTGCTTAAGACTACTTAAGTCACCCCCCCCCAATTCTTTCTCTCTCTCTCTTTCTCTCTCAAATAAATAAGCTTTTGGATAAATGTGGGAATACAACACTGTTATGCAAAGTAAAACTCAACTCAAAAAACTATCAAACTGTAAAAGTTTTTTTCCAGATTTCTGAAAGGGAATTTTGAATAGAGGGACACTGTGGTAAGAGAGGGAGGTTGTTGGAAATAAAGTTAGTTTGGGGCCACAAGTATAGAAAAGGAGGATGTTTCTGGGTGCCTGGATGATTGTTGACAAGTAAGGGAACTTTGAAAACACAACACCAGCAGAAGTTGACCTATCTCCACATTTTCATTTCTGAGGTTCTGGCCCTTTCTGCCATTTATGATGCCTGCAACATCCTTTCTTTTTATTGCAGTGTGGCACATCTCTATCTCTTTGAAGTCTGAGCCCTTTACTATTTGCTACCACCAGGGTCGACATCTGTGACTCAGCTCTCTGGCCGCCTTGGGATTTTTTTGGACCAGGTGCCATAAATCAGAGCAAAGGAGCTTGCTGAAGACTAAACTATTTATTCATAAAACAGCAACATTTTGTTTGTGGTAGGAAATAAAACCGCTTTTCAATGTCGATGAGTGAACTATTGAAAATAACATCTAAACAATCATCCATGTTTTGCTTAATTTTGAACGAATTGCTTTAGTTTATGTTTTCTTTAATACTGTAGTTATATCAGTTAATGTTGTTGAATAGCTTACTCCATGACATGAATGGGGAGGTTTCTGAAAGGATCTCAGCATCAGCTGGGACTTAAGAGCAGTAATTTTTTTTAAATAGGTTATATAAACTTAACTTACGCTAAGAATATTTTCTTTTTTCTGCTCTTAGCTTCTGCGTCAGAGTAACTAGATTGGCCACTCATTCTGACCCTGCTTTAATTTTCTGCATGGATGCCTCGTGAAATGCTATCCTGTCTTAGCCTTGGTCAGAATACTTAGCATCTGTGCTCCCAAGTGAAGCTCTGTTTCAATTAGCTAGAACTTTTAAAAGGAACTTTTTTTTTTTTGTTAAAGATTTTAATTTATTTGATACAGAGAGAGAGAGCACAAGTAGGCAGACAGGCAGGCAGAGAAAGAGGAGGAAGCAGGCTCCCCGCTGAGCAGAGAGCCCAATGTGGGGCTCGATCCCAGAACCCTGAGATCATGACCCAAGCCGAAGGCAGTGGCTTAACCCACTGAGCCACCCAGGCGCCCCAGGAACCATGTTTTTTGACATACTTTTATATATTCATGGTGAATCATGTAATTAACGATTAAAATAAGTTAAATATGTTATTTAACTATAGATTAAGCTTATAAGCTACTAATGGTAGTCGACTATAAATTATTATAAGCAGCATGATTTTGTGAATTATGATTTCAGAATTTCGACCAACTCTGACTCCTTTGACATCTCAGGAACGAGTAGATTGAATCTTAAAGGGCATTTCTAGGCCTGAATGATGGATATGTGGGTATTCAACCCAGTATTGTTTATCTATACATATGTTTTTATGAGTTCTGATTTCTAACAGTGCTATATGTAATAATAAAAATTGCAAGTATATATATTCTTATGTAGACTGACCTTCCTTCTCTTCCAGTACAATTCTCTTTCTCTTATTGTGGGTGGTGAGGGTAGAATGGTAAATATCCTCTTATTTCCCACTTGGCTCTCTGAGGGCGGAGGAGCCTGTGAATATTTGCATACAGAATATCTGTTTTGTGAAATGCGTTTCTCAGTGTCTGTCTCCTTGGTTGATTGGGCTCAACCAATCACTCTGACCCTGAAAGGATGCAAATGCTGAGGTTACCTCTGGCCCCTTCCCTGGTGTAGTCCCAGTACCAGGACAATCCTTGGCTCAGCGTACATGCCCACAACCTGCCTGAGGAAAGAAGTATAGGGTTTGGTCAAGAACGTAACATTGAGTAAGTGCATTTCTCAAACTTTTTTACTCAAAATTGATCTCTGATCCATTTTTCTCATCGTATCATCTTTAATAAGGTCCTGAAGATCAAACATAATTGGGTAAAATAGCAAGCATGGTATGGCTATCTAGTGAGTCCTCAGTGGTTACCACATTATCTTTTGCAGCATTGCACAAATATCAAAATTTAAAAAGCTAAAATAATCCTGCTGAGTTTTTTTTTCTATCAAATGGGATGTTTGGCCACTCTCCTATGGCTGTATTTCTACCGCAGGATTCAGTTGTACCGGAATGACTGAAGACAAGATGGCTCTAAGGGGTAATATAATTTAGCAGCATATGAAAAGGTGTAGAAGGAAAAGCAGTTAATGAACGCCTTGGCTATAGTGCTCAATTAAGCAAGGAAGTGGGGTATGCTGTGCCCATGTGAGAACACAGCAAGAAGCAACCAGATCACACCTTTTCCCATGTTTCACAGAAGGTCACAATAAACTTTCCACATCCATGAGATATTATAACAACATGTCAAGGAAGTTTTAGATTTAATGGTAGAATGCACCTTCTGGTGCAAGGGAGATAAACTTTGAGCTGGGCAGAAATGAATATCCTTTCCAGTTGAGAAGAAACAGGAGGCACCAAAGCCTCAACTGTCGTCAGAGCAAAGTAAAACAGTACCCAGATGTTTGGGGATTCCTTTGGCACTGATTGTAATGGGGTGTAGGGAACTGACACCAGACACATCTTGCTGTAATTGTGCCAGCCAGAGGGAAAATCTAGCATAATTTGAAGTGTGCTCTTTTATAAAATCAGCCCCCTCCTTTGCCAGCTTACTTTTTGCAACTTTGAAATTAATTGGCATCTCCTAGATCTGCTTGACAGAAAACAAAATAAAGTGTAAAAATTAAATGAATTTATCCAGCAACTAAAACTCCATGGTTGAGCTATGTGATTTTTATGAGTATGGCACGTTTAGTCTGTTTGTTGCAAAAGTCATTTTGCCGTCGCCTGTTGCTTCTTTACATTCCACTCTGTGCCAACAATCCTTTCTCCAATCTCTGACTCCCTCTGGTTATAACTAAACTTAGACTCGAATTCCCTTCATTTCCTCTTCTCCCTCCTCTCTGGCTTCTTCCTGTCCTTCCTTTCTATAAACATTTATTGAGCACTATATCGTTGGGACTCCACTAACAGCTTTTAATAAATTATCTCCTATTCTTCATGATTAACTTAGGAGGTAGATAACGTTGTATTTCTCCATGGAACAAAAAAGAGTTACTAGAAAGTAACATTTAGGAGAAGGGAAAAGTTTGTTCAAGGCCACACAGGTAGGAGGGGTAGAGCTGAGTTGAGCTTCCTCCTCACTTTATCTCCAGATTCGTGTTCTTAAAATACTGAGCAATGCCATCTATCAATTGTGTGCAAGGAGAACGAGATTAATGTTTTTTTATGTGTATAAAATGTGTGAGTAATCTCATTAATCCCAGAAGCCTGCATCATACATTTTGCCAAATGTGCATTTTCACAGCAAGTCGGAGGACACGGTTGAGCATTTAAATATGAAAGGATGCAACCTTCCCTTTCCAAAACAGCTCCTTGCAAGACAGTTTGATTTGATGTAACATGCCTTAGTTTTCTCCTTTTGATTTGCAAAATGTTACTCTCTGATGGTTTTATAGGTCTCTAGGCAAGTACTGAAGTGATGAGGGATGCAGAGAGCTTCAATATGTAATTAAGAAAGAATACTTTCATGAGGCCTGGAAGGTAATCTTCTTTGCTGTATGTTTACCGCTTGCATTGAAAGAATAGATTTGGCATTGCTTAGCAAAAGACTCTCTTTGTTTTGTCTGCTAATGCCTGTGTTCTCAGTACTGTTTGAAAAACTTTGCCTTAGTGCAGAAAAAAAATCACGCACTGAAATTTTTATTAAACTAACATACCAGTGAAACTCAGGTGTTTAAACAGACTGTCCAGACATGAAATAAGCATAAGTAATCTTTCATTTCTTATTTACCCAATATTTCAGGTTATATGGGATGAATTTATATATGAAAACATAGATATGACCCTAGAAAGTTTTAACCACTTTTTGGACTCATGACAACAACATTATGCATATTGTACCTTGTGGTTACAATTTTAAATGGCATTAAAAATACTGCCTTGTAGATCTTAATCTATAAAGCTCAGGACAAGTATCATCATCTTAATTCTTCCCTACAGAAAGGCATTATAGACGCTGCTCTGTTTCTTTATTGATAATACTGTCTGTTGCATGTTTCAAAAGACTTTCTTGACTTTTGCCCTGTCTTAGAAGACTTTGGCAAAAGGCAAAAGACTTTGCCCTGTGTTAGAAGCAAGTTCCAGCAACTCGTTATGTAAATGATGCCACAATTATATAATGTTATTTTGTTTTTCAGCAAAGCAGAACATCTTTATACTACTGATGAATTCCCTAGAGAAATTTAAGATTGCCAGTTTAACGCCATTAAAAATTAGAACCTCAGGGACGCCCGGGTGGCTCAGTAGGTTAAAGCCTCTGCCTTTGGCTCAGGTCATGGTCTCAGGGTCCTGGGATGGAGCCCCGCATCGGGCTCTCTGCTCTGCAGGGAGCCTGCTTCCCCCTCTCTCTCTCTGCCTGCCTCTCTGCCTACTTGTGATCTCTCTCTCTCTCTGTCAAATAAATAAATAAAATCTTAAAAAAAAAATTAGAGCCTCAAAAAGGATTGTAGGAATGTTCAAAATAATAAAAGAAGTTTTTCTCTCTACTTTTATAATTTTACCCGGTACTTGATTCTTGTGTTTGAATGATGTAGTAACACTGTGGAACTATTAGATGGATTTAGTGCCCTAGCTATGTGCACATGTGTATCAGTAGCTTGCTTCTAAACGAGGTACTAGTCCATGTGTCTTGACACATATATCTCTCTGGCCCCAATTATTCTCTCTTCCATTGGCACATAAAATTCTTAATTTGTCCAAATGAGTCAGTAGATCCAGAACTTTGTGTGAGTAAGGTGTGTACAAGTTGCTCTCTGGGAAAATATCAGTTTCCTGTAACAGAACAAATTGCACTGAACATACACAGGACCGTGGAAAGAGCAGAGGTTCCCTAGTTAGACACATGTTGGTTTACCTACACCCTTTGCCAATAATTAGTTCCATTACCTTGAGCCCCAGTTTCCTTGTTTTAAATGGGGATGACAGTCTCTATTAAATAGGAATCGTAGGAAGATGCGTGTGAAATGAAGTGAAAATTAAAACAGGTTCAGAGATAAAATCAGTTGCTGCTGCTCAAACCTGTTATTATGTGCCTTGGACCAGGCACTGTATCAAATGCTTTACATACACTCTTAAATCTCTCAACAACCCCATTTACAATTTGCTATTCTCCACTTAAACAAGGCAAATGATCCTAGGGGAAACTAAAAAAAAAAAATTGTCCAAAGTATCACCACTCATAAGTGGTAACATGGGATTTTGAAGCCAGATCTTAATGACACTAAAGCTTGGGCTCTAGATGTTTCTGTGAAACCTCTGGTATAATACTGGGGAAAGAATATACACTCAATAAGAGCAGATACTTCTGCAGATGTGCATAGGTGCATGTTTTCCTAGAAGTAAAGATTTTTTTTCTCTGTTATCTCATGGTAGCTAGATGGTAGGATTCAAATGTCCCACATTGCTGTGTATCTTATGCTCAAGGACAGAGAATGAAATTGATTAGAGGACTAACAGGTGGGAAGAGAGATAGGAGGGATTTCCCAGAAGATTATTATGGAGGAGCATATATATATATATATATATATATTTTTTTTTTTTTAAGGGTTATTTATTTATTGTGGGAGGGGGGTAGGGGCAAAGGGAGGAGGAGAGAATCCCAAGCAGAATCCCCACTGAAGGTGGAGCCCAATGCAGGACTTGGTCTCATACCCTGAAATCATGACCTGAGTTGAAACCAAGAGTCCGGTGCTTAACTGGGCCCCCAGGCACCCCAAGGGAAGAGCATATTTTAGAAACAAAGGAGTGGCCGATTGAATGCTACTAAGAGGTTAAGTAAGGTGAAGACAAAATGTTACTAGATTTAGAGATTTAGCACTAGATAGGTAATTGGATAAGGAGACGTTATGTCCCAGTTCACCCTGGAGTGTCCTAACTGAAGCCCGCTGTCCCCATGAAAGTGTTTCCTAGTCATTGGTGACTCTCGCAACAGTCATTTCAACAGAGTGACAGGAGAGAAGTCAAATTTGAATGGATTAAGGAATGTGTAGGAGGTGAGGAAATGGAGACATTAAGGGAAGACAATTTCTTGAAAGAAATGTGACTATGAAAGAAAAAGTAGGACCACGGATGGAATGAAATGTGAGGTCAAAGAAATTTTTTCTTTAGGTGAGAGAGACTAGGATATTTCTCATGGGAATATCTGGCAGGGCAGGAGAAATCAGAGAGACAAAAGTGGTAAGGGGTACTCAGATGGACAGATCTCCTAAAAAGGTGGCAGAGGGTAGGATCCAGAACGCAGGAGGCAGTTGGGCTGTAAAAGGGAGGAGAGGGACCTTGACAATGGCAACCACAAGGGTAAAGGGGATAGGAGTGCAATTGTGAGTGTATAGGCATGTTTGCAATGGGAAGTTAATGTCATTTCAATCTATTGATGTATTTTTCTGAAGGAGGGGAGAATATTTCCAGGGGATGAGGTGGAGGTATTATGGACTCAGGAGAGTAAGGAAGGTGTGGAATGTTGATGTGTGTGGTGTGGTAGGGTGGTGAGGGTTAGATAAAGTCCCGCAACAGAATTGCTTGACAGTCTTCAGAGCCCAGTTGAGGTCCATGACCACTATGATACCCTTTGTGCAGTTTGCTCCAGGGGCACCCAGTTGCCCGATGTCCAACACAGAGAGGGCAGATGTATCATTTCATGTAGGAATAAAGGTACGGTTTCGTCAAATAGATGTAATAAAAGAACCAAGGAGCAAAGAAGACATGAAAGTTGGTGATAATATGAAATGAGAAACCATGAAAACTAAACTTGACTGGGGATACATGAATCCAGGAGGAGGGGTTTATAGAGAGGGAGAAAATACAGAAGACAAATAGCTTTCCACCATTAAGGTCATGGTAGAGAGTTGGACCAGCAAGCCAAAAAGATTGGAGATTGTGGTCAGAATCTGAGCTGTTTGGATCAGTGATTTTGAAAAAAGTAGATCAGTTATCAACAAAAACATACATCTACCTACTCTCTTAGGATCAATGTTAAGTGGACACTCCACTTTCTAATCTCTGTCCTACATCTTAAGAACTCATGCATAACCTATTTCTCTATATTAATTTTGTATCCTGTGGCTTTACTGAATTCATTTACCAGTTCTAGAAATTTTTGGGTGCAGTCTTTAGGGTTTTCTATGTATAGTATCCTATCATCTACAAATAGTGACAGTTTTATTTTTTCTTTACCAGTTTGGATGCCTTTTATTTGTTTTCTCTGCCTAATTGCTCTGGCTGACACTTCCAGTAATATACTGAATAAAAGTGGTGACAGTGGAGATCCTTGTCTTGTTACTTACCTTGGAAGAGAAACTCTCAGTTTTTCACCGTCAATGTGATGTTAGCTGTGGGTTTTTCGTTTTTCATATATGGCTTTTATTATGTTGAGGTATGTTTCTTCTAACCTTACTCCATTGAGAGTTTTTTTCATAAATGGATGCTATACTTTGTCAAATGATTTCTTCACATCTATAGAGATAATCATATGGTTTTTATCTTTTCTCTTATTAAGGTGTGATGTATAACATTGATTGATTTGTTAATATTCACCCTTGCATCACTGGAATAAACCCTACTTCATCATAGTGAATGATTTCTTTAGTGTATTATTAGGTTTGGTTTGCTAATACTTTGTTGAGAATTTTTGTATCTGTGTTCATTAGGGGTATTGGCCTATTATTTTTTTTTTTTTTGTCTGTGGAGTCTTTGTCTAGTTTTGGTATGAGGGTAATGCTGACCTTATAGAATGAATTTGGAAGCTTTCCTTCCTCTTCTCTTTTTTTGGAATAGTTTGAAAAGAATAGGTATTAACTCTTTGATGTTTGGTAGAATTCATCTGTGAAGCATTCTGGTCCAGGACTTCTGTTTGTTAGGAAATCTTTGATTACTTATTCAATTCATTGCTAGTAATAGGTGTGTTCATATTTTCTATTTTTTTCTGATTCAGTTTTGGAAAATTATGTGTTTCTAGGAATTCATTTCTTCTAGATTGTCCATATGATTTTTCATACTATTTTCTTATAATCCTTTCTGTAGTTATTTTACCTCCATTTCTAATTTTATTATTTGAGACCTTTTTCTCTTTTTCCCCCTTTTTTGATGAGTCTGGCTAAAAGTTTATCAGTTTTGCTGATCTCTTCAAAGAACCAGCTCTTGATTTTACTGATTTCTTTTATTGTTTGTTTTAGCCTTTATTTCATTTATTTCTGCTCTACTATTTATTATTTCCTCCCTTTTGCTAGGTTTGGGTTTTGTTTGTTGTTCTTTTTCTAGCTCCCTGATAGTGATCATCTTTTCATGTACCTGTTGGCCATTTGTATGTCTTCCTTGAAAAAATGTCTATTCAAGTCCTTTGTCCATTTCTTAATTGGAGTATTTGGAATTTCCTTTTCTTCTTCTTTTTCATTTTTGCTATTGAGTTGTATGGATTCTTTTGTATTTTGGATATTAACCCCTTATTGGGTAAATAGTTTACAAGTATTTCCTCCCATTCCATAGTTGGACTTTTCATTTTGTCATTTGTTTCTGTTGCTATACAGAAGCTTTTTAGTTTGATGTGGTCAAACTTACTAATTTTTGCTTTTGTTGCTTGTGGTTTGTGTATCCTATTGAAAAATCATTGTTAAGGTCAGTGTTAAGGAGCTTTCCACCTATATTTTCTTCTAGGAATTTTATGGTTTTAGGTCTTATATTCAAGTCTTTAATCTATTTTGAGTTCATTTTTGTGAGTAGTGTAACACAGGGGTCCAATATCATTCTTTTACATGAATGACTATCCAGTTTTTGCAGCACTATTTATTGAAGATAATATTCTCTCCCCACTGAGAGAGAATATTAATATTCAATAAAACTGAATATTATTTGGTTCCCCTGCCATATATTAGGTGGCTTTATATGTGTGGGTTTAGTTCTAGGATCTTGATTCTGTTCCACTGGTATATGTGTCTCCTTTTTATGCCAGCATCACACTATTTTGATTACTATAGCTTTGTAATATAGTTTGAACCTCCAGAATTGCTTTGACTATTTGAGGTCTTTTGTGTTTCTATATGAATTTTAAAAATTGTTTTTTTCTTATTCTGTTAAAAATGCCATTTGAATTTTGCTAGAGGTTACACTGAATGTGTAGATCACTTTGGATAGAATGGAAATTCTAACAATATTAATTCTTTCAGTCCAGGAACACGGGATATATTTCCATTTATGTGAGTCTGTAATTTCTTTCACCACTGCCTTAAGTATGTGGCATAGAGATCTTTCACTTTTTTGATCAAACTTATTCCTAAGTATTTTATTCTTTTTTTGGATGCAATTGTAAATAGGACTATTTTCATAATTTCTCTTATAGTTCATTTTTAGTGTACAGAAACACAACTGATTGTCATATGCTGATTTTGTATTCTGCAACTTTACTGAATTCATTTTGTAGTTCTAACAACTTTTGGTGGAGTCTTTAGGGTTCTCTCTATATAATATGTTATCTGCAAACAGAGACAATCTTACTTCTTCTTTTCTGATCTGAATGCTGTTTATTTCTTTTCTTTGCCTGATTTCTTGGGCTAGGACTTCCAGTACTAGCTTAGATATAAGTGTCAAAAGTGGGTTACTGGTATTACTCTTAATTGTAGAGGAAAAGCTTTGAGCTGTTCACCATTGAGTATGAGTTGCTGTGGGCTTATCATAATGGCCTTATTACCTTGAGATATGTTCCCTCTACACCCACTTTGTTGAGAATTTTTATCATAAACAGATGCTCAATTTTGTCAAATACTTTTACATTTACTGTGATGATTATATAATTTTTCTCCTTCTGCTCCTCTGCTTTTCTCCTTCTGCTAACATACACACTATTTGCATATACTGAGCCAATCTTGAATCCCAGAGATAAATCCCTCTTGATCATAGTATATGTTCCTGTGATAGGCTGTTGAATTCTGTTTGCTAGTATTTTCTTGATGATTTTTGAATTTGTGATCATCATGTATGTTGGCCTGTAATTTTCTCTATTTAATACATTTTTCTCTTAATAGTGTCCTTATCTGGCTTTGATATCAGGGTAATGGAGGCCTTTTAAAATGAGGGTGAAGTATTCTCTCTTTCAAACTTTTGGTAGAGTTTGAGGATTAGTATTAATTACTAATCTACATGTTAGAAGTATTAATCTACATGTTTGGTAGAATTCACTTATAACACCATATGGTCCTGAGCTTTACTTTTTTGGGAAGGTTTTGATTACTGATTTAATCTCCTTACTTGTTATTGGTCTGTTTAGATTTTCAACTTCTCCATGATTCAAACATGAATCATGTCACCAACACTTGTGTGTTGTGTTTTGTATATTTTTTGGTAGGTTGTATCTTCCTAAGAACTTATCCATTTCTTCTAGGTTGTCCTATTTGGGGAGTATATAATTGTTCATAGTAAACTCTTATTCTCCTATTTCTGGAGTATCAGTTATTTTGTCTCTTTCATTTATAATTTTTTATTTGAGTCTCCTCTCTTTAATTAGTTTAGGTAAAAGTTTGTCAATTTTGTTTACTATTTCAAAAAACAAGCTCTTAGTGTTCTTCTATTATTTTTCTGGTCTGTGTTTTACTTATTTCCACTCTACACTTTATTATTTTTTGCCTTCTGCTAACTTTGGGCTTAGGTTGTTCGTTTTCTAGTTCCTTGAGGTGTGAAGTTAGGTTGTTTATTTGAGATCTTTTCTCAAATATATATATTTGAGCTCAATCCCAGCTCAATCCCTGGTCCCTCTCCTCCGTGCAAAACAAGATCTTTTTTATTTTACTATGGACATTTATTGCTATCAATAGCCCTCTTAGAACTGATTTTGCCTATCTACAATTTTTTGTATGCTGTTTCTTTTTTGTCTGAAGGTATTTTTTTAAATTTCCTTTTTGATTTTTTTTCTTTGATCCATTGGGTTTTTTGGAGAGTGTATCATTTAATTTCCACATGTTTGTTAATTTTCTAATTTTCCCTCTGTCACTAATTTCTACTTGCATTACACTGTGGTCAGAAAAGATATTTGTCATGATTTCAATCTTATATTTGTTAAAGCTTGTTTTGTGGCCTACTATATGATCTATCTTGGAGAATGTTCCATATGAACTTGAGAAGAATGTGTATTTTGCTGTTGTTGGGTGGAATGGTCTATGTCTTTTAGGTTTACTTAGTCTGTAGCATTGTCCAAGTCTGCTGTTCCCTCATTTATTTTTTGTTTGGATATTCTGTCCAGTAGTGAAAGTGTGGTATTGAAGTCCTTTATTATTATAGAATTGCTGTCTATTTCTCCGTTGGTTCTGTTAATATTTGTTTTATGTATTTAGATGCTTGAATATTAAGAGTATGTATATGTAGAGCTGTTATATCCCTTGATCATTGACCGCTTCATCATTATATAATGACCTTCTTTTTCTCTTGTGAGAATATTTTACTATTGTTTATTTTGTTTAATATAAATATGGCCAGTTTTGCTCCTTTGGTTTCCACTTGCAATATTTTGTTTTGGATATTTGAATATCTTTTTTTCTCCCTTCACTTTCAGCCTATGTGTGTCCTTAAAGCTAAAGTGAGTCTCTTATAGGTAGCATATAATAAGATCTTGGTTTTTTTTTTTTTAATACATTCAGTTACTCTGTGTCTTTTGATTAAAGAATCTAATCTATTTATATTTAAAGTAATTAATAATAGGTAAAGGCTTACTATTGCCATTCTGTTGTTTTCTGATTGTTTTGTAGTTTCCTTTTGTTTTTTCCTTCCTCTCTTGCTGTCTTCTTTTGTGATGTGATGATTTTCTGAGCTGAGGGTAATATTTTTTGCTTCATTTCTTCCTTTTTTATATGAAGTTTAAAAATTATTGATTTATGGTATAGTTTGGATTACTGAGAATTGTCTACCTGATATCCATGCTTTGTATATGAGTGTTAGTGATACGATTATTGAGATGCTTATTGAATGCACATCATTTGCAAGTGTGATTTTTCTTCCGTCCATTGTTTTTTTAGTTTTTTTATTATGAGAAGAAAAGCGATTGTTTAGGAATCAAAGTAAAGGTTAACAAAAAAAGTGTTCCTTTATTTTGTGTTCCTTGAAGCCTTGCATTGCTATCTTCACATTTGAAGAAGCAATCACCTCCTCCAGTCTTTACTGACTGGTTTTGGTGGAAAAAGACCTTCACTACTCAGTCCAGCTAGAGGTTCTGGGGATCTCTCAGACTTTTTGCATGGAAGTGATCACTCCTTTTGTTTCCTCTTAGAGAATCCTAATGCCTTAGAATTCTGTGCCTTCTTTCTATCCTGCAAAGCTAGACCAGGTGCTGAGAGCTTCCCATTTACTTTCCCTAGGACCATGCCCTGAGGTATTCAATATTATACATCTTTCTCCCAGTCTTGCTGAGTCAAGCTAAGATCTATACCTAATGCTGAGATTTATGTGCTATCTGTAGGGGCTTGCACAGCTATCTTCAGTGGTAATGGGCTCACCATGCATTGGGTTTGTGGGGTTCAGCCATGGAGTGGCATGTGGGATTCTGGGGGTACACATTGGTTGGTTGATGGGGGATTTTGTAGGCAAGTCATCCTCTGGAGTTCATGGATAATTCTCTTGGTGGAGTCTCTGAATAGGTTAGAAGGGTCCACATCTAACTACTGAGATCTATGCACCCATTTCTTTGAGTTCCACCTTTCTTACTGCTCCTAGTTGCCCCCAGATGACTGAGCCAGGCTCATCCTCTCACTGTGGAAAGGGACAGACATGGGCCTCCTAGGTAATATCCAAAAAGGCCGGGAAAGCCTGGTGCTCACTGTGCTCTCATGTTTTTCCATGGGAGAAATTGTGGGCCAAGAGAGCATCTTTTGGTCCTAAGCTGAACCTTCTAGGTTGGACACTGGGATTCCCACAAAAGTTCTCTTTTCTGTGGGTGGTTGTTAAGTTGATGTTTTTGTGGGGAAATGAGAACTGGAACCTCCAGTTCTACTATCTTGCTAATACCTTTCCTGTAAAAGATCTATTTAAAAGTGTTCCCAAATTGTTAAAATAATAATAGTAATAAAACTAGCAAAGTGCTTTTCATGGACTCTAATTGATTCCATTCTCAAAATAACTATCTGAAATAGATACTGTAATTCTCACTTCATAGATTATTTAACAAAGTCAGAGAATTAAAGTTAGGACTAATAAAAAAAAAGGTAGGACTAATACCTCACATAGCTAACACAAAACCTAAATCTAAATCTTGGTCTTTTTGTTAAGGAAAACAATGCCCTTTAATTTTACAATGCTTTCCTTGTGCATAACATATATTTTTGTACTTATTTAAAATTTGAAGATTTTAAAAAAATATTTTGTGGTTATTTTTTAGTAACATTAAAGTCTGTTTATAAAATACTATTTATTTTGTTGATCCTCCAGAAAAAGCCATCAGATGCCTATAAACACTAATACTTATTAATATATAGACTGGTTTTTCGGCAATAAAGTATTTTCATTTCCTCTTAAAGTATTTTGAAATTTATTTCCAGATTAGCTTACTTGCTTGCTTTCCTTCCTTCCTTTCCTCTTTCTTCCTCTCTTCCCTTCCCTTCCCTTCATTTCCCCACCCTTCCCTTCCCTCCCCTCCTCTCCGCTCCCCTTCCCTTTCCCTTTTCCTTTCACTTCCTTTCCTTTTTCCTTTCACTTCCTTTCCTTTTTCCTTTCACTTCCTTTCCTTTTTCCTTTCACTTCCTTTCCTTTTTCCTTTCCTTCCCTTCCCTTCCCTTCCCTTCCCTTCCCTTCCCTTCCCTTCCCTTCCCTTCCCTTCCCTTCCCTTTTTTCCAGATTAGCTTTCCTGTTAGATTACTTTTTGTCTCAACTATTCAAAATTGGCTAGATTTAAACAACAACAAAAAGCTATCACATTGTTTTAGTTTCTCAAATCAAATATTTTTTAAAACCTTGGTTGTATAAAAATAATGTAGAGAGGTTGTTAAAATGCAGATTCCAGAGTATCTCCCAGAATATGATAATTAGTGAGTCTCGGATACAAACAAGCAATCAGCTTCTTTAACAAACACCCTAGTTGATTTGATGCAAGTGGTTCTTGGACCATAATTTAAGAAATATTGTCCTTGAATTTTATTTTTAAATTTGCACTAATATGTGTTATTTTTGATAATACACCAAGTAACCATTAGGCGTATATATCAGAGACCCTAAATCCTGAGCTGTCTAATATGATAGCTACAAGACATCTGTGGATAATTTAAAAACTATACTTTAGTTTTACATGGTAAAAACAAACTAGTTCTATAGCAAAACTATAATCTTTTTTATTATGTTCAGTTAGCCACTGTATAATATATAATTAAGCAAATTATAATCTTAAGTAATGTAACTGTCTATATAACTGAATTTGGATCTGAACACTATATATTTAAAAGTGGTTTTTTGAGCACCCCAAAATTACTTATTATACAATTACTTTTGGATCTCTAGCTTCTACTTCTAAGGGAAAATCAGAAGATGATGACTTTGAGTCGATGGATTGTCAGCATGTTTTAAGGGACCAATAAACACAAAATTTATTCTTATTAGTGGTCAGGAAAATGCAAGTTCAAACTATAGCAACATGCAATTTCCCACTTCTGAGATTGGCAGAAAAAAAAAAAGTTGAGATTGGCAGTATCTAATAAAAGTATATGGAAATTGACCCACAAATTCATTACTTGTGGAAATGTGCAATATTGCCATATATTTAGAAAGATTTGAATAGAAATCTATTGGTTGTTGGAAATAAAAATGCACATACTTTTGATAATGTTTATATAATGAGAGCCACAAAGGTCACAGTTTATATGATTATGTGCATAAATTTGATTTTTTAATAACAGTACTGGCAAAATAACAGCAATAATTTAAAAACTTAATCAGTAGGAGAATGGTTGGATAAATTATGGATTTGAAATTTATGCATCTATTTATAAGAATAGATATTTATATTTAGTGACCTGGATGAAAGTCTATGACTAAGTTTAAGTGAAGCAAACAAAATTAAGCTACAGAGCATTTTGTAAAATAGACTTCATTTTTTAATGACTATAGCAAAAAGCCTTAGTTATGATTCTAGATATTGTGTTGCAATATGGTAGCTAGGGAGCACATATAATTAATTACATTTAAATTAATTGACTCTAAATTTAAATTTAAAATTTATTTCCTCAGTCTCATTAGTCACGTTTCCCTGCTCACTTACCTTGTATGGCTAGTGATACCACACTGGGCAACAGAGACAGAATTTCCTAAATGGTGGAAATGTTTTGTTAGACAGCCTTACTCCAGAAAATTCTAGAAGCATCTTAAGTGACTGATGAACATCAGAATATATTCATTATTATTAGTGGTTGGGGAAATGCAAATTAAGAGTACAATAACACGCAGTTTCTCACACTAACTTCCCTGGGTGCCCAATAAACTCATGAAGTCAGAGCTGGAGAAGGTTATTAGCATGTCGTTGCATATTTTATATGGTTGATGTGTTTTAAATATATGAATTATTACTTACCAATTTTTAAATCTCATTAAGTAAAAGAAAATATTTTGTTTCCATTATTTATTGAGTGGTGTTCTTAAAAGTTTCTGCAGTTCTCATTAAATAATTTCTCCTCTTCTTTGTAATTAAATATTGGGCAGTTCTTTCAAGGTCTGCTGAACAGTTGAATTTTCAATCATTTTGAGGTGGTAGGACTTGTATAGGACAAAACCTTGTAATGTGAGACACTGGGAGAATGAGAAAACATGTAATTAAGTTCTGACCTTTTCTTCAGGCTTGACTCTATCTGTCTCTCACAGCCAAGGACATGGCTTTGTAAATTACAAGGACTCATTTTTTTTTTCCCCTGAGTTTTAATACTGTCCTTCAGTTCATAAAGGATAATTGTCATTATGGGACTTCTGTGTCTTTTTCTTCTCCTTTCAAACAATACTGACAGTGTAACTTGAGGGCATCCCTCTTCGCCTTTCTGCTCTTCCTCTCTACTCTTATTGTCACCCTATCCAAACAGTTAAATAGTATTTATGAACAAATGTTCTGTGTGAGTGTGAATGAATATAAAATTAATAGGACGCATTCAGAAAATACCTCCGCTTCCGCTTCCCGCTGCTGAGCTGTTTGCTCCCGACCAATATGATTCCCAATGAGAGTCTTCAATGCATTGAGGTTGCCTTTGGGTGACCTAGGTCAGTGCATTTAGTCTATGACATTTTACGGCTCCAAAGCACGATGCAGTAAATACGGGAACGGAATGCGAGGTGGAGCACCAAATTTTAATCACTTCCTTATTAAGTTTATTCAGAAAAAATAGGAAGTGTGCTTTGCCAAAAAGGAAAGGACAGGTATTGTCGAGGTATAGACATACGTTATAATAATGTACGATTCCTGTGCAGGGTTAGGCTTGTTTTGAGGAGCGGATAAAATCCAAAATCTAAAGATTCTTTTAGATTTGACTGAAAAACAACAAACCGCCGGCTGGTATCCATGCTAGATATAAGAGAAAAACAAATTTCATTTTGTTTTATAATCAATGTAAAGTGTTTTTTTTTTAGTGGGAAAACAACTGAAGGAACTCATAATGTCCTAGTACGCACGTTGCAGCTTTAGTTACTATAAACACTGGTGAACTTAGAGGTATTTATTTTGGGTTTGCTTGCCTAAATATTGAGCTAACAGGCATTTGTTGATCATTTGTCCATTTAGCCAACTGTACAAAGTGAAAGAATGATGCATGAAGAGTGATGTGGATCACAATCTGTGGATCAGTTGCAGTGTATACCAGGAAAAGCTGCTAGTGGTTTTGTTCCTTCTGAATTCTTGCATATTGCAGAGCAGGTTAAAATGAGGGTAGTTTCCAAATAAAAGCTATCAATAAAAGCCTGCTAGTCCTTTTCCAACCCTCTGCTAACTTAACTTATTCGTGATTTTTTTATTCAAGCTCATAAAAACTGAATTTTCTGTACTAAAATGAGAAATCTAGAAGAACGGGCTCTTAAAATCATCTCTTTAAATTCATGATCAATACTCAAGTCAACTCCCAATCCTGTATCAGGGATGTTTATTCTGTATCTGGAGGCCCACTCCTATCCTCAAATCTAAATCCCATCCTACTCTTAGCCAGGGAAATTTCCTTCTTTCTCAACAATAAGACGATCTTACCGTTTGTGGGTTTTGGGGTGTGTGTGTTTGTGTGTGTGTGTGTGAGTGTGTGAGAGAGATCGTATCACCACTCTTTCCTTTTGGCCAATACACTCTTTTGTATCCCAGTCTAATAATTTTCTGCCCAATGCCCAATTCTTTTGCCAACATTCCTATCATGATATTCTGTTCCCAGTATCGTGTCTTTCAACTAAGGCTGTCATCAGAATGGGTTGGCCCGGTTTTATTACACAGAGATTCCTAAGCCATACCTCAGGCAGATTTGTATTTAGAAGATGAGGGCTCAGGACTAAGTTTCCACATTTTGAAATTGTCTGCAGGCCATTATACTACTAGGACTTTCCCCAAGAGTTTGCTTTATTTCACTTCCAGCTTCCATTCTGCCTTTGATCTGTTTATCAGCCAACTGACCCATAGCCCTTGTGCTACAAAATGAAGACTGCAGAATTAGCCTATACAGAAACAACAGAAAAACCAGTATATTCATTTGTGATATACACTTATATACTTATATATGTTTGTGAAGTTCTTGTTGTGAAAAATACATGTCTGTATTTTGGTCTTCTAGTTTCGGTGTTTTTCAAAAATGAATGGAGGAGGGGAATATATCAAGAGGAAAAAATTTAAAACAGCATACAAAACTGGTTGAAATCTTTCAATTAGAGGTTTGCACAATATAGTATGCATAAAAATTACTTGGAGTTTGACAAATGTATGAATATTTAAATATATAAAATTATGTCTTCATATGTTTATGTATTTATATATTGTATTTCATTAAACACATACTTTGGCTTCCAAAGTAGGTATGGAGGAAGGCCCAGCAATCTACATATTTAATAGCTAAAGGGTTACAAATGGTCTTTGAGCCACATCTTGAGAGAGTGACTTCAACCGACCAACACTGCATCTTGGTTTTCATCATGATTTTTAAAAAAAAAAACATTTTTGTTTTTAAACTTTCTACCTGACAAAGACATTTTTGTCTCTATGGGTAAACCATGTGATCATTGAAAACCAAAGGTAGTTGGTGCCTTTCAGCAAGTCTTCCTGGGAACATGATGTAATTATTTTATTTTTATATTATAGTCTATCAAGAAGTTATAGCTCGTGATTTCTTTAGAAAAGGGAATAGCACACTTAATCTTTCTCAATTGAGCGCCATGCAGAAGTAGTTAATAGGGACTTTGTTAGCTGTGGGCAAAGCATCACCACCACTTGGTGGCAGAGGTTGAAAATTACAGGTTTAGTTGCAGATGACTGAATTCACACAGTTTCCAAGTGCCAACTCCAGTGGTTCTGCTATAAGCAATTTCATTGGCATAAATGGTATTTGGAGGGAGTCTGAAAGTTCATTTTCTAGAGCATGATCTTTTCTACATGGTGATTTAGTCTCATCTCAGCTCTATGTGTCAGCACTAATATGCTGCTCTTTGTATAGTTTGAAGTTTCTTTACTAAATAAAAAGAAAATTAAGCATGAAAGATGAAAAGAGTAATTGTTGACAGATTCTCTTCTTTTCCAATAGAGACATTATTATTTTTCTTTTAATCTCAGGGAATTCTTATACCTTGTTAGACTTTGGTGACATCACCCTTACTTGTTGGTCTTTTTAAATTTAGCTAAAGAAATTTCTAGAGAGAATGATATAGATATATAGATAGATAGATCTATATTATATATCTATATCTATATCCATATATATCAGGTGTTCAAGATTTGGCAGCATGTACTGGGAATGTACACATATGGCCAGTAGACCGATAAATACTTTCTAAAGTCTTATACTACTACTCTCTCTTACCCTCTGTATTCATGTTAGTGGCCAGTGGGAAAAGACAATCTTAACTTTAGACTACCTTTTGAAAGTCCTTTTCTTCAAGACAATGATTACTCTTGGTTTTGTTTTGGTTTAATATAAAAATTTATACAATTTTTTTGAAAAGCACTTAAATAATTATCAGGGAAACAATAGGACGAAAAAAGAGTAAGAACATACAGTATAAAAGGGCAGCATGTAAGGAAATGATATTGTTCTGGTGAAGGCTTTCTATTTGATGAAATACATAAAAATAATGTTATGATTTCGAGAGTAACTGAGGCCGCACATGTCATCTCAAGCTTGTAATTTCATTAACATATAACAAATATTCTTGTTTATTGTGGGAGAAACTTAACATTAGAATAGTCCCTGGGACCAATGAACTTGAACTACTGACAGAGTTTATGATGAGTAGGAGAAACACAGCACCTGAATAGTGGAGTACATGGAGATACTATAAAATAGTATAAAATACTATAAAATAGCAAAGAGCTAAACACAATTTTTGGTGATTCTTCATTTTTGCAAAAGCCAGCTTCTGATTTGGGTTCCCAGTCATATATGTAGCTTAAGGTTGTGCTTTTCACCCTCTCTTATGATGCTATTTGCTTTTAAAAAGCCATGTTTGGGAGCATGTAACCTTGTAATCAAACCTCTACCCCTGTGTGTGACCATATCGATTAAGTGCTCAGCAATTCATTGCACTGCCTATCTCTATTCTCTGTAGAAAGGGGCTGAATACCTCCAAATGCCTGCCCAAGGTATCTGACAGGACTATTACAAGACAAAGAGAATATCTAAGTTCTTTCAGTTCTTTGAAACAAAATATTGTCATCGATTAATAAACATAGTAGTCTATTTGGAGATGTGTGGGTAAAATTTTTAATTTTTGTTAGAGAAATTAATCATTCCCACTTGTCAGAATCCAAGCAAAACAAAGTTACTTTAAATGCTACCTTTAGAGTACAGGAAACAAATAACAAAGGAATACTCCTACCTAATCACATTTAAGCTAAAATAATACTACAGATTCTATTTCTATTGAGTCATAGAAAGACTGTTTTGTTCTGTTTAAATGCATTCCCTAAGGAGTATCTATGGGAAAAATTGGAACAAACCTTCTCCCACCATTGTGTTTTGAAAGTACATGGTGAAAGAGTAAACAAACAAGGATCTTCCTCTCTTTCTGCACTCTTTTAAGCTGTTGACTTTGAACTCTGTTTTAACAGGGATCTTCCTTGTTTAAAAATTGGGATGATCAAGGGTTTAAACTTGGGCTTCCTGTCACTTGGTTGTGGTGCAATATGGTCCCTAGACCTCAGCTATCCTAAGTGATCGAGAGAGAGAGAG
>CM053611.1:83012021-83062051 GCA_028646535.1 Procyon lotor
CCCATTTCAGAGACAAGGAAACTGAGGCTTGTAGAGAGGAAGGCTCTTGCCCAATGTCGCAGACCCCGTAAGGACAGAAGGCAAGGTTCAAATCTGTGTGCTTGTGCCTGAAGCACATGTATGTCTCCGATTCTCCTTCACTTTCTGCCCTTCTGTGACCTCACACCGCTTCCGTGGAACAGCAAATATTTACCAAAGGAGTTAGTAATTCAGCACAGCAGGGTGGGTGCAGGCAGGTGTGTCTTTGTTCTGACACCACAGTGAGCCCTGTAGGAAGTAAGGTTTGAGTACAAAAGGCAGTTTTTGTTGCATGACATTTTAGGGAAAGCGAATATAATGTTTCTCTTTAGGGCAAGAGGGCTGGGGCATATATATCCTTGATTATAATTAGATATTGGGTCAAAAATAAAAACTTAGCTTTGCAAATATCTCTTGGACACAGCATGACTGCAGGCTTCTTCACCGTACTCTCCATCTTCCCCAGAGTGCTCACTCCTGATCTTTAGTCACCGAGTTACTCACGGGTCCAACAACTTAACTAGAAGGCTTTGAAGAGCTCCCTCTGGCAAATGATGGATGCTTTTGAATTCTCCTGTTCGAAAACCCACAGAATCCCTCTAAAATAGGAGACTAAGAACAAAGGTCAGAGCACGTTATTTTTCTCTTTCTCAGTACTGCCTGACTTTTAAAGGGGATTTAGTTCAGCAAATTCTGTGAGGCCCTGGGCAGGTGGAATCCAATTATTTGTGTGTCTAATGGTGGGTCCTTTTTAGACTTGATGCTGCAAGATGGAAGATTATCTCTCTGGTGTCACCTTTGTTTTGCTTTCCCAGGTGAGGGATCACTGTCCTCATAAGCCTGGATCCTGGGCCTCTTTGACCTGTTCCAGCTCTCTCCTGACTGCATAGGATTCCTCCTTTGGAATTTTTCTTCCTAAACATTAGTTCTAATGTTCTCTTGGTAAATTAATCCAAGCTAATGGCTAATGGCATTTCAAAGTTAAATTATTATATCATGTACGTGTAGGAAGTAATATATCTACAAGGCTTTAATGCAGGGTAGTAAGTTCCTTGGTGTAGAAATTTCAGCCAGAGTCAGAGGATTCCTCTCAGGGAGGCAGAATTGTGGGTAGCTACTGCCTCTTGCACAAACCAGCCAACAGGGAAATAGACTGTTCCAGCTCCTTCTTCAATAGAATATCGAGCTTTTGGAAAACATTGGCTTAAGAAAGACTTTATAATAACGTGAAAAGGTTAGGCTGCCCTGTTATTTTCCTAAACTGATGTTAACAGTGAAAGCAGCCAGAGTGGGAAACATAAATAAATTCAGTCCTTACTGCTTTGAGCCCAAGCCACTGTCATCTGTTAACTGGAATTGATGAGATAATTAATTAGCATCTAGCATCTACTGTCACCAGTATACACCTCCCCTCTCGGTTTCTTCTCAAAAAAGCAGCCTGTCACCCTTTAAAAGCTAAATCCAGCCAAGACATGGGCCTCTGCTTAAAATCCTCGGCTCTCCTGCTCGCCCAGGATAAAAGACAAAATTCTGACAGCAGCTCTAGGCCCTACTTTGCTTTCACCAAACTCCTCCTTTGCCCCACTTACTAGTCTGTCATTCCACTCCTGCCACACTGGCTGCCTTCTGTGCACAGCGAACCCTAGGGCACTCCCACCTCAGGCCCTGCCCTGTCTTCTCGGCTCAAATGCTGCCTTCTCAGGCGGTTCCAGAACCAAGCTGCTCAAAACCGCAAATCTCCATTGGCTGGACACCCTTCCTGCGTAATCTGTTCCCTTTCCTGACTTCATTGTTCTCTGTAGCCCCTCACAGCAACTATAACACGCGTTTTACTTGCCTGGATTGTTATTTGTCCTCCTCCTGCTGGGGTCTCCCAGCCCCCTCACTAGAATGCAAACTATATGAGAGTAAGAAATTCTTTCCTTTTTTTTAATGCTGTATCTACAGTCCATGGTAGAGTATTAGATCCAATAAGTATTTATAAAATAATTTTCCCACCTGCCAGAGACTGTAGTTGCAAAACTACAGTAGGGCCCGGTTCTAAATCATTTAAGCAGAGAAAGGATGTATTGAAATGAGATTGGATGGCTTAAAATACTGGACTCGGAAAGTGATTAGGAAGCAAAGAAGGCTGGGTGGCAGGACACCCAGGCCCTGAGAACGCAGCAGAATAGCCCTAGGGTCGTTCCATCTCTACCGCTGAGAGCAGTCTGTCCCTCTAGTTCTGGAGTGCCAGTCAGCAAGCTGACTGAGTTTTGTGCCAAGAAACTACCTGTCAAGGGCCAGGAAAGACAACATGTAACCCCCGTTAGCTGCCAAGCAGGAGCCTGGATTCTGCTTCCCACCAAAATTTATACAATAAGGGATTCCCTGGGGGCGCCTGGGTGGCTCAGTGGGTTAAAGCCTCTGTCTGCCTTAGGCTCAGGTCATGGTCTCAGGGTCCTGAGATCGAGCCCCGCATCGGGCTCTCTGCTCAGCAGGGAGTCTGCTTCCTCTTCTCTCTCCGACTGCCTCTCTGCCTACTTGTGATCTCTCTCCTCTCTGTCAAATAAATAAATCTTAAAAAAAAAAGCGGGGGAGGGAGTCCCTGGTATAGAAGCGGTTCTGGATCACAGGCAGCCAAAGAAGAAAACCCTAAACCAACAAGACCAATTCTAACCCACAATTATAAGTAGAAAGTGACTTCCATTTGTTGAATTTTGTTTTCCTCTAACTATGGTTTTTTAAAATTTCCCAGTGATAGAAATAAGCATGTGAGCTTATTTTGTGACTTTTGTCAGAGAAAATTCACACTAAGCCATATTAAGTTAATAAAAGTTTTAGCCAGACCTTAATTTTCCTTTTGAGGCAGACTCTGATGATTTGCAGTTGATCAATACTTACATGCTAGAATGATAAATGAGTGAATTGAGAGGTCTTTAGTGAGTCATTTGATTTCTTCACAGTGAACTTTTATCCAGAGATTGTTCGTGTTTCCCTAAATTCACAGAATGAAAGAAAGAGCATCAATGAAAAGCAGATGGTCATCTGACTGAACCATTAATCACTTTATTCCCATAAAATACAGTCACGCATAGTATTGAACTAGAGTTCAGATTTATTACACAAGGGTGTTTTTTTTGTTTTGTTTTTTGTTTTTTTTTGGTTTGGGATTGTGAGCAATCCCTCTCAGCCTGCAGTCCCCTTTGCAAGTGACTTTTCTACTCCTCTCATCAGACTCTCTTTGAAATTGAGCTGGCCCCGTGACTTGCCTTAAAATGTGGTAGTAGAGAGGGACCTGAGTGACTTCCGGTCCAACTCCTTAGTACGCAGGTTGGCTCTTGAGTTGGACCTCCTAGGAGCCAGCCAGGTTACCCTCTTGAAGAAGCAACATGGAGAGTAAGGCCCCATAGGATGAGAGACTGCATGGAGAAAAAAAAATGCAAGATGCCCCAGAACGCAGCATTGACTGCCATATACTGTGAGTGATGCCCTCTTGGATATTCCAACCCCAGCAGAGCCACCGGCAAAATTCAGTCACAGGTGACCCAGCCAATACCATGAGGGGTAGTAGAATCAGCCAGAGAAGCCCAGCCAACGTGCAGAATCGTGAGAAATCATTCACATTGTTGCCTTATACCAATACACTTTGAGGTGGTTGTTATACATCAAATGATTGCTGAAATAGTTGAGATATAAAGTTTACCAAATCTTGATTTGGGTAATGACATTGTTAAGTTGTTCTTGACAATTAGGAAATGTCCCCCTAAACCCTTTGAGTTTAAAGGGGACAGTATCTTACTCCTTTGCGGGGCCACACGCTAATAAAAATCCAAGGGCTGGAAAACAAGTGAATTTTTTAAAAACTGGTCGACTTTTGTGTGTGTGCACATACGCGCGTGTGTACGTGTGTACATGCACACCCATCCTTCATCTGCTGTGAGGTATGTGCAGCTTTTGTTTCCTTGGCTTTATGAGTCCTGTCTCTGCTTTGCCCCACCACCGGTTCCACCAACTCAAACGCTCACTTGTCAGCCTTTAACTATTTCCGGGCATCTCCCGAGTGCACAGACATGTACTCACAAGTACTAGTGTCTAGGTGTCTCACGCCTTTCTCCTTCCCTCCTACTATTGCTTCCTTTGGCAGGGTCTGCTACCGAGGCAGCTTCTGCCCATTGAAGACATTCCAAAGCTGCCAACAACTCTGTTTCTGTGAAGCTCTCTGTTCTGCTGCTAAGTCACCAGCATCGTCTGATTTAATGACCAGGCAATCTTCTAGTATCTTCTTTAGCCATCTTGCTGCTTCAGCTAGGAGGCAGGTCAAGGTTAGCTTATGTTGTCTTTGTTCCACAGGGATTTTAATAGAACTTTAAATATACTCTTCCTCTCCCTAGGGCACAGATAGCAATCAGGCTGGGTCTGTTAAGGCTCTAAACAAAGGACACTGAACTGATCACCTTTCCCTTCTGAAACAACCTTTGATGTTATCTTGATTTTATCTTCCTCATATCACGGTCCTATTGCTGGAGACTCCAGAAATGCCAGCTAGATAGAAATTGAAGGCTCAATAACAACCAGATTTATACTACAAATGTATTGAAAGACCACTGTGCTCTACCCTTCTCGGAGTTATTAACAGTTACTCATGTTAGACTGGAGAAAAGGCCAGAAACCTTAGGATACCCTCGTCTGACCCTATTACTTGATGGTCCAAACGAATAGAGATTTGGTAGTGGCGTTTTTTTCAGATTGAAGGTTAAAATCATGGCCATTATGATTTATTAAGTAAAGGTTCCTGGAAATACAATTTTTAGCAGCTGGTTTGAGGATGGTAATTCCTAACACCTATTTGTATGATCATCACTTCCCTCTACTGCCTCTACCAGTTGATCCCAACTGCAGTAGGGATTATGGGAAGCAGCAGGTCCTCATCACTTCTTTGACCTAAAGATCGGGCCCCATAGATTCTGCTCATAGAGAAAGTTGCTAGGAGTTGACTTTGTGGCGATAGGACCTGTGTAAGTACCTCTCTTTACCTGTTGTCTACTTATAGGGCCCCCGGCATCTGGGCAGAGGCTCAGAACCACTTTTGTTCACTTGTAAAAAAACAATGTAGGACTGACCCTCCACTTTTCTACTGGAAACTACACCACTTCACATCTTTTTCAATGAACTTATAAAAGTTCCGTCTGGGTGCTGCAGAAAGATGCAGATGAGACAATTCTCTTTAGCTGTAGTCAGAGCTGGAGCACAGATCCATTTGTGGCACCAGTGACAAGTACCCTACAGCGTGACCTCTCTGAGGGCTGGAGAAATTACCCATCCCGTGTGAACTCATACACCCTCCTGTACTTGAGGTGCTCCGCTAAAGCTCACCTTGGCATGACCTGTATGGTTCTCCTCTCTCTCCTGCCTGCCCCCCTCCCCTAACCTGGTCTCAGTGCTTGTTTTTTTAATGTTTGAATTAATGGCTTACAGCTTACACAATATTTTTTGGAAGCAGTTGAGGTATAAACATTTAATAGGTAAATGAAGTGTCACATTCCTTTATATCTGCTCCTTCCATAAGGAACAGGGTCATCTAGTCAGAAAAACTACCTAAGATAGGTATCTGTAATACCTCAGGCTTTTATGCAAGCTAAGCTCTAATTTTGACCTAAATAAAGTAATAGGTAAAAAAAAATCTGGCTCTAATTGAGCCACACCCACTCACACACCCAAGCCACTCCCATCGCCTCTCCCAAACTCCTTTCCTACCTCCAGCTTCCTGGGCAGTAACATCCCATACTTCTCCTGAGGTTCACAGTAACTTAGCCAACCTGTAGATCCTTCTCTGAAGTCCGAAAGTCTCCTCTAGCTTCTCTTGTAAAATCAGTGCTCTAATGGAAAAGGGCAAGGGGCGTGCTCTCGCATAAAATACGAATCATGTTTCGACTACTGATTCCCTTCCTCTTTACTTCTATGTCTCTACGATGGAATCTTTTAGTTACTTCATATAGTGAGAATTTCAATCTGGTTAGATGCGGTTTGTGTGGCAACAGCAGGCTAGTGGGGAAGAGATTTGGGCACAAATGATTTTGTCATGTTGAAAGGGGTTTTTTGTTCATTTAACACTATGTGGCAAATTTCAAGAGGCTCAAACTTCAGATACATTCTAGGCAGCCACTTCGTGTAGTTTAGATGTCAAACATTTAATTTAGACTGAGTCAATATTATAATAATCATACTTAATTACACTTTATGTAATTTTTTTTCAAGTTACTTTGAATATTTAGTCTGTGGTGCTTTACTGTATTTCTTAAAGAAAGCAAGTTCTATACTCCGTGTTCGTGGGATTTGCGGGTGTGTAGTTACATTTTCAAGGAGCTTTGTTAAAGCTCCCCAGAGATGTCTCAAAGGAGGAAAATATAACACTATAATGTAATAGCTACATTTCAGTGAGGCAGTTTTTAGCAGTGAACCTTTGGACAAATGTCTGAAGTGAGTTTTTGCTCGTGTTCCCAGATGACATTGATTTCAGTTAATAAACTATTATTGCATATCTACCATGCACCAGTTTTGGGACATGCAATTAGCAAAACTTGTTAAAAATATTAAATAAGGTTTCTTCCATGAAAGTCCTAATGGTGTATTGAGGGGAGAGAAAAGACCAAAGATATTATGGTGCTTGTGTTCAAACTCCACCCCACCGCTCTAGGCAAGTATTACTTAGTTTCTCAGTTTCTTTCTCTGTAAAATGGACTATTACTGGCACCTGTACTGTAGATGATCTATGCAAAGTACTTGGAGATGTGCAATAGACTCAGAGTAAACCTCCATATGTGTAAGGCCGTATTGCCTTTAGATACTTTTATGCCACCAAGAGATAGCTGTCACCTTGGTTGTGTCATTGCAGCCCATTAATTTAGATACGTGTCCACAGCTGTAAAAAAATGTTTTTAATGATCCCCCTTAGCTCTAGCAGTTTTAGAGAAAAAGGAATTAAAAGAATGCTAAAATAGGGGCGCCTGGGTGGCTCGGTCAGTTAAGCATCTGCCTTCAGCTCAGAGCATGATCCCAGGGTTCTGGGATGGAGCCCTGCATCAGGCTCCCTGCTCAGTGGGGAGCCTGCTTCTCTCTCTGCCTTTGCTCCTCCCCATGCTCATGTTCTATGTCTCTCTCTCGAATAAATAAAATCTTTAAAAAAGCTAAAAATATTATTTATCATCTTTGTCATATTTGTAGTTAAAAATTTAAAACCATCTAAGTATTTAGAAGTGCCTTCATCTCAAATATTTCTCTATTTTTAAAAATGTCATTTTAAAAACTTTAAAAAGCAGAGGTTCCTGGATGGTTCAGTTGGTTAAGCATCTGCCTTTGGCTTAGGTCATGATCTCAGGGTCCTGGAATCTTTCTCTCACTCCCTCTCAAATAAATAAAATCATAAAAAAAAAAAAAAACAAAACCCACTTTAAAAGCTTAAAGAACTGGAGCCTTTTCATTTTAATTATTTTGTTATCACTGAATTTCAATGGTATGAATTAAGTTCTAAGTATGTCAAGATCAGTGATCACACTACCAATTCTACTGGTAATGCAGTGATTTATTTCTTTAGTGGGTTTTTTGGTTCTTGATTAAGGCGCAGAATCACCTTTGAACTTTATTATTGAGAACAGAAAATGGTTCTATAATTTAAGTTCTATATTTCATCCTTGACTCTACAAAATGGTAGTTTTTGCTTTGTTTTATGTTTGCATAGTAAGTAATTTTAGTGAAAGTACCAGTCACCAGTTAATTGACCATTTTAAAAACTGACATATCATAATAGTTATCTTTGCCAAATAGCTTACTGGTAGAGGATGGTCAGTAACAAGCTCATCTTAAAGGAAGGGTTGTAAATTGAGCATAGTTAATTAATTACACACCCTGAAGAAATTGTTTTCCAATCCTTGTTGGTATTATTGTTGTGGCTGTTGTTATTCCTAGTTCTAGTAAATGAATAAGCATTTCCTCCCAGTATGCCTGTTTTATTATAAGTGTGTTATGCCAAACAAAAGGTCATTGTTAATATCCATTTGATAAAGCCTTTTTATTTATTTTTTACTCACCATTGTTTGCTGTTAGAAGATAAATAATCCACTTTCCCTGATAACTGAGCACTCTGGTGGGATGGGGAAGGAGAAATGGGAATATTTATTTTAGCTTGTGTTTCAAATTTAACAAAAGTATGTCTCCAGTGTAATTTATCACAAAAATTCATAGAGAACAAGCTGACTGAATCACAGGTTGATAAATAAACAAGATACTCCCGTGAGCCCACAGCCACATGTTTTTATACCCATAAGTTACTGACTCGTATTTTGTCTCATGATTTATATATTTTTACCAGATAGTCGATATGTTTTACAAACATGTTTTGAAATAAGTATCAGACATTATATGTATGAATCTAGGCAAATAAATTAGACTTAAAACTTTATTGTAAAAAAATAATACTGGATTACTTTACAAAAAGGTTAGTTCAAAATTATCTTTAAAAGAAAAATCAAGAAACTCAAATCTTTGGGGAAAATGTGAAAAATAAAACTTTAATTATTTCTAGAATCATAAAGCATTCTTTGTCCAAGGAACTTAGGATCAAAACATTATGCTCTCAAATTTTAAACTGTTAGTTATAAAAAAATATGCTTAAATAGAGTGAACATTTTTGTACATTTTTGGGTGATAAAATCATACATTTCCAATAATAAAGTAATTCATAAATATCTGTAATCACTAAAATCTGGATATATATTTTAAGTTTTGGAACAATACTTTTATGAACTCTGTTTCATAAGCAGAAGATGAGAATTTGAAGTGTTGGAGTTAATAAGACTCAGATCTCTAATTTCAGTTTTTAAGGATATATCTAACACCCTATTGATGCAATAGTCTGCAAACAAAATTAAATCAGTGTGACCATAATCAATCTATCTAGTTTGTAAATGAATGCAATCCCTGTTAGAATACTATCCAGTAGGTAAAGATTTGAAAATGTCTAGAGGAAAAGTAATTTAACTATAATTTAAAAAAAAAAAAGGCGCCTGGGTGGGTGGCTCAGTGGGTTAAAGCCTCTGCCTTCAGCTCAGTCACGATCCCAGGGTTCTGGGATCAAGCCCCACATCGGGCTCTTTGCTCAGCAGGGAGCCTGCTTCCCCCTCTCTCTCTGCCAGCCTCTCTGCCTACTTGTGATCTCTCTCTGTCTGTGTCAAATAAATAAATAAAATCTTTAAGAAAATAAAAAAGTAAAGGAATTTTCTAATTCTATCAAGAAGCAGAAAAATATCATCCAGATCAGTACATGTTAATTATATGAGAAAATTATAAGATTGACTCTTTCTGATGAAATTTTCCTATCCAATTGTTTTAAAGTTGTTTCAAATGGCAGGGTTGTTTGAACGGCTTTTTTCACCCAAACTTTCTGAAGTGTATCTCGTACCTTACTGGAGTAAAGTGCAGACCATATCTGTCTTGAGAGTACAGCAATACCCTTTACTTTGTCAAAGAAATACAACAGATTCTAATTTGTTGAACCTGGAAGAAGTTGTTCTGAAAACACAGCCTCTCTGCTGTGGTGGAGGTTTCAGACTATTGCACAAAACCCAAGTAATCCAAGCTAACTCAGTGGAAAAACACGTGGGAACATCAGCACAGTAGGCAGTGTGACTCTGTTATAAAACCTACTTCTAGAAAGATGAGTACTGACACACAGTACCTAGTCGAGTGCACATGATCTACAAAGCATTTCTAAACATGGTGCTTTGCACTAATCTAATCTCAGGAAAGATGTCAACTTTCAATTCAATTCCACATGTATTTGTTGAACAAGAGCTTTCAATATTTGTTGTACAAGAGAATTCAGTACTCTACCAAATGCCCTGCTTTGGCAAAAATTAGAAATCTGTATTGAAGCTTGGACAAAACTTTTGACCATCCTGGGCCTCAGTTTCTCCCTCTGCAAAATGAAGGGATTGGACTAAACAATATCTAAGGTTTTGTAGTTCTGTGGTGGGATTGGCTTAGACATAGGTGATGACAGATCACTCTTGCTTTTAACCCGTCCCTTGACCTCGCTAATGCAGTGAAAATAGAAATGCCAGACATTCTCTGTGGGAGAAGGTGCATTAGCCATTAGAAGAGGAAATGTCCTCAGGGAGCCTTGAGAGGACTGTGGTGGGTGGGGAGCATGGGCTCGGGGTGGGATTGCCTGGGTGGGCTCTGCTGCTGACCACTCTTGTGCCTTGGACAATTACTTCCCTTCTTGGGGCTTTAGTTTCTTCATTTCAAAGATGGAAATAATTGTATTTGCCTTATAGGGTTGTTGTACAGATAAAGTGAGTTGATGTACATAAAGCACTTAGAACAGTGCCTAACACAGTGTAAGTGTTTAATACGATTGGCTATTATAACTCTGATTAAAGGCTCAGGGACACACATCAGTGGTGCAAGTTCAGACCCAAGCATTGACATTTGCTGGGGCATTGCTTATTTTAACTAACAGTAGCCACTTCCCAAGCCACTTCAGGGATTTATATATTTATAAGTAAATATATATATATATATCTATATCTGTATCTATAATTTACCTGCAATAATATCAGTACCCAGCACATAGACACCAGGGGCTCAAATATTAAGAAATGGAGAAAAAAATGTATGCATGCACAGAAGTCTTCAGGTAATGAGCTTCATACAGAGCAGATGTATGAATTTAATTGGTAGGTTTTACAAAATAAATATTCAGGACAAGAGTGTACAATCAAGTAATCTTATGCCTAGCACACGGTAACTGTTCAGTAAATGTTGGAGTTTATTATGAGTATCATGAGATGCATGAACTCTTCCTTGGCTGTTATTGAAAGTTAACTTCAGTATGTAGTCATGTTATTTTGGTAGTGGAATAAATGTTTAAAAGAAAAAATTAAAGAAAAAGTCATTTTAACCATATTATGAGAACACAGTGTTATGAATGCAGCATGGCAATGTAAAGGATTAAGGTAAAATTAATAATTATGGTTTAATAAATAGAATTCATTGGTCCATCTAATCAATTAAATCCCCAATAGTGTATACAGGAACAATGGACAAGTACTTTGGCTGCTAAGATTCTCTGTACTCTTTGCAAAAACTACAGTCTCTTAGGACAGAAGTTTATTTTCCCTCAGTTAAAAATTTAAATTACAAGTGCCTCAAAAACATTATGTACAAACACTAATATCCATGTGTGGATAGTCCGTGCAATGAGAGCAGATGTGTGCCAAACTCTGGCGTGAGATCTTCAGAGACTATTCTATTTAATTAGCTTCATAGTTTATACATTCAGTAATAGAGTTTCTACAAAACTCTTTTATAGTTATACTGTGACTTCTATGTGAAAGAATTTGCATAACTAAATATGATATGTCAGGTCAAGAAACTCAGGATAAATATTACAATTTATTGTTAGACCTTGGCAGTGTTCGAATACTTAGTTAGATGCACAACCTTCAGAGGGATAACAAACTACTCTAGCAGTTTCTGAACCTCATTCCTTGCTTCTCCATATATGTCGTATAGAATTCCTTTGTGCAACATATCTCATCGCATACCTCTTCAGGATGAAGAATAATTCCTTCTTTGCTTTTCCATGTTAAGCATATTGGCCTAAGGATTAGGAGTGGCACTACCAGAGAGGATTTTTGCTTTGAGCTAAGATAGAATATTAGGGACTAGATTTACTCTCCTTCTTGAAACCACTAAAAAACTTGACAAAAATGTAAAACAAGTTTTCCAACTTTGGACACCACACAGTGCAAATAGTGATTCCTGAGAGGGGGGCAACAAACCAGATGAGCTCTCTGATTGTTCCAAACGACAGCCTAGAAAGTCTCTTTCCTACTAGAAAGTTTCTAGAATGCCGTGTAAGGAAAAGAAACCCAAGTGAGGTTTAGAACACTGCGTGAGTTGAGGAAATAGAGCTGGGAATCTGGCCAAGGTAGCTTGGTTGGTATGGTGAGCACATAGTCCCAGAGGGAGAGCTGCAGAGATCTGTAGAATGTCCCTCTAAAGTCTTCTGCTCAGTACTAGTCAGCACATGTGAGAAGGAAACCATTCAAGTTTATGGACAACTTTGCCCCAAAGGAACAGAAGGAAAAAACCCCTGGAGCTCACATAGGACCAGGAAATGTTTGTGCTCCCACCAGCCAGTGTGAAAAAGCTCAATTCAAAGGGTATTGTCTACCTAGTGGGACAAAATCAGCCCTAGGCTAAAGGCTGGTAGGATGCCTCTTTACAAAGCTTACAAGCAAGGCTCAAGAGGTTCAAAGTGTTTATAAGTAATTTAACTTCACTCTAGACCAAGGATCAGAAAATATTTATAGGAATACAAAAATATCCAGTACCCCAAAAGGTAAAATTCACCTTCTGACAGCCAATAAAAAGTGACCAGTTACATAATTAAGTGGATAGAAGGAAAAAAACACACCTGTATATCTCCTCTTATCTCAATCCTCTACTCACTGAATACTCCAGTTCTGACACTTCTGGCCACAGAATATCTGGGGATTTTCCCCCACACCAAGCAATTCTGTGACAACAACTGGGTGTCCTCTGATTCAGCTCAATTCTAGCACTATCCACCTGGAGATAGTGTCAGATCCCACCGATTAAGGGCTTGGTTGGACAAGACTGCCCTTCCCCCCTTGACCTCAGGGGCTGATCTCAAGTCTAGATTGTTATCTGTGTTTCCGACCAACTGGCCAAAAATCAGAGGTTTCCACAACAGTCAAGTCCAATTAGTTTCCTAGAATGGCTCAGAGAACTCAGGAAAATATTTTACTTACTGGATTGCCAGTTTATGACAAAAAGATTTAACTCTGGAACAGCCTGAGGAAAGAGATGCATAGAGCAGTCTGTGGGAAGGGGCTTCTATGACTTCTGGCATGTCACTCACCCGGCACCTCCCTGTGTTCACCAACCTGGAAGCTCTCCCAACTTGTCCTTTTGAACTTTTATGGAGGCTCTGTTACACAGACATGATTGATTAAATAATTGGCCATTGGTGATTAAACTTAATTTCCATTTCCTCTTCCCTTTCTGGAGTTCTGGGGAGGAAGGGGGGAGCTGAAAGCTCTAATCCTCTAATCACATAGTTGGTTCCCCTGGCAACCAGCCCCCCTTTTTAGGGGCTTTCCAAAAATCACCTCATTAACCCAAATCAGGTGTGGTTAAAAGGACCTTATTACAAATAACAAAAGTTACCTTTACCTCAGGTAAAGGTACCTTACCTTTCTTACTTAGGAAATCCCAAGGGTTTCAGGAGTTCTGTGCCAAAAATGGCGGCAAACCAGATACATATTTCTAATTGTAAATCAAAGTATCATAGTAGAAATAACTTATGGTGTGGAGAAAAGTCAGTCAATTAGAAACATTGCCAGAAATGAGATGAATGATAGAATTATCAGGCAATAAAAAATGGTTATTATCATTATAGTTCACGCAGTTATAGAATTTTCCCTGTGTTTAAAAAGCTAGAGGAAAGATTGAACATGTTGAATTAGATGCATGAAATATATTAAAAACAAAAAAGACCAGATTGAAGTTCTAAAGATGCCTGAAATTAAAAAAAAATACAGTTACTGGGATTAATAGCAAATTACACACTGCATAAGAAAAGATTAGTGACTTGAAGACATAACAATAGAAGATATTTGAAATTAAAAAACAATGAAAACAAATGAACAGACACGAGAAAGTTGTCAGACAACTTCCAACAGCCAAACACAAGTGATTTTGGAGTCACTTAAAGAAGGGAGGGAAGAGGGAACAGACAAAAAACATTTGAAGAAATCATGGTCAAACATTTTTCAAACTTGATGTAAACTATACAGGCATGCCTTGTTTTATTGTGCTTTGCTTTATTGCCCTTTGTAGATACAGCATATTTTTTTTTATAAATTGAAGGTTTGTTGTCACCCTCTATCAAGCAAGTCTATCGGTACCATTTTTCCAATAGTATTTACCTATTTTGTATGTCTATGTCACATTTTGGTAATTCTCACAATATCTCAAACTTCCTCATTATATTTATTATGGTGATCTGTGATCAATTATTACTACTCACTGAAAGCTAAGTAGAAAGATGATAGCATTTTTAGGGATAAAGTATTTTTTAATTAAGGTGTGTACTTTTTTTAGACATAATGCTATTGTACATTTAATAGACTAAGGTATAAAGATAATTTTTATATGCACTGAGAAAACAAGAAAATTCATTTGACTTGCTTTGTTACAATATTCACTTTGGGTGGTTGGGAGTGGAATACCACAATATCTCCATGGTATGCTTGTAAACAGATCTAAGAAGTGCAATGTACTCAAAGTACAAGAAACAAGGAAACAATAGTAAGATATATCATAATTAAATTATTTAAAAACAGGCACAGGAAAGAAAAAACACATTACATATAAAGGAAAAATATGAGAAAGATAACATGTCTTATTGGAAACAATGTGAACCAGTCAGAAGATGATAGAACATAGGTGAGACTGAAAACAAACAAAACACACAAAAAAATACAAAAAAACCCAAAAAACAAAAACCCAGTGTATACTGAATTCTATTATCAGCAAAAATATATGAAAAAGGAGGGCAGAATAAACTTTCTTAGGTATAGAAACACTAAATGAATTAATCACCAGCAGAAATGTCAAAGAAAGTCCTTCAGTCAAAAAGAAAATGATACTAGGGGTGCCTAGGTGGCTCAGTCGGTTAAGTATCTGACTCTTGGTTTCAGCCCAGGTCATGATCTCAGGGTCATGGAATCGAGTCCCGCGTCAGACTCCATATTCAGCGAGGTGTCTGCTGGAGATTTTTTCTCCATTTTCCTCTGCCGCTCTCCCTGCTTGCATGCATTCTATCTCTCTCTCTCTCTTTCAAGTAAATAAATAACTCTTTAAAAAGAAAATGACACCACATGGAAACCTGCATTTATACAAGGGTTTGAAGAACATGTGGTAAATATATGGATAAATATAAAGGATATTTTTTATTGAAGTATAGTTGACACACAATGTTATATTAGTTTTAGGTGCATAACATAGTGAGTCTAGAACTGTATAATTACACTATGCTGACCACAGGTGTACCTACCATTCGTCTCATAAAACTCTATTACAATATCATTGACTATAGTCCCTATGCTGTATCTTTCATCCCTTTTGATTTATTCATTCTGTAACTGGACACCTGTGCCTCCCACTCCTCTTCGTCCCCTTTTGCCCATCTCCCTACTCTCTACCCCTCTGGCAACCGCCAGTTCTCTGTATTTATGGATCTCTTTCTGCTTTGTTTGTTCATTAGTTTTGGTTTTTAGATTCCATATAGAAGTGAAATCTTATGGCATTTATCTTTCTCTCATTTATTTCATTTAGCGTAATGCCTTCTACATCATTCACATTGTTGCAAATGGCATGATCTTGTTCTTTTAGGGTTCCATCATATTCATATATGTGTATGCATGTGTGTATACCTATATACATCAATCACATCTTCTTTATTCATCTCTCAGTGTACACTTGGGTTGCTTCTGTATCTTCACCATCATAAATAATGCTGTCATAAACATAGGGGTGTGCATATCTTTTTGAATTATGTTTTCAATTTCTTTGGGTAAATACCCAATGGCAAAATTACTCTATTGTATGTACTTCTATTTTTAATTTTTTAAGGAACCTCCTTACTATTTTACATAGTTGCTGCACCAATTTATATTCTCACCAATGACGTAGAGGGTTCCGTCTTTCCACATCTTTGTCAATACTTATTATCTCTTGTCTTTTTGATATAAGCTGACATTCTGACAGCTTATAATTCTGACAAGTATAAGGTAATATCTTATTGTAGTTTTGATTTGCAATTCCCTGATGATTAATGATTTTGAGCATTTTTTCGTGGGTCTATTGGCATTTGTATATTTTCTTTGGAAACTGTGTATTTAGGTATTTAGGTCCCCTGCCCCTTTTTAATTGGATTACTTGAGGGGAGGGAGGTGGTGTTGAGTTGTGTAAGTTCTTAAGTATTAACCCCTCATCAGATATATCATTTGCCTTTCTCTGATTCAGTAGATTGCATTTTCATTTTGTTGGTTCTTTTGCTCTGCAAAAGTTTTTATGTTAGTGAAGTCCTAGTAGTTTATTTTTTGCTTTTATTTCCCTCGCCTAAGGAGACATATCTAGAAAAATGTTTCTAGGCCAATGTCAAAAAGGTTATTGCCTGTTTTCTTTTAGGAGTTTTATGGTTTCAGTTCTCATATTTAGATCTTTAATCCACTTTGAGTTCATTTTTGTGTATGATGTAAAAAGTGGTCTGGTTTCATTGTTTTGCATGTAACTGTTCAGTTTTCCCAACACCATTTGTTGAAGAGACCATCTTTTCCCCATTGTATATTCTTGCCTCCTCTATCACAGATCAATTGACCATATAAGCATGGGTTTATTTCCCCATTCTCTACTCTCTTCTCTTGCTCTTCTAGTCTGTTCTGCTGACTTTTTAAAATAAATCTTCTTAAAATTATTTAACTGTTCAAAACAAAAGGAGACAATATATTGTGGGCTTTAAAACACATGTAAAGATGGGATAAAACTACACTGTTAGAAGATTCTCATCTTGAATGTGAAATGGTATAATATTCCTTGAAAGTAGACTATGATCAGTAAAAGATGTGTACTATAGACCCTAAAGTTACCACTAAAAAACAAAACAGTTATAGCTTAAAACCCAACTAATAAGATAAAATGGGGGGAGAAAGTAAAATTACACATGTAGGAGAAATGAACTTTTAAAGTAAAGAAACAAGTTTTCCAAAAATATGTAATTCTTATTTGTCACTTAGTTCACGAGACCAAGTCTGCCATTTCAAGGAATCTCAGTCACCTCCAGCTTAAAATGCACACTCTTTTAAGCAAAATCAGTCAATCCAGGAGTCTTTTCTCTCTTCTCCTTGACATCTCCCTGGAAGTGATGTACATTCTTGGGATATTGTCCTGATGTCAGTGGAGGGCAGGCTTCTGAGCCAGATGCTTGGATCCAAATGTTAACTCTATTATTACTTATCTGCCCTGTAACCATAAGCTGGTTCCTTACCTTTTGTTTGGTGCTTGTCTTCTCATCTGAAAATGCGGATATCAACAGAAACAACTGTGAAGGATTATCGTGAAGATTCTTAAGATAACTTAAGGAAGCACCTACTACATAACATTTTTCACATACTAAGCCCTACACGTGTAACACTTATTACCTGTCTCTGATCATCTCTGCTGTTGCTCTATCTACTATGAATGTCCCGGCCATGCCACAGGCACTAGAAGGTACCATGAAGCTACTGACAGCCTTCTGTCTTCATTAGGTACCACCAGCTTGGTCAGCCTTTCTCTACTTCACTTGGGGGTTTTAGAAATACTTTTTTAGTTTCCTAGACTGGGGTGGTCAGGACTCAGGGTGCAGCCTCCAGACCCGTCTTCTGGACACTTCACTCCACCATTGCTTCTCTATTGCTCGGAAATGTTCACTCTCCCCAAGCCACACTCCTCAGAGCAAGATACAGTTCTTCCTATGTTTCTCTGGCCACCAGGATCTGGCTTTCAAGACTAATTTTTTGATATGAGTTAAAACTATTTAACTGTTTAAAACAAAAGGAGACAATATATTGTGGGATAAACCTTCCACTTGGAAACTCAACACAGAAACAACACAGAAGCAGTGACTTCTGTGATCTTGCTGTAGCAATCCTTCCCATGGCAGGATGTGTGGCTAGTGAGCTCTCTGTCCACATGCTGAGGGCTAATAGAGGGGTAATAAGAATGACAAGAAGGGTCACCTGCATGGCTCAGTCAGTTAAATATCCAACTCTTGATTTCAGCTCAAGTCATGATTTCAGGATGGTGGGATCAAACCCCGCATCAGGCTCTGTACTCAATGGGAAGTGTGCTTAAGACTCTTTCTCTCTCCCTCTTCCTCTGCCCCTACCCTTGTGTACTCTGTTTTTCTCTAAAAAGTAAATAAATCAATCTTTAAAAAAAAAAGTGATAAGAAAAATCCTAGTAATGTTGCCAATTATTACCTGCTCCCTAGGCACCCTTGAATCTGCTCTGTACACGGAAAAGTTAATCATTCATTTGATTTTAACTGTTACTGGTAACAAATTACTTACGACACACCAGAAAGTGATTGCCATTCACCAAAGTGCCGTGATGCCACAGTGAAGAATTGTTGCCTGGGATACCAAGACTATTTGTTATCACACACAGGAAAAAATCTGGACACATTGGGAGAGTCCTAGAAGTACCATATTGACTGACAAGACTTTGAACATTCCTGGAAGCTGCGGTTGCCTCTTGATTAAGTCTAGAAAAACTCAAGTCTATGAGTCAGGGCCATCGACTGAGTTTCAGGTCAGTTGTGAACAGTTCTGTGGAACCATTTCTGATCATTACAGCTGGAAATACAGTCTCTCTGTATGTTTCTTTTATGGTGATTATCCCACACTGATCTGTAGTAAAATCATTCACATACTCTTCTGATCTCCCTTGGTAGTCTAGAAGCTCTTTGAGAAGGCGACTTATTCATGTCCTGCAATCTCCACAGGGCCCAGCAGGGTCTTAGAAGGACCTTAGAAGGAGCTACTGCTACCACCACCACCACCACTAAACATGAGAACACCACCCTAGACACAGCTCCAGGGACTGCACAAATATATTCCATTCAAAACTCATAGGATACTTATGGGGCACCTGGGTGGCTCAGATTAAGCAACTACGTTGGCTCAGGTCATGATTCCAGGGTCCTGGGATGGAGCCCCGCATCAGGCTCCCTGTTTGGAGGGGAGTCTGCTTCTTCTTCTGCCCATTTCGCTACTTGTGGTCTCTCAAGCTCTCTCTCTTACTCTCTGTCAAATAAACAAAGCCTTAAAAAATAATAAAGCTCATAGGACACTCTAATTTATTGTCTTTTCATTTTAGCGACAAAATACCTGAGATTTGTTATGGGATTTGTGTAAAGACGCAAAGTATAGGACCACAGTTCTAACCAAGCCTCTCATGCCTTGTATCCTGTCAGTACAAAATATCTCTTTATGTGACATCTCTCAGTGGTGGCTGTTGCGAGCTCATCTCCTTCCACTGTACTCAGACTCTACAAGCCCTCTTGTGGTCAGGCTGCCCTGGGGAGGCACTTAAACCCAGGGAGCAGAGCCAGGATCGGTAAATAGCATTACCAAATACACAGTCCATGGGTTAAGAAATAAATGTGTGTGAAAATTGTATAAAGTACAGTCAACAGTAGCTATTTCTTTATATGTGTCTTCTGAAAATGTGATAAATTTACCAAATGTTATAGTTAGGAGTGGAAGGAATTCAGCAGAAGGCATCTGAATGGTCTTCACATTTATAATCTATATTAGCCAGAGTCACATATTTTTTAAAGTTTTTTCTTTCATAGAAAGTGAGAAGTTTGGGGTAATATTCACTAATTTTGACTAGAAGTTCTGGCTTGTGGTCTGCATTTTAGAACTGCTAGATTGCATTCTACTCTAAAAAGGCATGTGACTTCTTAGCAGAAGTTTATGGTGAAGTTGACAAAGCTTGCCTTCTGCTATGCTCACTTCCCTTTTATGAAGCCCTTTCCCCCTTTTACAGGCCCTTCTCCTTCTCACCTCCTCTTACCCTAGTTCTCAGTGCTCTGCTCTAAGTGTCCAGAAGAGAATAGATCACTAATGCTTCAAAAACAATTAGTCGGAGAGTTTGTAATTACCCCACGGGGAGTAACTCAAAATAACAAATCTCTAGTGAGAGAGATGATGAATAGTGGCATTCCCACTGCTGTTGTTCCTGGTTAAGTGAATTATTTTGGTGGTAAACCACAACATTACAGAGGTAAATTGCACCATTAAATCAGTCACCTGATATCTCTACTTGGGTAGACATAACACTCCAAAGCTGGTAGGAAAATCATTTTCCACTAGCTATATGTGAGGAAATACACAATCCCAAATTTGATTCCATACTAATAGAGAGGCTGAAGTGTTATTAACAGCAGAGCAAGATGAATGGAAACTGGCAAAGTGGTTCTTTGTTAAGAGTGTGCTACTGCTGACCTTGCGGCTGACCTCACTGCTTTCTCCCAAAATGTGTCAATTGAGGGGACTTTTGACTGCTGGACATGAAGAAATCATACAATCAATGAAGAAATCAATACACAAAGTCTGCAAGACTCAGTGGCAAATTGTACAAGGGATGCAAAGATGACTTATGAAGCAATATCGCTGTTTTTTAAGTAGCATGATATTAAGAATGTGCATAATATGTGCTACAGGAGTCAGAGGAGGAAGCAGTCCTTGTGGCTGATGTTGCCCAGAAAGGTTTGGGTTTTTTTGTGGTTGTTGTTGGTTGTTGTTGTTGTTGTTTTGGTTTGGTTTTTGAGATTTTTTTTTTTTTATATGACAGAGAGAAGCACAGCGAGAGAGGGAACACATGCAGAGGGAATGGTAGCGGGAGAAGTAGGCTTCCTGCAGAGCAGAGAGCCAGATGCGGGGCTCGATCCCAGGACCCTGGGATCTGACCTGGACCGAAGGCAGACGTTTAACGGCTGAGTCACCCAGGTGCCCCTGGGTTTTGAAGTAGTATTTGCCCTACTGAGTAATATTGTAGGAAAATAATAGAATTCCTGAAGACATTCTTTGTGTCAGGCACTGTGTTAAGCTCTGTATACATATTATGTGTAAAATATTTAGACAAATAAGTGGTATGTGATAAATGCTTGGGAAATGTTATAGTTCTTACTATTGTGTTTTTCCTTCTAAATACTTTCAATAGGAACAATTATTTCTCCTACGTTACAGTTGAGAAGACTGGGAAACATCAAGATCATGTAACTTGTAGAAGACATAGAACTAGTTAGTAATTTTGAACTCAGACACTGATTCCAGAGTCCGTGCTTTTAACCCCACTCCATATTGCATTGAATCAATAATATTGGTTTAAAAAGGTAGAATTGGAAGGGGGGGGGTAGATCCAAAGATCAACAGGGCAAATGAATAGGGTGACAAAGTTCCAATATTATTCAAGAGGTCTGGAAGTTAACCAGGGTAGAGATCTTGGCTTAAAGCTATGGTAGGAGTGACTAGAAAAATAATTTAGAACAAATTATGAAGGGTTTTGAATATTAGCTGGAAAGACTATTAAAGGATTTCAGCTTTAGCTTATATGTGCTGGAGAGTCAACAATTTTTACCCACAAATACACACACACACTCTAACATGAACAAAAGTAAATTTTTCTGAAGATTAAGATAGAGATGTTATCAGGAGCAACTTATCCATTAGAGTAGGCAGTGGCTAGAGCTCACAGTACTTTCAGGGACCCACAAAAATGTTTTAATTTTAATGTATTTTAAATTAGAAGGAAAAAGTAAATATCATGAGTATATAATGAGCACAGCTTGGATTTTATTCATTTTTTTTTTAAAGATTTTATTTATTTGACAGAAATCACAAGTAGACAGAGAGGCAGGCAGAGAGAGAGGGAGAAGCAGGCTCCCCGCTGAGCAGAGAGCCCGATGCGGGGCTCGATCCCAGGACCCTGAGATCATGACCTGAGCTGAAGGCAGAGGCTTTAACCCACTGAGCCACCCAGGTGCCCCGGATTTTATTCATTTTTATAACAATATGATCATAAAATGTAATTTAAAAAATTTTAGTAGAGAACAGGGCAAAAGTGCCTATGGCCCACAAAAGTCATACTGAAGCCCTGGATATTATGCTGAATCACTTAGAATTGGGAGTGACTAAGCATAAGTAAAACAGTTAGGAAACTACTAAAATCATTATGCATGAAATAAGACAGGCTCTGACTAAGTTTGTAGCCATATCAGTTAATGAAAACAAAGACATTACAGATCAAAAGCTCAGAAAAGTTAATAACTGCCTCTGATATATGAGTGTGGTGGACTATGGAACTATTAGTTACAACTGAGTACAAAAAATGTAAGTTTTCTGGTTCAAGATAATGGGTAGATAGATATATACATGTACTTTCTTTGTGTTCCAGCATTTCTCAAAATGACAGATATATTTTTCAAAATTCATAATAGTGCTGAAAAAGTGAACCTGAATCAGCAGACTAGAGGAAGTTTTGGGATCTGACTAATAAAGAATCAAAAATGAAAAACCTGAAACAGGCATCGGAGAAGTTTACAGGATTTAAGGCAGAATAACCTGGCCTAAGAAGAGAAACTCAGCATAGGTTGACTAGTGTCATGATTAATTTAAAGAATTATGAAACACTGTAATCAGTTCTACATAGGGCAGCTGGCTTGAGTGTTTGCCTCTAGAATATATAGCTAGTGATAATAGCTTTCAAAACAAAATTGAGAATCTGCTGTCCCTGGATAGGTGACAAGAAAGGATAGTAAAAGTTCAACATGGTTTTGATGCTCAAAACAAACCAAAAAAATGTGAAGCCTAGGTAACTTTAAACCCACATAAATATGAGATAAGGATGGAAGGGAATACTGGGCTTACCATGGAATTGAAATACACTCAAGTGTTCCACCTTCTTTCATTTTTTTTGGCATTTGAAAAAAGTCCGTGCCTTGCTTGCCAGCTTTCCACTCATGAACACATCACTCAGCATGATCTTGCCCATTTAACTTCAGTCTACGAAGATGTCCCATTATGTAGGGGGATGGGCTGATAAGAAATCAGACATACACAACTTTTAAGACAACCTATACCAACTACATATGTAAATCAGGTAGTGCTTCATTTTCAAATTTGTAATAACAAAAGAATTTCTATGCATTATCATAAAAGACAATCAACAGAAAAGCTGACCTGCATGAAACTTAAACATTTTAATTCTCAGAAAGATTGAAGAGGCTATTGAAGCGATGAATCAAGTACAAGTTTATACCAAAAAAAGGTACTATCAAAAATAATTTTTTACTTCTAAAAGATAAAATTAATTACAAAAACAAGCATGCATATTTACATATACATATGATCAAACAATAACACTGATAGTGGGGAAGGCCAACTTAATAATATGAGTGAACAGGAAATGTCTCAGAGAATAGAGGAAGTATAAAGAGAGGAAATATTAAAGATAACTTGAGAGCTATGGAGGATAATATCAGAACATTCAATAACTAAAAAAAATAGAGAAAAAAATAAGTAGATATAACTAATAGAAGAAAAGTTTCCTGAAGGAAGATTCAAATGTTCAAATGGAAAAGTCCTTGATGTACTACTGATCAGGAATAAGGAAACAGATGTGTGTTAGGACACATCCTGATGAAATTTTTGAATCCTCAGAATAAAGAATAAATTTTTAAAGTTTCCACAGTAAAAGAAACAAAGCATATAACTGAGAATGAGATGGATATGGAACTTCTCAGCCTTCTCAGTAAATGCTACAAAAATGTAGCAATAACCTCAATGTGCTGAAGGGAAAAAAAAAGGTTTCTAATTAGAAATCTATAGTCAACCAATTAGTTTGCAATATTTAATAAACATAAAGATTTTTGTTGGACATGTAAAGTTACAGTAGATCATTCAGGAAATGAATTACTTAAGATGTGTTTCAGGAAAAAAATTACTCAAGATATATTTATTTCATTTGTTCAGTATTAATACAGAAAGAAGATGTGTTATATGTAAAATCGCATAAATATTGTTAAGCCTCAGCAGTTATTAAAAATCTAGCCATAAATTTCAGTGTAGTTTTTTTGTAATGAACTACACTATATATAGTAGTAGTAGTGTGTAGTTCATATATACAATATATGAACTACACTATATATAGAACTACTATATAACTACACTATTCTTAAAATGGTAAAAGCATTACATATAATAAATGAATAAATATAACTCTAAATGATTTTAAAATAGTACTTGGAAACCAGGAGAAGAATAGAGGATACATAAGAATCACTTTTTCTGTTAACCTAAAACTGTTCTAAAAAATGAAATCTACTAAAATAAAATAGATGGTAGATGGAAGAAGAAGTGAAATAAAGACATTTTAGTGGCATTTCTGTTTCAGAAGAGGGAAAACAGATACTTCTTCATATTTAAGAAAAATACAGTTTGTATTTTCATCTTAAGAATTTAAAAATACATAATGAAAAGAATTTAAATAGCATTTAGAACTTCTAAACTGCTCAAAGTGAAAAAAGGAGCACATAAAGTATGTTTCATTTAGCAGAACACAGGAAAGAAAAGGAGAAGGAAAAAATGAGAGGGAGGGGGAGGATAGGAAGAAGTAAATTGCATATAAAAGATGGCATAAAATGATCAATATAACATGGCAGAATAAAATATATAGTATCAGAAACCACAATAAATATGAGTGGATAAATTTTCAAATAATGACTAACACTAAAGCAAAAAGTGAAAAATCCAATTACATGCTGTATACAGGAGACCAATGTAGCATAAAATATTTCCTCATTCAATGGACATTTCATCTTGTTGGGAAATCTGACTGTGGACTCCTTGTGGAATGGCAAAGGTCTGGGAAGCAGGTGAAGGAGAACGGACCTAAGGGGCCACAGAAGATGTGCCTGATACAGATGCTCAGGAAAATTGGTGATTTCCAATGTACATATTAAAAAACAAACACTGGTAAAAATTGGCAATCATGCTCAATTAACTATGAAGGATTTAATTAACTGAAACAATATAGAATTAGAATATATTAAAAAGACAATAGGTTCATATAGTTTTGAGTATATTAACTCAAATATTTAAGAAACAAATACTTAAATTGAATTGTCCAAGTCATTAGAAAAGAAGGAAAGTCTCAAAAATTATTTTATGATGTTAGCAAAATTTGAGTAGGGATGGTATGAAGATACTTTACAGGTCAAAGTCATATATTATTATAAATGTTAAAAAATCATATATAGAATGATTTAAAAGAGCAATGTACCAGGGCCAAGAAGAGTTTATATAACAGATACAAGAATGGGGAGGGAGAGGTTCAGAGGATACAGTGGAATAAGGACAGGAATGAGAAGAGGGCAAGGAGGAGTAGTTCTGACAGGGGCCTGTGGCCAAAAATTTGAGGAGTAGCTTAATGAATGGCCACAAAGTTTCCTAAGAAAGCTGATATAAAGTTGTTTTTAATACTTACATTGGCTGAGTTCCTAAGTAGGGCTGAACGTAAGAGGACAATTCTACAGTCTTTGCCAGGATTCCAAATAGGATGGTGGGTGATAAGATATATTTAATTATTGGGATGTGTTCATTCCAAGGACCTCCTTTCTCAAAGGAATTAGCAGTATCCCTTGGTGCCAATAGAATAAACTGCCAGGATAGATCAGAACATAATTTATCTGGTATGTTTAAATCTACTCTCAGCTTCTTGCAGACATTTCAAGAGGTGGATACTCCTTCACTATATATTTTGAGAAGTGAAGGAAAAAATCATATTAGGATTACAAACCCCTAATCCTAAATAAGCCAGGATGTAAAATATTTCCTAAATCTAATGGTAACAAACATCAGACTAGCAAAGTTTCCAAGGTTTAGAGCCTGAGTTATTAGGACCAGGGTTGTACTCAGGGCCACAGTAGGGAATTTAGAAGGGTAACAAGTTTTAGGGGGATATTAATGGATCAAATTGAAGTGACTGCAGAACTTCCATGTGTAAATATCCAACAGACAGTTTAATATGTAAGTCTGAGGTTTGAAAAAAAGATCAGGCTAGGTTTATAGATTTGGAAGCTATCACACAAAGGAAGACTAGTCTAACTCATGAGACTACATGATCTGAAACAAAGACAATCCGAAGAGATGAGCCCAAAAAATAAAAAATGAAGTTGACAATCTTTAAGTGTTTAAGATTGTCAAAAAGACAATCTTTAAAGTGAAGCTATGGACACAGAAAATCGGGAAAGACTCTTGCAGATCAAGGGAAATGATATACCCAGAGATATAGTACTATTTGTTTATTCTACAAACATAGATTCAGCACATCCTGTGTATAAAGTAGACTAAATGGTCCTCACCCTCTGATGCCTTTCATTTGACTTACAAGATCTCTGTGGTATTTTTCCTTTCAGTTTGACTCATTTCACTTGGCATGATACCCTCCAGGTCCATCCATATTGTCACAAATAGCAGAATCCCATTCCTTTTTATGGCTGAGTAATATTCCACTGTGTGTACCACATCTTCATCCAGTCGTCTATCAGTAGACACTTAGGTTGCTTCCATATCATGGCTATTGTAAAGCTGCAGTAAACATAGGATTGCATCTATCATTTTGAATTAGTGTTTTCATTTTATGAATTTTGAACTTTGATCTTTTCCTTGGCTAGTAATATGTGGTACAGATGATTCTGGCCAGCAGCAATGAGTCATAGTTCCCAGTCACCCACACGGTCACAAGGGTAACTGACCATGCACTCACAAACATTCTATACTTGTACACCCATTCTGTTTTCCACTTTCTGTAAGATATTCAATAACTTACACAAGATAGTCAATACTTTATTATAAAATAACTTTGTGTTAGATGATGTTGCCCAACTGTGAGCTAATATAAGTGTTTTTGATCATATTTAAGAAAGGTAAGGCTAAGTTATTCAGTGTTCAGTAGGTTAGATATATTAAATACATTTTGGCTTATGATATTGTCAAATTATGAGGGGTTTATAGAGATGTAATCCTATAGTAAATCAAGGAAGATCTATATTTGCAAATACTAAGAGTAGATTCCTCCTGTAATCATCCCCACATTCCTTTGTCTTTTCTTCTGTATCTTTTTCATATTTTTTATCTTTTGGCTCATAATTCAGGTTGTTCTATGGCAGAGGAAAAAATGCTTATATAGATGTCTGAAAATATCTGTTTGAGGTATCTAATCTTTAGAGGTCTTTCTGAGCTGTTCTAGATGTTGGGGATACAGCAGTGAACAAACAAAACTCTGAACTCATGGTGTATTCTAGAAAGCAGGACAACTGTACAAATAAATACGTGATATTAATGAGAACAAATGCTGTGGGGAAGAACAAAGCAGAGAAAGGGTGACAAGTGTGCTGCAGACATGGGGATGGTCACTATCTTACTTAGCATAGTCAGGGAATGTCTCTAATAAAATAGCTTTTAACCAGACACCCCAAAGTAAGTAATAAAGTGAGTTATATGGCTCTCTTGAGAAAGGACATTTCTAGAAAGGAAAAGGCAAAACTCATGTTGGAGCATGCTTGGCAAACCAGTATGTCTGGAGCCAAATGAATGAGGGAAAGTGTTGCAAACGCCATGGCTGGAGTTGGTACAGGGCTGTCATGTTGGGCTTTGTAAGACACAGGAAGCACATTTAGTTTTGTGCAGGGAGAAATGGGGAAATCATTCTAAGTTTTCACATATAAGAGTGAAATAATCTAATTTATATCTTAAAAGGATCACTGACTGTTGAGGGGCAGGTGGGGGGGACCAATCAGGATGTCTTGATTTTCAAAGAACTTTATTTACACAATTTGTTTACAACTCCTAAATAAATTCACGGAGGTATAGTAATTATTATGAATCAATGTTTGAATCCCCTCACCCCATACGAAGCTCATACGTTGAAACCCTAATGCCAGTGTAATGGTATTTGGAAGGTGAGGCCCTTGGGAGGTGATTAGGTCATAAGGATGGAGCCATCATGAAAGAGATTAGTGCCCTAATAAGAATAGGCCAGAGAAGTAGCTAGCTCTCTTTCTGCCGTGTTGGGGTTACAAGAAATCAACTATCTGCTACCCAGAGAAGAGCTCTCACCAGAACCCATTCATGCTGGCAGCCTCATCTCAGACTTCTGGCTTCCAGAACTATAAGAAATAAATGTTTGATGTTTAGATTACCCAGTCTATGGTAATTTGTTATAGCAGTCCAAATGAAAACAGTAATCAATTCATAGTTCACATAATACAACAGACATTGATGGTTGTCCCCTCAAATCTGTCCTTCTTCCTTAGTGTATCACTCTGCTAGTACCATACAAAGTACTGCAGACTGGACGGCTCAAACAACAGAATTTATTGTCCCACAATTCTAGAATCTAGAAGTCCAAAACCAACATATCAGCAGAATTGGTTCCTTTTGAAGATTCCTTTGGCCTATAGAGTGTTTAGCACATATGTCTTCACAGTCTTCCATCTGTGTGTGTCTGTGTCCCAATTTTCTTTTCTTATAAGGACAACAGTATGTCAGATTAGAACCCACCCAAATGGCCGAATTTTAATTTAATCATCTACCTAAAGACTGTGTTTCCAAATGCAGTCACATTCTGAGATCCTGGGGGTTAGAAATTTAGCAGATGAGTTTTGGGGCCATACAATTCAACCCAAAATTCTTATGGCTAGAATGTCGCTGCCAAGTCATTGATTACATTTTCCAGCCTCCTTTGTAGATAGGCATAGACACTTGGCTAAAATCTCACCAGTTAAATGTGGACAGAAGTGATGAGTTTCACTTCCAAACTTCTAGCCAATCTCATATAAAATTACAAGTAGATTCTTCCATGTCTCTTTTCTCTTCTGGCTAAAATGGCAATGAAGAGAGCAACCTTGAAAACTAAAGGGTTGAAGATGGCACAGCCTATGTCAGCTTGGGTTCCCAATTACCCATATGAAAAGACAAGAAATACCTAACCTGGATTATGACATGAGAAAGAATAAAATTCTATATTCATTGAACCATTAAATTATTATTGAATTCCTTGTTACTGTAGCCCATTGTACTTTAAATAGTATACATGCTACTATGACTGTCTACCTAGTATTAACCAAGGGGAAGTTTTAACATTAATCTTTGAGTACTGTTATTCGTGTTGGAACCAATAAAACTTATAAAGTATACATAACCTAAATTATGAACTTAAATTATAATTTTTTCTTAATTATGGTTATTTATTCAACAAATTTAATTCCACAAATTGGTGCCATTACTCTGGACCAGATTCAAACTTAGACTCTGGCTGTAAACAGTCCAAAAAGCAAAGTAGATGAATACCACACTGTCTTTGTCCTCAAGTTGCTCAAAAGCCTTTGGGGCAGCTATGGATAAATAGATTCTCTGATGTATCACCTGTCCACAGAGGAGTGTGTAAGATCTGCTTGGTGGGGATTTCTTGGAAACTTACAAATTATAGATGGCACTTGAGCAGGACCTAGAAGAAACTGCAACAGGTTATTATTTGAGGATTCAGAGTAGAAAATACAAGAAATGTAGCTTATGAAAAAATCTAGGGAAAAAAAAGAAAAAATCTAGGAGAAAATAAAGTATTTTAAGTATTTGTTGAATGAAAATAATTTCTATTTGTTCAAAATTAGCATGGAAGAAAAACCTGTATGAGAGAACCATAGCCAACTTTCTTCTCTGTTAGGTAAAAATCAGTAAGAGAAAAATTCACTTACATATAAACAGGAAATTTGATTAGTCTTGAGGAAGACTTTCTAGACTGTCAGGTGATAAAATACTGGCTCTGCTCCTAGGGAATGCTTAAGAGTATGGACAAATCCCTAGACTGGGGTGAATAGTTTTCATCCATCTTGAAGCAAGAATGTAGAATAGGTAACATTTTGAGGCCTGTTTCTTTATTTAATGAGGGTGAGGGGGGGAACCATGGACTCTAAAGAGTATACCACAATAGCCTCTTTACATGAATCATACAATTTAATTCTCATGAAAACCTTATTATTCCATTTTACTGGAGAAGAAATAAGTCCCAGAAATTGAGTCCAAGCTCACATTAACAAGTAAATGGAAGAAGAGAATTCAGTTTGTCTGGGTCCCATGCTACATCCTTTCCCTACATCCTTCCTACATCCAAGGTAGCAAGTCTCCTACCTTGCTTTCTATAACCACTCAATTGTGGTGCAAACTACCTGGATCTCCCCTTTGCTGCAGCTTAGTTTCCACAACTCCATCATACACGGCGGTGTGTCTGCACTCTGGGGCCCAGATACGTGGGTTTGAATCAAAACTTCTTCTACTTATAAACTGTGGAATTTTTGCTCATTCTCCAACACTGCCCCCCCCCCTTTTTTTTGGCAAAATAAGCAATACCTACAGCATAGAGTGATCTAATGTGCTATGCATAAAGCAACCCAACACAGAGTAGGTACACAGTACATATCTCTTGGCCATTAACCTAGAATTTTTTTTCTTCTCCTAGCCATATTTTATTTTGCAAATACTGCCTCAGTGTGCAGTGTTAATCCCACAGTAAAAAAGCAGGAGCTGGAACTCATTATGCAAGTAGCTCTAAATATTTTTAAGGATTATTTTAAAGTTTACTGGCCCCAAGTAAAATATTACATAGAACTATAAACCAGGGGTGTATGAGGTTCAGATATGGGAACATTTTAGCTTTGCCATTTTAACTCTTAGAGTACCACAGCTACTTTTTTTATTTTGCAAAGCATGCTATTGCACGGGATCTCATGGAACTAATTCTTCCTGTAGACAATCAAAATCCCAAAATGGAGCAAGAGTTGATTCTGTTACTTACTATTTTGTTTTCATCGCTCTGTTTTCTGTGTCCTTGTGACTCATCTTTTCCATTACCAGTGAATTATTGTAGGCCTCAGATCTTTATTTTTTCTCTTTCATCCTCTCTCTCTTCACATCCGTGTGAATGCCCCACATCTGTGAATCTTGTGTCTGGGCATCATTTCATTGCTTTGCCCCTTGTTTGTTAACTGTGTCTATCACTCCAGAGTGTGCATGCCATTCCTGAAATGAAGCAACAGACTGGAAGGATTGCAAGATTTATATAACAATAGAGTGTTACTAATAAGTATGTCAAGACCATGGATATGAATAGGGTGACCCCAAATCCCTCCTAATCCCCAAATCTCAACGATCATCAATAAAGGAGATAATACTCCAGAGTAAGAATTTTATGTTTCTACTTCCTCCATTTCTCTTGGCTATTTATGTCCTTAAGTTTTTAAATCTGTCATCTTTTAGCTACAGTCAGAATGAAATTTAAACTCAGTAGTTCTATTGTAGTAGTCAACAACTCATATAATTTTTAATTTCATGTGGGATTTAAAGATGCAGTGATAAAACTCATAGCAATTTTCTTTTAAAATTTAATATTTATAAGTCAGTAGTTCACTGCTGCATATATATTCAGCTGAAATGTGTCCACGTGTTTACATGTCTGTGTGAGAGTATTCATTAGAGTGCTATCTGTGGTAGCCTCAGACAGAAGATTATCCAAATTCCCATCAATAATAGATCACATGAATTCTGATCTTTTCACAAGGAACACTATACAGCCATGAAGATAAACAGAGGGTAACTACACACAACCATATTGGAGCCAGCTACAGATTAGTGCATACTCTATGATTCCACTTATATAATGTTCAGAAAGAGCGAAAGCTAATCTCTGGTATTAGAAGCCATGAGAATGGATGAGGGGACCTGGAGAGACTTCAGGGTGCTCTGGTAGAAAAACCCCGGGATTCTTCTGGGGGCTGGCTAAATGAGCGTGTTCAGTCTGTGAAGCTATGGAAGGGTCCTCATAGTATATCTGTATGATCTGTGCACTTTTAATATATGCCTTGAACTTTGACAACATTTCAAAGATAGACAATGATATATAATAACATAGTCTTTATACATATATAAATATTCCTCTTAAGAAAACTGGCGTTACTTGTTTTATGATATGGAGATCAGGCTTTTAACAGGTGAAAAGGAAGAATGGAAATTTGAATAGATTGAACACACTAAACAATAGTCTAAATGTTGAGGGGAGCCCTCTTTAGGTTAAAAAAAAAAATTAGGCACAAATTGGGTATTTAGAACAAAAAATACCATGAAGTGCAATAAAACATTTTTAACTGCCTGAAACACATTTATGAAACTTATTTATTTTCACATGTGTTATAACTGCAAGTTCTTTGATTGCCTCTATGATATGCTTCATAATATTTTCTACAAGGAGACTACAAAGATTTTTTTTTTCCCCTGACGTGGTTGATCCAATACTTTTTTATTAAAAAAAAAAAATGAGATCTCACACACGTGTACTGTTTGCTGTAGTATTACAAACTTAGGTTCTACAAACATAGAAATTCTGATACATTTTATTTCTTGCAATTCCCATACAAAGGAGTGGTGCTTTTTATAATTTTATACCTTGCATTATAAAATATTTTATATCCCCAACGTCCGAGAACTTCCAATTGACTAGGAATTTTTATGAAGTTAATCCTCCACTTGAAATTTTACCGAGCAACCAGGAAGAATTTTCCATAGACTAGCTTCTTCTGTCATCACTGCCTACATTCTCACAGACCCCGAGCACAGGCCGTGTTTAGAGTGCAAACATTTTTTTGTTAAGGCACTGAGTGAGTCTACCCAATAGGCAAGAGGACTGTGCCTGATTTTCCTGCATCAGGACAGCTGGCAAGAACTTAAATACAGGTAGAAGTGGTAAATATAGCCCCCTGACTCCAAACTAAATGTGGCCAACTCAGCTTTCCTAATTGGATCTCAAAAATGCCCATCACCACTCTAATCCCCTCCACACACTAAGGTGGGGTGGGAAATAAGAGTGATCTCAACCACCTGCTGTTAAAATACTGTACTTCTGAAAATATTGCAGAAACAAATGACCAGATGAACCCAAGTGCCAGCTCTCTTTCTGGTGCCCTGGAAGAAATGGCAGCAAGCTTCATTTGCTTCTGTTTTAAACCCACCTCTGCTTCCTGCTTCCCCTCACTGGCCACATTTTGCTTCTCCTGGAAGTGAGCTCTTCATCTGTAATTACTGTCAAAACACTGCACACACCTACGGTTGGCTCCTTTGTCGGCTGTGATTGTCTTCCCACAGTCCACAATCTGTGTGGTATTATTGAAGTTTCTCCTTCAGTGACTTTTTATAGAATTTCATCTGCCTGCCCCTGGACAGCCTACTTGAGCTTAGTGGGCAGCAGCTGGTGAGGTGTCTGGCTTTTTGTTATCAACCATTGTTAGAAGATGACCAGCTGAGCACAGCTGAGAGGTGCCCATTAAGCTTCGAGGCGGCCATTAAGCTTCGAGGCAGTCCGAACTGGCTGTGCTTCAAGGCCTTAATGGTTTGCTCTTGCCATTTGGTGCTGATTTGATGCTAGTGAACAGGGTGGAGCCTCTACGGACACACAGGTAACAGCAGTATTTTCAGCCCTCACTCTGATTTCACAATTCCTAATTCAATTCATCACTTGCCCAGACAGGAACTGCTGTTATTTATTTGCGCTGACTCCTGACTCTATTTTACACCTTTGGTAAGGGCACAAATATTTGTGCTTGTGTAGATTTTACAAGCCCTTATCAGAGGAATAATTGAATAGAGAACATATTTACTTAATAAGTTAATTTCTGCCATTTAGTGATATTCCGTGCTGAGTACCTTTCTCTTCAGCCTAAAAAAGTATTTCATTACTCTAAATTAATGTAAAGCTTTTTGCATGAAGCACTGAAATTCATTTAAACTATCAACGTTGGATTAAATAAAATGAATCTTTTTAATGCTAGCACTCAGAGGATCTTTAAATTATTGAATATGTTGACAGTGGCCATTGGAACAAGTTTTTCAGTTTCTCATTCTCTCTCTTGCTTAGTTGTACTAAATAAGCACTTGTACTTGGTGTCACACACATATTATTTCACTTAATTCTCACGACAAAACTTTAAGAAGGCAATATTGTCTATGGTCTAAGGAGACAGATTTAGACAAGGTATAAACTTGTCCAAATTACCATGAGAAATAACTGGTGGATTTGATATTCAAATATGGGTTTGCTGTCACAAAGCTAGTATTCATATCCATTTTTTACCTTTTAGAGTTAGTAGTTTGGTAAGCAAGAAGAAACCAGAAATAGAAGATCATTGTTTTTAACAATTCTCTCAAATCTGGAATGAACTAGAATTATATTCCTATGGTTGGACAATTGAAAAATATTGATTTGTTGTCTCCCAATCATAAAAGTAACTCCATCCCCATCATATTAAACATGCCTTGAGTTACCATTCAGTTGGGCTGTGCTTCTTAGTAACTTTATTTTGTTTTGGCTATTCTAATACTGGTTACATACTTTTAGTCCAAGTGTGGTCACATGCCCGAGCATGTTCTGAGATGTTTGTTCAAATAAGGAGTTTTTGGCCCTATCGCAAGCCCACAGAATCATACTTTCTTGTGCTAGGGTCAAGAAATCTGCGTTTTTACACCAACAATTAGATTGCGATTCTGAAGAGCACTAGAAGTCTTTAGAAAGAGTTCCCCATGTGTTTGCATTGGTTCATATTTCTTGACTGGTCATGTATATGTTCCCTTAAGATATTGATATAGAATCTGAATGTAACTGCTTCTCTGAGAAAGGTTCCTCTGGTGGTCATTAGCCTTCTTCACAAGTATCCTGGTTCTTCTCCGTCAAAGCACAAGATGAAATTGCATTTCCCTGTCTCCTTGAAATCAGAGGTAGCCATGTGACTTCCACTGGCCAGTGGAAATGAGTGGAAGTGATGTGTTCTCCCTTCCCTGGCCCAGGGACCCTCTACACTCCAGAGAGTAGAGGCTTCCTCAGTCTGCATTCCTGTATGAATACAAGATGAAGTAGAGCCCCAAGCTGATCCCCAGTAGATCTGGCAAAATAGAAGACTCGCAGGATATTAGTTCTTTCCCCATATCACTCTGCACTTACACCTTAGTTGTAAAAACGCCAATTTTTTGTCAGTCACATTACTTTTCAGCTAAAACATTAAATTTTCTGGTCTACTTTGTAGTTAGATACAATTATTATGTTAAATATCGGCCATGAGATGTAAGTGGAAATTATATTTCATTGCTAGCAAGTATCCTTAAAAGACAAAGGTGTTCTCACCTTCTTTCCTCTTTCAAGTTTCCTGGAATGCAAATATAATGACTTAAGTTCCAGCAGCTTTCTTGAGCTACGAAGTGAGTTTTAAGATGTAAACCACATTAAACAGAGCAAGAAAGGGAGAAGGAGCCTGGGTCCATAACAATGTGAGCCTTCCATATTTTCCTGGAAAGCCTACCCTTGGATTTATTTTATATGAATGAGAAATAAGCTCATTTTATATGAATGAGAAAACCAAATCACTCTTTTCAGATCTTTATTTCCTACCATAAAATCTTATTCGCTCCAGTACAAAGCATTATACCTACTTGGAATTACTTATTAGCCAGGACTCTGCCATTAACTAACTTTATTAGTTTGGGCAACATAGTTCATAAATCTGGGCATTGTTCCCCATCTGCAGACAAAGAGGTGATAGGGAGAACTACAGCTTTATCCAACGTAGATGAGATAAAGCGGGCCCGGCAGGCTACATACCTTCCAGAAGGCATGTGATTTCTGTGCTTGTCAGCCAGGCTTCTAAAATGATATTCTGCATTTTTCTGGGTCACTTTGCCAGCTCACCCACAATGAGTGCAGCCCTGGTCAGCATCTTGTCAAGCTAGATGGAGTTTGTGAAGGATTGCCAGCCCTACTCAAAAAACAGCTGCTGGAGTGATTTTGAACTCACCACAGTGATTGAACTCACCAAAGACCCATAAGCCTTTCCTGCAGGAACTTCAAACTAGCTGATGAGTACATTTATTTTGGCACTCACTTATTTAATGTAAATCATACCGACCAACTTCAAATGAAACATTGCTGTTTTGTGGAACTTCTCTAATCAGCAGAATTCTGCTGCTGGAAGATTTAGAAGGGGCAGAGCTCAATAATTGGATTTTTACGTATGAAGAAAATAAGCATCAGAGGGCAGACACGACACGACAACTGAGAGCCACCCAGCTAAGCTCAGGTTAGAAGGGAGAGCTCCTGACTCTCAATCCATGTCTTTTTTTTTCTAAACTAAGCTTCCCCAATGGCCACCGCATTCTCCTCTCCTCTGCTTGAACTTTCATCTTAGCTCCATAGCCCATACTCAGCAAGTAGAGAGAAGTCTCTCACATTGACTCTGAGTTTTGCATTTATTCTAGTCTTAATAACCTCTCTAGCATTTAAAAAAAAAAGTGTCCCCTCTTGCTGTTTTTCTCCTGAATTCCTGAGGCAAATGACCTCTCTAATCATTTGGGCATCTATACTTTCTCCAGCCAGGTACCTGCCCCCTTTTAAAACAGACCTAGTTCTTTCCTGTCTTTATATAAGCTATGGCTTTTAATGTTTTAAATAGAATTTATTGGACCATATGAGCTTTTGGATTCTTCTTCATTCTCTAGGCAGCTTTGTTCAGAGATTTTATGCAAGATCTTCTTTTGCTTCGTTACTTTGCCTTTTTTTTTTTCTCCCTATCATTTGTCATTCTCTGGCTCCCCTTTTTCTCCTTACCACATTTCCTCTTGTTGATATAAAATATCGTTCAGGGGTGCCTGGGTGGCTCAGTGGGTTAAAGCCTCTGCCTTCGGCTCAGCTCATGATCTCAGGGTCCTGGGATTGAGCCCCTCATCGGGCTCTCTGCTCAGCAGGGAGCCTGCTTCCCCCTCTCTCTCTGCCTATCTCTCTGCCTACTCGTGATCTCTCTCTGTCAAATAGATAAATAAAATCTTTAAAAAAATATCTTTGAATCCGCAGTGGCTTGCAGGGTTCCTGGCATATGTGGAGTGTTCCCTAAATTTTTTGAATAAAGAAATAGTAAATGGCTAAAAAGATCATTGTAGTCACTAGGAAGTCTGGCTGTTCATTAAATATCCTTCAGGTGGAACCATGGCTATTTATACAAACATACTTGTGAACATATAGATGAAGGAGGAGCTCAAATAACTTATGTGTTCATTGTGTACCTGTCTCTCTTTTAAGCACTGTACATACTATTGCCTCACTTGATAATGATCATAATAATGATAACAGCAAACACAGATGGTGCTCTGGATGTCCCAACTACCTGTTCAGATCATTTTAATATGTATTCATTTATTTATCCTCACAACAAGTCTACGAGGTAGGCACTTTATTACTCTAACAAAGACATAGAAATGGGGTGCCTCAGTGGCTGAGTCAGTTAAGCATCTGCCTTCAGCTCAAGCCATGAACTCAGGGTTCTGGGATTGGGCCCCATGTTGGGCTCTCTGCTCAGTGGGGAGTCTGCCTCTTCCTCTCCCCCTGCTTCTCCTCCTTCCTTGCGTGCTCTCTCTCTCAAATAAATAAATATTTTTAAAAAGACGTAGAACTACCTTCTACCTTCACTCAGCAAGTAAGTAGCAAGCAGAGTAAGAACTTGTCTTAGATGTTCTGATTCCAGAGTATAATCGTAGGCCCTCACATTATACTGCTTGTTACCAAAGATTTTACAAGTAGATTTGATGCCGTGTAAAAAAAGATACTCTACATTCTATCCAAAGCACCATTGCCGAAAGACCTTCCTTACTGACTTGCATAATAAGTGACAAAAATGCTATTACTTAGTCATAATCTTTACAGAAGGTACTTTAAGAACGGGAAAACAAAAAATGCAAATGTGTCATAAGAGGCAAATGACATAAAGCTCTAGCCAACCATTAACATTTTAGCATGATATAGTTTACCAGATAACCCTAATTGATCTGTGGCAGACTCTTGAGGAAATAGGACAAGATGTCACAGTGAGTTTAAGATGCTGGGGCAGATAGAGTCTTGAAATGTCAAAAGAGTAGGAGAGAAAGACCAAGGAGGATGGTTATACTGTAGGATATTTAAGGAGAAGAAAAAAGAAAAGACAGACTGGAAATTTGGACAAAATAAAAAGGATTTGAATTTGTTACCACCAAAGTGTTCTGTGCTTGGCCCCTCCTATCTCACCTGAAAGTACCTGATTTTGAGCGTATTTATTTATTTTTAGGTTCTGTATCTCACTTGGAGTCATATCTTTGGGATCAGCTATTTCTTTTAGGTCTGACTGTGTCTTTTATAAGGTATTTATTATATTTATTATTAATAAGTATAATTTAGACAGATTTTTGTTACCTGGAAGAATAATTTCCAATTTTATAATATGGGAAAGCTGAATCTAATATATAGAATTTTGCTTCAGCAATTTTTACTTATTAACATAGGAGTTTCTCCATATATTGAGGTGCTCCTGTGAGGATCAAAATTTTGCTTCAAGATATATAGCCTTTGAACTAGGTATTCCTGGGTGATAGGCAACCCTGGTCTCATTTCATGCCTGCAACTCTTTGCCTTTTAACCTTTTAATAAGGAATAATAGGTTTAAGCAAATTTTTGAGTAATCCCTCATGTTATGCAAGAAGTTGCCTACATAGTCAACCTTAGGCAGCAGAACTTTCTCTGGAAGCTTCACTCAGAAAATAGTCTTGTGTTTCCTTTCCTTTTAATAAAACTAAATTCAAAATTAGACACTAGATGGGTATTTTGCCTTCCCTTCCTTCCTTCCTTCCCTCCTTTCCTTCCCTTCCCTTCCCTTCCCTTCCCTTCCCTTCCCTTCCTTTCTCCTTCCTCCCTTCCTCCCTTCCTCCTTCCCTCCCTCCCTCCCTCCCTTCCTTCCTTCCTTCCTTCCTTCCTTCCTTCCTTCCTTCCTTCCTTCCTTCCTTCCTTCCATTCATCCATACTTTCTTCCTTCCTCCTTTCTTTGATAATTTCTAAATATGCACTATTAGGGTGCTAGCAGTTACATTGATTTCAGAGGAACTTTAACTTTCATTTTGCAAGGCATTATCATAATAACAGAGCATTTGGAGAAGTGTGACAGAGCACCAAAATATGACTTCCGTCTGGGGATTTCGACCAAGTCCTCAATGCTGAGAATAACAAATACTCCCTTGGTAGGCAAGATGGACTATTTATAAAGGAAGTGGCAAAAAATGACTCTGCCAATGCATATCAAAGAAGAATTCACTAGAAAATAAGTGATGGGAGAGTGATCGTTATTTAAAGAGAAAGTTACCTGTTCCTTGACTTGAGGAAGTCTTCTCAGGAGAGACAGACTTCAAGAGAACCATGAAAAGTACTTGTCTTGTGTGCTCTGCAACTAAGGAAAACATATATTAAAATGTGGCTCATGTCTGGAAAAGTCAAACGCCTGGCAAGGTTTGCCAAAAGTCAAAGAAAAGAGAGGTTATGAGTAGAAGCAAGGGGAATCTCCATATGAGGTGAAACTAAGGCATATATTTTCTATGGGCCAGCGGTGGCCCATGGAAGGTAGTTGCTCTGAGCCCTTTTGACAGGTTTCCCCCCCAAAAAAGATCACTGGAAGCCTAACTACCAGCACAAGAGGCTGGATTGCTGGAGGCCAGGGGCTTGGCAGCAATCATATCTTGCTAGATAAAGGAAATTTCACTAGTGTGAAGGAGCAGCAGTGGGACATTCCAGCAAGATGATCTCCAGGAACCCACAGAAACATTTCATTGAAGAAGCCACTGGTCATGTGACATACCCTGGAGACACCAACACCTGATTGCAATCAGACAAGCCTAATAAGAATTTGTCCATTTCCTTCCATCTCCTTCTTCCCCTTGCTCCAACACTGGAGGATCTAGGGTTAGGAGAAATGAGAAGAACAAAGTGAAGAAATAATGAAGTCTGTAACTCCACTGTGCAGCCTGGAGTAAGCTGCAGAAGAGGCAAAGACATAAAGCAGATAAGAATGAGAAATTTAAGTTTCAATTATGGGTTGAACTGACTTATTACATAAAAAACGAGATTATGTTTTCACATCTGATAGGGTCCTAAAAGCTCTGGCATTTTCTGGAGATTTTATCCACGATGGAGAAGGATGAGTCAACAGATTAAGTTTAGTGGAAGATGTAGAGAAACAATAAAGTTGCTTTCTTCTTGAAGCCTACTGAGTGCAACTCACTAAACTCATTAGAAATTATATAAATTTAGAAGGAAGAGACCCCAAAACACTATGGTTATATGAAAAAAAAAAATCAGTCTCTAAAACATTGTAGTATTTCTTATCACAAAGGTTCTCCATAAAATGAAGAAAATTAATTTTAGGAAAGCCTCTTTGAACTTTGAAGCTCAGATAAACTAGATAAACTAGTTTTCAGCCAGAAAACTAGAGCTGAAAAGTGTCATTAGCAATCAGAGAATTTTGTGATGGATATCAACTATAAAAATAGTGAACATCAAATAATATTTATCACTTTGAATATGATCTGAAAATAGTTATGCATGAAACCAAAACATAGCAAAGAGTATAGTGTTTGTATTTGTGTCCTGCTGCTGCCATGAAAAATTTAGTGGCATAAGCAATACAAAATTTATGATCTCACAGTAGGTCAGAAGTCTGATGGGCTTATCTGATTCTTCTACTCCTGTTTCACAAATCTGAAATCAATGTGCTCGCAGAAGTATGGTCCCCACTGGAGGCTCTAGGATGGAATTCAGTTTGTTGTGGTTATAAGACCAAAATATTTATTTTCTTACCAGCTGTTAACTGAAGACCATTCTCAGCTTCTAAAGAATGCCTCAGTCCTTGGCTCGTGGCCATCTTTCTCTGTCTTCGAAGTCATAAATGGTAACGCAAGTTTTTCTCAGCTTCAGATCTCTCCTGGTACCTTCTATAGTCACACTTCTCTGTCTGCAGCTGGAAAGGTTCTCCGCTTTTAAGGAATACAGTGGTTAAATTGGGTCTATCTAGATAATCCTAGATAATCTAGATAATCTTCCCTATCTAATTATCTAATCCTAGATAATGTTTCCATTTCAAGGTCTATACTCTTAATTGCATCTGCAAAGTCCCTTTTGCTGGTAAAGTAACGTACTTGTAGGTTGCAGGGCTAAGAGTATGGTCATCTTTAGAGAGCCATTATTCTGCCTAACACAGTGTTAATGCCCTGGCAGCTTTTATTTTCATAATGAAGTAAATAATTAGGTCATCCCTGGAGAGCAAAATAGCCAGTGGTGTAATCGAGGAAATAACATTAGAATAGTCATGATGAGCAGTGAGAATAGGAGTAAATAGGAGTTATTGAAAGAAAAAAAAAATACCCTGTGGTGGAGATAAGGGATTAAGTGAGGGCTAAGCACCATTTGGCAACAAGCCATGTATAACTAAGAATCATGCAATTAGTATACATGCTCATCTGAAAAAGCATCATTAATTTAAAATTATATCTACTTGTTCTTAGGGAATTCACTTGTGTCTGAGTAATTTGCATGATGAATTCTTACCTCTGTTAAATGGTCAGACTCATTACCTTTCAATTAATACATAGCTCTGGCTGCTAAAAAATGGAATTAATTCTTTCTTTTTTTTAAGATTTTATTTATTTATTTGAGAGAGAGAGAGAGAGAGAGTATGAGCGGGGAGCACAAGGAGGGCCAGAGGGATAAGCCAACTCCCTACTGGGCAGGGAGCTCAAGGCAGGGCTTGATCCCAGGACCTTGGGATCATGACCTGAGACAAAGACAGACACTTAACTGACTGAGCCACCCAGGCACCCTAATTCTACTTTCCATTTGATAACCAGAGCATTGATTTTCAGCAGAAGGAAAAATAGTACCAGGGATTAGAGGAGAACATAAGGTAGAGTAGAAGCCCCTAAATCTCCAGGGGACTAAGAAGATTGAAAAGTTACATTCAGTATGTAGTTTGATGTTATATTTTAGAAAGGAAAAACACTTATAAAATTGGAAATATGAAATATAGACTGGGGAGCAGTTGAGATTCTTAAATTTATCAAAGAGGGATTTTTTTAAATTGAAAAACACTGATTTAGAGAAGACCTGTTAGCTTTCATTAATTTTTGTTTATTTGGCTAGGAATATACAGGTCTCTGTGTTGAGTCTGCATTAATACCTTAAAACACCCTTTCTTGAAGTTTTGTGTGAGAGTGTGTGTGTGTGTGTGTGTGTGTGTGTGTGCGCGTGCGCACACATGTGCTTACTGCTTATTGCTTTTATTTTTAAAAATTTTCTGGAGCTATGGTCTTTTATTTGGCCACGAGTTATAATTGGGTTTACCTTAGGATTGCCTTTTTCCACTCCAACAGATTTTCCTAAATTCAAATTGGAATAGTGTTCAGCTAATACTAGAAATTTCTTTAATCTCTACTACCCTGGACCCATGGTTTTAGCCGAATCAGTAATAGCTGTACACATGCGTACATGAGAGTGTTACTAGGATTGAGTAGCAACTATATTTCAATAGGCTCAAAGACACTTAGCAGCTGGATTTTGATTTCTAAATACCACCCTCCAGGGTGCCTGGGTGGCTCAGTCGTTAAGCGTCTGCCTTCGGCTTAGGTCATGATCCCAGGGTCCTGGGATCAAGGCCTGCATTGGGCTCCCTGCTCAGTGGGAAGCCTGCTTCTCCCTCTCCCACTCCCCCTGTTTGTGTTTCCCTTGCTCGCTGTGTGTCTCTCTGTCAAACAAATAAATAAGATCTTTAAATAAATACATACATACATACCACCCTCCAGTATATGATTGACTCCAAGGCTGGAGCAGGGAAAAGAACAAAATGATTCTGGGACATCTTTTTCTGCTGGAAAGTGCTAGCAGAGTGATGTGGACACATTAAAAGGAGAGAAAAGCCAGTGTGAAGGGTCTCACACTAGCCAAAGGGGGGGGGGGGGAAGCAATTTGTATGTAAAATACGAGTAACAGTATAAATCTTGAATAAAGTGGGAAAGCATAAATCCATACTCTTGAATATCAACAGTCTTAAAGTAACTCTCTCCATAGAATGCTTATGAAGGGCAAAGGAAAAATAAGTAATTCTACACTGGAGAATTCTGGCAGCTACCATCTTAGCCATGTGATCAGAGAACGTGATCAGCAAGGGGACAAGCTGAATTGCGTATCACCGGATAGGATGCAATGAGAAGAACGCAGCGTTTCTTCTCTAATATTCTTGCTAAAGATGCATAACCTGACTCTAATCATAAGGCAACATTGGAAAAACCCACACTTAAACTAATTCTACAAAATACCTGGCCTGTAATCTCCAAAAAGTGTCAAGGTCATTAAAGTCCAAGAAAGGCTAAAGGAACTGGTCTAGACTTAGGAATCAGGAGAAATGACACTGAACTGCAAAGTGTGATTCTGAACTGGATCCTCTTTAGGTGATTGTTTGGTGAAATTGAATGCATTAGATAGTAATGGTATATCATTATTCTCCAACTGTAATGCTTATACTGTGGTTTTGTAGAAGAATATCCGTGTTCGTAGTAATTACACATCACATTAGTTACCTAGGGTTGCCGAATTAAATTGCCACAAACTGGGTGGTTTAAAACAAGATAAATTTATTCTTTCACAGTTTTGAAGGCCACAAGTCTGACATAAGGATGTCGGTAGGATTGGTTCTATCTGGAAGTTCTGAAGGAGAATCCCTTCCATGCCTCTTCCCTCACTTCCGGTGGCTCCCACATTCCTTGACTTGCAGATGCATCACTCTAATCTCTACCCCCATCCTTACTTGAATTTTGCCTGTGTCTCTCCTTTGTATCGTGTCTTTCAATCGTCCTGTTGTTTTTCTTAATGTGACAGTATTCATAGGGTTTAGGTTTCATCTTTAATCAAGGATAATCTCATCTCAGGATCTTTTACTTAATCATACCGGCGAAGACCCTATTTCTGAATAAGCTCACATTCTCGGGTCCTCGGGGTCTTTTGGGTGTGTGTGGGGGGTGACTATTCAAACTACTACACACACTAAAGTGTTTGGGGGTGATCAGGGCATCACATTGGCAACTTATTCTCAAATGGTTTAGGAAAAACATTCTTTGTATGGCACTTGTGATCTTTTTATAAATTGAGGCTGCTTCAAAATGAGAAAAATTGGAACAAAGGTAGAGGAATAAGCTCTACTGAATTGGTTTAGCAGTAAGTAGGGCTGACTATACTGAGATTGGGTGTAAACTCCACCATTTACTATGTGGTTTGTGTGGGTCACTAAACCCATTCCAACTTCAGTTCCTTTGTGTACAAAATGGGAACAGTAGTCCTTTCTTTATAGATTTGGGAGGATTAAGACAACAGTTGTAAATAGTTTGGCAAAGTGCTCACCACTTAGTAAACAGTTAATAACAGTTAACATTATCATTTTAACATCATCAGCATCATTAAAATGATCTAACATTTACTTTTATGCAATAACTGAAGGTCAGAGATTGGCCTGAATTCCTGAATTCAGTAGTCCAGTAAGACTTGTTTCTTTCTATACTAGTTTACCAAACCATACATTCTTGCTTTCTGCTTGTAGTTGCAGTTAATTGGGTCAGACTATTAAGCATCGAATTGTGGGGTTTTGACCTTTAAATGGTACAATAGAGCCCTTCAAAGATCTGGAGATTCTCAGAAGTCCAGCCTTATTATCACAGTCAGCTAAGTATCTCTGTCTGTGATGTTTGTTGTATCATTTAGAAGTATATTCAGCTACAAGGAACATAAAGCAAAACTAGAATTTGCTATAACCATTTTTCTCCAATAACAGGAAGTAAAGAAATCAGCAGCCCAAGGCAGCAAGGCAGTTCACAGATGTCAGCAAGGACGATCGTAGGTGCGTTAGTTTCCATTCTGTATTGCTGCATTGCCACAAGATGGTTACAGGACACTGAGGTTTTATATCCCTACAGGCATGAAGAGAGGAGCACAAACAGATTATAGAGCACACCAACTGAGTCTGTCTTTTCATTTTTTTAAGAGAGAACAATTTCTCAGAAGCTTTTGTCCACCAGACCTTTCCTATATCACTTTGATCAGAACTGAGTCACATGAATGCCCCCGAGATAAATCACTGTGGGACAGAAGTTGGAAGAAGGATGGTATTACTATAATTAAGTCGGGTCACTTATGATTTATCTTCCAGAACTGGGGCAGGGATCAGCTTTCTCAGTAGGACCATCCTTGGTATGTTAGCTGAACACACCAGGGTTTTGTTATCAGGGAGGAGGGAGGGATGTAGATATGTAGGCAATGGATGTTTTCTGTCATAAGTGACAACAACTGTTTATCAATTACATTAAAATGTAACATATCAACTTATCAGCAGATCCTTCTGAAAATATCAACCTAAGATATACTAGTAAAGTATGATTCTAACCTGCTTACCATTTAAGCAATTATGAGATATATGGAATTTTTAAAATATATTGTTAGCACATTTTTTAGATATGAATATAAAATAGCATATAGAATCCTTTTCTTATTGAAGATGAGCTAAGGTCTATTAAATTAATCCCAGTTTGTGATTAAAATTTTTCAATCTTGGAAAGAAGAAAAAGTTTTCCTTTGTGTGAGAGAGATGGGATTCCATATAAAATCTTTAAGGAACACAGGGGACCGTGTTTCTGTCTTTATGATCTGGAAAAGACCTCGAATAAGTAGAATACAAATCCAAAAACTATTTATCAATATGATTTTATAAAGATCATCTAATCTTGCCCCCTCTTTGCAGATATGAAAGGACTGAGGCCCAGGGAGAGAAGATTAGGCTTATCGCCAGAGGTTGCTTGATTGATAAGGGAGGTGGAACTTCATCTCACACCTCTTTACCCCAGTCCAGTCTTCTTTTATCTGTATCCCTCTGAGGTTGAGACAGTCCCATAATCTGGAAAAAGAAATTTGTAGTGATTTGTCTTGATTTTTGTTGAGAAGAGAAGAGATAGGAAACTAGAGAAATTTCCTGGATAGTCTAATCTCTGGTTAGGAGAGAGGACCACAGCAGAAAGATTCTTATACCATGAGTAGAGAGAGAAATAATAGATATGAAAGTTCGTTTTTGTGTAACCAGCAAGCCTATTAAAACTCTAAACTTGTCTCCCCTGCCTCCATATATTTAATGAACACCTACTTTCTATCTGGCACAATAAGATATAAAATGAAGTCCTATCTTCCAGGCAAACTTAGGTTTTCAAATCAGCCCCAGGATTGTACCCATGATCACAAAGAATCAAAAATATGGTTCACAGTCTACTAGGAATCAACTGTGTCACTATAGTCCAAAGCAACTTGTTCTGCCTCCAAAATTAGAATGAATTTCTGATTTCTCAGATGAGAACTGGATGAAGCGGTTGTCTTTGGTTTAGGGGCCATGATGGTTAGCAAATGCTATCTTTACACACTCCCATCACACTCACTGTTGTGAGGCACATTCATGCTGAGACAGAAATCAAGGCAGACTCTGAGGATTGACCACCAGTATCCAAACTCCCATTTTGAATTCAGTCTGAAGCCTGTGTTTATTGAAGGGAATGGTGTGCAGAATTGTTATTTTTTAGTCTTTTATTCTTTTTAAATTGTTCTTAATAAAATATACGTAAGTTAAACGCATATACACAGTGTAGCATCCATATACTGCTAATATAAACTGTGTATGTGACTATGTAAATATAGAATTGTAACTCAGTAGTTCATAGGTTGCTCGAAATGAGTATTCCTATAAACTGGAGTGAGAAAGGGTAATAAGTAATTAGTGAATAAATGACCGCCTGGTAGTCTATGGTGAGAGGTGACCATTTATTAGGAGAAGAGAACTAACGAGGAATATCTCCTCCCTGTGAGATGTTTTATAGATCTTACTTTTTTTAAGCCTCATAAAAATTGCATGAAGTAACTTTTGTTATCCCCAATAGAACAAAAATGGAACCAATTCAAGAACTTCTCCAAGATCATAGAGTTGGTAAGTGGTAGAGCCCAGATTTGATCCCAGTTTTGTCTGACTCTGAAATTTGTGTTCTTGAGATAACAGCATCCTACTCCCCAACAGGACTGCACAGCTTAAGATCCAATGCATGAAATTTCCTTCTTTATGTAGAGGCCTGGGAGAACTCTCCTTCCTGGTCTCAGGCCAGGAATAACTTTTTAAGGGTTTTCTGAGCAAATGGTATGTTTTTAACTTGAGGATGCTCTGGGTGTATCTTCTCATTCGGAGAGAACTTACTCTATGCACATATTTTTTTCAAATCTCACTCTTACCTATGTGTTTTCTTTCTTCTATGCTTTGTCCCACTTTCATATGCAATTATTTTATGCTAATTTATTTTATTGCACTGTAATGGAATAATTGCTTTAAATTCCACCTGTAACAAGGCATAATCTAAAGAATGAAATAGAAACCCAAATATAAGATCACTCACAGGCAGAACATGACTTTAAGAATGAAGGATTAACTTACACATAAAGTCATAAACTGTAGAAGCGAGTTTTAACAACATAATTTACTTACAATTTTCCTCATTGTTGTTGATATTAACCAAAGCATTTCCCTGTCATGTGTTAGGAATGAGAGAAGCACAAAAGAAGAAACTGTTTGTTTATAGGAATACTCATTTTTTTCCCCAACCCGTAATATGTGCTATATGTCAGGCATCATGCTAGGCCTCAGAGCAAAAAGGTGAATGAGATGTAGTCTCTCCCCTTAGTTACAGATAATTGCCATGAAGAGTGATTAGTGCTACAACAGACACTTGTACAAGACCCTCTGACATTAATGCAATAAAATGACCAAAAGATTAGTCTTTGAAGTCTGATAGACCTGGATTTAAGATAGTATTACATTCCAAGGGCTGCTGCAACAAATTACCACAAACTGGGAGGCTAAAAGAAAGATAGATTTATTCTTTCAGTTTGGAAACCGGAAATCTGAAATGAAAATATCAGCGAGGTTGTTTCCTTCTGGAGGTTTTGAGGGAGAATCTGTTCCATGCCTCTCCTCATTTCTATGGCTCTGACAATCTTTGATGTCTTTTGGCTCATAGATGCATCATTCCGATCTTTACCTCCATTGTCACATGGCTTTCTTCCCTTTGTGCCTCTGTGTTTTCCTATGGCCATCTTGTAAGGACACTAGACATTGGATTCAGAGTCCGCTCCGCAATTGCATCTACAAAGACTCCCTTTGCAGATAAGGTCATATCCTGAGATTCTGAGTGGACATGAATTTTGGAGCAACACTATTCAACCCAGTACATACACCTACTAGTTATGTGAGCTTAAATAAATATTTCTCCATTCCTCATCTGTAAAATGGTGATGATGGTAGTAGCTATCTCCTAAATTGTTAGGATATTTAAATAAGACTTACATAAAATATGCTGCATACTACTTGGCACAAAATAATTGCCAAATAAGTGCTAGTTAGTAGTGGTTTTGAGAACTATTGAGTCTATTTTTTTCTTGCAGTGTTAATGCTTTATTAATTACATTCAGGAATTTTATTTTCCAAAGTCTATGATATCTACCCAGTTGAATAATTTAGATTATTTCTAAAACTTTGCAGTGGAAAACTGTCATATGTGAGCAAGAAGTCTCTGAGGAGTATTGGTATGTCAAGCACTTCACAATCATGAGGACAGGAAATATGGAAGACATGTATCGGAACTATGTGCATTTAGAAATAGGTCCCTTAAATTTGATCTTTAAAAAGGGTACAACTATTTCAACTTCTCTAGTAAATTTGAATTTTCTTAATCAATGACTCTTTTAGTTGATGTGATGAAGTTATAAATAACAGAGTCATTCTGATCTCCAAGATTCAATTTCTTATTAAATTAAGAAAATTATTTCCTGAATATTTTAGTCTGCCTTGTTGTTTATTTTTAATTGATCTTATTTTTAGAGCAGTTTAAGGTTCATATCAATCAATTGAGGAGAAGATATGGAGATTTCTTATGTATTCCCTACCTTCATGAGGCAATATTCCTCATTATCAACAGCCCCCACAAGACTGGTACATTTGTTACCACTGATAAACCTACACTCACACATCATTATCATCCCACGTCTGTAATTTACATTGGGGTTCATTCTTGCTGTTATACATCCTATGTATTTGGACAAATTTGCGATAACATATATCCACTATTATAGTATCACACAAAGTAGTTTCACTGCCCTAAAATTTCTCTGTGTTCTATCTATTCATCTCTCCCTCTCCCCTAAAGATGATGGCAAGCACCAATTGTTTTATTGTTTCCATAATTTTTCTCTTCCCTTAATCATTGTTGGGATCACACATTGTGTAGTCTTTTTAGATCGACTTTTCACTTAGCAATATGTATTTAAGTTTACTCCATCTGTTTTCCTGGCTTGACAGCTCATTTTTTTTAAGTGCTGAATAATATTCTATTTTCTGAAAATAACACAGTTTATCCATTTACCTATTTAGGAACATCTTGGTTGTTTCCGAGATTTGCCGATTATAAATAACGTGTTATAAACATCTCTGTGCAGATTTTTATGTGGACATAAATTTTCCTTTGGTTAGATACCAAAGGGTATGATTGCTGAATTGCATGGTAAAAGTATACTTAATGTTACAAGAAACTTCCAAACTGCCTTCCAAAGTGGCTGTACCATTTTGCATTCTCCAGCAAAGAATGAGTATTCCTGTTGAGCCACGTCCTCACCAGTATTTGATGTTGTTAGTGTTCTGAATTTTCTATTCTAATAGGTATATAATGGTATCTCATTGTTGTCTTAATTTGTATTTCCCTGATGACATATGATTGGAACGTTTTTTTCATATGTTTATTTACCATCCATATATCTTCTTTGGTAAGGTGTTTGTTCATGTCTTGGGCCCATTTTGGATAGTCATCCCTTCTTAGATGTGTCTTTTGCAAATATATTCCCTGTCTGTGTCTTGTCTTCTTATTCTCTTGACATTGCATTTCACAGAGCAGGAGTTCTTAATTTTAACAAAGTCTAACTACTAATTCTTTCTTTCATGGATCATGCCTTTGGTCTTGTATTTTTAAAAATCATCACCATTCCCAAGATCATCCAGGGTATTTCCAATGTTATCTTCCAGAAGCTTTATAGTTTTTGTGCTCTACATTTAGGTCTGAGATCCATTGTGAGTGCATTTTTGTGAGAGGTATAAGATCTGTATCTAGATTTATTTTTTTGCATGCAGATGAGATGTTCCAGCAGTATTTATTGTAAAAACAATCTTTAATCCATCAAATTGCTTTCGTTCCTTTGGCAAATATCAGCTGTATTTATTCTGGTCTGTTTTCTGGCTCTCCATTCTGTTTCACTGATCTGATTTGGCTATTCTTTCACCAATATCA
>CM053611.1:83062551-83138567 GCA_028646535.1 Procyon lotor
CTCTTCTCTTTTTGATAAGTCTGGCTAAGGGGTTTTTTGATTTTATTAATTCTTTCAAAGAACCAGCTCTTAGTTTTGTTGATCTGTTCTAGTGGGTTTTTGGTTTGTTTGTTTCTCTATCATTTATTTCTGCTCTAATCTTCATTATTTCCCTTCTTCTGCTGGCTTTAGGCTTCTAGCTCTGTTAGGTGGAAGGTTAGGTTGTGTATTTGAGATGTTTTTGCTTCTTGAGGTAAGCCTATAATACTGTCTACTTCCCTCTTATGACAGCTTTTGTTATTGCCCAAATGTCTTGGACTCATGTTTTCATTTTCATTTGCTTCCATACATTTCAAAAATATCTTCTTTATTTTCCTGGCTGACCCATTCATTCTTTAGTAGGATGTGCTTTAACCCCTATGGATCAGTGGTCTTTCCAAACTTTTTCTTGTGATGGACTTCAAGTTTCATAGCATTGTGTTCAGAATGTATGCATGGTATGATCTCAATCTATTTGTACTTGTTGAGACCTGATTTGTGACCTCCCATGTGATCTGTTCTAGAGAATGTCCCATGTGCCCTGGAAAAGAATGTATGTTCTTCTGCCTGAGGATGAAATGTTCTGAATATATCTGTTAAGTCCACCTGGTCCAGTGTGTCATTCAAAGCCACTGTTTCCTGCTTAGATTTTCTGCTTAGATGATCTCTCCATTGCTGTAAGTGGGGTGTTAAAGTCCACTACTATTATTATACTGTTATCAATGAGTTTCTTTATGTCTGTTATTAATTGTGTCATATATTTGAAGGCCCAAGATGGGGGCCTAAATATTTGCAATTGTTAGATCTTCTTGTTTGATAGACTTCGTTTATTATGAGGTAATGTCCTTCTTCATCTCTCGTGACAGTGACAGTCTCGTGACAGTCTTTGGTTTAAAATCTAGTTTGTCTGATATAAGTATGGCTCCTCTGGCTTTCTTTTGATGTCCATTAACATGGTAAATGGTTCTCCATCCCCTCACTTTCAATCTGCAGGAGTCTTTATGTCTAAAATGAGTTTAAGCAGCATATAGATGGGTCTTTTTTTTTTTAATCCATTCTGACCCCCTCTGTGTTTTGATTGGAGCACTTAGTCATTTGCATTCAGACTGATTATTGATAGATATGAATTTCACACGCTTGTACTACCTGTAAATTTATTGTTTCTGGCGATTTTCTCTGTTCCTTTCCAGTCCTTATTGCTTTTGGTCTTTCTTTCCCACTCAAAGAGTCCCGTTTAATATTTCTTGTGGGGCTGGTTTAGTGATTATGAATTCCTTTGGCTTTTGTTCAGCAAACACTTTTTTTTTTTTTTGAGAAAGGGCATGTGAAATCAGGGGGAGGCGTGGCAGAGGGAGTGAGAATTTAACTAGGCTTCATGCCCAGTTGGACCTCAACTGTATGACCCTGAGATCATGACCTGAATAAATGTCAAGGGTCAGACACTTGACCCACTGAGTCTCCCAGACGCCCCTGTCTGGGAAACTCTATCTCTCTAATTCTGAATATCAGCTTTGCTGGATAAAGTATTCTTGGCTGCATATTTTTCTGTTTCAGCATGTTGAATATATCATGCCATTCTCTTCTGGCCTATCAATTTTCCATGATAGATCTGCCTACCTTATTTGTCTTCCCTTGTAAGTTAGGGATGTCTAGGGAATTTTTCCTTATCTCTGTATTTTGCAAATTTAACGTACATTTTGATGTTGGCTTGCTTTTGTTTATTTGTGATTCCCAGATGTGGATGTCTGTTTCTTTTCCCAAATTAGGGAAGGTTTGAACTATAATTTGCTCAAATAAACCTTCTGCTCTTTTTTTCCCCTCCTTTCTTTTTCTGGGACTCCTGTGGTATGAATGTTATTATGCTTTATGGAATTGCTGAATTCCCTAATTACCTTCATGATCTAATATTTTTTCTCTCCCTCTTCTATTTAGCTTCATTGTTTTTCATACTTTTGTCTTCTATATCATTTATTCCTTCCTGTGTTTCTTCTGTTCTTGTGGTCATTACATCCACTGGTTTTTCATCTCAGTTTTAGCATTTTTTTATTTCAGCCTGACAAATTTTTAAGTCTTTTATCTCAGTAGTAAACGATTCCATGGTGTCTTCTCTGCTTCTCCCAAGCCCAACTGGTAGCCTTATGATTGTTATTTTAAATTTGGATCAGGCATATTTCTTATACCTCTTTTGACAAGATCCTTGACTGTGACATTTTCTTGTTTTTGGGGGGGTAGGGATGAATTCCTCTTTCTTGGTATTTTGTCTAGGTCTCTGTCTTCTTCTCTGTGTTAGGAAAGCCTGGTATGTTTCCTGTTCCTGAGTGTAATGGCTTTATAAAGAAGAGGTCATACACTTCCTTCTCTACAGGAATACTGCAGTGCCCTCAGGGCTCCACAGTGGCTATGTTTCAGACCTCTAAAACTCCAGTCTTTGAGCCCACTGGTTGTAAAAACACATGAATATCAGCCCCTCACATTTTCTTGTCCAATGGCTTTGGGGAAGTGTTTTCCTTGCACAATCCCCTATGCACTCCTCTCTCTCTCTCACCTCTCTCTATGACCAGGCTTCCTCCCAACTCCCTCACCTGAGATCCATGTCTCCCTCAAACCATGTTTCTATACCTCATATCTTCCACAGTGTAACCTCTTCTCTCCCTTTAGTTGTGCAGTTTATTCTGTCAGTCCTCAGATTAATTTCTTGGGTATTTGGGATGATTTGATATTGATATTTATCTGGTTTTGTTCAAGATAAAAGGCAAACCCAGGGTCCTGCTCTTACCCCTTAGCTCCTCCCCCATGTATAATTGGTTTTATACAACATCTGACTCTTGGTAAAAAATAATCGGGTACATGAGGAGTAAGACAATGAGATCAAAATTAAATGAAACATATGATGATACATGAAATTATATCATGAATTTTATAATTTTATGTTACTTATTATGGAAAATTTCAAACATACATAAAAATAGAAAAATAGGGGTGACTGGGTGGCTCAGTCAATTCCGTGTCTGACTCTTGATTCCAGCTCAAGCCATGATCTCAAGGTCATGAGATTGAGCCTATCATGGAGCCTCTCTTTCCTTCTGTCCCTCCCCTCTACTTGTGTGTGCTTGCTCTCTCTCTCTCTCTCTCAAAAAATTAAAAAAGACATGATAGAAAGAAAAAGGAACACCTTTCTATCTATATCCCAGGGATAATAATCAACATTAACTCATAAACTCTCTTTTGTTTTATCTATCCAGCTCTGCCACCTTTGAATTATTCTAAGGAATCGTCATAATTTTTAACCTGTAAATGTCAGCACATTTCATTAAAAGGTAAAGAATCTTATTTAAAATACAGCACAGACTAAATGTGTCTCTCCAAAATTTATATGTTAAAGCCCTAAATTCCAATGTGATGATGTTTGAGATGAGGACCCTGGGAAATATTTAGGGGTAAATGTGAGGACATGAGGGTGCTGCATTCATGATGGGATTAGTGCCCTTCTAACAAAAAACACCAGGGAGTTCGTTCTCTTTCCTCCCATGCAAACACAGAAAAAAGGATACATGGTCATATAGCAAGATGGCAGCTGTCTACAAGCCAGAAAGAGAACCTTCTACAGAATCTCACCACAGTGGCAACCGAATCTCAAACTTCCAGTCTCTAGAAATGTGAAATGTGAAAAAATAAATTTGTGTTGTTTAAGCCACATGTCATGGTAACATAAGATGAGGACTATAATTTTTAACGATAATACAATTATCACTTCATAAGGGGAAAAAAACATTATAACCCATTTTCCAGGCTGAGTTTTAACTTTCTGAATTGCTTCACAAACTTTTTCTAGTTGGATTGTGAGCATTAGGACCCAAACATTGTTCCCAGGACAAATCTATAAAACGAATATATTCAAAGAAGCTTCTTTGAAAAATTTTTGAAAAGTGTCTTGCTTTTTCCTTTCAAGATATAGATAGATATAGATATATGCATATAGATATATCATATCTTCTTATTCATTCATCTATTGATGGACATTTACTTCCATATCTTGATTATAAATAACACTGCAAAAAACATAGGGGTGCATATAACTTTTTGAATTAATGATTTCATTTTCTTTTGGGTAAATATCCAGTAGTGGAATTACTTGATCATGTAGTAAGTATTTCCATATTTTAATTTTTTGAGGAACCTCATGCTGTTTTCCACGGTGGCTGCCCCAATTTATATTTCTACCAATAGTGCACAAGGGTTTTCTTCTCTAGATCCTTATCAACACCTGTTATTTCTTATCTTTTTGATTCTAGCCATTTTGAGAGGTGTAAGGTAACATATGATTTTGATTTGCATTTCCCTGATGATGAGTGATGTTGAGCATCTTTTTATTTGTCTGTTGGCCATCTGTATGTTTTCTTTGGGAAAAAAAGTCTATGTTGGTACTCAGCCAATTTTTAAATTGGATTATTTTTTGTGTTGAGTTTTATAAATTCTTTATATATTTTGGATATTAACTTTTTATTGGATATATAATTCGCAAATACATTCTCCCCTTCAATAGGTAGTCTTTTTGTTTTGGCAGTGGTTTCCTTCACTGTGCAAAAGCTTTATATTTTTTGTAATCCCAATAGTTTGTTTTTGCTTTTGCTTCCTATGACTGAGGAGATATATCCATAAATATATTGCTAAGGCCAATGTCTAAAAGATTGCTATGTTCTCTTTTAGGAGTTTCATGGTCTTAGGTCTCAGATTTAGGTCTTTAATCCATTTTGAGTTGATTTTTGTTCATTGTATAAGATAGTAGTCTAGTTTCATTTTACATGTAGCTGTCCAGATCTCCCAGCACCATTTATTGCAAAGACTGTCTTTCCCATTGTATATTCTTGCTTCTTTTGTCATAGATTAATTAACCACATAGATATGAGTTTATTTCTAGGCCCTCTATCCTGTTCCATTGATCTTTGTCTATTTTTTGTTCCAGTACCATGATTTTTTGATAACTATAGCTTTGTAGTATATCTTAAGATCAAGGATTTTGATATTTCCAGCTTTATTCTTTCTCAAGATTGCTTTGGCTATTCCAAATCTTTTGTGGTTCCATACAAATTTTAGGATCATTTGTCCTAGTTCTGTGAAAAATCCTATTGGTATTTTGAAAGGGATTAGATTGAATCTGTAGATTACTTTGAGTATTATAGACTTTTTAACAATATTAGTTTTTCCAATCCATGAGCATAGAATATCTTTCCATTTGTTTGTGTCATCTTCAGTTTCTTTCATCAGTGTTTTATGGTTTTCAGTGTGTATGTCTTTCACCACTTTGGTTATATTTATTCCTAGGTATTTGATTCTTTTTGTTAAAATTGTAAATGGGGTTATTTTTAAAATTTCTCTTTCTGCTACTTTATTTTTAATATATAGAAAGGCAACAAATTTCTGTATGTTTTGTAACTTGCAACTATACTGAATTCATTTATCACTTCTAACAGTTTTATGATGGAGTCTTTAGGATATCATGTCTACTGCAAATAGTCACAGGTTTACTTCTTCCTTACCTATTTGGATGCTTTTTATTTCTTTTTCTTCTCTGATTGCTACAGCCAGGACTTGCTGTGTTGAATAAAAGTGGTGAGAGTGGACATCTTTGTTGTGTTTCTGATGTTTGAGGAAAAGCTGTCAGTTTTTCACCATTGAGAATAATGTTAGCCATGGTTTTTTATATACATCATTTTTTTAAGTTTAGGTATGTTCCTTCTAAACCCGCTTTTTGAGAGTTTTTATCAGGAACAGATGTTGTACTTTACCAAATGCGTTTTCTGCATCTATTTAGATGATCATATTGTTTTTATCTTTCTTCCTGTTAATGTGACTGACTGATTTATGAATAGCGAACCTCACTTGTATCCCTGCAACAAATCCCACTTGATTGTGCTAAATGTTTGCTTTGTTGTTGTTGTTGTTGTTGTTTTTAGTGTATTGCTGTGGATTTGGTTTGCTAATACTTTGTTGAGGATTTTTGCATCTATCTTTATTAGAGGTATTGGCCTGTAGTTTTGTTTATACTGTCTTCATCTGGTTTTGGTATCAAGGTAATCTGCCTTGTTGAATGAATTTGGAAGTTTTCCTTCCTTTTCTATTTTTTAGAATAGTTTGAGAAGAATAGGTATTAATTCTTCTTTAAATGTTTGGTACAATTCATCTGTAAAGCCATCTAGTCCTGGACCTTTGTTGGGAATTTTTTGATTATCAGTTCAATTTCATTCCTAGTAATTGGTCTGTTCATATTTTTTATTTCTTCCTGATTCAGTTTTAGAAGATTGTATGTTTCTAGGAATTTATCAATTTCTCCTAAGTTGTCCAATTTTTTTTTAAAGATTTTTATTTATTTGGGGCGCCTGGGTGGCTCAGTCGTTGAGCATCTGCCTTCGGCCCGGGTCGTGATCCCAGGGTCCTGGGATCGAGCCCCGGATGGGGCTCCCTGCTCTGCAGGAGGCCTGCTTCTCCCGCTACCGTTCCCTCTGCTTGTGTTCCCTCTCTCGCTGTGTTTCTCTCTGTCATATAAATAAAATCTTAAAAAAAAAAATTTTTATTTATTTTATTTGTTTTATTTATTTAGCAGCACAGCTGCTGTTTTTTTTTCTATTTTTTTTTTTTGGTAATTGATTTCTAATTTCATACCATTGTGGTCACAAAAATATACTTGATGTGATTTAAATCCTTTTAAATTTATCAAAGCTTGTTTTATTATCCTGGAAAATGTTCCATGTACCCTTGAAAACAATGTATGTTCTTCTGTTTTTAGATGGAATGTTCTTCATATATTTGTTAGGTCCATCTGCTCTAATATGTTATTCAAAGCCACTGTTTCTTTGTTGATTTTCTGTCTGGATGATCAATTCATTGATGTTAGTAGGGTGTTAAAGTCTCCTACTGTTATTGTATCCCTGTCAGTTTCTCCTTTTATGTCTGTTAATACTTGCTTTTATATATTTAGGTGTTCCTATGTTAGATGCATAGATATTTATAATTATTATAATCTTTTGTTGGATTGATCCCTTTATCATTATGCAATGCATTTCTTTGTCTCTTGCTACAATCATTGTTTTAACATCCATTTTGTCTGATGTAAGTATCACTACCCCAGCTTTCTTTTTTTGCTCTGTTTGCATGGTATATGTTTTCCCATCCCTTCACTTCCAGTCTGTATGTCTTTAGGTCTGAAGTGAGTCTCTTGTAAGCAGCATATAGATGGCTCTTGTTTTTTATCCATGAGGTCACCCCATGTCTTTTGATTGGAGCATTTAGTCCATTTACATTTAAAGTAATTATTGATAGGTATGTAGTTAGTGCCATTTTGTTAATTGTTCTGGGTTTGTTTGTTTTTTAGGAAAAAATAGTTATTTTTTATTGAATTATAATTAACACACAGTGTTATATTAGTTTCACGTGAAAAACATGATTCAACAATTTTATACATTCAACAAATTTATACATTACACGGTGCTCATCACAATAAGTATAGTCACCATATGTCACCAAAAAATGTTATTACAATATTATAGACTATAATCTCTATGCTGTACTTTTCATCCCTGTGACTTATTTTATAACTGGAAGTTTGTACCTCTTAATTCCCTTTTGTAGTTATCTGCTCTTTTCTTCTTCTCTTGCTCTCTTCTTTGTGGTTTGATGACCTTCTTTAGTATTATGCTTGGATTCCTTTCTCTTTTATTGTGTATTTGTTATAGATTTTTGGTTTGTGGTTACCATTGGATTCAAATATAACATGTGTGTAGGAGTCTTAGAACACATTCTATAAGGGTGAACTTTTTACTTTCCATTTCACATTTTATGTATATGATGTCATATTTTACATCTTTGTATATCCTTGACTAATATTTTGTAGATATAATTGATTTTACTACTTCTGTGTTTTAACCTCTATCCTGGCTTTATAAGTGATTAATCTAGTACCTTTACTGTCTGTTTGCTTTTACCTGTGAAATTTTTTCCTTTCATAATTTTCTTCTGGTTATGACTTTTTCTTCTCACTTAAAGAATTCTCTTCAACATTTCTTGTAAGGCTGGCTTAGTAGTAATAAATTCCCTTAACTTTTGTGTGTCTGGGAAACTCTTTATCTCTTCCTCTATTCTGAATGATAACAGAGTATTCTTGGTTATAAGTTTTTTCTTTTCAGCATTTTGAATGTATTCTGCCACTTTCTTCTGGCCCACAAATTTTCTACTTAAAAAAACCAACTGATTACCTTAATATGGTTTTTCCTTGTATGTAACTGTTTTCTCTTGGTGCCTTTAAAAAATCCTCTCTTTATTGGGGCACCTGAGTGGCTCAGTCAATAGGGTGTCTGACTCTCGATTTCTACTTCACCTCATGATCTTGGGGTTGTGGGATTGAGCCCCATGTCGGCTTCCACACTCAGTGGAGAGTCTGCTTGTCCCTCTGTCTTTGCTCCTCCCCTGGCTCTATCTAAATAAATAAAATCTTTAAAAATGTTCTCTTTCCTTATTATTACTCTTTGCCATTTTAATTATTATGTGTTTTGGTGTGGACCCCCTTGGGTTCATCTTTTTAAGGGTTTCTCTTTGCTTGCTGGATGTCTGTTTCTTTCTTCAGATTTCGGATGTTTTCAGCTATTATTCTTCATGTAAGTTTTCTGCTTTCCCTCTCTCTCCTCCTTTTGAGATTGCTATAACGCAGATGTTATCATAGTTGATGTCAGAGTTCTCTTAACATATTTTCATTTTTGTTATTTTTTTTCTTTCTGCTGTTCAGCTTGGTTATTTTCCATTATTCTGTTGTCCAGATAGCTAATTTGTTCTTCTGAATTTTCTAATCAGCTATTGATTCCCTCTAGTGTATTTTTTGTTTCAATTATTGAATTCTTCAGCTCTGACTGGCTCTTTTTTAAGTATTTTCTCTTTGTTGAAGTTCTCAATGAGTTCATCCACTCTTAAGTCCCGTGAATATCTTTCTAACCATTGTTTTGAATTCTTTATCCAGCATACTATTTACCTATAATTTTTGTTTTGTTCATTTATTTGGGACATATTCTTCTGTCTCCTCATTTTTTCTCTCTGTGTTTGTTTATATATATTAGGTAGGTCAGTTATATCTCCTGGTCTTGAAAGTAGTGGCCTTATGCAGAAGAGGACCTATGATACCCTGTAGCACAATGCCTTCTGGTGATCAGAACCAGGCACTCCAAGGGTTTCCCCTATGTGGGCTGCATGCCCTCTCCTGTTGTAGAAGAGCTGTGGTTGCCTTCAGCCCAATTAGCTGCAATGATATCCTTTGCTTGCTGTGGGCACACTGGGCAGGGTTCGCTCCCCACATTATTGAGAGGCCTCTGGCCCACTTGCGCTCATTGGTGGGTGGGGCAGGTGCTCACCCTAGTTCTCTGCAATTAGCCTCTGTCACAGCAGCAGGTGCACCAAGGCAGGGCTTGCTCCCTGCTGGCAACAAGAGGACCAGCTGCAGGAACTACAGGTGCACTGGTGTGTGGGGTTATCTTCCCGCCCCCTCACCAGGGCATGAGTCACTCTGGTGTGGTGCCAGTCATGGCTGGGGCTGCCTGCCAGGTATAGTGGGCCAGAAGCTGCTTTGGAGGGATGCCTATTGAGGCAGGCATTTGGATGCAGTAGGTTCATAGGGGAATACTGGGGCAGGTCATGCAATTCTAACAGGATAAATGGAGGGTGATAGCACTGGTTCCAGAAAATGTCTAGCTATCTAGGTTGGGGGATAGGAAAACAAATGGCATCCACCAGCACCTTTGTTCCTGGAGAAATCTCCTGCAGATCCTTGCCCCTCCAGCAAGCTTTCTAAGATTAGTCAATGAATCTCCTTCACATACACCCCAAGCACTTTTCAAACTGCTGCTTCTGAACTATGTGTCTTGGGCCAAATTATTTAGTGTGTTGACTTTTTAAGGGCAGCAACTCAGTTTTCTACCACCCTCTGGCTCTCCTGGAGTTAAACCTGCTGGTTTTTAAAGCTGCTAGTGTTAAATCCCACTCCTTTTTAAAGTTCTCAGAATTAAGTCCCACTGTTTTTCAAAACTAAATGTTATGGGAACTGTATTCCCAGTGCAAGTCCCCAATACCAGGGATGCTCAGTGTGGGATCTGATCCTCTTGTTTTTCCTTGTGATGTCCTTCTTGTTTGTGGTTAGTCCTGCCAGGCATTTGGTTCCCAGCTATGTCTCTATCCCTCCTACCCTTTTTGATGTGGCTTCTTTCTATGATTATCTGTGAAAGGTTTGTTCTGCTATTCTTCAGGTGGTTTTCAGAGTTAGTTGCATGAATGTAGATGTAATGTATATGTGTCCATGGGACAAAGCAAACTCAGGATTCTCCTACTCCAAGATCTTCTTAAAACTTCTATGTTTTTATTAAATAAATATAAAGATTACAGAATCTTTATATTCATTTAATATATTTGAATTAGGAATTTACAGTTTCTTAGTTGTTTTTATGAGCTATTCCAAAACATCTTTCTAGATTGGAGTTAAATAACATGTCTGAGTTTTATCTTTTTTTCTTCTAATGTGTTTTGATTTTTTGCTTTGAGTTTTTAAAACTATATGTTAGATGTTCTTAAAAGTCAGAAGTCCTTAAAATTTCATTATGTTCAACCAAATTTATGTTGAGGAGACCATCTTATTACATAAAACCTCTTCAGAACATTTTAAAGTATGTTTAAAGAAATGTTTGAAGCTGCTCTGTGAAAAGTATTATTAGGAGAATGAAAAGATAAGGGGTGCCTGGGTGGCTCAGTGGGTTAAAGCCTCTGCCTTCTGCTCAGGTCATGATCTCAAGGACCTGGGATTGAGCCCCGCATCGGGCTCTCTGCTCAGCAGGGAGCCTACTTCCCCCACTCTCTCTGCCTACTTGTGATCTCTCTCTGTCAAAAAAATAAATAAAAAGCTTTAAAAAAAAAAGATAAGCCACATATGCAGAACACATATCCGACATAGGAATTTCATCTAAAATATACAACAACATTTTAAAATCTAATAGTAAGGAAACAACCCAATTTAAAAATGGACAAAATATTTGATAAGACACTTCACCAAAGAAGATAAACAGATGGCAAGTAAGCTTATGAAAAGATGTTCATCATCATTTGTCATTAGCAAAAAAATAATGATACACTATTACCCACCTGTTAGAATGGCTAAAACCCAACAAACTGACAATAAAAATTGCTGGAGCGGATGTGGAACAGCAGGACTTTTCATTCATAGCTGCTAGGATTGCAAATTGGTATAGCCATTTTAGAAGACAGTTTTGTGTTTTTTACAAACCGAAACATAGCTGTACCATATTGTCCAGCAGTAATGTTCCTAGGCATTTACCCAACTGATTTGAAAACTTATGTCTCCCGAAAAATGAAAGTTTGTAGAAGCTTAACTCATAATCACTGAAAAACTGGAAACAACTAAAGATGTCCTTAATAGGTAAACGGATAAGCAAATTGTGACACATCCAGACAATGGGAAAAAGTAAAAACTGTAACGAAAATAAAAAATCAGTGGTTTCTAGAGGTATGGGGGAGGGTAGGAATGTTGAATACATAAAGCGCAAGGAATTTTTTTAGGGTGATTAAACAATTCTGTATCTTCTCTAATGGTGAGTGTGCAACACTACACATTTGTCAAGACCAGCACATTGAGAAACCTAAAACATGTTTCCTCATATACACATTTTCTGGTTCTATAAACATAGCAATTTTATTAAATTCTATTGTGTTTCCTCACAATTAAGAGGAAAAAATGTATGATTTTGTGTATAAGTATATTTCTGAGAATTTTCTTGTTAGGGAATGCTACCAAGGACTTGACCAGGCATTAATGAAATCTGATTTTTCCACCTATAATTTTGCATATCAGGTAATTGTGATGACTGTGAGAATTTTTACCAACTGGCTTCTGCCTCCGTTCATTTCAAACCTTGTTTCTCATCTATCACCCACAAACTTCTGCTACCAGGTCCATAAGACACATTCACTAGGGCATCCTGATGCAGCCTCTGCTCACACACTTTTTTTGTTCATGGTGTCCTAGTGAACTGGCACAGTGGTCAGTGGGAGTGTTTCTAGAAGTCATTTCCACACCAGAACACTAATACCTTAAAGATAAATGGAAGTGGCTCCAAATTTTACAATATATTACTACATGAATACATTACTAGCTCCTTCCTATGATGTAAAAAGACCTATGATGTATCAGGACCAGAAATTTAAGTTTCTTTAGCTTCATGGAAAATCAGCCTTCACGTGTTAGGAATCTTTGGAAATTCTCTTTAATTTTTTTTTTTTCAATTTTCAAGGTAAAACAATCAAGATTATGAGCTAAGAATGAGAATTGGGAGTGCAGTGGGGGGTTGGCGAGAGAAAATAATGTATAAAATAGTCAGCTATGAGAATGGAAAAGTAAAAAGACTAAAGAAGAACAACAGACTAGAAATATAATTGTTGGAGCAACATTAAGACCCACGTGACAGGAAGGAATCTATAGAGAAACTAGTAGGCATGATGGTGTATTGTATACCAGTCCTGTTTAGCCATACAAGCACAGATAAAGAGTGGATGGAGAACTGGATTTGAGCAGGGGTATCATTTACCAGGCAAATATTAGGAACTGAGAGGTATCAAGAAGAAAGTATATGCAAGAGTGATATGGTGCTGGACTGTGCATTTTAATCTGTTTAAAGAGAGGAAAGAGGACATCAAAGATTGACAGTAGAAAATGGTAGAATCAGGAGCACCTGGGTGGCTCAGTGGCTTGGGGCCTCTGCCTTCAGCTCAGGTCATGATCTCGACGTCCTGGGACGTCCTGGGATCGAGCCCTGCCTTGGGCTCTCTGCTCAGCGGGGAGCCTGCTTCCCCTTCTCTCTCTGCCTGCTGGCCTACTTGTGATCTCTCTCCTCTCTGTCATATAAATAAATAAAATCTTAAAAAAAAAGAAAGAAAATAGTAGAATCATAGATTGACAGGCCCATTGGGTCAAAGAGCCTAAATTGGAAAGATACAAAGTGGTGGTCAGAAATGGAATATATGGAATCGAGATATGAATGGTACAGTTAATGGCAATGATAGTCTATAGGAAGACCGTCAGACTAAGTGGCTTGGGTGGTGTTGAGAACTGGTACATTAGGAGAAAAGTTCAAGGACCTGAAAAGACAGGATATTGAAAGGATCACTTACATGTATATCAAAATCCCAAGAATTAAGACAGGAATACCAGTCATTCGAGTGACTGTGATCCAAGGGCTAACACCATCAAGAAATGAGGAAGAGGAACCTGGGAGTTATATATGGAAGCAACAGTGAGTGGCAGTAGATATATAGTCTACTAATATGAGATTCAAATCTGGGAAGGCTTAGGGAGGAGAAAATAAAACAGAAGAAGCAATGAAGAACAGAGAACCCATTTCTGAACCCAGTGATAGTTATAGAGGTAAAACAGCCCCTAACTGAGAGGGATGAAGAGGTAGATATATCCTTAGAAGAGAGTCTCATTTTGAGTAAGATGATGAAGGAAAAGTTCTGAAAGTACATTGGATTTTGCTAATTATGGACTGAAATTCCAAAGAGCACACATTATATTATAATCTCAATGTCCATCTATAATTTTCTGGCCATTATGGCACAGTGGATAAAGGTTTATGTGGGCTGATCCAGAGTGTTACACATTCTTCTAATAAATGGAAAAGGTAAGATCAGAGAATAGTATTATACATATACACATATACATACATAGACACATATTCATATACGGTGTACTCATGCCAAAAAGTTCTGGAAGTTAACACAAAGTAGTTAGTGGTGTTGATCTCCAGGAGAACCTAAATTCAATGGTAAAGGGAAACTTTTGCCTTTATTTTATACCCTGCTGTAGTGCAATACTGAAATATACAATGATATGAGACAATTGAAATGTGAGTACTTATGGACTCTTTAATATTAAGGAATTGTTCATTTTTCTTAGGTGTGACAAGTATACTGTCGTTATGTTTTAAAAAGTTATAATTTAGATATACAAATATTTACAGTTCAAATATTTTTAAGTATTGACCTACAAATAATATGAAAGGGGAAGTGGAGAAGGAGTACAGATAGAAGACTTCAATAAAACAAGATCATTTAGTAGCTGAATCAAGTTGAAGCTAAGTTATGCTTACATAGGGTTTCATTATACTACTCTGCCTGTTATATATATTTCAAATTGTTCACAATAAAACATTACAGAAAGTAATTTATTACACATTAGGTAACATCTGTTCAGTTCAAATTTTGTTTCAATTATACATCTTATTATTTGTATTGAAATTTGGGGAATACGGTGGTATAAATATTCATGGTCCTACCCATCACATTGTTCATGACTTAAAGGGGAAAGAAATCAATTACCAATCCCCCCCCACCCCCAAAATCATGAGATGGACCAACGAGGGTCCTGTAAGCCATGTTAAGGCATGTGGGCTTTCTTCAGAAAGTAACGAGAAACCATTTAAGTGTTTTAACTAGAGGAAAATAACATCAGATTTCTCTGTATTATTCACTCTAACTTAAGAAACTGATTGAAAAAGGGCTAGTGATGTGTGATCAGTTAGAAGGCTATTATAGTTGTTTAGGCTTATATTGGTAAAAGTTTACAATATAAACATTGAGCAAAGGAGGCAGAATCAGCAACGTTGGAAAGAAATGGGTGAATTGGTATTGTGTCATAAAACTAGGGGATGTGGTCTCAAGAGTCAGTAACCAACCAGAGATTAAGCAAGATAATTTATTCCCTAAATCGTATGAGCCACCATGGTGATTCATTTCACCATTCCTCTTCTCAGAAACACACAATGGAATGTTTCCCAGGGTCCCTAAGAATATCTACCCTCCTTGTGACATTCAAAGCTGTGCTCTCATCTCTGTATCTCTTTTTGTATTATGTGCTCAGGGCACACTGGTTTGTTCCAATAGACTAAGCTAGGAAATTTTATTGCTTCTTGCTTTGGAACGTATTGCTCAAACTGGGTATAATTCTCCTGTCAAAATTTTTCTCATCCTTGCCAGTCTTAGCCCAAATACCAACTCCTCCATAATCTCACCTAGTCTATATCCATTTCTCCTTCTTGCATGCTTTAAGGATGCAAAGTGCTCCAAGCTTTGCACTTAGGTAATTACTTCAGTGTGGTTTTATATATAGTACAGTGGTTTTCCTATCTTTTCCCCATTAGAAACCTCTTGAGATCAAACAATGTTAACTTAATAGATCAGGTAATCAAAGACAATTTTAGTAACTGGTAAATATTTATTGAATTGAAATGATTTATCTCATGTCCATAGGACAACAAAATCTAGAGTTTCTATAGAAAAATTTGATTTTAGCTTAATAAATGTTCAACCATTTTTTTTTTTTTTAAAGATTTTATTTATTTATTTGACAGAAAGAGATCACAAGTAGGCAGAGAGGTAGGCGGGGGGGGGGGGGAAGCAGGCTCCCTGCTGAACAGAGAACCCGATGTGGGGCTCGATCCCATGACGCTGAGATCATGACCTGAGCCGAAGGCAGAGGCTTTAACCCACTGAGCCACCCATGCACCCCTTAACCATTTTCTTTTTTTAAGATTTATTTATTTTAGAGAGCATGAGCAGGAGGGGGAGGGAGAGCAAATCTCAAACAGACTCCTTGCTGAGCATGGGCTCAATTTCAAGACCCAAGCTAAAACCAAGAGTCAGATGTTCAGCCAACTGTGCCAGGCAGGGGCCCCTTCAACCGTGTTTGAAATATGTGCGATAGCCTTGAGATAGCAAACAACAGGGCAAACTTCTGAGAGTGCATAAAATTCTTTATTTAGAACAATAAAGTATATGTATATATAATGTAATTTCAAATTCAACCCGTATAAAAAGGGGTCAGGACATATACCTAGTTTAAAAAGTACACATATAGTATATACACATACACATCACATTTTACAACCTTTTTTATTTAATTACACTTCAGTCATAATAAACTAGAATAGTGTTGACATACATTTACATTACAATATGCAAACTCCAATCTATGACTGAACTAGCAATATATCTATGCATCCATCTAAATGTTTGAATACTTTTCAAGTCCATCGATTTAAAAAATAGTGACAAGTGGACACTATAATCACACATTAATCCTTAGAATATAGAATAGGATATTCTTATTGAAAATTTGAGTCTTATAGCTGAGAAATCAAGTAGTTGAAAATACTATGGTTTTTAGTTTAAACAATTATCTTAATTATATTTTTAAAAATAACATAAGGACGTAGTTGGAGATGGCAGTTATAAATTTACAGTGCTTAGGAAACATTTTAGGATTATGAATATCCACTTTAATATAAATTATTTCTAAAACATCTTGTTAGGAAATGACAGTACCATTATTTTATCTGTAACAAAGCATTTCCATACTTGTTAATGGAAAGCAGCAACACCATAAATTGTGTGATCAAACACATAAATTACTAGACTGTCAATCTGATATGTTTTAATGCCAATCTCACAAAATAATACTGTTTCAAAGACAAGCTGGCTTAATTAAAATTCTTAGCCCACTTTCTAATTTTAAAATGTAATTTATGGATGACCCCTTCCCAAATGGATTATAAACGATCTTTTGGCACACAAAAACTTTGAGCATCTTATGTTTTGTGCTCTAAGCTTTTAATAAAATGAGAGCCTTTAAATAAGCTTAATTTGGTGCATTTCCAAAAGTTACACATATATTATAATATCTCTTTCTAAAACATACTTGTGGTTTTCATTCTTCAGAGGTGATCCAAAAATGTTTACTTAAGCAAAGGAAAAAGCCATCTCTTGTGTAAATGGTTATCCAGTTCACCCTACATGAGACTGAATTTTACTTTTACTAATGGATCCTATTTACATTACAGACAAGAACAGCAATGACTTTTTATGTTCAAATTGCTTATTCACAGAGATCAGAGTTGAATATTTTATATGGAATAATTTCAGATCTATTTTATCATCTTGTCAGTCATATATCAACAGGTCTCACACCTAAGGAAATGTGACCTCCAACTTCACCATAAAGATAAATAAAAAACCGAGATCCAAAGAGAAGAGGTGACTTACCAATATCAGTTAACAGCAGAGAGCAGGCTTCTGACAATTTTCCCCCATATCCACCTCCCTGTGCCAAACTATCTTTTTGAGAAAGATTTCTTAAAGAATGGGTGGGAATGGTGAAATGCCTCATACTGGAATAACGTTTTGAAACCAAAACCAAGCTGCACAAAACCATTAAGAAATAGCCATGAATTCTGAATGGATTTTCCTGTTACTTTCGAACCTCAGGTGAATCAGAATACCAAAATAGGCCACAGTTTCCCCAAAGTACTTTAATACTCAATTAAATGTATTTAATTCTTACTAAAAGCAAACACTGCATTATAAACACATACTTTCCCGTACATTTTCATTCTTCACATACTTAATCCTTTTTAGAGAGAACAGGGTACTTATGCTATTATCATGTCGGAAAAAAACCATTTGTCTCTGACTCATTAAAAAGTGCCAGTGTGGGGAACACACAAGATTATAATACAAAATCCAGCAACATTTTGATATCAGAGAGCCAGTTTCTTTATAAGCTTGTGTTCTACCAAAGCGGTGCAAAGCTTTTAGTATAATTTAGAATCTTCAGACTTGAGATCATTTTAAAAGGCAGTTTTGAAATGTTACACAAGATAACTATCAGATACATGGCACCAATTTAAAAGGTGAGTTCATGGTTTAGTTATCAGTTGTGAGTTTTCCATGATTTCTGAAGGATATTCAGCATACATATTGGATAAAACAAAGCAAAGATATATATATACCTATATATATCTATCTATATTTATCTCAAAGCAGATATGACAATTCCCAAGCAGCTAGCATCCAAAATAATGTTCAGCCTTTTTCTACTGTTCATGCGTTCTATCAAACCTTAGAGTTTTAAAAATTGGTAATTCACATATCTCTAAATGAACCAGTATATTTAATTAGGCAGAATATATTGCCCTTGCCTACCGTGTTTCATAACTTGCTGAATTTGTTTAACTCTATTGATTAGAACAATCTCCTTGAGTGTTAATGCCCAGCTCCTAGCTTTGAGAACAAAAGTGCATTTCTTGTACTCTCAAGCTCACTAAACAGCATTTTCTCATGCCTGAGATTCGAAACCATTGGTGAAATAAATGAAACTATTAATTTTCCTCAAAATCATCAATGTCACATAGTGAGACAGCTCCTTTTAGCAATTAAACTGATCTCTGGGTTTATTACTAATTGATTGTATCAGGGGATATTTAAGGGCCTGAATAAGTCAATGCAGCTTCCCAAAGCTCCTGGGTCGTATCTTAGAGAAATGACTACCTTTTAAGGAACCCCAGCACTTTAGAGAAGGAAGGGATCATAGAAAGCATCTGGGCTCTTTGGTACAAAAAAGAGCAAAGGCCACTTCACTGGAGTTGTATTTGGATCTGCTCTGAACATAATTTAAAATCCAACTATGCTAGAAATTCTTGGATTTTTGAAATCAAAGGAAAGCTCTCATTTTTTCATGGATTTTTAATCGCTACACTGTAAATGGTCATCTGAGGGGGCAGAACGTGACAATAATGTTATAACAAGAACTAAGTTATAATAGAAAGCTTTGGATTCCTTTATGTTCATGATATAGTAAAAGAATTTTCATCAAAATAAACCATAAGAATTCATTTTAGCAAGATGTTTATTTGCCTATAAAAAATTGGTAATGGAAATTCATGTAATGTCTTAACAACTTTAGTTTAAGAGCATGATGTCCTCTTTGGAATTCTTACCAAATTCACTCTTAACAGGATAAATGCTGTTATGTTTTAAAGAGCAAACAGACATGCATAACTACATAAACCTTGATAGTTTTATTTCATAAACATTAATGAATACACAGTGCCTGATTTTAAATAAATGGATCCTTTAAACTGATAATGGTGATTATACAAGAAATAACTCAAATTTCCTGATTCCTTGCTGGCTTATAAAAGCCAAGTAACCTAATTTTCAATACCCATAGTACAACGTGGGTGTGGTTTTCTTAGATACTAAATGTAATTTATTTTTACTTTCTCTCTCTCATGATGTAAATTGAAAATGGCACCTTCACATATTCAGCAATTTCTATGAAGTCCCTTTACATAACTCTGTAGTAGTTTTAGAATACAAACATTTCTTAATATATTTTGTAAGCACAATTTATACACTCTGATAGTGGCAGGGGAAAAGGGTGTCAAATATGTTCTTCAGTGAATGTCCTGCTGTTCAATGTTCATAGCTTTGGGCCCTAAGTCTTTTTGGAATGTCTCCTCTCTGTAAAGGCATCAATATTGGGGGTGGGGGGCTTATTGTTATTATTATTACATTTTTACTCAACTTTAACAAAAAAACTAGTTCATTTATTCCCCCACCCCATCCCTTGCAACTACCAATCTTTCCTTTGTATCTTATCTATGAACTTGGTATTTTGAATTTTCTTACTTTTATTTTTTTAAGAATCCATATATAAGAGAGATCATATGGTATTTGTTGTTCTGACTTGTTTCACTTAGCATAATTCCCCTCAAGGTCCATCCATATTGTCACAAATGGCAAGATTTCATTTTTAGAGCTGAATGATGATCCATTGTGTGTGTGCACACACGCATATGTACACATACACACATCTTCTTTATCCATTCATCCACTGATGGACACTTAACATTGTTTCCATATCTTGGCTACTGTAAATAATGCAAAGAACATAGGGGTTTATACGTCTTCTAGAATTAGCGTTTTCATGTTCCTTGGATAAATACTCAAGTGAAATTCCTGGATAATATGGCGGTTCTATTTTAAATTTTTTGAGAAAACTCAAAATTTTCCATAGAGACTGCACCAATATACATTTCTACCAGCAATGCACAAGGGTTCCCTTTTTCTCCACATCCTCCCCAATACTTATTTTCATCTTTTTAGATAATAGTCATTCTAACAGGTATAAGGGGATATCTCATTGTGGTTTTGATTTTCATTGCTCTGGTGATTGATGTTGAGCAACTTTTCACGTATCTGTTGGCCATCCGTAGGTCTTCTTTGGAAAAATGTCTCTTCAGATCTTCTGCCCTTTTTTAGGTTATATTTTTTTTCTACTGAGTTGTAGGAGTTCTTTGTAGATTTTAGATATTAGCCCCTTATCAGATACATGATTTGCAATAATTTTCTCCCATTCAATAGGTTGTGTTTCATTTTGTTGATGACATCAATGTTCTAATTCAATACTGGCTCCTAGGCATGGTTAGATCCAGCTAACCATGTCCCTTTGTCTAGCAGGATACAGGTGTATGTCAAGAAGAGACTGAGATCAGACTCAGACCATTAATTAGCATCTACAAGGCTGACATGTTGCCTACTCCAATTATTTTATCCCCACTGTTTTCTATATGTAAAGTTGCTGATGTTATTGAGTTTTTAATTTTTCTGGATCCTTTTCAGAAAAATTATTACCCCCCCACTATTCAGGATGAAATCTACTTGCAGAGGCCAAGATAACTATGAACTGCAGGTTGTATCTGAAAATAAAGCTATGTGGCTTTTCAGCAATTAGACACTTCTGGAGGCATGCAAAATGGTGCATGCAGTCTGGGACACATGCTTTCTCTCCCAACATCAGTTGCAAGTTCTAAATGAGACCACAAGTCCCCCAGGTCCTTAAAATAGAGTCCTGCTCCATGCAAGTTCTTCTTTATAGATGATTAATTCAGTGCCAGTTTCACAGTAAAACACTTTGTTCCAATTTGTGAATCATCCATATAGAGTCATGGGTAGCAAGAACAGATAAAAATGCAGTCTGTCACTCCAGACAGAATATGAATTTGTTTAAAGCTGCTTCATTTATGAAGCAAACATGAACTGTTACCCGCCTAGGGAGGAAAGAAAAGAGAGAGGTTATGGTGTGTCTGCTTTCTGCCTTCTCTTCATTCTCAATAGCTGAATTCATAGGACTCCAGATTGAGTAATAGACTTAAAATAACTGCTTCACTTACACAGTCTAAAAGCACTTGACAGATTTGTTCCCAGATGCAATGACCAGTCACTCGCTTTGATCTTCCTGGTAACATTTAACATTATCTGAAATGATCTTACTGTTTGAGTCTGTCCTCCCATTAGAATGTATGCTCCATGAGGACACAGAGCTTTGGCCACTTTTTTTTTTTTTTTTTTTAAAGATTTTTATTTATTTAGAGAGAGCAAGAGTGAGCAACAGACTCCTGGCTGAGCAGGGATGCCTACTCGGGGCTTGATCCTAGGACCCGAGGATCATGACCTAAGCTGAAGGCAGGCACTTAACCGATGAGCCACCCAGGAGCTCCATTTGTCTGTCTTTTTTACTGCTGTAGTCCAACACCTAGAACAGTGACTGACACAAAGGAGATATTCAGTAAATATTCCTTGAACATTAGGATTGGTTGAATACACACCCAGTAGCTTTCACACCTGTTTGCACACCACAGATTGTTTCCATTTGTGGTAAGAGGGTTATCTTGTAGCCTTGAATTTCTCTAATGAGGCTATGAGAAGGTGGTAGGTAAGTGGTAAGGGGAGAGGCTTTGAAAGACCGAGGCAATGTCTAGAGAGAAATGGAGTGGCATGAAGGAGATAACCAGTGGAGAAGCTGATCACCCCAATAAACAGCAGCCCTGTGGCCACTGAGCAATGCTGGGGTGTTAACAATCTCACCAGGCTCAGGCCATGGCTTCTCCCAACTGAGGAACAGCAGCAGCAAGATCACTTTCAGTACTGTCAGCCAAGAAAGGAAAGACAGAAATCCTGGCACCACATCCTAACAAAGCCTCTGGGGAGGTTCATTCGGCCTAACATAGCTTATTGTACTTGTTGAAACATGAAACCCAGACATTATTTTATTTCTTCAGAACTAGTGTTAATCCACTGAGTTTTGGACTCGGCTTTAGGATTTTCAACTTTCAAGTCAAGTATCTGTACATCCTTAACTATTTTTTTCAGTCACAACCCCTAAATGAACGTGTATGTTGCTTTTTCTTCCCTACTCAATACTCTTTCTCTTTGTCCTTATCAATTCCAGAATCTCAGTTTTTAAATATTTGAGATCAATGCAGAGGTTATATATAAATTGTGGAAAATTCCACAGCATAAGTGATAAGAGGTGCAGTATTTTTTTTCCAGTCTCTCTAAATGAATATCCTAAAAACCGTATTATATGACAATTTACCAGAGAACTCTAGAAACTAGAGAACCTGCCCCTAGGAAAAGAGAATTAAATCCTGAAAGAAAAATTAAGAAACATTAAGAAAACTTCAGAAAATCAAAATATATAGCAGATATTTTAAAGCTTGATTAAAAAAGTAAAAGGGAATCACAAAAAAAAAATGTTTTAAAAACTAGGAATAGCTTAAAATTCTAAACTTCAGTAGAGAAGCAAAACTGGAAATTTTTCTAATTTTGTCCCTAGGTCTCTTAGCTAAGAAAATAAACTTGAAGTTTTGACAACTGTTCTCCCCTAGAACAAAAACTACAATTTTTATAATGATACCCTGGATCCTAGCACCAACCTCATGAAATGAGCAGGGTGAGACACATTATCCCCTTACTAGCTCTGAAAAATCAGGGGTTAAAAGACAACGGACTCATCCAAGAACATACACCTTACCTAGTTGCAGAGCCAAGTCCTGAACCCAAGTCTAATCCCTTCTTGCCCTCTATTTTATCATGTGTCTACAGAAGGAGCTCAAAAACAAATCCTCCGAAGCTCCGGAAATTCTTAGGAAACATCTGGTAAAGAGTCACAGATCTTGCCAAGCCCTGTGTGTGTGCTAACTAATATTGACTCAAGGTCATCCATATTCCAACTCTAAGTCTGTTATCTCCTATCTTAGCTCAGGTCTGCAGGAAATGTCCAGGTTGTGTTTCTTCTGTGAATTTCTCCACCAGCCTAACTAATAATTAATTTCAACACTTACCATGCTGGGGTCTGTCAGTAAACACTGCCGCCCTAGTGTCTACAAACTCACGCTATTTACAGCCAACCAAACTGGGCCTCCTCCGTGACGATGCAGTCCTTCTCCTAAGGTATCAATTAAAATTCTTTGTAGCTGACTCCCAAACCCCAAATCTATTACTTCCAGCCCTGACTGTTCTTTGAATTTCCAGTCCAATGTATTTGGCCAGTGGTCAGTATTTCCTAACAGCTCCTTCCCTTTTTAATTAAAAAAAATTTTTTTTAATTAATATATAATGTATTATTTGCCCCAGGGTACATGTCTGTGAATCGTCAGGCTTATACATTTCACAGCACTTACCATAGCACATACCCTCCCCGATGTCCATAGTCCAGCCACCCTCAGTTTGTCTAGTGAGTTTAGGAGTCTCTTATGGTTTGTCTCCCTCCCTATCCCATCTTGTATCATTTCCCTCCCCCACACCCCCACCCCCCGCCCTGCCTCTCAAATTCTTCATATCAGAGAGATTATATGATAATTGTCTTTCTCTGACTGACTTACTTCGTTTAGCATAATACCCTCTAGTTCCATCCACGTTGTTGCAAATGGCAAGATTTCGTTTCTCTTGATGGCTGCATAGTATTCCATTGTGTATATATACCACATCTTCTTTATCCATTCATCTGTTGATGGACATCTAGGCCCTTATTTTCTTTTAATGGCACTGCCACCTCCTTAGTCCCATAGGCTCCAAATCATCCTTGAGTACTACCTGTGATGTCAAGCCTCATATTCCACCAGTAACCAAAATGTGTTGGTTCTTTTACTGCATATCTCCAAAGTGGTTCATGCTTTCCTATTTCCGTGGGCCTGACCCTAGTACAGGTCATCATTCTCTCATCTGTTTGGAAGACTGGCCTCCTAGGTGGAACTCTCTGACTCCAGTCCACTGCTCCCATCCATCTGGTCTGGCCACACCAACATCTCATAACTTTCCTAAGCCCTGGCTTCGATTGTATCACTCACATCTTTTCTAAGTCCTCCAACATTTCCTTACATTACTCAATAAAGTCTACGTCCTGTACCTGGAATTTTTCAAACTGATGCACATAGCCTTGTTTCTCAACCTTTTAACTTCTCATGTGTGACTTTCCACTGGGTCTTATTGTACAAATGGACTCTTGAACACACGCTCTGCACTTCTGGCCTCCTTGACTCAGCTTATGCCATCTGCAGTAAGTGGAGGTCTCCTTCCCTACTGCTATTAAAATTTTACCCATCATCCAAGATCTGGCTCAGCATATCTGCCATCTCCCTCACCTACCCTGTGATGAAGCCTTTCTCCTGTTGCTCGTGATTTCTCTCCCTTCAGATAAGGCAACTGGATATGTGTGTACCTGGTATAGTTCTAGGAGGTCCATCCATTCCACACCTATGTTGAGGACACATCTCTACAAACGTGAGCTGTGGTCTTGCCTTTGATCTCTTATTGCATTCTCCTTGTAAGCTCCTTTCATTGTTTTTTTTAAGTTCAAAAACTTCTAGTTTCCTTTTAAAAGTAGGTTATTATGCATATGTCTTATTTCCATTTGTAGGCTATAAGTAATCTGAGGACATAACTAGGTTATATTAAGCTTTGCATCCAACAATGTACCTAGTTACTAGAGTGTGTTGGAATCACATTTGTGGAAAGAATGGAGGGCAAAATTTTCCTATAAATACTCTTTTATTTCTTTCTCAAACGGCTATATACTGCTAATAAATGAAAAATTCTTATGGGATGCCACCTATGAATACTTGGCATCAGCTCATCGATTAAGTCTATTTTTAACTTTTTATATAGATATTTTCATGTTCGGTGTCAAATAAACACCACTCTAGTCTATTTTCACTCAGAACCAATTTCTTTTGTTTCCAGCTCGTTACCTTATAATCCTTCCACCTTCTTTCCTTGTTTTTAAAATATCAACCCTCCTTCTCTTCATTTTCCAATTATGGATTATTTCATTTGAAGAACTAACTGTTCCATTTTCTATTCTAGTATTCCAATATTTGTCTTAATTTGTTTTAGTTGGTGAAACTTACACTTTAGGGAGAAATCTCTGCCATAAATCTGAGTCATTCCCTGAACTTTCCCCTTCCTTGTAAACTAAAAAAATAGATATAATTTGGATTATAGCCAAGTTTTAAAATACATAATAACGACTGTGAGTTATATTTCCATCTTGGTACTTTTTACTACTGTTTTATTTTTTGGTAAATTTCCTCTCCTACCACATCATAATCTGCCCTCATAAACCTTTTCCTTTATCACACTCCTCTCTCCAAATTATACTTGAAGATCCTTGGCAGGTTTTAAAAACCTGTTGGTACAGGGACAAGCAAAAGGCTTTACTCTACAAAATAGGTACTCAGTAAATGACTACAAATGATATCTACACGTTTTGAATTTAGGGTCTGTAGATTCAGGATGACAAGCTGGATCTTTTTCCTATCCTTCCTGTGTCTATTTTTGTTTTTATTTTCATAAATTTTATTCTCACATTAATGCAATTCTGAGATTCTCATCTTCTCCATTTTTCTTCCCAACAAATATTTATTCATCATTTGCACGTGGGATTCCAAAATGAAATTCAGAAACAAATCCTGCCCTGGGTTAGCAGAGGACACAAAACGTCTATAAAAGTAATTGTGAAGTCCTATTAGTGTGATTACATGATGTGTGAACTGTCACATGAAATCTAATTAGCTGGCCATAAATTTGGGAAGTCAGCTTTTTGGAGGTTGTGATATCTGAGCCGAGTTCTGAGAGAGCTCTGCAGACATGACAAGTAAGGTACTTTATGAAGGAGAATGCCACTTCCGATTTCACACTGACTACTCGTAACATGTGAGAAGTTAATTTCTAAACAATCCAGAGCTTCTTTTTAAACCTAGCTTGATTCACTGTAAACATGAACAGTATTTCACATTTTAAGAAAAACAGTCATTTCTCACGACTCTTTCCCTTGCTTTGGACGCTTTACTTTCCTATTGACCCAGTTCAGCAAATCACATGCTCAGGCAAACACACACACGCGATAAAAAGAAATCCAACTTCACTTTCTTAAGGATTTTTAAATATTTATCTTATTGAGGTAAGAACACTTACTGTGAGCTTTGCCTTCTTCCCACCTATTTAGGTACACCGTATAACACAGGTGACTATGGGCATCATGTTTCACAGCGGGTCTCTAGCACTTACTCATCTTGCAAACTAATAAAAAACCCTACTTCAGAAGGACTGTCTTCCTTACTAGTGGTTAAACTTTCAATCAGGGTTTCTTCATCCTGTCACACTCCTTCAACAGGCATTTAGTGAGGATCAACAACACAGAAGCAACAAGGTTGTTGCTTGTGAAGCAGACATGGCAAGAACCAGCCACGCTCAGTTCCTGTCCCTGCCTGAGTACACCTAAGTTGCTTGACTACGGTTGCTTTAAAATGCAATTGTTTTCCCTCCTATAACAGGTACCCTGGGTTTTCCCATCACAATCCATTTTCCAAATGTCACAGGACAAATGCCGCAATTAAAAACCACATGATTAAAGACCTGTGTGCCAAAACAGGATCCCAGCGATCAATGCAGTCCAAAACCAAACAGAGGACACTACTGTAGACTTTAAGACTCAATTAACCATGTAATGTTTGGTTCGTGGATGTCTTGCTTTAGGGAACGGATTCGGCAGAGAACCAACTGTGAGGTTCATGTTGCAGTTGAAGGGCAGAGAAATTATTTTTCCTAAAAAACCCATGATTTCAGCTTGCAGAGTATTGCTCCAGAAAATAAAAAGTATCAAGAGAAGGGTCTATTTGTTAACATTGTTTGACAGGAAACATGAGCTTAGAGAGAAGGTCAGATGGTGAGCAGGGGGAAAAAAATTGCTGTTTATACTTTGGATATGATCAAGGGCGCAATTAAAGGCCTAAATGAAGTCCATGTAATAGCAGGGTTAAGGTGTTCGAGAACTATGTGACATAATTATTTTATCATGTTATTTGGGGCTGTTGAAAAATGTTCTCCAACTACCAAAGTGAGCCCCTGGAGGAGTTAAAAAGCTCTGTGACCCAGCTTCCCTGGGAAGGTTCAATCTGGAGATAAATCTTGGAATCTGGGACAAAAACGAAGCTGGAAGGACAGTGACCTATAAAGAAAAGGCAAAGCTCAGCACAGACCATCTATCTAATAACCCCGGAGAGTAAATGACCTTCTGACAAGGAGGGAATGCAAGGGAAGAACTGCAGCCTGAGGAAGATGAGAGGCCATTCATGTTGCACTATAATGAATGCCCGGGACCCCAGGGCCGTAGCAAAATGAACAGCTGGTTGGCAGCAGAGGTGGAAATGAGAGGAACAGGAACTAAGGCTGGGTCAAGTCAGTGCCATGCCGGGGGCTTGTCCCGGCCCCTCCCTCACCCCCTAATCTGGCGTCTGCCTCTGGGCCCCTGAGAAAGTAGACAGGAGAGGAAACAGGAGCATCCGTGCCTCCTGGCCACGGTTTCTTGCTCTTTTGTCCCACGAGCCCTCCACAGACCCACACAATCACAACAGGTATCTGTTTCTGGTTTATGCTTACTGCATCCTGGGCTCTGGACTGTGAGGAGGCACTTGACCTTGACAACTTTCTTCTCCTGATTTCTAAGATATTTTGGTTCTTTCTCCTTAAAATAGCAAGGAAACATTTTTGGCATTCATTTGCCTCAGCATCTAACAACTGAGATACTTTTTCTGTTATGTGATAGTAGCCACACCTAACTGAAATGGGTTTTATTTACTCTCCCTCTATTAAATTACTTCAGTCCTCCTTTGTTTTTTCCCCTTGTCTAATTTTTTTTTTTCTAGCCTCAAAATGGTAAACACTCCACTGTTAATTTTTTGCGGACCTCCCACACAAGACGAATCCACTAATCAGGACCACTGATCTCTGCTTGTCTTTCAAAATGTCGAACACACGTAATTGAGTTGTGCATATGTAATTCATATTGTAACAGCTTCAGTTAACATACTGACATCAGTTTAATAGTCAACTTAATAGATTTTGTTTCTAAATTTTAGCATCTAAGATGTATCATTTTTTAAAAAAATCTTTCATCTTGAATTCTAAACACTTACCAAGGTACGAAAGTAACAGTGTTGATATAAGCCCCAATTACACCTCTTGAAACTCTCTCTCTTTTTCTTGCAACATACTGAAAAATAACAAGAAGAACGCTTATTTGCTTTTGGACAGAGATTCTGAAGTACACCATGATCTGGGTGTTGTAAAAGGCAGTTTTTCTGTAAATACAGTAATAAAAGATGGCAAAATTGAGTGGGAAATTTACCTTCATATGTAATACTGAAGAGAAGAAAGAAGAATTTATCTGCCTCAATATAGTCTTCCCAAGTAGTGTAAAAATTCTCTCTGCACGTGCATATACACACACTAAAAATGCCTATCTGTACTTAATATGTGTATATGTATAAACAAAGGCATGATAGGAGAGAAAGTAACATGCCAAACTGAACTATAACTGGAGGTAAATCAAAATATTAGTATTTAGGCAATATGGGGTAAGGTAAAAAGTGATCAGCATCAGCTACAGTAAGTGGAAAGTCACCTTAAAAACAATTTTTGCGTTTGGCTTTGGGGAAAATACTAAACAGACTGAGAATAGTTAAGGGCTTCAAAAGCTAGAGTGAAGTCATATATGTCAAGCATGCAAGAGAAAGTCACTGCAAGTATCCTGACTGGGAAGTAACCTTACGAACCGGGGTTTACAGGAGAATGAGACAAGACTGCAGTTTAGAATGGGGGAAGGAAAAGCAAGATTCTGTGGCAGCTCAGCCAAGACATCATAAAGATATGGATGAAGGTGACGACTATCAAACAGCTAAGACACTGAGAGGAGGAATCAGTAAGTCCTACTGGTGGCATGGAAATGAAGGGGAATGTGCAGATGTGCCTCCAGAGCCCCGTGACGGGGTTTCTAAGCAAGGTTCTGCTGCTTAGAGAAATGGAGCGGAGAGGACCACTACTGATACCGAGAAAGATGGGTCATGAAGATGGGAAGGTCTTCTACAGCTAAGGGGGGGTGTGGCATCAAATCAAGTGTGAGCGGTGGGAAATGTGGTTAGAGACCACCGATGCGCGTTGGGAGCTGCCATGGAGAGCATTTCTTCTTTAAGAAGAAATAACTTCTTAAAGACGCAGAAGCATGGTCAGGGACTTGGTGAAATGGTGACTGTCAAGCTTACTTATGTACATATGGAGCAAATTAAGTACCTTATTTCATTATCCTCTTCATTAATCTGTATATTTTCAACTGTCCTTGTGAGATTTGGTTGTTTCTTCTGGGAAAAGAACAGGATACATAGTATAAAAATATCAACGAATGGTATAATATTCAAGAGGTTAATGGTCTCAACTTTTATATTTTATGTCAATAACTTCAATATCTTTTTTTTCCCCAGCATGCAGCATATAAAATACTTTTTCACTAAAAAAATATGAAAAATGCACCATATTACCGACTTTTTTAGGGGGTTAGAGGTGAAAAATTAATATCAAATTCAAAAGACACTTCAAAAAGTTGAATAATGATTTAGCACATTTCAAAATTTTGGATAGGTCTCTGTGAGAAGAGAACAGTAGAACAGAAATCCAAAATAGCGGATAATACAAATGGTATTTCTGTTTGCCTTTAAGCACGTCATACGATTTGCAGCTTATTTCTTCCTTTTTATATTTGCTGCAGGCTATTAAAATCAGTTTCCATTTCTTAAGTGTACATAAGTGAGAGGGGTTGTCTCCTAAGCATGATAAGGAGTAAGGGGAAAACCTTAAGATTTAGTCTGTTGAGACTACGTTAAGGTAGGACCTTTTCTCAGAAAAGGGCAGTTTGGTAATCGTTTATGTAAATAAAGTATGCGCAAATAAGTAAAGTTCACGAAGTTTTGATCAAGGAAAAAAAAATGGAACAGCAACCCTTACCTTCCAGTATAAGGCTCCAAAAGCAAACCCAATTACAAGAGAGAAGAATGCAGGCAAAGCCATGGCTGCCCACTGTAAGTTGGAGTCTCCAAGGGGGGTCGAGGCCTTCCCTATAATTGAAACAGTACAGTGGTGAACACAGCATATCCCTGCTAGAGGTTTTGCTCTCACGCTGTGGTTGTTCCCAACTGCTTCCGTAACGTACTCTTGACCTAGCTCTGTTTAAAATATTTGAAACCCTGGTTTTTCCGCAGAGTACTGTTTTGGGACAGCAATACAAATCTGTGTCGTCTCCCAAACATGTTAAGTTGAAAAACAAAAGAAAACCCACAGCAGGATATCGGACATGGCTGATGTTGACACATATGGAACACAGACGACATATTCCTGAAGGTGAGAGTATAAATTCCGTTTTCCATGACTTTATCTTCTAAAACCTTTTTGTTTCCTCACTCTCCACACCTTGCCAAGAAATTTGGAAGAGGACATTTTGCAACCTGGATCAAGGTCGGTATGTGTTAAGCTGTTTTGCCTGCCACAAATATTAAGTCATTAAATGTACTTAGTGGTTAGAGTATTTTCAGGTACCTTGTGCTTAGAGACATGGCGTTTCCTCGTCACATCTGCAGTATACGTTTAGTGGAGGCCAGGTGTGACTGGCTCTGTGCTAAGGACTAAAGGTTTGATTTTTCAGACCTTTTATGTTGGAAAGCCTGAGACCATTAAACACTAAAGAAAAGTTAAAAGTACCAGCGTCTTCTCATTGCTTACTCTAAGTAATAGAGAGGGAGGGGAAAAAAATGTGAGATTAACTTGGGACTCCTTTTGATCTTGTTCCGCTCCTCCATGAGCAGCAGAATGATTCATAAATTAAACAAAATACATCTACCATCTACCACAAGGGTCTCTTCTGTCTCCTTATAAGGAACAACCCGGTTGTTAGAGACACAAACACATGTGCCAACCTGTACGAAAGGAACTGAAAATCTTCAGTTTTCTTTTGATGAAGGAATACATTTAGACATTATACATTTTCAGCAATTATAGGATCAAAATGTAAACTAATCCAAGGTAAAGTGACTGTTTTGGGCTATATTTTGCAACATTTGGGATACTGTGTCAGCCTATAGTCACCTATTTAATATATTAAGTACCTAAAGTACATAACCTAAAAGACCCAAACCACTGTACGTGTATAAACGTTTACAGGGAGAACATGAACTTACAGATTTAACCTGAGAGGCCAGAAACAAATCTTATCTACTGCAGAGAGAACAGGAATTGCCCATTTCCTCTCCATTTGTAAACTGGGAGCAGGAAATTCACTAATTCTAGGACTCCTATTTCCAAAGGGCTCTAATAAGAAGTTTGTGTGGGTATGTGTGTGTTGCGGGGAGGGTGAATCATGGGTGCCCCTTACACTTAAGGAAGGGTGATGGGGAGGGAAGTAGGGTCTTCCATTCATGGAACTATAAATCACTTCCTTGAGACTAGACTAGAGCATATCTTCTGACCCACCCCCCATCCTCATGGGAAATAAGATTAAGGCATTTTAGAGTAGAATTCTATATGAATTCTTTCATCAAAATACACCAGAGTTACAGTGTGGGATTTGGTATAATTCAAGGAGTACTCCTATTGTACTAATATAGATATTTTAAGGGTTATATCAAAGATTTTGTGTACTAGTCTGGGATTTAACTATCATTTATAAAAGTGTTTTCTCTCAGGAAATGGATTCAGTATCATCAGCAATTTTTGCCATTTTAGGAAATTTAATATCACTATCTGTACATAACTTGGCTATTTGTGGTTGTATTCCAGTAACAAGTTTGACTTCTCCTAGAGGGCCACTGTGCTATTGATGAAGGATGATTGGAAGGCAGGGACAAACCCCCCCCACTCGCTCAAGAGGAAACCACCCTTAAAAGGATTTTAGTCTGCCCTGGAAGGAGTCTTCCACCCTTTCCCATGTGACAAAAACCTGACTGGATGACAGGCACAGGGAGGATTCACCAGATTGAAACAGCCTGCCAACAAGCCCATAAAAAATGCCTAGACTTAGAAACTCTGGTGGCAACCCCTTCGGGTTCCCTCCCACCTTGGGAGCTTTAAATATCCCTTTGCTATCGCTCAATAAAGTTTGTTTTGCTTCCCACCACTCTGTCTGGTCTACCTCTACATTCTTTGAAGTGGCATGAACAAGAACCACGGGCACAGATGGAGAAAAAAAGTCCTGCAACACCAGGGCCCACAGTATCTATTGGGACTGCTGTGTGGTTATGACAGATTTGACCAGGTGACCTCCAGGAGGGGTCCTCTCATGAAGGTATGCACAGAGAACCAAGGAAGCTATTGATATTTTTGTCCCCGGACTCCAGTGGAAAACAAATGAGTTGGGATGGTGCTATGGTGAATTCTATTACATATATTGGGGTAGCCAGATCCCCTGGACTCAAGGCAGCCAACACCCTATATTCTTCCCGTTCTTTCCAAAAGCCAAATCATGACTTGAGCCATTCAGAACACAGGAAAGACCAGGCGCACTAGCAACAAGCAGAAGTGGCTCCCCAAACTGAGATATTCTGGGACCCCCTGCTCACAATCTTTCTCACATAACACAGCCCTCATAGGTGTTCCAAACAAATCCATGCTGGACAAGAGACCTAACTAAAGAGAACTCACCCACCTCACTCTTCCTGAGTAGTGACTTTTTAACTACTTTGAAGGTTCCATCTGCAGGACTATGGCCCCAAAGTCCTAGAATCTGACTAAAACACTGTAGCAAGTCTACTTGCAGGAGAGAGAGGGAGGGGGCCTGGTAAAGCCTGGGAGGGGAAAGGGACCAGAGGACCTGAGTTTCACTTCCTTGAGGGGTCAATGTTACCTTCCTTTTGTTATTTCTCACTAATGCAAAGAGCTTAATAGCCAGCCTTTGGTTCTCTTCAGTGATAATGCAGTCCCTCTGGCAGAGAGAAAAAAGTGTTCAGAAAAGGCTTATTCATACCTCAAGGGCATGACTCCCGAGGGTTTCTACTGGGGCTACCTACTAGGGATCAGTGAAATTTGAACTGTGTGCCTCAAGGCCCAAGTGGTGAGTATTTGGCATTGCAGATGCCCAAGCTAGTAACAAGGCTTTGCTTTCATGTAAAGATTGCCACACAAAACTTTGAGTAATCCCAAATTCCTGGGTTGTTGTCATAATTCTATCTCATTATTATCAATGTCCAAAATTCATGGGAACTGACTGGTTTGGTTTGACCAATAATAATACCCAACATCTGTTCAAATACAGAACACAAAAAACTGTGCTACAATTTTGCTGACCTACTTTTTCAAATGGTTTTGCTCATAGGCATCACCATGCCTGTGAGCATGGACCTCCTGGTGATTAGAAAACCTTCAGCTCAGTACTCCTCCTTAATTTAGATTCAAAGCCCATTGTAGGCTTGCCATGAGTACTGACCCACAGCCTTGGTGCACCTAATTGTTCTAATAATGATGAACACATACTATACATAAGTCATGGCTCCAAGTTCATGTGTGTTAACACATTTAAAACTCACAGAAACTCTGTGAAGGCGGTTCTATCATCCTTCATTTGACTGGCAAGTCCAGAGAGATTAAGTAACTTGCTCAAGGTCACACAATTATCCAAGGGCCAAGACTGGTATAGAAGCCCAGGCAGTCTGACTCCAAAGACTGTTGTTTTAGAAGATGTATAACATAATGTCAAAGTAAGGACGACTTCTGTATCATTTAAACACTGTCTGCAAGGATCTTAAACATTCTTTTAGCTTGGTACAAAGGAAATTACTATTATTTTGAAAACACAACTCTTTTTAGATAACTTGAACACTTTTATAAGGGACAATCATGGCATAATATAGGAGAGGACACTCACGCCTCAGGACTCCTTCATATACACTGATCTCTGGCTAGCATGACCACTTTTTTTGATGTTATCCTGCAAACTAGCCTGGTCACTTCAAATTTCCCCGGCTATATCCCTCCAAAAAGTCTTATCTCCTTTATGCTATGACTAAAAACATTTACATACTTCTATTATAATATATTTTGTAGTATATATATGATAAAATACTAGGACTTTCTCTTTTAAGAACATAAGCTCTACAAGAGCTAGTCTTTGTGCTTGGGGATCTAAGTGCCATATTGATAAGTGAAGTCTCCTGGCAAAAAGCTAAAAATTATGCAAGATCCATATTTTTTACAAAAAGGAGAAAAGGAAAGCAAAACAAAACAAAAAAAAGGCTGACCATTCATTTTGTAATTAAAAAAAATGAATAGGTGTTTTATATTCAGTGTCTTTTGAGGTAAGTAGAAAAGACTTTGCTTCCAACCATGGTAATAGCAGATTAGCATTCCCAACCTAAATAATTGTTATATTAGACAAATTAACTGAGGTAGTTATTTTCATACATTAGCCAATAGGTAGCTCAAGAATGTAATCCCTAAGAGTAAAAACACACATGGTGAGGCCCATGATTGTCTTCACTTTCTGGCTGGGCGGTATGGAAGATAGAACCCAACTAGGGTTCAGTAGAAATTTCACAGAAATAAGGAATCAGAGACTGAAGTTCAAGGATGCAGATGTGTCTGGAGTTTGTGGGGAAGGGTTATTGGTGGGAAAGGAATTGTGCAGAAAAGGAGCACCAGAAATCTCTGGAGGAATCTCCTTTAGTCAATGGTTAAGAAAATAAGCTGTACATGCAAGGAAGAGACTTCATAACACCTGGTAATAAACAATACCTAGGAAGCTATGACCTTGACAGTCGATCAGAGACAAAGGAGCTCTGACAAGCCAGAATGGGGAGATTTTCTAGGCACTCAAGAGGTATCTTAGAAATTCCATGCCTTAGCAATAAGCCTACTTTCCCCATTCCCTCTAAAAAAGCTTAAAAACAAGATTGGGAAGGAAAATAAAGATAATCTGACACTAAATGAACTGCCTATCTGTACAAAACTCAAAAGTCTCTAAAGGAATGCTACAAAATCTACATTCTCATAAACATAATATCCACAACATCCAGCATGTATTCCAAAATAACCAGCCACTTAAAGGGAAATGTCATAATCAAGGGGAAAACCACAGTCAACACACACCAACCCCGAGATGACCTATATGTTGAGATCAGGAGATATGAACTCCAGCTTTAGAACAACAGTTGACCCTTAAACAATGCAGGCATTAGGAACACCAACCTCCTGCACAGTTGAAATCTACATATAGCTTTGACTCCCCTAAAACTTAACTACTAAGAAGCTACTGTTGACTGGAAGACTTATCAAAAATGAACAGCACATATTTTGTATATCTATTATATACTATATTCTTAAAATAATCTAAAGAAAATGTTACGAAAATCATGAGAAAATACATTTACAGTACTGTAAAAATCTGTGTATAAGTGGACCCATATGGTTCAAACCCTTGTTGTTGAAAGGTCAACTGTATATCTAGGGGCCAAAAAAGAAAATATTATCATAATGAATATGCAGATGGAAAACCTCCGCAGGAAAATATACAAAGAATTAAAAGCAAATTTTAGAATACAAAATACAAACTTAGAAATGAAAAAATGTACTAGATCCAAACCCAGAGAATGCATAGCACTAAGAGTAGACCGTATGTAAAATAGGCACCTTGAATGGCTATGATGCATCCATGAAGGTTTATCAATTTTAACAAAGGTACCTCTCTGAGGGGAATGCTGGTAACAGGAGAGGCTGCACATGGGTATGGGCAGGGGTGTAATCTCTATACCTTTCCCTCAATTTTACTATGAACCATAAACTGGCCTAAAAAAAAAAATTAAAAACGCCAAAAAAAAAAAATGTACTGGATGAAAAGTTCAGCAGCTTAGAGATGGCAGAAGAGCAAGGAAACTTGAAAACAATAAGTAGAAATTATCCATTTTGGTGAACAGAGAAATTGGGGAGAGGAAAAAAAATCTGAACAAAACCTCCATAATCTGTGAGACAAGATCAAACTACCTAATAAATGTTTGTGACTAAATATACTATGTGTGATTCCTTTTGGAGAGGAGAAAAAATGAAGAAAAACTTTTTTAAAACTTATAGACAAATTTTCCCTAAATTTTGGGAAAAATACACTTATGTATCAAAGAGGCTTGACAAAAAGCAAAAGAAAAAAATACAAAAAACCCCAGTCCTAAGTACATATTAGTCAAGCTTTTACACATTAGAAAATTTTGAAAGGCAGACGGAAAAATGACCCAGTACATATTAGAACAAATATAAACTCTGGATGCCTTTTTCTCAGAAACACTAAAAGCAGGAAGACAATTTAGTGACATCATTAAAGGAATGAAAAGAAAATCTGCGAGCCCAGAATTCCATATCCAGTAAAAAGCACCTGCAATACTGAAGACATTTTTTTTTCCCCTTAGGTAGGCTCCATGCCCAGCACAGAGCCCACTGTGGGGCCCGAACTCAGACCCAAAGATCAAGACCTGAGCTGGGATCAAGAATTGGCCACCAATAGACTGAGTCACCCAGGCACCCCGAGAGACATTTTTTAATCAAAAGAAAAAAAGATTTTGTTGCCAGTAAATTTATACCATGAGAAATACTAAAGGAAATTCTTCAGACTGAAAGGAATTAATACTAGATGGAAAGTTGGCTTTATAAGAGGGAATGCAGAGTTTAAGAAATAATATATGGCTAAATATAAAAGACAAGTATTTTCTTTGGCTTTTTAGAAAAGACAAAGAATAGTTTAAAGCAATAATTATAAGATTATCGTGAGGCTTATAACCTATGTAGATCTGTATGTCAACACGGCACAAAAGATGATTCTCATATTTTCTTCTTAAGTGCTACAATATCAAGTAGAACACTGCAAGATGTATACTATAATTCCTAAAACAACCATAAAATAATGCAAAGAGATCTGTTGAAAATAAAATTTAAAAAAATTAACCCAAAATCAACCTGTAAAGGAGAAACAAACAAATGAAGCAAAAATGGAAACAAAATGGTAGGCTCAAATCCAACCATACCAGTAACTGTATTAAATATAAATGGACAAAGCACTCTAATTAAAAGTTAAAGGAAGCCTAGCTAAAATAGCATGGCCCAACTATATACTATCTACCAGAGATGTTCTTTAAAAATAAAAACAGTAGATTGAAAAGAAGAAAGGTATATCATGTAAACAGTAAGCATAAGGAAAACTAGCTCCATTGATGTGACAAGATACACTTCAAGACAAAGAATTCTAGCAGAGGAATAGGAAACAAAATGGTAGGCTCAAATCCAACCATACCAGTAACGGTATTAAATATAAATGGATAAAACACTCTAATTAAAAGTTAAAGGAAACCTAGCTAAAATAGCATGGCCCAATTATATACCATCTACCAGAGATGTTCTTTAAAAATAGACATTAGGTTGAAAAGAAGAAAGGTATATCATGAAAACAGTAAGCATAAGGAAAACTAGCTCCATTGATGTGACAAGATACACTTCAAGACAAAGAATTCTAGCAGAGGTAATGAATATTTCACTAACAATATAAAGGTCTATTAATCAGGGAACCCATAACAATAATCAATCTATAACCACCTAATAACACAGCTTCAAATATATGAAGTGAAAAACATATAACCAAATGGAGAAATGGCCAAATCCACAAGTAAAAGATTTTTAATGTTCCTCCCTTGTAAGTGATAAAAAATCAGGCAAAAAATTTAATAAGCATATAGAAGATCTGAACTGTCAGCCATTTTGATCAAATTTGAAAATGCTACACTCATTATTTGAATGATACACACAAATTTCAATAAATTTTGAAAGATTACACTGTATGTTTTCTGACAATAGAATTTAGAAACCAATAAGATATCTAGAAAAAGCAAGTGTTTTTAGACATTAAGTAACCCACTTTTATATTACCAATAAATCAAGGAAGAAATCACATGGAAAATTAAAAAAAATTTTTAAAGAAATGATAATGGAAACACAACATATCAAAGTGTGTGGGATGCAACTTTAAGACAAAGATTGTAAAGTTGCTTACAAGAAAATTTATAATTTTAATGCTTATATCAGAAAATTCGAATGGTTTCAATCACTAAATTTTCCTACCTTAAGAACTTTAGCTACAACTTAGCTGAACAAACTAAACCCAAAGCAAAAAGAAGGAAACAATAAAGATTAGAAATCAATGAAATATAAGAGAGAGAGCCAAAAGTTACATCTTTGAAAAGATTAATAAAATAAAATCAGTAGTTAGTAAGAAAGACCTTAACTGGCTAACACACAGTCCCTTTTTAAGACTTTTCAGATCTGATGTGTTTTGTAATTCAGAATTTCAGATTTAGAAGGTTCTGTCTTACAGATATTGTATATAATATCTTCAGTGAAGTCTACGTAGCACACTGTAATCAAACACAATATGTCTACAGTGAAATCTATAAATATTCACTTTTAGAAGGAAAAAGATTATAAGCAGCCTTATCTCAGTTTAGGGCAGGTCAGGTTTTGGTGGCAAAAATTCCCAAGCAAATGGATTTTTAGAGGTTTTTAAAAATTTTCTGAATTGTAGAATTGCTATTGTGGCTTTGTACTAAATTGATTACTCCTTTTTATGGGTAAGTCCTCTATGTCCCTGAACATATTACAGTGCCCCATTACTAAGTCTTAAGGGATAACTTTCTTAGCTAAGATCATAGGATGAATTTTTTTCCTTCTACAGCTTCCATGAAACTAGAGAATCAGAATATTTAGTAAAATCCAATGACCTTTATAATGACCTTTCTGTATTTGAAAAGAAGACATTAGACTTCCAGGACTGGACTGGGTTCCTAGTCAAAGAGGACTAAGAAATTTCAGGCAAAGAAGTATATTCTCCTCTAATATAATTTTATAGTAAATAAAATTATCTGGCGTACAAATACGTAATAGTAAATACTGATATAACAAAACTGAAAATATTCTTGAATTCTATACAACCAACATCTGTACTTTCAATTTTAAAATTCCATTTTTGTCAGGCAAAGTTCACAACAAATATATTAAGTTGACAATGAATAAAGCTTAAATTATATTTCTAAAAGTAATTACATGACTGATTTAAAATACTCAGCAGATTTTGGCCCAATTCTCTTTTAAAAATCACCTTGGGTTGTAGGGAAACCCATTTCTTATAAAAAACTTTTTAAGATTTATTATTTATTTGAGAGAGAGAGAGAGAGAGAGCGCACGCGCACACAAGCGGGAGGGGCAGACAGAGAAGGAGAGAAAATCTCAAGCAGATTCATGCTGAGTGAGGAGCCCATGTGGGGCTTGCTCTCACAACTCTGAGATCAGGACCTGAGCCAAAACCAAGAGTCAGATGCTTAAGCAAGTGAGCCACCCAGGCACCCCCAAATTTTCATTTAAATTCTAGTTAGTTAACATATAGTATAATATTGATTTCAGGAGTAGAATTTACTGATTCATCACTTACGTAGAAACCTAATATTTAATTCTCAGGAAGATCATAACAAGAAGAACAGTAACAGGAGAGTATTAATATTATAATTGCAGAAATATCCTTTAAAGCCCATGCAATACTCCCATAGGTGCTAATTGGAGCCATGCATGCATTAAATCAGATGTATGTACTTACTATTACTGCTACTGCTGTCATTCCTAAGGGAGCTGGCTGCAACAGGGGGTAACATAAATGGTTTTGTGACACTGACTCTGGAATCTAAATAGAAAGCAATAATGTGTCAGTGTTGCATGGTGATTTACAGAAATTACAGAGTGTGCAAAAGGTTGAAGTGCAATACCAGAGTACTTCCAAGGTCTGTTTCTCAAATTTTGATATTCAGATCCTATTTATTTCTTACTGGGTCCTGTTCTATTTCTATTTTTATTAAGAAATTCATCGCAGTCACCGTATAGAGCAAAGATTCATTGCCTACATACATTTATAAATATAAGTAACACAAATTGTTGGAATTAGTCTAAAAGAAAAAAAAAAAGCAATGAAAGTAGATTTTGTACTGTAGGGACCCAGTGGGAAAACAAGTCTCGATACAGAGTAACTGATGAAGATCAGAATTCCTAACTCAGAGGTAGACCTTAAGGAAAAGATTTGAAAAGGAGATATTAAGAAAACTGGAGATGAAGAATAACATGCACTACACAATACTAGCAAATATCAGATAAATCTATCTTCCATCTTGTTTACCCACACAAAATTCTTATATTTGAAAATGATGAGTGTTGCTTTGGTTTGAAAACCAACAAATCAACTGATCACTTCTTTCATGCCATTTATATATATATCTTTGTATTAGACATATACACATACATCTTTCTCTAGCTACACACATATTTGAGTCAGACGTAGATTCTTACCTATACATTCAAGCTTGCTATTGACATTTGAGTTGGAAATGCTTATTTGTCTTACCTTTTTCAGGACGTAATGTTGAAGAAACCATACATTCACTAGTTTTAGATGCCCCTGTCTCCAAGTCCTTGAGGGCATCAATGGATCTATTAAAAATTCTGAAGAAATCTTCAGGGGTAAAATGCCTGAGTTCTGGGCTCTTAAGTGATTTTTTCACATTCTAGAAGAAAATAGGATTATATTTTTCAGAGAGTTTACAGATCTAACTGATGTCTAACATCAGGTAACAGACTATAGGTATAGGTAACATACTATAGGTAACAGACTATAAATAATATTCCCCAAGGATTCAAGTAAAACTAACACTTTTAGACAACTGTTTTAACACACATAATTCAAATTAGTACTAGAAGATAATGAGTGATCCCATTCAGTTTGGCCTGGGGCTCAATTCCAGATAAAGGAATGGAGTGGTGGTTGGGTTAAGGTGAATAGAACATCAAAACAAAATAATGTTAGCAACAAATTAGAGACACTGTTCTTTAAAGATGCTTACTAAAATAATTATTCCTCATTAAAAAAAAAATACCCCTCTATAACACATGCTCCAAATAGCCCCAAATTAAAAAGTCAGATAATACTAAATAGACTGTGATATATATGGAATGATATAATAATATCATTGTAATGATATCATTGGTATGATATAAATTGGCGCATTTGGTATCATCTGGTAAGGTTGGACACATTAGTAACCCAGAGATTCCCATTTTGTAACCCAGAAATTCTGCTTTTAGATGAATACTCCAGAGAAGCTCTTGCACATATGTACCAGGAGACATACAAGAAAAGTTCTTAGCAACAGTGTTTTATAACACATCAAACAACAGAAAAGTGGCTTAATCATGAGAGACTCTCAATTATAGGAAACCAACTGAGGGTTGCTGGAGGGGCAGTGGGTGGGGGATGGGGTAACTGAGTAATGGGCATTAAGGAAGGCAAGCTTATGTGATAAGCAGTGAGCGTTATAAGCAAGTGATGAATTACTAACTCTACATCTGAAACTAATGATGTACGCTATGTTGGCCAACTGAATTTAAATTAAATTAAAAGAAGAGTGGTTTAATTAAATATTGATATATGAAGTCCATTCTATAAGCAGGAAAAACTTAATTTCAGCTATATGCCTCAAAGTGGATATATCTTATAAACATAATGCTGAGCAAAAGAACCAAGTTATAAAAGAAAAAAAGTATGATTAATTTCTAGAAATTCCCCAAGAAAGCAAACCCGACTGTATTTTAGGAATTCATACACGCATGACTATCTATAAATAAAAGTAGGTAATAATAACACCTATGTAGCACTTACTATGTTCTACACTAAATGCTTTATACATATTAAGTTCATCTCCAAAACAATGGAGAAATACCACCTGGGTCCAACCACAGTGCCACGATTAGTAAATGAATACTCTTCAGTATTTGGGATGCTCTTCTTGACATCACCATTCACCTAACACTTAACTCATCTTTCAAGCCCCAATGAGTGGATTATTTCCTTCATGGCACTGTTCCTCAGATGCCCTACTTTTTGTGACCTCTTATCATTGCCATCAGAACCCTATTGGTACTAATACGATATAAAAAGACATGATAATTCTAAAATGTCCCAGACTGTAAGACACACTAATTTAGAAATTGAAAAGTAAAGCAATAGCAGTGATGAAATGTAGTAAGGAGGTTCTGAGTACAATAAGAATGCTCAGTTTGAACACAAAGGGAACAGATTGGGTCTTAAAGAGAAACTGGAATTTGGATGAGAAGGAAGTATTTAAGTTTTCCAGTACAGAATGTTGTTTAAAGCCTTAGGTTTAAACATCTAGAAGGCCTGCAGGGCAGACAATGAATCATGAACTCTATGCCAAAGCAAGTCTCCCAAGACCTATTTTAGTACAAATGTGGTATTCTAAAATAATAATAAAAATCATTATTAGGATTTATTTTGCCCGACACCATACTAAGGCACAAATCACAAATCATCTAATGTCAACTCCATGAGATGGATCCTGTCATGGTGCTCATTCTAGGCATAAGGAAAGTGAACACAGAGAGGTTAATTCACAAAGGTAACAGGTGGCAGAGTCAGAATTTGAACTCTAACACCTCGTTCTTAATCTCTATGCATTGCATCATCGATATACTTCAATCTCACAGCACTGCTGTGCCCACATTCTGAAGCTGCTGACAACTAATCATCAAATGACCCAGAGATGTTAAAATGCACTTCACGGTTGTGACATGATTACTATGGAGGGGTTAAATCTAAGTGTTCATTACAGACAATTTTCCATTTAAAGATAAATGAAGGGGCGCCTCGGTGGCTCAGTGGGTTAAAGCCTCTGCTTTCTGCTCAGGTCGTAATCTCAGGGTCCTGGGATCGAGCCCCACATCGGGCTCTCTGCTCAGCAAGGAGCCTGCTTCCCCCTCTCTCTCTGCCTGCCTCTCTGCCTACTTGTGATTTCTCTCTCTGTGTCAAATAAATAAATAAAATCTTAAAAAAGAAAAAAAAAAAGGTAAATGAACACTTGTAACCTAAAAGGTAGGTTCTTCACTCAAGAAATAAAGGGCTATTTTTTTTTTTTACGTTGCAGTGTGAATAAATTTTATTTTTATATTAAATGACATCTAAGCCTTAAGGTATATTCCAGGATTGCAGTGTGACTACAACCACCTATTTTCTAGTGCTCACCTTGAAAAATATTTTTAATTTAAAATCTATAAGTTAAAAATTTCACAGAGAAAAGACACCGCCACCCTTCCACCACCAGTCAGCATAGGTCTTAGAGAAGAGTAGTAAGAAGCCATCCCAAGGAATACAAAGTTACCTCAAATGAATGTTCCTCCATGCACTCCACAAGGTCATCCACTATTTTCACAAGTTTGTCTATGATAGAGTAATTACTCAAGCCTTCGGAAATATTTGAAAACTTGTCCAGAAGATCGGTTAAGCTGACTGACAACTGTTCCACCATCACTCTTATCCAACAGTGAGTAGGCTGCAAGAAATTGAAAGAAAGATAAAGGAATCTGTCGTGAATACAGTAAACTTGGAGCATCCTTCTTCAAAGACGTCAATGTTTCAGTCACCGTGCTGGACAAAAGAATTTCCTTCTATCAGAACAGGTCAGTTCTTGTGTTTTGTTTAACTCAGATTTAACACCTGCTTCAAAATTTGCAAATGAATAAAGACCTGAACAAAGGATTGATGCACTTTGGGGCGCCTGGGTGGCTCAGCCAGTTAAGCGGCTGCCTTTGGCTCAGATCAGGATCCCAGGGTGGGGGGACTAAGACTCACATGGGGCTCCCTGATCAGCGGGGAGCATTCTCCTCCCTCTCCCTCTGCCTGTTCCCCTTGCTTGTGCTCTGTGTCAAATAAATAAATAAAATCTTAAAAAAAGAGAGATAGAAAGAAGAATGTTGCTCTTCCATGGAAGTAAATTGAAGATGGAGCCAAGTCTTAACCTTGATAATGTTTACTCACTTTACTCACAATGTTCTTAGAACAATTTTAGGCATAGAGGGAGTTACAAAAAAAAAAAAAATTACCATAGGAGAGAGTCCTAGCCCTCAAGGACTCGCAGTCTTTCGGTGAACTGGAATATGAAACAATGGATTAAAAATAGCTTATTTTTCCAAAGTGCTTGATAGATTCCAAGACTTCTTCATAGATCAATTCACGTGGATTTTTAAAGAACAAACAGCCCTGGCAGGACTGTGGTCTCAGAGAGAAGCACTTTTGCATTAGCAGCAAGCCAGCTACATAACTTGTGGAGCCAAGTGCAAAATTTGTTCAAGAATGAATAATTACAAGATGGTAACAGCACAGCATTATACCAAGCGTGGAGACTTGCCCATGAAGCTAGCACCGCCCATTGGTTAGAAGCTCAAATCTGTACAGTCAGGCATAATTGGGATTCGGTCCGGGCTGAGAAACTCCAGACAAGCTGCATAAAGTCTCTGAACCTCTCTGTAGAATGGGAATAATAGAACAAGGTAGTTGTGAGGAGATAATGTACATAATTTGAATGTAAGTTTTAAGAAGGCAGTATATGTATTTTTTTAATATGACCTAGAATAGTGTCTCTGGCATCTGAAAATTGCTCAGAAACTATTTGTTGAACAAATGCATGAGTGAATAAAAAATGAACAAGAAAAAATACTCTGTGTCAGGGGTCTACACTTTCTGTAAAGGTCTAGGTAATCCATATTTTAGACTTTGCATGCCAAGAAGCAAAAATAAAGGATATTATGTAGGTGTATTTATATAGAGAAAACAAATTTCTATAAAACTGTTGTAACAAAATTAAAATGTAATAACAATAATTGAATATAATGTCTTTTGCATAATAATAAAAATTAATCTTTTGGAATATAGGTCTACCAATAGAGGAATTCTCTACTTTGGGTCAACACTTTGTTTAGCTGGGTTTCAAAGTGTTCTGTATTATCAAATAGACTGCACATGTTCATCTGTAAAAACCAGTCTCAGCTGGCTGGCAATATAGAATCAGGCAGTGGATTGGATCTGGCCTATAGTTTGCCACTCTTTGTTATAAATGCTCTGGGCCAATAAAGGTTTAGATCATTAGGAAAAAATCTCTTTGATGTATTAAAATCCACTCTATTTTTTTAAATTAGTGTAACATTATTTACTTAAAATAAGTTCATATGCTTTGTATACTTTAACATTATATTTTCTTGTATAGAGATCTCTTAAGCAGAAGCTCTGATTTTTTTTTTTTTTAAACTGCTAAAATGTAACAAGTAAGAAAAATAAGATTGGGGATAGTTATAATTGCCTTGGCCTATAAGATCCTAAATAATTTAAAATAACTTTTGCTGTAATAAAAAACATTATAGGGAGTAACTGATGCCATGTAAAATGAACCAAACCACTAGATTTCTCTTCTTACCAGCAGAATATCTCTATGGGGGAAGGCCAAGTAATTTATCCTAAATTATACAAGGGGGCCGTCTTCTATTCACTCAACAGAAGAGTTTTAATTAATATAACACAGCCAAGAAGGAAATGGGTTTATCTACAAATTGGTAAGCCCCAATTCCTGGAAGCACGAAATGTCATTCCAAACTTTCAGGACTGTTGGCTCTGGCTTAAGAAAAGTAGAATAAACAAACCCCCAAATGGGAATTAGTTCAATTAGGCCATTTCACTCCACTCATCAACCAAATTCTAAGACTATGTGTTTCCAAAGTGTGTTCAGAATGGATTCTTTGTTTTGTTTAATCAGTGCTTATCTCAAGCACATGTAAGTTCCCATTTGCATCATTCGCAGGTCTTTTTCCAAAATGTCACTCTTTCCTTTGGGACTGAATTGCTCTCCAAGTCTCCCTCCATTTAAACAGTGATAATTCCCTTTGAGACAGTCAGCCCTGTCAGCAAGGGGCAGATTTCCTGGGATATGGGATACAGCACATACTGCAAATACTGTTTGAAGAGTATTTATATGGTGGTGCAGCCTTCCCCAATTAATTCATTCTGTTGTAATTGTGCAAATTTTTCTGTGGCGAGCAGATTCTAGGTGTCAGTCTCTTGAAACCCTGTCTTTACTCCACTTTATGAATATGCTTGCCTATCCATCCCTCAGATCTTCTGACATAGAAGAACCAAAATCAAATTCCCTCATTCTGAACTAAGGTACTAAATCCTTTAGTTCCTGCAGTCTTGGTGCCCTAAATGAGCAGGGTTTTTTGTTTTTTTTTCTTTTTCCTTTCTTTTTTGTGGTTAAGGTAGAAATGATTTTGTTTATAGGCTTCTTATTTTTAAACCAGGGAACTCTGGGGTGCTTACTGCCACCACTTCTGTTTATCTCTATTTTCAGCTGAACTCTTGGTTTTCATTCTGTATTCAAGTTCATATTTAAGCTATGACAACTCCCTGTCAGCCCCCCACGGTCCCCAACTTTCACATACCCAATCAACAGCTGAAGCAATCAATTTTTCCTAGCAAAATTCTCAAGACTTAACTTATAATTTCTTATAGTTAAATCCTGGAAATCTAATCCTAGCCCAAAATTTGCCCTTTAAGAATTATGAAGAATTGACTGCTTGCTGATATGAGCTTCTGTACTACTACATTGCTGAAAAACACATTTCTAAACATCTTGTAAATTGTATTTCATTCATTATTCATTCTTGCTAAATTTCCTTAGAAAAAACTGTACCATCAGTTCAGAGTTCTATCTTTTCATTAATTTGTTTAAAGAGTTACATGTTAGCTTTTTAGGATTCTTGGACTTATTAAAGATAGATCTGAGGCTGAAAAAAAAATTAAATATCAGCCAGTTTTGACCTGTCTGCGAGAAAACTAGTTTTGACTAGATCATCATATTTTCCTTTTAATTAAATGTAGTCAATGATTTGCAAAGAGAATGAAACACAGGAAACTCAGCATTTCATTTGTGAGATGATAGATCTGCTTCTTGACTCTTCCAAGATTATGATTAGGAAACTGATATTTGAAGGCTGTAAGTTTCCCAAATGTAATTTTTCCATTTGCCTTAATAACAGGCATTATTATCACTATTCCTTAGCTTTTAGAGACCATTTTAAGCTTAAATAGTTCTGTATAAATATCAACTCACAACATTCATCAGAAGACTGTAATACAAATAACGTTCTCTATTTTACTAGCAGACGAATGTGAAGATTTAGGAAAGTAGACAGAACCACACAGGAGGCTAAAGAAGTGAGGTTAGAGGTACCTCTCAAATTCTTGAAGTACATATAATTTAAAGTTCCATTCCTACATATACATACAAAACAAAACACACTCCTTGCTTTGAAAGGGAAAATCTGCCTGGGTTTTCCTTAACTTTAGACTCTCAGTTTCTTATCTCCTTTCTTGGTAGCTTCTGTCTTACATTTTCTGGGTTAATTACAGCAACTCTAGCTAAAACTACTGCAAAAACATGGTTTCAATTCCTATGTAATATGCATTATTCTAAAACAGACTGAATCAATGCATCGGTAATTCTTGACCTGCTACCATGACATCACCATCGAAGATTTGATTAAAAGCTGTAAACTTCCTGGGGCTCCTGGGTGGCTCAGATGGTTAAGTGTCTGCCTTGGGCTCAGGTCATGATCCTGGGGTCCTGGCCCCCTACTGGGCTCCCTGCTTGGCAGGAAGCCTGCTTCTCTCTCTTCCACTCCCCCTGCTTGTGTTCCCTCTCTCACTGTCTCTCTGTCAAATTAAAAAAAAAAAAAAAAAAAAAGCCATAAACTTCCTAAGGGATTTAAAGCACCATGACCAAGTCAATGATTTAACTAAATGATGAAATAAAAGATACAAAAACTACTATACTTAGAAGCATTCTAAACATAACTAGGAATAGGACTGCTTCCAAAGACCAATAATGAAAATATCTATGCACATTCTAAAACCACACATAAATTTAAAATAGGTCATATATGAGTATATAAAATAGATAATATATGTGATATAACACCTCTGTAGTCCCAGAACTGATACATTAGAGACCTTGGCTGAAACTGTGTGCTTTACAGACATCCTAGGGACTTGCTCAGTCTGGCATGCTTTTCTCTTCTCCATCCCCTGCTTCATTCAAGAAATTGTTCTGGTTTATTAGCTTTATTATTCTGCACATTATTCTGCATCAGTCTTAGATGCACAGGAAGTCTAAGCGCAGTCACCATTAGCTTTATGGTAATAGACACATTATTCTGCATCAGTCTTAGATGCACAGGAAGTTTAAGCGCAGTCACCATTAGCTTTATGGTATTAGAAGGTGAAACTGGACAAAACGTACTATAACCTTTCTTCATGCACACTTGGCACTACTCTCCATTCGGTAGCTGTAAGTATAGAGATACCTGTGCACTTCCTTAGTGGGCTTAAGGCAGGTATCTACATTGGGAGAGTTCCCTACAAAGGAGCTGGGATAAAGTATCCATTAGAGATTCTTAGAGAGAAAAGCACTGACTCAAACTATGAGCCCTCTGAGGAATATTCACAAGCATGCACTTGCCTTCTAATCCAACTAATCTAATTACCAGCCTTACGGCCCGTTGGATTGTGTTAGTTTTCTTTGCTTTAGTGTGTGTGTGTGTGTGTGTGTGTGTGTGTGTGTGTGTGTGTGTGTGTGTGTGTGAAACCTCAGTCTAGGCAGAATTAGAGGTATGAATGCCCAGGGCACAAAGCATTCCTTTCTTTCCTCTTGTGCTTCCAGCATTTACCTCCAGGCTGAGAAATCCAAAGAGACATGCCATTGAGAATCCCAAGAGTTTAGATCTGGAAGGACTGCTGAAGACCACCTGCTCCAGTCCTACCAATTTCATAAATGGGAAAACCAAGATCTAGAGCAGTGAAGTGGTTTGATCAAGGTTGTACAATAAATGTAAAACAGAAACATCAGCAATGCCAGAACTCACTTAGTTCTTTCATCGGTGGTACAAAGCACATTCGGTTGCAGTAGTTTTTTCTGCCAAGGTGACCATCAGTCTCGTGGTCTCACACCTGGACCAGGCATACTGGTCCTTCGACTCAACTAAGAGAGCTCTGGGGAGTGGAAATGGCCCTTTCTGTGTCATTTCAATGTTCAGAGTCCCACTGATAAAAATAAATTTCTCTGACCCAACTGTCACAACCAAACAGCAAACGCCAATTGTCTTTAGTGGCCTTTCTTTATTCTCCTTCTAGTATTTGCTCTTAGGGCTGGAGAACACACTCCCCTGCTATTCTCAAACATTTCTATAACAGCGCTGTGCAAAAACAATGTGCGCTCACAATCCTGGCGTGGAATCTCTGAAATCTTAACTCCCTTTTGGAGGAGCTGGGTTTTGTCATGATTTAGTCTGGTCTTCTCCCTGAACAATTAATTTGGGTCTTTAGTATTCGCTTTAGGCATCTAACTTTCATCTTCTTGCTTGAATTCAAGTGAGGTAGAAATCGCAATCTGATTAAGACGGTTATCAGCCCAAACACTATAAATATGTGCTGTTTCCCAGGGCAGGCCTATAAACAGTCTCTGAGCCCGACACAAAATGGCAGTGAGGATGGCACAACATGCTCAGGTTAAGAGTAGAAATGATGAATGAGAAGCTCAGTCATCCCAGCCCCAACGGTCCCAACTGTTAGCACACTTTGCGATTTTAGTCAAGTCACTTAAATCTATTCAGGGCTTCATGTTTCTCCATAATGTACCAGGGTCTGTAAGCCAATACAGAGGGCTCTTAGTCCCTATGGCTACTTACCATTCAAAATGTGGCTGGTCTAACTGAAGCAAATTTTAATTTAAAAAATTTTTAAATGTAAAGTTTAATTTTACTTGTTTAAAGTAAAAAAATCAATATGATTCAGTGACTGGAGAAAGTTTTTTTTTTTTTAAGATTTTATTTATGTATTCAGAGAGCACGTGCAAGCTGGGGGAGGGGCAGAGGAAGGGGAGAGAGCGCATCTCAAGCAGACTCTGTGCTGGGCATGGAGCCCCACGCAGGGCTTGATCTCACAACCCTGAGATCACCACTGGAGCCCAAATCAAGAGTCAGATGCTCAACTGACTGAGCCACCCAGCTGCCCCAGGCCTGGAAAACTTTTAAGTATGTTTGGAAAAACTCAGGTATGTGAATCTGCACTTTCAACTGTAAATTTTCTGAAAATCTAAATATGGAGTAAATATTTCTGATGAAAATTTAATATCTGCACTGAAGTGTGCTATAAGTGTGAAATACACAGTGGATTTTGAATATGAAAAAATTTAAAATATTCCATTAATTTATTTTGATAAGGTAAAATTTTATTTTGGATATATTGCAATAAAAACTATTTTACTTATTCCCCTGTTCCTTTTTACTTTTTTTTTAATGTGGCTACTGAACAATTTTTAAGATTACACATATGGCTTCCATTATGTTTCTACCAGACAGTAATGATCTAGAAGAGTGTTTTAATATAATCACTTATTAAGATGGGCCCTGTAGTTTGAGTACACAAAAGAGCCACTTAAAAACAATATTTAATGTTATGTTTTATTCATTTAACATTTTATACTTATTCATTAAAAAATTATTATAGCGGAGGTAGAAGTAGTTAAGTACAGTGTCTACTTGGCTGATTCAATTGATTTCTAAAAGAAGTACTTCTAATCCTAAAGGTTGAGCCTCAGGATCCATATCTACAACTAGGGAACTTGCCCTGTGGCCTGATTGGATAAATGTAGATCTCTGAGCCAGCTGGACCAATTGGAAAGTCTCTCCCCCAAACTGGCAGGTAATAGAAACTAACTCTATTAGTTAGAAACTCTGGGCAGTGCCACAACTGCAAATATATTAAGTTGGGAGTCTGGGGTAGCTACGTTTTACCAGGTGATTGGAACACAAAGAAACTTTGCACAGACAGAACAGAATAAGGCAGAGATACAGAAACTCAGAGAGAGGAAAAGGGAAACCCGGTAGTTTTCCAATCCTGGCTAGAGTCCCTTCATAAAGCCTAGCCACATCCTTGCCCTTTTACTAAAATGCTGTTCTTCAGCATCCTTATAACTAGAATTTTTCTTTTCTTTTCTTTTTTTCTTTCTTTCCTTAAGTTTCAATTCATTACTGCTAGGGAGAACCAAAGAACTCTAAACAAATAAGGTGGACTCCTTTAAGGTCTGGAAATCGGGACATATTTTGACAACAGTTAAATGTTTACTAGTGAGCAGTTTTTGAGTAACACCAACCACCTTGAATGGTAAAGAAATACAGAGGAGTGAAAGACTTGATCCCTAATCTTTAGATAAATAAAACACAGTAAAAAGAGAAAACATAACAAAATAATGATAGCATCTAACATGTATATATCCTATATCTTGGACTTTTCTGATCTTATTTCTCACAACCCTTTGAGACAAATACATAACACATACAATTTTAGACAGCTCTGTAAGCCATATATGATCAGGTACTCAAAATGAATAGGTATCCAAATGGACAAATTCTATAAAAATTTAGAGATGATGAGCTAAAAGGTAAGACCCACAGATCAGAGACCATGTTGCTGTTACTGACCACCTGTCCCCCCAGCCAAGCAGAGCAGGGGTAATGCCAGTTTTTCCAGGGAAGAGAGCATGGTCTCGAACAGTAGGAAAGGGGCCCTGGGGAGAGAGGGGAACTCATCCTGGCCTTGGATGAGGGGACCATGAGGTTGCTTTCAGCTGCAAGATCCGGCACAATTGTGCAGGTAGAATTGGAATGAATGGATGGAAGAGGGAAGGGCATTCGTGGCAAAGGGAAGTAGCACCGAGCGAAGTCCTGGAGTTGAGCATAAGCACAGTAATTTTAGGAGAAAGGATTGCATCTTCCTGGGGTGGCAGGTTTGTGTCGGGAAATAATAGATATTAAGATGAGGTGGTTAGGATGACGCAAGATGATGAAGAGTCATGAACATCAGATTCAGGAATTTGGTGTTCAGTCTTTAGTTGCTGGAACAATGAGAAAGTCCTTGAATATGGAAATGACTCAATGAAAGCCGTTTAACTGGAGCCTCAAGGAAACCATGATTCCTAGAAATTGCAAAATACCTTATGCGTAAGATTTTTAATAAAATGTACACATATCTAAAAAAGGAGAGCAACAATGTTGAGGGGCAGGTATTGCATGAGGAGTTACAGGCACAATAATCCTGTGGACTCCATTCAGGTCCAATTTGTGCCTTAGGGGAATAACAAGAGATAACATGGGAACTTTTCTCTTACCTTCTTCACTTTCTCTTAGCAAGTTACTCATTAAGGGCCTATCAGTCATTAGGCACTGATGCTATAAAAACAGAGCACACACAGACCATCCCTGATCTCATGAAGTTTACGTGTCTAAGTGGAAAGTTATCAATTAAATAAATCCACAAATAAACAGAAAACTGCTACTTTGAAGACGATCACAAAGGGAGTTTCCAACTGGAGGATTTGGCTTCATCAAGGCGGAAAGGGAAGGCTTCCTTACAGAAGTGAAAATGAAACCAAGAGTCTGGAGTTATTGGAATCAAAGGTCTCCCGATGCGCAGGGGCCACAGGGAACTCGTGAGGATGTGGGGCTGGAAGACGGTTTGGAAAGGTGCTACACAATGAGGGTCTCAGAGGCTTGTTCAAGAGCTCCTTTTCTTCTGTTTCCTAAGAACTCAAGCCTACAGACATTCAAAGTATACAAAGTATACATTCAAAGTATATAAAGAAGGAAGGGTAAAACAATTAAGATATGTGTTTGTTTAATCACTTGTGTCTATGCAAGAAGAGTCAAAACCTCAAATGAGAAGTCCTGGAATGGCACGGGAGATGGGAGGAGCCCAGAGGCAGCTGCCAAAAGAAGACAGGAAGAGGGGAGAACTGGAAGAATCCTGCACACCCGGGGAAGGGGGTTGGGGGTGGGGGGGAAGGTGGCCCGGAGGCTTACGGTTAGAATATTGTTACATATTCCCAAGGACTTCTTCCTTTAACCTTGCCTTTCACCAGGGGATCTGTTTAAGCACCTTGAGGGGAGGATGGATACTGTGTGCCTCTGGGTGTGATAACCTGAGGACATTTCATTATTTATGTATGTTTTCATTACTTATGTACTTATGTATTTGAATACATATCCAAATGTATTCATTTGAATACAACTGTGTATTCAAATACATAATCTGAATGTAATCCTTAAGAAACATCAATCAAAGACACACATTTTACTTAAAGTGGTTGGGTTACTTAAAATTTTAATGTCATAGAGACAAAAGAAAGGCTGAGGAGCTTTTAAAGCAGACTAAAGAGACAGGAGATATTAGTTTACACAAACTTAGTGGGCTTAAAACAGCACAAATTTATTATTTTACCCTTCCTGAGGTCAGAAATCTAACACAGGTCTTATCAGGCTCAAATCAAGGTGTTTACGCAGGCTAAGTTCCTTTTAGGGACTCTACAGGAGAATTCCTTTCCTTGCCTTTTCCAGTTTCTATTTTATTTTAAGATTTTGTTTACTTATTTGAGATAGAGGGACATTAAAGTGTGCCGGCTGGGGAAGGGGCAGAAGAAGAGGGAGAAGCAGATTCCCTGCTAAGCAGGGACCCTGGGATCATACTTGAGCTAAAGAGAGACACTTAATCAACTGTGCCACCCAGGCACCCTACCTTTTCCAGCTTTTGGAGACCACCTGCATCCCTTGGCCTGTGGCCCCTGGCCCCATTTTCAAAGACAATAGTGCAACATTTTTTAATCATTCTCTCTCACACTCCTGCTTTCCTCTTAGAAGGATTCACAAGATTAGATCACACCCATCTGGATAATCCCAGATAAACTTCCCATCCCCAAATCCTTAGTTACATCTGCAAAGTTCCTTTTACCATGTAAATTGATAGATATATTCACAGCCTGGGACATCTTTGGGGAGCCATTATTCTATCACACAAAATGTCAAAAATGCAAATCATTATCCTAGATTGGATCTTGTACTGGAGGAAAGAAATACTTAAAAAAAAATTTGATAAAACTGAAATACAGACAATAGACTTAAATATTTTGGTTCTTGCTAAATTTATTGAAACTGACAACCACCATACTGTGGTTATGTAAGAGAAAATCCTTTACTCAGGAAATACACACTTAAGTATTTAGGGATAAACAGCCATTAAGTATACAAGTGACTCAATACTTGTTTCTAATAGTTTAGAAAAATAACACACACCTGTGCACAGAAAGCAAGCATTTAATAAAGCAAATGAGGCAAAATGTTAAAAATAGATGAATATGGATTAGGGAGTTTGTGAGCATTCTTAGAATATTCTCATAACTTTCTGTATATTTGAAATTATTTCTGAATAAAAAGCTAAAACTGATAAATCTACAATTAAAACTGATAATTTTGTTTTTACTCAAATACTACAAGCAAGTCATAGTTTATATCATTTTATAAACATTAGAATGACTACAGATGTGTGGCACAAATTCAGCAACACAATTTTTGGTCTTTCTGTGGTAACATTACTGGTGAATGGAAGGATCAGAAATGTTTAGCATTTTAAGTTAGGATTTTTGTGGTTAGGGACTTAAAATCCTAACAGTCTGGCAATATTATAGTTTCAAGAGTTTAAAATAGAATTGGTAATTATCCTCGGATTTAAATACCAACCGGTTGGTCACACCCTGCTATCTGTGAGAATCCACTAGGTAATTTTCTAGGAGGTCTCTTAGAAAAATAGCCCCCCCCCCCCTTCAGGAGTATTTAGCAGATTTTTAAAGCAAAAGCATGACAATGAACTGTATTCTATTCTAGAGCCGCCTGCTGCCCGGTGCCTCAGGCAGAATTTTATTGCTTTGGCCCCAGAGAATCTTTCTGGTATCCATTCTGATTCCTACTCCGCCCTCTATTGTTTAAAAACAAAAGATAAGGCAGCTGGGACTCTGACCCCTGACAAATCATCACTGGCCTCTCCACTGGGAAACTCCTCTGGTCTTGGCAGAAACTCACATTTTAAAATAAAGGTAAAACAAAGCCTATGACCAGTTTCTGCCCAAAGCCTTCTGCACGGGCTTATCTTTCTTGCCAATTGTGGTAGCCAAGAACAAAGTTTCTCCGGTTGTGCCAGGACAGTATGCCAAGATCAAATAATAGTGGACTTTTCTCAATTACAGAAACATGAAAAAAAAAATGTGGCAATGAATCAGCTTTATTTCTACAAGTTTGGCTCTTGCTACTACCAGCCCATATTGAAATCTGTGATTTAGAATAATCTATGATTATACCAGCACAAAATAATCTATCTTGTTATTTTCAGTTTAACATTAAGAGCTGCATGATGTCTTTGAGTCAGTTTGGCAATCACACACCTAAATGCTTCTCTAGTCAGGGGCAGAGTACATCTTTATTACTTAAATGTTTCACTTAGAACACCTTCCCCTTGGGGCGCCTGGCTGGCTGAGTCAGTTAAGTATCTGCCTTCAGCTCAGGTCATGATCTCAGGGTTCTGGGATCGAGTCTCACAGCAGGCTCCCTGCTCAGTCTGCTTCTCCCTTTCTCACTCTCCCTCTGCCTCTCTCAAATTATTAAAAAAATAAAAATAAAGAAATTTTAAAAATTTAAGCAAGAATACCTTCCCTTGCCCTTGCTATTGTAATTATTTAGATACTCACATACTGTCATCCAAGGTTAAATGTCAGAGGACCTGAAATTTCTTTTTAAGACTGCCACTTCTTAGTTGTATACCCTTGGGTGAAATACTTGCAAACCTCAATGTGTTATTTGTAAAACAGAAATCACACAAATCACATTAGCTATCTTGCCTTCCCGGAAGGGTTTTTCTAAACATCCAAGGAGATAAATATGTGAAATCATTTTGAAAACTCAAAAAAAAAAAAAACAAAAAAAAACAACCCCACCATTATAAAAAGGCCCAATCATCCCCCTCACCCAGTTATGATTTTAAAATAACTCAAGGAATACAATGAAGCAGTTAAAATGAATCAACATGGATCAGTACATGTCAAACGTGTGTTGCAAAACAGAAGCAAGTTGCAAAGTGGTATATACAGTATAATGCTGTTAAGTATGGAAATGTGCAAAAAATACAGTAACTTCTGTATGAGTACAGATTTGCAATAAATGGAGAAGAGTAGGAGGGGCTGCTATACGTTGTTCCACTAACACAACCCCAGGGGATGCTATCCTCAGGCCAAGCCTTGGAAACATGCAGTGGAATGAAAAATTCCAGCTCAGGAGACTTGTTCCTAATAGTCAAATTGTGTGTGAGAGACAAAGTGGGGACCAGTGGAGACAAGAAAGAGGCAATACAGGGGTCTTTGGTACTATTTATAATGTTTCACGAAAAATATATTTGAAGCAAATATTGCACCATGGTAAGGTTTAACAAGTCTCTATGCTTGCAAGATTTCTTCATGTATGAATTCTGGTAATTTGTAATCAGAAAAATAACTAAAATTTCTTGGTTGCAGTAATAAAGGTATATTTACAATCATAACCTCATATTTAAATTGTAAGTTGCTCAGAATCTATTGACTAATACATGGTGGTCTCAAATTAAATAGGAAAAAGACTTACAAAAGACCTTCTGAGAATATGCAAAGAATTTGCCTAATTTCACACTCAAGCTTTTAGAAGGAAGCTACAGGAAAGAGAAATCTGTGGCTAGCTCTAAGGAAGATGATCTTATTTACTTTAGAAGTAACAGGTCTAAGACACATGCACTGAAATGTTTACCAATAAGTGAAGTTTAGCAGTTACTCGAGGATAAAACAAAAACAAAATGCTGCAAGTTGAATTCCAAGGATACTTTCTTCAAATACTGACAGTTAACTAACTCCTAAATGGCTGATAATTTCCTGTCTCAATAGAATGATCCCATTCCTTTGTCAGCTACTAAAAAGGAACTTAGAAATGTACATTTTACTCACCAAAACATCCATCCCGGGGACATATTTGAGGGCTATCTTATAGTCTTTTGGAAGATTTGCCACCTACAGAGACCAAAGAAAGAAGAAAAAAAAAAATCCATGAGAAAATTCATACATAGCAGTTAATCATATTGATTTTAGTGGGAGAAAAATACATACGAATCGGTTATATTGTTTTTAAGTTATTACTGCATTTCAATTTTTACCTTTTCTTGATCTCCTTTTATAATCAAAAGCGCTCTCCAAAAATACAGTAATAATACAAGTCTTTTAGTCTCCAAATTCAGTAATAAGTATAATCCAGCGAGTTTTGGAAACATCTAAATTTCAATTTCTATCTGTGGTCTTGGAATTCCCTTCCAGGACTGTTCTCCTACTGTTTCACCAAAGAATCAGTAATACAATGTTTTGTTTTGGTTTTTTGGTCAGTGGTTCTCAAAGTGATATGTCGCTATCACCAGGGAACTGCTAAAAATGCAAATTCTCAGGCCACATCAGCCCTACTGAATCTTATTTTAGCCCGCCAAGTGATTTTGATGCAAGTTTGAGAACTTGTTGATCCTAGGAAAAAAAGTCAGTGAAACCTCAAAAGAACAAGACTACTCATGAAATGCAAATGCTTTCTAACTTAAATAATTTGTAGAGATTCCTTTCTGTGAGATAACTTAATCTGCTTACAAAGGCCTGAACATTAGAAATGTCTCAAATGTCTACCTACCTTCCTTCAAAGGCTTTTAAAAAATATCTAACACATTTCCATCAGTCACTGTGGCATGTGCTGAACAAACACCTGATTTGGAACCAAATCTAAATTCTGTACTTTGGTTTTTTGTTGTTGTTGTTATTGATTTTTCTTAATTTGTTTTTATTTTGAAAAAAAGCCACAAATTCTTTTGTAGTAAGTACAGAAGAACTTTTTTTTCCCCTGAACCATTTGGGATTTATTTGGTGATCTGATACCCCATCATCCTTTAATACCTTAATATTCTCATACGCAACAATCATACAACCATCAAAATCAGGATAAATTCTGTACGCTTGTTTCTTTCTCTCATTTATAAAATGGGAGATGAAAGGACCCATGTCAAATAGCCAATTTACAAACCGAAATAACTCAATGTGCCAAACACATCATAGACAATCCATATGCTGTATTGAGGACATACTGGCAACTGACTTCTCAGGTATAGACCCTGGTATGTCACAGAGTTCTAGGTTCCCTTATCTCTTTTCCTACATCCAACACCAGCTCTCTCATACCACCACAAATGCAATTTCCAGCTAAATATGACCAACAACTGATTTAGACCATGAGTCTTAAACAATATAGGGTGTAAAAGAGTGGTTTTGCACTATTACGTCTTCAATAAGTCTACCTTACTTTTGCAGATGTTCCCCTTCCTCTTTTCTCTGAAATCTTTGCTCTTCCCATATTAAGCTAGGATCTTGCTCATGTTTGCTGGACTAGGTCACCTGACAAGTCTCCCATAACACAATCTATAGGTTTCTTCTTGGTCATGCCAGTAGCTTCTAGAATCTGAGAACAATTTGGTGAGAAAGGAATACAAGCAAAAGCCTATGTGGAAAAAAAAAAAAAAGCCTACGTGAGTCAGAAGGGAGCCAAGGTAGTAACTGGTCCCTTTGTGCCCACGACCCTTCTACCTCTAATGGTACCACCTCACACTCATCTCAGTCTCAAGCCTAATATTTTCTTTCTCAATACATGTCAGGTGCTGTGCTCAATAAGGGCTTATGTTGCATGATCACGTCCAATCTTCCGATCCCTGTGACATATTATCTCTATTGAACAAATGAGGAACTTGAGGTTCAAAGAGGTCAAGTAACTAGACCAAAGGTTGCACAGTTACTGCTCGTAAAGTATGGACTAGAACTCAAATATCTCACAGTAGAGCCTCCTTTGCTGCTGCTGTTTGACTACACATTTCATCTATTCCCCTGCACGTTCGTCCCGGGTACTTTCTTCCTCTCGGTCAAATTTCCCAAGTTTCTTTGGATCTTCCTGCTCATCTTTCAAAAGCAAAATGACCCATTTTAAGTAAGCCCTGCTGGCAAAGACACAGCTGACACTTCTGCAGGTAGAAACCCTGGAATTAGACTGAGCAGCAACATTTTCTTATGTTATGAACCAACTGTGTAAACTAAAGCCATTCCCGATGGAGAAACAGGACAAGAAGTGGCAGGTATTCTGAACACAACCCACTTGACAATCCAGCCTCTCCTTAAGAACTTGCATTATCTATCTACCCATAGAAAATTGACAGATTTAGTAATCAGAAAGCTAAGGACCTGAGTACATACACAAATCTAATGAGCAGAAAAAAAAATGTAAGGGATATGGCCAATTCCAGTTTATTAGTAATTTATATATAAATTAAATATTAAATTAAATTTATATATAAATTAAATAAATTAAATATGATTTTTTATATATAAAAATCAGTTGAAAGAAGTCAGCTTACTGAAACACATTGAAATCTCCATACCTTACTGCTTGGGGCACGGTATATAATAATAATTTCTGCCTTAAACTGATTTACTGAGATTTAATTTCTGATGGGATGAATATACTATTTTTGAAAAATACTTTGCAATTTATAACAAGTTTTCATATATACAGCCTTTGCCACGACCTCATGAGTTATATACTATTAAGCCTGTTTTATGGATGAAGACATGGAGGCACAGAGGGGCTAACTGGTATCTCCAGGTAACAGACATCAGGAATTCCTGATGGAGGGATGGTACAAATCTGGCCCTCGGTGCCTGGCTCAGCACCATCCGCTACAGAGCAGTCTCCCTTTCATTACTCTCTTGGCTGACATTGGTTTCTTCCCACTTACGTTTGAAAGAGAACTTAAGAAGTCAAGTTGTAGATTTTTATGGTTGCTTCACGAATTATTGTATGACTTTCTAAACACTTGGTAGTGTATTGAAGAGTCCTCAGAGAGCACAGATAACTTTTGATAAATCCAGCTTCTTTGATATACATGGATCATTACAGAAAGTCTGTAGACTTTGGAATTTAGAAGATGTTCCTTTGAGTTAGTTTGATGGAGGAGTCATGGCCCAGGTTCTGGGGACACAATGTTGGATCCAGGCCCTTCCACACGTTAACTCAGATCTTGGGCAAGTTAATCTGCTTTAACTTCAATATGAATATGGGAATCATAACAAAATCTAGTTAGTGAATTTATAAAGACTAAATAAGAGCTAAGTAACTCATTTAAATCAGCTGGTGCTTAAGCATGGTATGTACACGAAGAGAGTTTGTATTAATTGCAAGGGTGGGACATTCTAAATGGAGGAGGGGTCATATGCAAAGACAAAGACATGGGAAAGCACAGGTGTGTTCAGGAGACCACGGACACATAAATCAGGCTCCAGCACATAGGAAATATGCCAAGAAAGCCACATTAGAGAAGGACTTAAATGTTGGGCTACGGAGGCCCAATGGGAGGCAGTGAAGTTCAGTAGGACAAGTTCTACCACCAAAACCTACAAGCAAGTCACTTCTGCCTCATTTCCTTTCCGAGGAACTTCTACCATGTGTCTGTAAAATAAAGGGAGTAAACTAGGTAATTACTAAAATTGTAGTCTGATCTAATTTTCTCATGGAAGTAGTGATGCTACACTGAACGTCCAAACAGGGAGGGATCAGGATGGTAAATGCAGGAAGACTGGTCTCGAAGGTATAGATTGGACCAAGGATATAACAGAGACCAGGAACAGTTCAGAAGACCACTAGAAAAGGGCTGAACATGACTTAAATATTTATATAGAGACTGGAAGCTGGAAAAAAACAGAAATGAGGTTTAGGTTCCAGAGAAGTAGCTGTTGATAGGGTTAAATGGATGAGTCATCAAAACTATAGATTTTGAAAACAAACCCATTCTAGTAACATAAGTTTAGGGCAAAAACAAACAAACAAACAAAAACCCAAAAAACAAAATGGAACTTAATTGATGGTGAGTTTTGCCAAAAGCCAAATTATCCCAATGAGCTTTTGTGGTCTGGCGTATGAAGATGTTAATACTATGCTAGACTGTAAAATGCATAAAACTGCAAAAACAAGTCACTTTACAATGGGCTCATTCTACTAGATGGGCCCCATTGGGTATCTTAAGGATTGACCATACTCAGTGACACTGGGAAACACAAAAACAAAACCAAACACATAAGGGAAAAGCATGCGGAAATGCTGAAAACTCAGCCACGAAAAGGTCTTTTGATGCCAAACAGACACTGGCTACTTACCAGGTCCTAAAGTTATTTGGACTTAGAAGAAAAAAGAACTCAAAGTTAGAACACTTAATGCCCTCTCTAGATCACTAATCTAAAATCTTTGGACCTCATGATTCAAATGTCACTGAGGTCTCTAAATCTCATGCAGTCAGTGGCTTCTTGGACATCTTTGCTGAGACACTTCCTTGTCTCCATTGTTTCTCCCTGGTGCAAGGTAAGAATCAAAATGCAGTAGTAGTAACTCCTGGTTCCCTTGGTACTATACATAAAATGTTTTGCCCAAGTGCACGTCTCTGGGGAAAGAGTCCACAGTTGCCAGAGTCTCATCAGACCCAGAGAAGTTTTTCTTCCCTTTTTTTCTTTAAATTCCATTTATTTATTTGAGAGAGAGAGAGAGAGAGAGAGATCACAAGCAGGCAGAGAGCCAGGCAGAGGGAAGAGGGGGAAGCAGGCTCTCGGCTGAGCTGAGAGTCCGACACAGGGCTCGATCCCAGGACCCTGAGATCATGACCCGAGCCAAAGGCAGAGGCTTCAATACACTGAGCCACCCAGGCACCCCTGCAGAGAAGTTTAGGAATCACTACTATGGGGGGCAGGTGGGGAATCTATGCTTATATTTAAATATCCCACCTCACTCATGTATAGCCGCTTAGTGTAATGCTGGTTTTTAGAAATAACACAGGAAAAAAGCTTTTGTTTTTTTATTTTTCCTTATAAGTCACCCCTGTTAATAATATTAACCATCTCACTCATCAGGACAACTGTCTTTAGTTTTCAAAGGTATTTGTTTTTTGATAACTCAGAGACTTAAAAAAAAAAAAAATTAAGATGACAATTTTACAAGACTTAGTTCTGAGTTCTCTTTTCTCAGTGAAAAATACCTAAATAGTTAAAGGACTCATCTCCCTCCGAAAAAAATAAAAAAATTTTAAAAACAGAGATTAAAACAACATCTACAATATGATCACTTCTTAATCATAAGGTGACTACTACCTAGGAAATAAAATTCAAGAGGTTACAATGATAATTCTTAAACTGCACTTGACATTTAAATCTTAAAGTAAGACACTGTAAATTGTGAACTAGGTTCGTGTGTTCCAGAGACAGGTAGTTATGGGTTTGAACTTCTCCACTCAGTTTCCTATTTCCAAGTAAGGATAGTCAGGTTACTTATCACTAGGTCTCAGCTTCCTAATCAATAAACTGGGGGTAAAAATAATTACCTCCTAGGTTTGTAATAATTAAAGGACAGAATCCAAATAAAATGCTTTGCATGGTTCCTGGATACTCACACAGTAACTACTGCTTTAAAAAGTCAAGGAGCAAGAGCCATAATACCTAAGTGAGTGATTCATCCTATAAAGGAAGAATGATTTTCTTCTTCACAATAAGACTCCCATGTTTGATAATATAACAGGACATTTGTCAGTTTTTACAAATATTATTTCCAATACACTTCTGTCCTTTCTTTGAATAGTACAAGTCCAAAATTTAGTTTCAGATGGAAAGGAAAGTTCTACTGACTGCAGAAGAAATTAAAATGCTAAGTGTAGCCAACTAATAAAGTTTAAAAACTATCCAGCTGTCAAACCATTGTTCGTCAAAGGTCCAAAATAGAAAAAGGAAAACCCAACCCCAAAAAACTGTGGGAAGCCTCTGCTTTTATTTTTGAGAGAAAGAGAGAGAGAGAGAAAGGGAGAATGAAGCCACAAGTGGGGGGAGGGGCAGAGGGAAAGGGAGAGAGAGAACCTTAAGCAGGCTCCATGCTCAGCCCGGAGCTGACATGGGGCTTAATCTCAAGACCCTGAGATCATGACCTGAGCTAAAATCCAGAGCTGGAGGCTTATCTGACTGAGCCACCCAGGTGCCTCTGAGATCTCTCCTTTTATTCTTTTATTATTTTTTTTTAAGAAAAGACTTTAAAAAATTTTATTTATTTATTTGAGAGAGAGCGTTAGCAAGGAGGAGAGACAGAGGGAGAAGCAGACTCCCCACTGAGCAGGGAGCCTAACACGGGGTCTTGGGATCGTGACCTGAGCCTAAGGCGGGCCCTTAACCAACTGAGCCACCCAGACGCCCCTGAGATTTCTGCTTTTAAAGAAAAGTTATGCTTAGAAAAGCTCAGAATTCATCTAGAAATGGAAAGACTGAGACTCCAAAATTTCATTTTAATGCAGTGGTAATTCTATGTGGAAAACACTGTACTTGAAGAAGAATAAAAATCAGAATTATTCAAAACTGTCCAAAGTGAATCTTATCTGAGATATTTTTATAATCTCCCATTATGTTAAACTCTAAGAGTCATGTGTTAAAATAAGTGCCTATCAAAAGACCAGGAAAACCATGAATTCCTGAGTTTTAATTCTGTTCTGATTTGTAGACTGACCTGGAAAGACAGAATAATTTCATCTTTATAAGATGGGGCTGGGACAGCAACCTGCCTTAAACATTTTGAGGAAGAAAAATAATTCCTCAGTAGATATTTTAAGACAAAAAGGTTTTTAAAAAGCAACATAAAAAAATAAAAATAAAAAAATAAAAAGCAACATAGTCACATTTAATTAAATTCCCCCAAATGAAAGAGAACTATGATCGCAAATGAAGGTAACAGTATGAAGAACAAAAGGGGAAACCAACTTGAGGAACTGGGAAACCAGTATTTCAATATTTGAATGCCTCCTTCGATAACACAACCGTGAAAAGCTGCAGCCTCATTATCCCACAGACACAAGTTTTTAAAGTTTGTTTCTTCCTCTTACCAGATCCTTGACCCTTTCCTTAGGTAGGTGTAAGTTTGCCATTTAAAACAAGTCTTGCAACATTTTTTAGAAACGAAGCAAAATGTTCTGTAAATAGATGGAACTATTATGCTGAACAAACATGCCAGAAGGATCTCAAATGAAAACCATGGGGACTGTAGGAGCAGCACAGTGTCCAAGAAGAAATTAAAAAAAAAAAAATGACAGTAAGGTCATAAATCATGTACTTCTGTGACATGAGAATCACCCCAAGCAAACAGACTTCAGGTCTGAGGGCAGAGTACCAGCTGCCACCTAAAAGAGAGAAGGAGGGGCACCTGGGTGGCTCAGTGGGTTAAAGCCTCTGCCTTCGGCTTGGGTCATGATCTCAGGGTCCTGGGATCGAGCCCGCATCGGGTTCTCTGCTCAGCAGGGAGCCTGCTTCCCCCGCCCTTCCTGCTTCTCTGCCTACCTGTGCTCTCTCTGTCAAATAAATAAATAAAATCTTTAAAATAAATAAATAAACAAATAAATAAAATAAAATAAACCAGAGAAGGAACTGGGAGAGACTGCAAGGAAATGACTTCAAAGAGATCACTGGGAGCACAAGGTAAGAAAGGTACTGTCAACCTACTTTGTTTCTCTTGAATAGAATGTATCAAGGTGTTATGCCTGTAAAGCAAATCCCTCTTGTAACCTCCCGGAGTCAGGGCACTAATGAATTATTCTGAAAGGTGCAAACTGACAAAGTACCATTATGGAATTGCCCAATGGTACTTCAGAGAGAGGCCGTGATTCTCTGTATCTATAGAACTCAGAAGGCACTCATGTTACTGCTGAATTACGCAAACTAATGAGTTTTAGGCTAAGGATGAGAACACAGTTTTGTTTTATTTTTGTTCTGCTCCCCACCAAATGAAAAAAAAAAAAAACAACCTACTTTAGAAGTAGGAGCGTCTAAGCAGTCCTGGCACTTCTAAGCAGGTCCCTATCACCCAGGATGCTAGCAGGAAACACCCCATCTTCACAAGCTGAGACTCAGTATTTCTGCAGCGGGAACCCTGACAGTGGTAGTTTTAGTAAGTATCCTAAAGCATTGCAATGAAATGATTCTCAAATGAAATTCTACCAATGTTGGTTTACGGCGGTGACTTCCGACATTTTTTCAGCTCAATTCTTTTTCCCGCATCATGTCTTACTTGGAAATCCAGAAACACAAATGAAGGTCGAATGACTGTCTGTGCTCCAGGGGCCAGTTTGAAGACCGCGGTTGTAGAAGACACAGTGCTGGTAACAGGACCCGGAGCTGGGCTTCACCATACCTGGGTCTCAGTCTCCTTATTTACTATTTAAAGATTTTATTTCTTTATCTTTCAGAGAAAGAGAAGAGAGCACAAGCAGGGGGAGTAGCAAGAAGAGGAGGAAGCAGGCTCCCTGCTGAGCAAGAAGCCCGATTTGGGACTCGATCCCAGGACTCTGGGATCATGACCTGAGCTGAAGTCAGAGGCTTAACTGAGTAAGCCCGGACCAGGCATCCCTCAGTTTCCTTATTTATAAAACAGTTTGTCCAGATTGTCTCTAAATTCCCTTTCAGCTCCAGGATCCTCTAATCCCACAACACCGAATCTACCGCTACTAAAACCTAATACGTAGCAGGCACCTGCTGAGTTCCTAACACCGTTCTACTGATTCAATCCTTATAATCACTCTATGAAGTACTATTAATCTTAATACTGATAAGGAAACTGAGGCCCGAAGAAGTTATAGGGCAGTAACTGTGATTAAAAAAAAATTATATATACATTCTCTTATTTAATCTCTAAGACAAAATTGGGATGTAGACATTGAGATTTAGAAAGGTAGTTATTTCAGGTCGAAAAGCTGGGGTTTAAATTCAGGTCTTCCAAATTCCAAAATCCATTCCTTAACCAGTATATCGGCACGGGTTGGTCCTACATGAAATCTTTAAATGGCATCCATGTATGTGTTGTTACTAGGGTATTAGTGATATGCACTCATATTTTTATGGAGATGATTTATCTCCCAAACTAGATTATGAACATTTTGAGGTCAGGAATTACTCTTCTATTTCCTACTCTATGAAATACAGGTTGTGAATTATGTAGGTCTTTATTCAGTTGAGTCCTGTTGTGGGGGGCAGGAGGCAGAGAGAGAGGGAGAGAGACTCTTAAGCAGGTTCCATACCCAGTGTGGAGGCCAGCACAGGACTCAATCTCACAACCCTGAGATCAAGACCTGAGCAGAAACCAAGAGTTGGGCACCCAACTGAATGAACCACCTAGTCACCCCTGGTGAGTCTTATTTTTTTATTAACTTGGTATTTTTTCAATAATCCAAAGCAAACACACTAATTTCACCAGATCAACTCTTGAAATTAAAACATTTCCCCGAGTCAGTTGCTGGAAGGGAGGGAAAAAACCCTCCTTTTTCAGTCTAATGATTTCACATTTGCCCTTGGGGTGAGGATTTATCTTTTAGTGTCAATATTAATGAATATCTCTTTTCCAGGCTCTTCTTTCTCAGTAATGCTTCTTGCCTTTTTATTGTATCAGCAGATAGGTAACAGACTGAGAATAAACAGATGATCAAAGACAAGGATGGAAAATCTTGGAAGGTGCTTGAAATATCTACTTAATGCCACTTGAAAATACTGGTTCGACATTTCGCAGGAAGTAATGCTCATTAAGTAGTTTTCCTTAAACACTTGGCAAGTAATAATACATATAAGTAATTTTTCTTCAATACCACGTTAGTTTTGGATATGCTTGGCCTGTGGTCAAAAATATCATCATCTTCCAACTATGATTCACTGCCAATATACTTGACATTTGCTTCCTACAATAACTGCCGATCTCCACCGATCATCCTCGGCTCCACAGTTACACCCACAGCCCCATGAGAGCTGTAATTTCCCAGTTGTGAACTACTTTAAGCATATTTCTGAGACTCATGTTAATCTCAGAGCCATATAAATTTATGTAACATAGATAAAGCCAGTCATAATAAGAACTGGGGCTAAATTAGGATCAAGACACTTTGATCTCCAAATTTGGGAGACCCAACAGACCCCCTAGAGCAGTAGTTCTTAAATCTCCTTTCAGAAATTTCTTTAAAATGTAGATGCCTGGAGCCCTTTCTCAGACCTATCATTGTATCAGTTTCTTAGAGGGCAGCCCAGACACTTTTAATTTTAATAAGCACCACAGGTGATCATGATGCTTACCACAGTAAAGCACATCAGGTTTTCATTCACTAAACAAACATTTAATGAATATCTTCTACCAATATAAAATTTATAATATAAGCATATATTTTCTTTTTATTATTATTTATTCATTTATTTATTTACTTATTTGAGAGAGAGAGAGAGAGAGAGAAAGCACAAACAGGGGGAAGAGGGAGAAGCTGGCTCCCTGCTGAGCCGGGAGCCCAAGGTGGGACTCGATCTCAGAACCCTGGGATCATGACCTGAGCTGAAGACAGATGCTTAACCAACTGCGCCACCCAGGTGCCTCATATTTTCATTTTAGTATAGATTCTTCGGTCACAGATTAATAAGCAACTGAAGTAAGAGGCCCATGCTCTGCAGTCTTTGAAAACAAAACAAAAAACAAAACAGAAGTGCGTGGTGGGCTCAGTTAGTTGAGCGTCCAACTCTTGGTTTCAGCTCAGGTCATAATCTCAGGGTTTTGAGATGGAGCCCTGCATTGGTCTCTGTGCTCTTAATAAGTAAATAAAATCTTTAAAAAACAAATACTTTCCATACCTCATTCCTAAGACCTAGTTGGGCACATAGGAGGCAAATGCTGCATTGCTTTCATCACCAGCCCCTCAAATAAAACATGTTGATAGATCTTCATACTTTTTAAACCTGGACCCTCTGGGCATCCTTCTAAGGAATCCACTTAAATTGTACGTGTGTCTGTGTGTGTGTTTCGAACTGTACGGAGGCTAAGCCAGAAAGACTCGGGCCGTAGAATTAAACTTCTGTTTTGAAGTTTGGCTATAAACCCCCAATAAAACACAAACCAGGAAATATATAGCAAGAGTAGGGAAGACAAGTATCTCAATAAATACAATTTTCCTTCTTTTCTTCCTATCACAACACTTATTTCTCCCCTATGTTCGTATCATCTCTGTTCTCTAGACAATTTTCAATAACAGAATGCCACTTGGCTGCTATGAACCAGGCACTTAAGAATGCTTCTCAAAGTTTGCTCACCCTGAAATCACACCTTGTAGCTCAAAGGGGCGTGTGAAATCTCCCCTAGATCAGGAGAGCTGGCAAGAATGCATTCCAGATGGTATATTCTCTCTCTCTCCATGGTAAGCATTTTAAGAGAATCGTGGCATGAAGCTAGCCGGGATGAAGGGGCACCAGTGTAAAACAGCTTTTGCTGAGGGATGAGTTCCAATGTGACAAATGTGGGAGAGGAGTCTGTTCAACATTTAGGTAAATCACTCCTCCAGCTACGTTCTCAGAGAGAGCACACACCCACCTACATGTGATGGGGTCTCACGCTATTGGAAGGGGAGAATGGCCATCTCAGATCTTTTTTGTTAGGCTTGTTAGAGAAGAGAAGGCAGGCATATGGAGGAGAAAAAAAACACACTGAGAAACCCACTAAAGAGATAATGGGGAACAAGCTAGTGCTGCCACATCAGCACACAGAGAACTCTCCAGTGTCCTTCACTGCCTGAGATGGAGATGAAAAAAAAAACAAGCATAGAAACAAAGTCACTGCAGTGAGGTACCAATTTTACCACCAGATTCTCCTCGATCATAAATATCTCCTTACCTGCGCCCTACACACCCTTTAAAATAACTCACTGATTTTTCTTTGTCTTGGAAAAATACTAAGTTGGGACGAGGAAAAAAAAAATGAAATCTTTTTCAAAAAACAGAAGAAAAAAATGAAATCTTTTCCAAAAAACAGAAGAAAAAACAAAACACAGCTATTGAAAGCATTCCTTACTTACCAATCTTGTAACGTCCTTCACATCATCAGTCACACGGTTCCTGCAGATCCCTTTAGTTTTCACCAGAGGATTAAATAGGAGTAGTTGAAGATAAATGCAAGTGATAATCCAAGTCTAGATGAAAACAGAAAAATTGCTGGTGATGACAACCAGTTAACATCTGTAATCACTGAAGCTATTACCTCTTATGCCTTAATGTGGAAAAGACAATCTACATAAAAAAAAAAAAAATCTGCTGGCTTAAATACAATTCAATGTTGAGTAACTGAAGTATGCTCACCAAATTTTTTAAAAATTGTCAATTAAAACGTGGTTTGGATTTTTCATTTCTCTGACATTACTGTTAGTTTTTGTCAAAAGCTTTCCAGAGCCAATTTCCTAATGGCAATTAGGAATGAACATGCAGCAACATGTAAAGGATCTACCACTTGAGGTGTTTTCTAAAAACAAGGAATGTATAAAATTCATACCTCAAGGCACCAAAAGAAACTTTCTATACTTTCAGTGTAGACTGTTTTGAAAGTGGCAGCAAACCTGAGCAGTGCTTTAAATCTAATAGCATAGGACCGTACACCAAAGTGAGGGGGAGAGATATATTTTTAGGTCTAGGACAAGACTTAACCTCATTTACGAGACATCAAACGAATCATAGTTTTTAATCATAGTTTTTTAGCCATTTACTAGGGGAAAACATTTTCTTAGCGAATAGGAAGACATTCTTGAACCCTAGCGTGACATAACCACACACATACAAGTGTGCTTACACATGCCTCTCCTTGAAAATAACACAACCATGTTTTATAGTAACTTTCATGCAGAAATTGGGCATCCCGTTCTTTTTAGTATCTTGATAGCCCATAACATATCAACTTGCATATTAAAAGTTCTTAATAAATATTTGCTGGATGAATCAGTGATGAAGGTCAAAATGGTCTAATCCTTCAAATTCAAGTCCATTTTATTGAGCAGATATTATGAGACAGAGACTGTGCCAATCACTAGAGGAACAAAGGTGATGAAAGTGCCCTTGCAACTCAGAGGCAGGTACATAAATAACATGCACACTCTGTGACAAATGCTTCAGGGACATGAAGGTGGAAGCAATTAATCAATTAACCTTAGGGAGGAGAACCCTTGGCAGGAAGACCGTGCCAAGAAAAACTAGAGAGAAAATATGACTCTGGCTGGCTTCTGGAGGACAAGGAGTTTGCAAGAGTTGACAAGGAAAGGATGAGCATTTCAGGAAAGACAAACAATATGAGCAAAGGCATGAAGATGTGAAGATATCTTAAAATATCAGAGTTCTTTTGTGAGTTAATATTCACTTACGACATCTTAAAAGTACACAAAGTCCATCTGCGCGTGATGGAAATCTTTCCTTTTAATGTAGCTGCCATGTATTTTAAAAACTGGAATATTTTCCACTAATATCTCCCTGCTACATAGATATCACACGGGACCAAATGAGGGTTATCATTTACTGAAATTTCTGAGACTACAATGCTAGCTGCATAGATAATAGTGGCTTGTAAACAAAATTTAAACCTTTTTATTGTTTTACCAATGTGTTCTCCTATTTTAGCAGTAATCCTGTTTAAGTTTGGTTAAACCCCTTTCAGCACTGTGGGGTCACACTCTTCATAGCACTGTCTCCCTTGGACTGAAATGAAGACTACACTGTGCAAATGATTCCTCGGAAGCAACCAAGATGCTCTTTGGTAGACAGATATAAACTGTGGGATGTTGGACAATGGAATATTATTCAGCACTAAAAAGAAATGAGCTATCAAGCCATGAAAAAACATAGAGGAAAATTTAAGGTATATTATTAAATGAAAGAAGACAATCCAAAAAGGCTACACACTCTACAATTCCAACCATTATGACATATTGGAAAAGGCAAAACAGTTGAAACAACAAAAAGATCAGTGGTTGCCAGCAGTTGGAGGGGGGAGGGATGGAAAAGATGGAACACAGGATTTTTAGGGCAGTGAAAATACTCTGTATAATGGTAGATATGTCATTATACGATTGTCCAAACTCACAGAATGTACAACACCAAGGTAAGCCCTAGTGTCAACTATGGACTTTGGTTAATTAAGATGTATCTGTATAGATTTATCAATTGTAACAAATACACCACTCTGCACCTGTGTAGGGGCAGGAAGCATGGGGGAAATTTCTGTACTCTCCTCTCAATTTTGCTGTGAACCTACAACTGTTTAAAAAAGTAAAAGTCTTTTAAAAAAAATCACTTTGGGGGCACCTAGGTGGCTCAGTTGATTAAGCTTCTGCCTTTGGCTCAGGTCATGATCCTAGGGTCTTGGGATCAAGCCCCACGTTGGGGTCCCTGATAAGGGGGAGCCTGCTTCTCCCTGTCCTCCCACTTGTGCTCTCTGTTGCTATCTCTTTCTTTCTTTCTCAAATTAATAAAAAAAAATATTTAAAAAAAATCACTTTGATGGCTGTGTGATTGCTGTAGGGTAGCAACAGGTAGAAACAGACCAGTTAGGGGCTCTTTCAATCCTCAGAAAGGGCTGTATCAACGCACTGGCCAGAAGTGGTTAGATTCTGGATTATCTCCTACAGGCGCAGCCAATAAGATTTCCTGAGAGCTGGAGTGTGATTTGAGAGTCAAAGATGACTCTGAGGATTTTGGCTTGAGCAAATGGAAGGATGGTGTTGCCATCAACTGATATGGAAGGCTGAAGGTAGAGAAGGGAAGATCAGGAGCTGAATTTTGAGTGTGCTAAATCTGAAATGTCTTTGAGATACCTTAGGATACTAGGTCATGATATTTGAATCTGGGTTTAGAAGGGAAGTTTGGGCTAAATATATAAATGATAGCCTTTGATGTATAAATAGAATTTATTCATCATTCAAAAGAGTGGATGAACCCATCCAGGGAGTGAGGACAGACAGAAAAAAGAACAAAGAACTGAGTCCTATGGTGCTCTAACTGATAGAGGTCTGGCAGAAGATTTAGAACTCACAAAAAGAGCTGGGGAGCTTAGAGAGAAGCCAAAGGAATAGGAGGAAGCCAAGTTTAAAAAAGAAAAATTACCTGGAGGAGGAGGTCAGACTATGTCAGATACTTGGAATAGGTCAAGAGGAGAAGCGAGAACTGACCCGCGGGTTTGGCACAATACAGCTCACTGGTGACATTAATAAGAACATTTTACTGAAGCACTTATGGGAAAAAGCCAGTCTGGAGTGGGTTTGAGAGAACATAAGACAGTAATTAGAAACTGAATGTGACAGCTCTTTTAAACAGTTGTCCTTTGAAGGAGAGCAAATAAACAAATGAATAAATAAAAACAAAGTGGGGTAGCGATGGGCAAAGACTTGGGGAGGGGGTTCTCTGTAAGCTGGTAGAAATACCAAGCTGTCCCTATGCCTGTGTGGATGACACAGCAAGAGGGTGCAACCGGCGACATGGATCAGAAGAGAGGCAACTGCTTGAGCAATGTTCTTGCAAAGGCAAGAAGGGGCGAGATCTAGCTGTCAATCACAGGGCCTGGCTTTAAATAAGAGCATGTATAGTTCATCAGTACTATCAGACAGGCTGCCCAAAAATGTGAGTGCAGATGCTGGTGTTGTTTTAACAATACAGTGAAGAACAGCTACCATTTACTGACCATGTATCATATACCAAACATTTTGTATATCTTAGCACAAATTTTAAGTTTCATATATCTTAATTTAATTAAAAAATTATTTAAAGATTTTATTTATTTGAGAGAGAGAGAGATCACGAGCATGTGGAAGGGTTGAAGGAGAAGCAGACTCCTCACTGAGCAGGGACCCTAAGATCATGCATGACCTGTGCCGAAGGCAGATGCTTAAAACTGGCTGAGCCATCCAAGCGCCCTTTAAAAATTTTTTTTTAAGTTTTTATTCATATGTCCTAATTTTAAAGGTGAAGAAATTGAGCTACAGAGAGATTTGGGGACTTCTAAATAGTAAAAAAACAAAACAAAACAAAACAAAAAAACACAAAAACAGATCTTTCCAATTCTAAATCCTATCCTCTTTGCCACCCCATACTATCAGCATTCCCACAAAGCTGTCAGATCACTGGTCAGGGCTCCAAATAGTATAGCTCTAAAACTTCATTAGAGGCACATGGGTGCCTCAGTGGTTAAAGCCTCTGCCTTTGGCTCAGGTCATGATCTCAGGGTCCTGGGATGGAGCCCGTGTCGGGCTCTCCACTCAGCAGGGAGCCTGCTTCCCCCTCTCTCTGCCTGCCTCTCTGCCTACTTGTGATCTCTCCCTCTGTCAAATAAATAAATAAAAGTTCAATAATTTTTCAAAAAACATAATTTTTCAGATATCAAGCATATGGAGACAAGTATGTTCCATAAAACGTGCCACATCAGAATAGTCTACACTTTTCAGGTTACCATAATTTTTAATATATGTTCTATCACAGTTTTTAAAACTATCCTAATACAGACTTCTATAATAATTGCAAAATCATCTCACCAGGGTAGCCTCCATATACTTTTTTTTGTGTGTGTCAATGACATACAAATACCTGAAAAGATATGATTTTGCTCATTTTATAGGAATCTGTTTGGCCAGGGCTAAAATTAAATCTGTTAATACATTCACCCATCTCTGACAAATCTGTATTTCTTAAAGCACTTTATTTTAAAGCTGTTAAATAAACTTGTAATTTTTTTGTATATACTTAGCTAGTAGAATGGGATAGTTGCCTTTTGTAAAATTCAACAATTCACTCTGCCATAACTAAACATTAGAACTGAGGAGCAGTCATGGAGTAATGTCTCTCATCAGTATTCTCGTGCGAGGAGAGGGCTGAGATGCAGAACTTACTTCGTTACATGGAAAAGTACTCTTTCAGCCTTATTCTATATCGATTACAAACATTTTTTTAATATATAGTGCACACATTTCCTTTATTTCTGAAACAATGGGTAGAAGTATTAAACCTTAATACTTTTTGATGTTTTAATAGTTTTTGATGATTCAGGTTCATGATATAGAAGACTACGTGAAATAAGATAAGCCAGATGTAGACAAATATTGTATAATCTCACATGTGGAATATAAAAAAAAGGGAAGGAAGAAAAGAAAAGAGCCAAATTCATGGTAACAGTAGAATAAGAGTGGGGGTAAGTTACCAGAGGCTGGGCAAGATCTAGGTCAAAGGGTACAAACTTTCAGTTATAAGATGAGTAAGTTCTGCAGACTTAATGTAATTTCTGGGACTTTAGGTAATAAGATTGTATTATATACTTAAAATTTGCTGAGACTAGATCTCAAGTGTTCTCACCACACACAGAAAAAAAGGGTAACTGCGAGGTGATAGTTGGATTGCAGTCAGTTTGTGATGTACACTTACATCAATCATATTACACACCTTAAATATGTATGATTTTTATTTGTCAGTCATACCTCAATAAAGGTGGGTAGGGAAAGAAAGCATTTCAGGTATGTAGTTGTGACCGCCTTCCTCTAAATAGCTCCAAAGTACTATATTTGTTATTTGTTTGAAAGACTGTTCTTAAAATTTTATTTTTTTGTTGGCTTCTCACTTTACCGGTTTCTCTCAGGCTGTCAGGTCATTACTTGCAATATATTTTACTGCTAGTATGCCTATTTCTAGCCTCCTGTAGTCTCAATGGCAACACACAACAAATGGCCCATGGGTGGGGATGGGGGGTGCGTGTGATAGGCAGAATAATGGCAAAAAGATGGCCACACCCTAATTCTTGGAACTTGTGAATTTCTTCCTCATATGGCAGAATGGACTTTACAGACGTGATTTAGCTAAGGACCCTCAGGCCTGGAGACTGCCCTGGATTCAAAAGAATCCTATGGCTCCTTACAAATAGAACCTTTCCAGCTCTGGCTAGAGAAATGCAATAAGGGAAGAAGGGTAAGATAGGACATTATAAGGACTTTACTTGCCATTCCTGGGAAGGAACCAGGAGTCCGGGAATGTCAGTGGCTTCTAGCAGCTGAAAAAGGCAAGGACCAAAGTCTACCTTAGAAGCCTTCGGAAAGGAAGATGGTCCACAGACACCTTGATTTTAGCTCAGTAAGCCTGCCAACTTTGGATTTCTGAATCCCCAAAACAGTAACATAATAAATTTGTATTGTTTTATAAGTCACTAAGTTTATGAAAATTTGGTACAGCGGCAATAGAAAAATCAGAGCTCAAGAAACTTTTGAATGAATTAATGGATGAATGGCATAGTATCGTGATATCCAAGCTTTCCGGGTAAGGAAAATAAACTGCCCTTGTCATTATTCTGGGTCCCCAACCCCTGCTTTAAGCAAAGCAGCTTGGCTTTTTTTTTTCTGTTTTATTTGTTCATGCTTCTGGGTAAGATTTTATTTGAACAAAGGTTTCCAAGGGCAGGAAAGGAAAAAAAAAAAAAAAACCACACATGCTTTTGAAAACTGGTGGTGTGATGGCAGAGAGCAGAACGTGGATCCAAAAAACCTCCGAGCCCCTTACCGTGTGACCTCAAAGAAGCCAATTAATCCTTCGAAGCATCTGTTTATCAATCTATAAGATAGAATGAGAATAATTTTTGCCTTACCCACTTCATGGAGCAATGGTGAGGATCAAATGTAAACTTTTCAAATCATAGGTGCCGTGCAATTATTTATTGTGTGGTTTATGGGTTTGGGGTCGTCTAGGAAACCAAGGAAACAAGGACTTTTCAAACTGAATAAAATAGGGAAAAGGACTTTATAGAGTCAATCTTCCATGAACAAAGAGGATGTTCTTTAGTACACAGATATTTTGACACTGATTTTGGATTCAGAACTTTTTCAACCTATTTCTTAGTTCTCAACTGTGTTTTCAAGTAGCTTCAGTTAAGAAATGACTTCCAATTAAGTGAGGTATTTCCATGTATCACCAAAATATTTATCTTTGTTTTGTCTCTCTTCCTTTTTCTCTAATTTCTGGAAACTCCAACAAGGGTATACGGGTGTCTAATTGTGGGGGTGTGTGCATGGGCACACACCCTATCGGAGATAGAATGCTGAAGCAAAATGTCCCTGTGTTTGTGACTTCTGCTCTAAAATGTATCTTTTCAGTTTGGCCAATCATCTCACT